>OZ030391.1:42479489-42804370 GCA_964023965.1 Melinopterus prodromus | reverse complement strand
ATAATAAATAAATAATAAATAAATAATAAATAAATAATAAATAAATAATAAATAAATAATAAATAAATAATAAATAAATAATAAATAAATAATAAATAAATAATAAATAAATAATAAATAAATAATAAATAAATAATAAATAAATAATAAATAAATAATAAATAAATAATAAATAAATAATAAATAAATAATAAATAAATAATAAATAAATAATAAATAAATAATAAATAAATAATAAATAAATAATAAATAAATAATAAATAAATAATAAATATAAATAATAAATAAATAATAAATAAATAATAAATAAATAATAAATAAATAATAAATAAATAATAAATAAATAATAAATAAATAATAAATAAATAATAAATAAATAATAAATAAATAATAAATAAATAATAAATAAATAATAAATAAATAATAAATAAATAATAAATAAATAATAAATAAATAATAAATAAATAATAAATAAATAATAAATAAATAATAAATAAATAATAAATAAATAATAAATAAATAATAAATAAATAATAAATAAATAATAAATAAATAATAAATAAATAATAAATAAATAATAAATAAATAATAAATAAATAATAAATAAATAATAAATAAATAATAAATAAATAATAAATAAATAATAAATAAATAATAAATAAATAATAAATAAATAATAAATAAATAATAAATAAATAATAAATAAATAATAAATAAATAATAAATAAATAATAAATAAATAATAAATAAATAATAAATAAATAATAAATAAATAATAAATAAATAATAAATAAATAATAAATAAATAATAAATAAATAATAAATAAATAATAAATAAATAATAAATAAATAATAAATAAATAATAAATAAATAATAAATAAATAATAAATAAATAATAAATAAATAATAAATAAATAATAAATAAATAATAAATAAATAATAAATAAATAATAAATAAATAATAAATAAATAATAAATAAATAATAAATAAATAATAAATAAATAATAAATAAATAATAAATAAATAATAAATAAATAATAAATAAATAATAAATAAATAATAAATAAATAATAAATAAATAATAAATAAATAATAAATAAATAATAAATAAATAATAAATAAATAATAAATAAATAATAAATAAATAATAAATAAATAATAAATAAATAATAAATAAATAATAAATAAATAATAAATAAATAATAAATAAATAATAAATAAATAATAAATAAATAATAAATAAATAATAAATAAATAATAAATAAATAATAAATAAATAATAAATAAATAATAAATAAATAATAAATAAATAATAAATAAATAATAAATAAATAATAAATAAATAATAAATAAATAATAAATAAATAATAAATAAATAATAAATAAATAATAAATAAATAATAAATAAATAATAAATAAATAATAAATAAATAATAAATAAATAATAAATAAATAATAAATAAATAATAAATAAATAATAAATAAATAATAAATAAATAATAAATAAATAATAAATAAATAATAAATAAATAATAAATAAATAATAAATAAATAATAAATAAATAATAAATAAATAATAAATAAATAATAAATAAATAATAAATAAATAATAAATAAATAATAAATAAATAATAAATAAATAATAAATAAATAATAAATAAATAATAAATAAATAATAAATAAATAATAAATAAATAATAAATAAATAATAAATAAATAATAAATAAATAATAAATAAATAATAAATAAATAATAAATAAATAATAAATAAATAATAAATAAATAATAAATAAATAATAAATAAATAATAAATAAATAATAAATAAATAATAAATAAATAATAAATAAATAATAAATAAATAATAAATAAATAATAAATAAATAATAAATAAATAATAAATAAATAATAAATAAATAATAAATAAATAATAAATAAATAATAAATAAATAATAAATAAATAATAAATAAATAATAAATAAATAATAAATAAATAATAAATAAATAATAAATAAATAATAAATAAATAATAAATAAATAATAAATAAATAATAAATAAATAATAAATAAATAATAAATAAATAATAAATAAATAATAAATAAATAATAAATAAATAATAAATAAATAATAAATAAATAATAAATAAATAATAAATAAATAATAAATAAATAATAAATAAATAATAAATAAATAATAAATAAATAATAAATAAATAATAAATAAATAATAAATAAATAATAAATAAATAATAAATAAATAATAAATAAATAATAAATAAATAATAAATAAATAATAAATAAATAATAAATAAATAATAAATAAATAATAAATAAATAATAAATAAATAATAAATAAATAATAAATAAATAATAAATAAATAATAAATAAATAATAAATAAATAATAAATAAATAATAAATAAATAATAAATAAATAATAAATAAATAATAAATAAATAATAAATAAATAATAAATAAATAATAAATAAATAATAAATAAATAATAAATAAATAATAAATAAATAATAAATAAATAATAAATAAATAATAAATAAATAATAAATAAATAATAAATAAATAATAAATAAATAATAAATAAATAATAAATAAATAATAAATAAATAATAAATAAATAATAAATAAATAATAAATAAATAATAAATAAATAATAAATAAATAATAAATAAATAATAAATAAATAATAAATAAATAATAAATAAATAATAAATAAATAATAAATAAATAATAAATAAATAATAAATAAATAATAAATAAATAATAAATAAATAATAAATAAATAATAAATAAATAATAAATAAATAATAAATAAATAATAAATAAATAATAAATAAATAATAAATAAATAATAAATAAATAATAAATAAATAATAAATAAATAATAAATAAATAATAAATAAATAATAAATAAATAATAAATAAATAATAAATAAATAATAAATAAATAATAAATAAATAATAAATAAATAATAAATAAATAATAAATAAATAATAAATAAATAATAAATAATAAATAAATAATAAATAAATAATAAATAAATAATAAATAAATAATAAATAAATAATAAATAAATAATAAATAAATAATAAATAAATAATAAATAAATAATAAATAAATAATAAATAAATAATAAATAAATAATAAATAAATAATAAATAAATAATAAATAAATAATAAATAAATAATAAATAAATAATAAATAAATAATAAATAAATAATAAATAAATAATAAATAAATAATAAATAAATAATAAATAAATAATAAATAAATAATAAATAAATAATAAATAAATAATAAATAAATAATAAATAAATAATAAATAAATAATAAATAAATAATAAATAAATAATAAATAAATAATAAATAAATAATAAATAAATAATAAATAAATAATAAATAAATAATAAATAAATAATAAATAAATAATAAATAAATAATAAATAAATAATAAATAAATAATAAATAAATAATAAATAAATAATAAATAAATAATAAATAAATAATAAATAAATAATAAATAAATAATAAATAAATAATAAATAAATAATAAATAAATAATAAATAAATAATAAATAAATAATAAATAAATAATAAATAAATAATAAATAAATAATAAATAAATAATAAATAAATAATAAATAAATAATAAATAAATAATAAATAAATAATAAATAAATAATAAATAAATAATAAATAAATAATAAATAAATAATAAATAAATAATAAATAAATAATAAATAAATAATAAATAAATAATAAATAAATAATAAATAAATAATAAATAAATAATAAATAAATAATAAATAAATAATAAATAAATAATAAATAAATAATAAATAAATAATAAATAAATAATAAATAAATAATAAATAAATAATAAATAAATAATAAATAAATAATAAATAAATAATAAATAAATAATAAATAAATAATAAATAAATAATAAATAAATAATAAATAAATAATAAATAAATAATAAATAAATAATAAATAAATAATAAATAAATAATAAATAAATAATAAATAAATAATAAATAAATAATAAATAAATAATAAATAAATAATAAATAAATAATAAATAAATAATAAATAAATAATAAATAAATAATAAATAAATAATAAATAAATAATAAATAAATAATAAATAAATAATAAATAAATAATAAATAAATAATAAATAAATAATAAATAAATAATAAATAAATAATAAATAAATAATAAATAAATAATAAATAAATAATAAATAAATAATAAATAAATAATAAATAAATAATAAATAAATAATAAATAAATAATAAATAAATAATAAATAAATAATAAATAAATAATAAATAAATAATAAATAAATAATAAATAAATAATAAATAAATAATAAATAAATAATAAATAAATAATAAATAAATAATAAATAAATAATAAATAAATAATAAATAAATAATAAATAAATAATAAATAAATAATAAATAAATAATAAATAAATAATAAATAAATAATAAATAAATAATAAATAAATAATAAATAAATAATAAATAAATAATAAATAAATAATAAATAAATAATAAATAAATAATAAATAAATAATAAATAAATAATAAATAAATAATAAATAAATAATAAATAAATAATAAATAAATAATAAATAAATAATAAATAAATAATAAATAAATAATAAATAAATAATAAATAAATAATAAATAAATAATAAATAAATAATAAATAAATAATAAATAAATAATAAATAAATAATAAATAAATAATAAATAAATAATAAATAAATAATAAATAAATAATAAATAAATAATAAATAAATAATAAATAAATAATAAATAAATAATAAATAAATAATAAATAAATAATAAATAAATAATAAATAAATAATAAATAAATAATAAATAAATAATAAATAAATAATAAATAAATAATAAATAAATAATAAATAAATAATAAATAAATAATAAATAAATAATAAATAAATAATAAATAAATAATAAATAAATAATAAATAAATAATAAATAAATAATAAATAAATAATAAATAAATAATAAATAAATAATAAATAAATAATAAATAAATAATAAATAAATAATAAATAAATAATAAATAAATAATAAATAAATAATAAATAAATAATAAATAAATAATAAATAAATAATAAATAAATAATAAATAAATAATAAATAAATAATAAATAAATAATAAATAAATAATAAATAAATAATAAATAAATAATAAATAAATAATAAATAAATAATAAATAAATAATAAATAAATAATAAATAAATAATAAATAAATAATAAATAAATAATAAATAAATAATAAATAAATAATAAATAAATAATAAATAAATAATAAATAAATAATAAATAAATAATAAATAAATAATAAATAAATAATAAATAAATAATAAATAAATAATAAATAAATAATAAATAAATAATAAATAAATAATAAATAAATAATAAATAAATAATAAATAAATAATAAATAAATAATAAATAAATAATAAATAAATAATAAATAAATAATAAATAAATAATAAATAAATAATAAATAAATAATAAATAAATAATAAATAAATAATAAATAAATAATAAATAAATAATAAATAAATAATAAATAAATAATAAATAAATAATAAATAAATAATAAATAAATAATAAATAAATAATAAATAAATAATAAATAAATAATAAATAAATAATAAATAAATAATAAATAAATAATAAATAAATAATAAATAAATAATAAATAAATAATAAATAAATAATAAATAAATAATAAATAAATAATAAATAAATAATAAATAAATAATAAATAAATAATAAATAAATAATAAATAAATAATAAATAAATAATAAATAAATAATAAATAAATAATAAATAAATAATAAATAAATAATAAATAAATAATAAATAAATAATAAATAAATAATAAATAAATAATAAATAAATAATAAATAAATAATAAATAAATAATAAATAAATAATAAATAAATAATAAATAAATAATAAATAAATAATAAATAAATAATAAATAAATAATAAATAAATAATAAATAAATAATAAATAAATAATAAATAAATAATAAATAAATAATAAATAAATAATAAATAAATAATAAATAAATAATAAATAAATAATAAATAAATAATAAATAAATAATAAATAAATAATAAATAAATAATAAATAAATAATAAATAAATAATAAATAAATAATAAATAAATAATAAATAAATAATAAATAAATAATAAATAAATAATAAATAAATAATAAATAAATAATAAATAAATAATAAATAAATAATAAATAAATAATAAATAAATAATAAATAAATAATAAATAAATAATAAATAAATAATAAATAAATAATAAATAAATAATAAATAAATAATAAATAAATAATAAATAAATAATAAATAAATAATAAATAAATAATAAATAAATAATAAATAAATAATAAATAAATAATAAATAAATAATAAATAAATAATAAATAAATAATAAATAAATAATAAATAAATAATAAATAAATAATAAATAAATAATAAATAAATAATAAATAAATAATAAATAAATAATAAATAAATAATAAATAAATAATAAATAAATAATAAATAAATAATAAATAAATAATAAATAAATAATAAATAAATAATAAATAAATAATAAATAAATAATAAATAAATAATAAATAAATAATAAATAAATAATAAATAAATAATAAATAAATAATAAATAAATAATAAATAAATAATAAATAAATAATAAATAAATAATAAATAAATAATAAATAAATAATAAATAAATAATAAATAAATAATAAATAAATAATAAATAAATAATAAATAAATAATAAATAAATAATAAATAAATAATAAATAAATAATAAATAAATAATAAATAAATAATAAATAAATAATAAATAAATAATAAATAAATAATAAATAAATAATAAATAAATAATAAATAAATAATAAATAAATAATAAATAAATAATAAATAAATAATAAATAAATAATAAATAAATAATAAATAAATAATAAATAAATAATAAATAAATAATAAATAAATAATAAATAAATAATAAATAAATAATAAATAAATAATAAATAAATAATAAATAAATAATAAATAAATAATAAATAAATAATAAATAAATAATAAATAAATAATAAATAAATAATAAATAAATAATAAATAAATAATAAATAAATAATAAATAAATAATAAATAAATAATAAATAAATAATAAATAAATAATAAATAAATAATAAATAAATAATAAATAAATAATAAATAAATAATAAATAAATAATAAATAAATAATAAATAAATAATAAATAAATAATAAATAAATAATAAATAAATAATAAATAAATAATAAATAAATAATAAATAAATAATAAATAAATAATAAATAAATAATAAATAAATAATAAATAAATAATAAATAAATAATAAATAAATAATAAATAAATAATAAATAAATAATAAATAAATAATAAATAAATAATAAATAAATAATAAATAAATAATAAATAAATAATAAATAAATAATAAATAAATAATAAATAAATAATAAATAAATAATAAATAAATAATAAATAAATAATAAATAAATAATAAATAAATAATAAATAAATAATAAATAAATAATAAATAAATAATAAATAAATAATAAATAAATAATAAATAAATAATAAATAAATAATAAATAAATAATAAATAAATAATAAATAAATAATAAATAAATAATAAATAAATAATAAATAAATAATAAATAAATAATAAATAAATAATAAATAAATAATAAATAAATAATAAATAAATAATAAATAAATAATAAATAAATAATAAATAAATAATAAATAAATAATAAATAAATAATAAATAAATAATAAATAAATAATAAATAAATAATAAATAAATAATAAATAAATAATAAATAAATAATAAATAAATAATAAATAAATAATAAATAAATAATAAATAAATAATAAATAAATAATAAATAAATAATAAATAAATAATAAATAAATAATAAATAAATAATAAATAAATAATAAATAAATAATAAATAAATAATAAATAAATAATAAATAAATAATAAATAAATAATAAATAAATAATAAATAAATAATAAATAAATAATAAATAAATAATAAATAAATAATAAATAAATAATAAATAAATAATAAATAAATAATAAATAAATAATAAATAAATAATAAATAAATAATAAATAAATAATAAATAAATAATAAATAAATAATAAATAAATAATAAATAAATAATAAATAAATAATAAATAAATAATAAATAAATAATAAATAAATAATAAATAAATAATAAATAAATAATAAATAAATAATAAATAAATAATAAATAAATAATAAATAAATAATAAATAAATAATAAATAAATAATAAATAAATAATAAATAAATAATAAATAAATAATAAATAAATAATAAATAAATAATAAATAAATAATAAATAAATAATAAATAAATAATAAATAAATAATAAATAAATAATAAATAAATAATAAATAAATAATAAATAAATAATAAATAAATAATAAATAAATAATAAATAAATAATAAATAAATAATAAATAAATAATAAATAAATAATAAATAAATAATAAATAAATAATAAATAAATAATAAATAAATAATAAATAAATAATAAATAAATAATAAATAAATAATAAATAAATAATAAATAAATAATAAATAAATAATAAATAAATAATAAATAAATAATAAATAAATAATAAATAAATAATAGATAAATAATAGATAAATAATAGATAAATAATAGATAAATAATAGATAAATAATAGATAAATAATAGATAAATAATAGATAAATAATAGATAAATAATAGATAAATAATAGATAAATAATAGATAAATAATAGATAAATAATAGATAAATAATAGATAAATAATAGATAAATAATAGATAAATAATAGATAAATAATAGATAAATAATAGATAAATAATAGATAAATAATAGATAAATAATAGATAAATAATAGATAAATAATAGATAAATAATAGATAAATAATAGATAAATAATAGATAAATAATAGATAAATAATAGATAAATAATAGATAAATAATAGATAAATAATAGATAAATAATAGATAAATAATAGATAAATAATAGATAAATAATAGATAAATAATAGATAAATAATAGATAAATAATAGATAAATAATAGATAAATAATAGATAAATAATAGATAAATAATAGATAAATAATAGATAAATAATAGATAAATAATAGATAAATAATAGATAAATAATCGATAAATAATAGATAAATAATAGATAAATAATAGATAAATAATAGAATAAATAATAGAATAAATAATAGATAAATAATAGATAAATAATAGATAAATAATAGATAAATAATAGATAAATAATAGATAAATAATAGATAAATAATAGATAAATAATAGATAAATAATAGATAAATAATAGATAAATAATAGATAAATAATAGATAAATAATAGATAAATAATAAATAAATAATAAATAAATAATAAGTAATAAATAAATAATAAATATCGGTTGAAAAAATATGGATAACGTTTCCAGGATATTTTTTACGCCGTGCCGCGGCGCGCGAAGTCTTCGACCGCACATCGCTGTGAAATATGAAATAACAAGGAATAGTGTGGAATAGGTATGAAAATGCACAGGTATGGAGCAGCCAGCAGGGGAAGGGCGAACACGTGACAAACACGGCATCCGAAGTGGCGCGCTGGCCGCTGGCGTTCTCGATGTTGAAATTTAGTATAATAAAACAGAAAAATAAGCATGTAGGGTGGGTGGCGCCATCACGCGGCCAAAGTTAAAATGTGCCCGGTTTCCGCACCCTTAATGCCAACTTATAATTAGAACTATGGATTATGATACATTTTCTAACCGAAATCAAACAACTCCCGCTTAAAATAGCCCAAATTAAATCAATTCGGACAATAAGATAACTAATTACTAACCTAATAATCTAAACTCTAATTTCGCGGATTTCAGGAAAACAAAAACTTCAAAAACCCGAAAATTCGAACATTATTAATATATTATTTATAAGGATCATTAATTTTTACAATATTATCAGTAATGCCGTTACTAAGAACAATTATACGTTCAGAACTAACAAGCGAACAAAATGTAACAACAATCAAACAACTCCCGCTTAAAATAGCCTTTGGAAAGGAATAAATTCGGACAATAACATAACCTACAAATTCTAATTTTGCGGATTTCAGGTAAACGAAAAACTATCAAACGTCGGGAATGGACAATCAAACCTAACCAAACCATAAGCAATCGATTGCAGCTTAAAATACCCGAGAATTCGAACATTATTAATATATTATTTATAAGGATCATTAATTTTTACAATATTATCAATCATGCCGTTACTAAGAACACTTATACCTTCAGAACTAACAAGCGAACAAAATGAAACAACAATCAAACAACTCCCGCTTAAAATAGCCTTTGGAAAGGAATAAATTCGGACAATAACATAACCTACAAATTCTAATTTTGCGGATTTCAGGTAAACGAAAAACTATCAAACGGCGGGAATGGACTATCAAACCTAATCAAACCATAAGCAATCGATTGCATTACTGTGACACCGGCAGACCCATGACATTGCACAAAGTTGCGCTTTTAATGCGATATGTCGGCTCATTAGTCGGTTCCAAAACTGTTTTTATTTGATATGTCGGGGCACAGATAACGGAGATATTCAAGGTCAAAAAAAAGCAAAAAACCCAAAACGCTTTTTAAAATTTTTTCGAGTAGAATTCGATTTTGTTCATATGTCGGGATATGTCGGTGAAAAAAACGAAATGTCGGGGCAAAAACCACAAAGTTATTCAAGGTCAAATTTTTCCAAGAGGTTTCTTGATATGTCGGGCAGTAAAATTCGAATCTAGACATTTGTTGGAATACATCCGTGTAAAAAAATCATATATCGGAGCAATGATCGAAAAGTTATTCAAGGTCAAAGTTTGGCGCCAAAAACCCAAAACGCTTTTTGAAATTTTTTCGAGTGGAATTCGATTCTGGGCATATGTCGGGATATGTCGGTGAAAAAACCCGATAGGTCGGGGCAAAAACCTCAAAGTTATTCAAGGTCAAACCTTTCCAAGAGGTTTCTTGATATGTCGGGCATTAAAATTCGAATCTAGACATATGTTGAAATACATCCGTGTAAAAAAATCATATATCGGAGCAATGACCGAAAAGTTATTCAAGGTCAAAGTTTGGCGCCAAAAACCCAAAACGCTTTTTGAATTTTTTTCGAGTGGAATTCGATTCTGGGCATATGTCGGGATATGTCGGTGAAAAAAACCGATATGTCGGGGCAAAAACCTCAAAGTTATTCAAGGTCAAACCTTTCCAAGAGGTTTCTTGATATGTCGGGCATTAAAATTCGAATCTAGACATATGTTGAAATACATCCGTGTAAAAAAATCATATATCGGAGCAATGACCGAAAAGTTATTCAAGGTCAAAGTTTGGCGCCAAAAACCCAAAACGCTTTTTGAAATTTTTTCGAGTGGAATTCGATTCTGGGCATATGTCTGGATATGTCGGTGAAAAAAACCGATATGTCGGGGCAAAAACCTCATAGTTATTCAAGGTCAAACCTTTTCAAGAGGTTTCTTGATATGTCGGGCATTAAAATTCGAATCTAGACATATGTTGAAATACATCCGTGTAAAAAAATCATATATCGGAGCAATGACCGAAAAGTTATTCAAGGTCAAAGTTTGGCGGCAAAAACCCAAAACGCTTTTTGAAATTTTTTCGAGTGGAATTCAATTCTGGCCATATGTCGGGATATGTCGGTGAAAAGTACCGATATGTCGGGGCAAAAACCTCAAAGTTATTCAAGGTAAAATTTTTCCAAGTTGTTTCCAGATATGTCGGGGAGTTAAATTAGAATCTAGACATATGTCGGAATACATCCGTGTAAAAAATCATATATCGGAGCAACGACCGAAAAGTTATTCACGGTCAAAGTTTGGCGGCAAAAACTCAAAACGCTTTTTGAAATATTTTCAAGTGGAAATCGATTCTGGCCATATGTCGGGATACGTCGGTGAAAAGAACCGATATGTCGGGGCAAAAACCTCAAAGTTATTCAAGGTCAAATTTTTCCAAGAGGTTATTAGTACCCCGGCCGGCGGTCAATAGTTACTAAACATGTATTATGTGATATTAGACGGTATAGATAACAATTATCGGTGTGATATTTTTGTTTTTACTAGCAGCGGATGTTTTTTTTGCAAGTCGTCATTTCTGGTTGTGTATGGTTTAAATTGCAGCATGTAATCTAACGAAGACGGTACTACCTGTTCCTCTACCGCGATGATACCTTTCAATGTAAGATTACACCTTCTGGTCACTGGTGACGGTAAATTATGCAGCGGTATCACGGCGTATTGTGCATGCTTTTGAAGAAAAGTAGCAGTCGGCTGCAATAAAAATTTCAGAGATTTGAGGACGGCAACCACTTCTGCATTTTTTGCATTTGTCTATTAATAAATAATGTCTTCGTGTGTTTTTACTGACCTATCCAAATTGCACGGGGTTGCCACTGTTTTCCTTTGCTTTGCAAACTAGTGTTGCAAAGCAAGGGGTGTTGCAAAGGGAGTACCTTAGGCTTCAGCGAAGTTCGGTACTACCAATTTGCCCTGATCCTCTTCATTACTTTTTAAAATTCAATTCGTGTAATTTTAGTATTTATAAGTTGCATCTAAATTATATTATCTAGGTGGCAAATATTTAATGAGATGTATCAGAGATTTCCAATAAGTAATAATAATAGTAATAATGCATGCTTGCTTTTATGCATGCTTTTAGTTATATATATTTTGACACAATTGATCAGTACAAAAATGAATAATGTGTCTTAAGTTAGCCGACGAGGGTTTAAAATAAAGTCAATTATAATGCTGTTGTTGGTTAGTGCAAATATTTGAAAAGACTCGGAACAGTTTAATTTTATGCTGGTTTAACATTTAACTTTACCTGTAGCAACATGTTTTTCTTGTTGTCAGGATCAGCACAATATTGGCTGCCCTATGTCGTGCCGAAAACGGTTTTTTTTTGTGTGACTGCACTTGAAAATGCTTGTTAATTATTCTTTCTTTTGTAAATTGTGTTATTACTTATTGGAATTGATTATATTCTATATCGGCAACCAATTAAGCTGACCACACACAAATCATGTAAAATAAATATGTACAAGGCGTTCGTTAGTTAGAGACAATTAAATTAATATCTGAATTGGCAAGATTGTTAATGAACATCTGATTTTATTTATCTTTGAAATAGATACTATGGAGATAAAATAGGGATAAAATAGAGATAAAATCCAGTATGTCCTTCTGTTTTTGTTTTTGTGTATTTGTATTTTACTATGTTTTTAAATACTCGGGCCATGCACGGTCTCCGACCTTTCCCGTACGAGCACGACTCGTTATTGATTTTCTTATTCCGAGGCATTCCTCGCCCTACCTTCATGGCGTGCGGTTGCTTGTATCAAACAGTCTAAATAAAACTGGAAGAAAACCTCACACAATCTTTTATTATTATATAAGAGTTACGAAATTGTAATTAACGCGTCTTGTACATATATCACTTAAATAATGTAGTACTGTAATCGTGCTTGTTGACACTTGGCGCGATCTCGTTGTGCAAATTGTCGCTACAAATTGGTTATGTATTTATAGTTTAGATAGGCTCTGTCTGGTGTGATTTTGTTCGTTTTTGTTTCATTACCGGACAGCAAAATATTTAAAAATAAACAATTACAATGAACGGTAAAAAGTGGCGAAAATCGTTTCAAGGTCACCGTAGATGGAGCAGTTGGTAATATATATTACCTTGAATAAGTTTTCGATCATTGTACCGATATATGATTTGTTTACACGGATATATTCCGACATATGTCTAGATTCGAATTTTACTTGCCGACATATCAAGAAACCTCTTGGAAAAATTTTATCTTGAATAACTTTGAGGTCTTTGCCCCGACATATCGGTTTTTTTCACCGACATATCCCGACATATGCCCAGAATCGAATGCCACTCGAAAAACTTTCCAAAACCGTTTTGGGGTTTTGCCGCCAAACTTTGACCTTGAATAACTTTTCGGTCATTGCTCCGATATATGATTTTTTTACACTGATGTATTCCAACAAATGTCTAGATTCGAATTTTACTGCCCGACATATCAAGAAACCTCTTGGAAAAATTTGACCTTGAATAACTTTGAGGTTTTTGCCCCGACATATCGTTTTTTTTCACCGACATATCCCGACATATGCCCAGAATCGAATTCCACTCGAAAAAATTTCAAAAAGCGTTTTGGGATTTTGGCGCCAAACTTTGACCTTGAATAACTTTTCGGTCATAGCTCCGATATATGATTTTTGTACACGGATGTATTCCGCCATATGTCTAGATTCGAGTTTTACTGCCCGACATATCAAGAAACCTCTTGGAAAAATTTGACCTTGAATAACTTTGAGGTTTTTGCCCCGACATATCGGTTTTTTTCACCGACATATCCCGACATATGCCCAAAATCGAATTCTACTCGAAAAAATTTCAAAAAGCGTTTTGGGTTTTTTGCTTTTTTTGACCTTGAATATGTCCGTTACCTGTGCCCCGACATATCAAATAAAAACAGTTTTGGAACCGACTAATGAGCCGACATATCGCATTAAAAGCGCAACTTTGTGCAATGTCATGGGTCTGCCGGTGTCACAGTAATATCGATTGCAACTTAAAAAACCGAGAATTCGAACATGGGGGCTAACTTCCGCCCAACTTGTATTTTCTGTTTTCCGGAAAAACGAAAAACTATCAAACCTCTGGAATAGCCTATCAAACCCTATCAAACGACTATCAAATGATTTAAGCAAAAAAACTGTAAAAAATCAATATGGGGGGGCTAAGTTCACAGAGGTTTTCACGATACATTTTTCATATCTTCCCTGAGACCATTGTATATGTCACTGACCTGGTAAGAGAATGACCGTTTATACAGCTCAGTGCGATGGGCAGGTGGAGCAAACAAACCCCCGAATCTTAAATTAAGGTTATGGACATACGTTCTACAACATATCTTCCGCATGAGGTATTGTGGAATCCTAGTGGATAGCAACTTATGATACAATATTGCTGCATGCAACACCCTAGTATTATCCATGTTCAACCACCCCAAGTCGCCCAGCCCATTCGATGCATGATCATACTTCGTCAAACCAAAAACAAACAAAACACATGCATTTTGGACACGCTGAACACGCTGCCTATCCGACGCCATCACGCCAAGGACTGTACACGGTATCACAATATGAGATCTTTTGATACTATTAACTACGGTCAATATTAATTGTGAGATAATGTCAAAACATCAGCATTTGACACTACCGGTACTGTCAGCATTTGACACTACCGCTACTGTCATTAGATTGAAAAATTTGCAAATCCTGGGTCACTGTATAGCAGTGTGGGGCACAACTTGAGTACTTGAGTACAAATTTGAGTATTGAGTACGTGAGTACGGAGTACGTCTGTACTCTGAGTACGCTGTACTCAAACTGTTTGAGTATTGCGTACTCAGAGTACGGCGTACTCTGAGTACGCAATACTCAAACAGTTTGAGTACGGCGTACTCAGAGTACGGCGTACTCAAAACATTTTGAGTACGGCGTACTCAAAACGATTTGAGTACGGCGTACTCAGAGTCCTGCGCACTCAGAGTACGGCGTACTCAGAGTACGGCATACTCAAAACTTTTGAGTACGGCGTACTCAGAGTACAGCGTACGTACTCTGAGTACGGCGTACTCAATCGTTTTGAGTACGCCGTTAAAACTTACTAAATGAGTACTAAATTAAGAAAAAACATTCTTCCACTGTATTCGTAAAAGATAAATTTCATTGTGTGCTTGTATTTCCATTTCGTAGCTTAGATTTTGTGGTGAAAGTCGCATTAGTCCCACTTGTACACTATATTTCTTATATTTGTTTATGCACAATGGTTGGTATTTTAATACAGAATATTTCTTTAATAATACACGTTACCATATTGCCTACTAATATTATAATTATAATATATACTAATATTATAGTTATAATAACACTATTAATTAATTATAATTTAATATAAATAAAATATTTCTATATATACTATACCATTAACATGCTTTTGTCGGTACCCTATTTTATTTAAGGTAGGAATTAATCATTTCGGCTGCACGATGCCCAGTTGAGAATTTTTATTTAATCTAAATAAGCAATATAGCCGACAGCACTTTACCTGACCTGACCCTGCCTGGATCTATAGCTCTAATTTTTTGCCGTCAACAACTCTCTTTTACGATATCAAGGGTCACGCCGACAATGCAGTAAATCATGTTTTACATAATTGTAACCAATTCGGCATTTTCGACCGTCAATCGACAGTTAGATACATACATATTTATATCATGTGCCTACATATTTGAATTAGAAACAAATTCGGTATTTTCGACTTGTATAAAAGTTATTTATTTTTTTTAAGTTAAACACTAATAATTTAAGGCCGTGTCATAAAAACACACCCCCTTATGTACGGGGTTGTTAAACTTCCCCGAACCTTATAGAAAGAATGTACCTACCGTTCAAAATTTACATCGCTATATGTAAGGGTTAGAGCTGTTAATCATATGTTAAGCGTAAAAGCTATTGCTTAAAATAGGTCACTTTATCGTTTTAGTACTGCGTCGCTTCCGTACTCAATTGCATATGAGTACAGAGTACGGCGTACTCAACACTCATTTTAAAATGAGTGTTGAGTACGCCGTACTCAATACTCATTTTAAAATGAGTGTTGAGTACGCTGTACTCAATACTCATTTTCAAAATGAGTATTGAGTATCGCGTACTCAATACTCATATTTGAAATTGAGTATTGAGTACGGCGTACTCAATACTCACTTCGAAAATGAGTATTGAGTACGGCGTACTCAATACTCATTTCTTTTTGAGTATTGAGTACGGTACTCATAGTCATACTCAAGAGTACGATATGCCCCACACTGCTATATAGTATTAAATCAATGCAGATGCGACCGATTTCGATCAAATAGAATTTGCTCTTGCAGCTAAACTATTAATTTTACCAAAAATGTTATTATTTAACTATTTTGACGAAATTACAGAAATGGCGGCTCATTTCCTCAGTTCCTTTGGACCCTTTTGAACCAAAAGCTTTTCAACTCTAAGTTTGGTCATGAAACTTCTAAATATGAAGTTCCGTGCCGATACCTTTAGTAGTTTCTCCGGAAATGAATTAACAAAAATTGGGTACACACACGCACACATACACACACACACATACACACACACACACACACACACACACACACACACACACACACACACAGACATTTTTTTGTACCTTGGTCAAATATGTTCAGGGGACCCAAAAGGACATATTTCCGCAAAAATCTCAAAAATTTTTTTCCGCACGATTACAATAATTTACTTACTGCGTATGATAAAGTAAAAAGAGAATACATACCTCTCCGTTCAAACGGACAAAAATCGTTTTTGCTGCTTCGTACCGATTTTCTAATTAAAGCCATTTCTTGGATATTTTACTGCTTGTATTGATAGGTGATTTTACTATGCAGTGGATGAAGCAAGGATTTACAAATCCAAAAACAAAATTGTATGTTATTGTCTATTGTTTAATTCTGATCAATTTTCGGTATGTATTCCCTTTTTAGTTATCGTTGTCCTGTTCGTATGCTGTAGCTACATTCAATTAATACCCTTTGAGTGCAAAAAATCTCAAATTTAAAAGCAAAATTAAAAAATCGGTACGAAGTACGTTTTTACAATTTACGTGTAAAATTCGCGGGTGCGTTCCGCACGCGTTTCTCCGTTTCGGCACCCTTAAAGTAATCTTGAATTTTGACGTAATAAATAAAAATGTAGCAATTGAATAAATTTTAGAAGGCAAATTCAAACTCGACTACATGATAAAGTCAGCATTCGAGAAATTGTTATTGAATTAAGTATCGGCAAGAATACCGCGAAGAATAAAATTGATGGAACCGGAACAAAATTGTAGGTTAACAAATACTGTCAAAGAAAATGTTACACAACTAAAATTGTTGAGAATATAAGTGCCCAATTTCTCTTTGCTGTCCCCATTTTTTATGCTCGCGATGGTACTCTCAAATTATATATTACTAGTTATTCTTTAATTTGAAACATTTGCAGTCCAATAACTAAATGCTCTTTGTATTAGTGAATTAAGGAAACGCATTCTGACTTTAATATATAAATTCACATTCTCAGTTTGAGAATAAAATTGGCGCAGTGGTACAGATATTTGTCAACGAGAACCATATTCTCGTAAATGGAGTTTCTCGGTTGGTTTTAACCATTTGTGGCAAAGAACCTTTGCAAAATCGTGAATGCGTAGTTTGAGCTCGCGAAGCTCACCGGTCAATTGGGACAGAACTACAAGTTTTCGGAGTGGCTTCAACCCTTGGACGAATTGGACCTAGCATCGCCTACGGACCTCCGGTTCTTCATTGGTGAAGAAACTCATCTAGCTGGACGAATTGGACCTAGCATCGCCTACGGACCTCCGGTTCTTCACTAGAAGATTGCTACAACTGATGTGCATTAGATTTAAGAAGAGTATCAGGACCAAGATGTTTATTGGTGTAATAATAATGTAAGTAGTTTTTATATACCTACACGTAATATACAGCGATACAGCGTCTCCCACGACGAGCTGCCATTAGAAGTATATGGACAACGAACTGAAATGAGAGATTGAAAATTTGTGAACTTATATTGTTGGGCACGATCGTCTCAACTAAAATATTTTGAGTTTTCGGTTACTTCCGGTTACACCGGAAATGAGGTCAACTTTTATATTTCAAATGGAACACCCTGTATTTAATCACATTTTTGAAATCTTCATTAAATTTTAGATCAATCTTATGTTACATTCCCTATACCTAACATTTGTAATTTTTGAGATATATTTTTATTTTTCATTAAAAAATGACAGCTGCACGGTTACATTCAATTACTTATAAATTATCCCCTGTGACCGTTGGAAAAAAATTGTCTTGCAAAATTGTTGCGAAGGTAACATATTCTCGACACATCGGTAGAAGTACTAAAAGTCGATATTTTCAAATGGCAACCGTAACATATGAATAGATTTCAGAATTCTATGGAAAATTTTAGATCAACTTTGTGTACGATGTCCTATACCTTAAATGTACTTGTACCTACTTAAACCGATTTTTAAAGATCCCAGTAAAAATTGCACATATTGCCAAATCTAAATTGCGTTGAAAACAACTGAACAATTTGGAATAAACAGAACTTTATTAAACAAGTTTTTTAGGCCCTTTTTCATTATAATTGATTTAATATTGATAAAATTATAAGCCTACAATAAAACACAATATTAAAAATAAAACAAAACGTTATGTAAATTAAAAAAGCTGCTTAATTCTATTTTAGCAACTGTTCAAAAACGTTGCCGTTTACCGCTAAACATGCTTCAATTCCTTTTGACATATTATTGTTGGTGGCGTCCCTGATAGAGTTAACTTAACTCATTGAAAGCAGCTCCAACTCTATCTTTCATGTTCTGCTTATCAGTTATTGGGTCCACCATTATTGGGTGGCTTCAAATGGACGGTGCTCCAGCGCACATAACTGTTGCAGTAAGAGCCTTGCTTAACGAGATGTTCGGCGATTGGTGGATTGCGCTTAATGGGTCATAGAAATATCCACTGCGTTTCCCCGACTTGACACCAATGGATTTTTCTTTCATTTCGGGAGCTATTAAGATGTAGGTTATAAGGACTTTCAATGCTTTCAATGGGTTATGTGCTAACTCCGTCAGGGACGCCACCAACAATAATGTGTTAAAAAGTATTGGAGCATGTTTAGCGGAAAAAGGCCACGTTTTTGAACAGTTACTGAAATTAAATTACGCAAGTTTTTAAAAATTTACTTTATTTTATTTTTAATATTGTGTTTTATTGAAGGCTTATAATTTTATAAATACATACTAAATTAATTATAATGAAAAATCATCTAAAAATCTTGTTTAATAAAGTTCCGTTTATTCTAATGTGTTCGGTTGTTATCAAAAGCAATCTAGATTTGGCAATGTTTGCAATTTCTACTGTTATGGTTAAAAATCGATCTCAGTAGGTACAAGTACATTTTAGGTATAGGACATTGTACACAAAGTTGATCTAAAATTTTTCATAGAATTGAGAAATGTATTCATATGTTAGGGTTGCCATTTGAGAATATATACTTTTAGTACTTTTCTCGAATTCAACTTTGATGTTATAATTTGAACACCCTGTATAACTTTTAGAAGAATTCTACCGATTTGTCGATAATACGTTACCTTCATAACAATTTTGCCGGCCAAAATTTTTCCAACGGTCACAGGGGATAATTTATAAGTAATTGAATGTAACCGTGCAGCAGTCATTTTTTAATGAAAAATATGAATATCTCAAAAATGACAAATGTTAGGTATAGGGAATGTAACATAAGATTGATCTAAAATTTAATGAAGATTTCAAAAATGCGATTAAATAACCGGTGTAACCGAAAACTCAAAATATTTTAGTTGAGACGATCGTGTCCAACAATATAAGTTCACAAATTTTCAATCTCTCATTTCAGTTGGTTGTCCATATACTTCTAATGGCAGCTCGTCGTGGGAGACCCTGTATGTCTCATGAAGAGCTTGGAAATATAGTCAAAGGTATAAGTGATATATGTATTGATAACAAACATATAACACAAATTCCAGTATCTGAAGAACATGGTGACATAATTATTAATAATACTAAATTCCAAAATTGTGAAATTCCAGAGACAATATCTATTGCTCATAATAATTTAGCCACAGTTGAAATTATAAATAAAAGTGACAAACCTGTAAATTTAAATTTGTTTAGACCTATTCCAGTCCAAAAATTCGATAGCAATAAGTTAGAAATTCATAATATAAACTATCATCAATATTATGAACCAAAACAAAACAATGTACCTAAAGCCGAATATAAATTAAATATTCGTACATCGCATATGAATAAAGAAGAAGAAAAATCTCTTATAACTCTATGTAATCAATTCAAAGATATATTTTATAATCCGAACTTGCCTCTGACATTTACTGATACAGTTAAACACCAAATTAAAACTAAAGATGAACTACCTATTTATAGTAAAAGCTATAGATATCCTTTTGTTCATAAAGAAGAAGTTAAGAAACAAATTAACTCTATGTTAAATCAGAAAATTATTAGACCAAGTAATTCACCGTGTTCTTCCCCAATTTGGATTGTACCTAAAAAAGCAGATGCATCAGAAAAAAAGAAATGGCGCGTTGTTGTTCACTACCGTAAATTAAATGCCTATTGAACACTATTGACGATAAATACCCATTGCCAAATATAACAGATGTATTAGATAAGTTGGGAAGATGTAATTATTTTACAACTATCGATTTAGCAAGTGCGGCTTCCATCAATTAGAGATGTCACCTGAAGATATTAAGAAAACAGCATTTAACGTTGAAAATGGCCATTATGAATATTTACGAATGCCGTTTGGACTTAAAAACGCCCCTGCCACCTTTCAAGGTGTTATGGACAATATTTTACGCGGCATCCAAAATGACTTTTGTCTAGTTTACCTAGATGATATAATTATTTATTCCACATCATTCCAAGAACATTTGGTACATATTAAAAAAGTATTTCAAAGACTAAGAGAAACAAATTTTAAAATTCAATTAGATAAATCGGAATTTTTATGCAAAGAAGTAGCATAGTTTGGACACATCGTAACACCTGACGGAATTAAACCGAATCCGGATAAAAAAGCCATAAAATCATTCCCTATTCCAAAAACCAGGAAAGAAATTAGAAGTTTTTAGGATTACTAGGATATTATAGACGATTTATAAAAAACTTTGCAAACATAGTTAAACCATTAACAAACTGTTTAAAAAAAGATGCCAACGTTATTCATAACACATAATTCGTTCAATCATTTGAACGCTGCAAAATTCTATTAACTAATCAACCAATTTTACAATTTCCAAATTTTGAAAAACCTTTTATTTTAACAACAGATGCAAGTAATGTTGCAGTTGGTGCTGTTCTTTCGCAAGGAATAATAAATAAAGACCTTCCGGTAGCATACGCATCACGCACTTTAAATAATTCTGAACAAAACTATAGCACCATACAGAAAGAACTGTTATCTATAGTTTGGGCTACAAAATACTTTAGGCCTTATTTATATGGCAGAAAATTTACAATAGTTACCGACCATAAACCCCTGCAATGGCTTTTCTCATTGAAAGAACCAAATTCTAAATTAGTTCGGTGGCGTTTGAGATTAGAAGAATTCGATTACGATATTCAATATAAAAAAGGTAAATTAAATTCAAATGCTGATGCTTTATCAAGAATTGAAATTAATGTACAAAATTTCTTTGAGTACATGGACAAATGTAATAAAAATTTTGCAAAAGAAAATGATAATGTATCTGTTATACCTAATATTACAGACCAAGAAAGAAAAGAAACACAAGAATTAGTTATTCACCCAGCTGATACTATACATTCCAATGAAGAGGAAAATCCCATAATAGATATCCCTATTTCTGAAGATCCAATAAACTTTGCCTCTAACCAAATTATATTTGAACGTGTCTATCATACTCCCAAGCCTGTAAAAATAATTAAACCATTTCCAAACAAACAACGCTTCATAGTTGAACTATCAGAAAACATTTTAATGAAGATATTATAAATTTTTTTAAACAATATATTATACCAAATATTTCTTATTCCATATACTTTAAACAAATTGAAATGTATGAATCATTTTGTGAAATAATTCGTACAACTTTTAAGTATCCCTCTTATAAACTAAAACGTTGCTTATTGTTGTTACAAGATGTATCCAATGACGACGAAAAACAAAACACAATTCAAAATTATCATGAAGGAAAGACTAATCATCGTGGTTGTAACGAAGTAGAAAGTCGCATAAGACGAAATTTTTATTGGCCAAATATGAAAGAAGATATTCAAAAATATATCAATAAATGTGAAATGTGTCAAATTTCTAAATATGATATAAACCCAATTAAAACAAAATTTGAAATAACTCCTACACCTTATAAACCATTCGAAATTTTACACTTGGATACTTTTCAAATTGCAAATAAAAAATTCCTAACAATAATTGATGCTTTTTCAAAATATGCTCAAGCATACCCATTGAAATCAATTGGCAGATTTGAAGTAATGGATAAATTTTTATTATTTATGTCACACCACGGTATACTCAAATTATCAAATTATTACAGATGGAGGAAAAGAATTTACCAATTTAGATTTAAAACAATTATTAAATTTACATAAAATTTTAATCCATATTTGTACACCTCATCATCCCCAATCCAATGGTTTAATTGAAAGATTTCATTCTACTCTCATAGAACACGTAAGACTTTTAAAAAATCAATTTCCTGATGATAATATAATAACTAATATTAGATATGCTATTATAGCTTATAATAATACTATTCATTCTACTACTAAGAAAAAAACAATTGAAATTATTTCTGGACAGTTTGAAACTATGGACCCCTTAAATATAGACATACAAGAACAAATTTATTCAGTATATGTGCAAGATCACAAAGATAAAACTAAAATTATTTATGACAAAATTAGAGAACAAATGTCCGCATCAAAAGAGAAAATTATATCAAATAGAAATTTAAAGCGTGAAGAACCCCCTACCTTTACTCCTGATGATAAGACCTATATGATCACTGGAGTACGTTCAAAAACCCAAAATACTTTTTCACCCCAAGTTGTCACAGAAGACCAAAATAAAATTATAACTAGTCAAACATCCAAAGCTCATAAAGATCAATTAAAACGACCAAAAATAACCTAACCTAAATAATATTGTTCCAGGTTAACCCTTGGATCTCTATCCTTGATATACGCAGAAGAAATCACAATCACCAATTTGAATGAAAATCCAGGAATCCTTCCTTTCAAACTTTTTATTGCTAAAATCCATCAATATTCCAGAACCTTTATACATTATTTCCCACTTACAGAATTAGAACAAGAATTAAATTTATTAGCTGACCAACATTTAAAAGTTAAAGAACAAATTAAAAATAGTCTCAGTGAACCATATTTCCTTGAACTCGAAAACTATGATAATATTCTTCGATAACAATTAAATAAAGCATTTGATAAACTTGATGGCATAATCCCACCAAAACGTAATAAACGTGGACTAATTAATGGCTTAGGTTCAATATTAAAATCTATTACCGGAAATTTAGATTCATCAGATGCTGAAAAATATGATGCCCTGATTACAAAGTTGAGAGATGAACAAAATAAGATTATTGATACCGCTAATCAACAGGTCTCATTATCCCATGATATGATTTCTAAGTTCAATGAAACTATTTCTCTTATTAGCCATAATCAAGAAGTAATTAAAACCAATATAAATAAAATTGGCAATACGATAAATAAGTTCATTTTCGATTTTGACCATTTGTTAATGGTTAGAAATATTCTGGATCAAATTAATTTGACTTTATCTATAATTTTACAAATATTGACTGATTTGGAAAATGCGTTGTTGTTTGCTAATTTATAAATAGATCATACTGCAATAATTAAACCTTTTGAATTAGAATCAATGTTAATAAAAACAATCGAAAAAATTGATAAGAATCAATTACTTTTCCCATTAACTCCTAAATATTAAGACAAATATTATGAAATCATTGAAGTAAAAACTTTTAGAACATTTGATAAAATAATCTTTGTATTATCAATACCAATTGTACAACCTAAGAGTTATCAATATTATCACTTGTATTCAATTCCTAATAATAACAAAACAATTATTCCAAAAGAATCTTATTTTCTGACAAGCGAGACTCATTACATGTATACTTCTGAAAAATGTAAAAATCTTGGTAATGCATATTATTGCACCAATAACAATCTACTTGATGGTCACAAAGATACCGATTGTATCTTCCAAATTCTACATCTAACAAACCGTTATGAAAAATGCAATCTACAGAACGTGATGGTGTCCACATCTAAAATTCAGCAAATAACTTCATCACTTTACATTGGAATATTCCCAGAAAGAACAAAAATTCAACTTCTGTGTGAAAACGAAGATTATCAGGAGATAATTGGAAATTATCTACTCTCAATACTATTTGGCTGCAGTATCTCAACCCTAAATTCCACCATCTTTAACGAGGAAACAACAAGTTCATCGCTCATACCAACTCTACTTCCGAAAATACAAATTGACAGCAATACTTCCAAAGAAGATTTTCAAAATCCTATCGAAATACAAGACGTAAATTTGGACAATCTCAAAATACTTCAAAAACAAGCTAATGCCATTGTCCCATTACTAAAAACTACAATTCCACATCAGTACTATTCGTTTAACATCTGGACTTGCTATTGTATATAGCAATTATCATTATCTTAAGCTACATTGGTGTCCGCTTTTGGTGAAAAAGACGACCCATCCAGATAAAAGAAAATGCCCAACCAACTTCGAGTCAAATAAACCTGAAGGCATTCCTGACCTAAAGGGACCGTAAGCCTTCATCTGCGTCGGGAGGAGTTACATTCGCCCAGTACGCCCAGTATAACGACGTCTATTCATTATATATATGCTTATCTTAAGTTGTGTGTTATTCTATATTTATAACCGCTTACACTGTATATATGCAGGCCGTATTCTTTGCATTGTATATTTTATATTGTCACTCTGTTCTGCTCTCTCATATAACTCGGGAGTAGTCTCTGTCAAATAAATTAGTTAAAAGGTTTAGAATTTTTATTTTTAAAAATTCACATTCTCAGTTCGAGAATAAAACTAAATCTCTGTATTTTTACGTGAAATTGCAAAAATGTATTCCCAAATGTTTTTGACGCATTTACTGCGATTTTTTAATGGGGTGCGAACTACTTATTAAAAAAACGTAAAAAACGCAATAACCTGATATAACCCGCATACCACAAACAAAAAAAGTTATCAATATAACACTAAGTTTCAACTGTCTTTTGCTCGATTTTTTTTAATGTTTTACTTTACAATTATCTTTACAATTAACAGACCTATCAATACCAGTACAAAAAATATGGGGTTGCCATGTAGTAAGTGTCGATCGCGTCAAAAGTAGAAAACAATTGAAAGTCGGAAATGAAATTTGATGTAAATATGTATATTTTGATAATTAAAATCAACGAAATTTTTCAAATAACAAACCATTTCAGACATTGTGTCATGTTTCCTTACTTTACGAGCTCAATGTATACATATTTCGAATAAATAAAATTTTAAAATGTGAAAAATAATTTATAAGTGTTAATATTATCAAATAAATATAATCAGCATCATCTGGGCTACTTTTAATGTCAGAATGCGTTTCCTAAATTCAATAATACAAAGAGCATTTAGTTATTGCACTGCAAATGTTTCAAATTAAAGAATAACTACTAATATATAATTTGAGAGTACCAACGCTAGCATAAAAAACGGGGTTCAATAACAATTTCTCGAACGCTGATTTTATCATGTAGTCGAGTTTTAATTTGCCTTCTAAAATTCATTCTTTTGCGAAACTTTTATTTATTACGTCAAAATTCAATATGACATTAATGTGACCATGACAAGCGTACTGACATGGCATTACGAAGCACAGTTTAATCAGTACAAATTAGTTTTTTATGCTCGCGATAGTACCTAGTCTGTAAATTTTAATTAGGCGGAATATAATTTGTATTAAATCTGCGATTATTATCTCATGTATTTAAATCTCTGCAAAAGTTAAGGGTTGATTCATTTGTTCCAATTAAATTGAAAAAGATATTACAAATAAAAAAGTTAAATTCAAACCGCATACGGTGATAGTACCGTATGAGATAGAAAGAGATAGCTTAACCACTGCACTGCGGGTTGCATACCAAATGCATTTTTTGCATCACGTATTGACCATTACGGTTCCTTTCCAGTTATACGTAGTATATTGTGACAATCTTAACAGCCGCGAAGGCGCCAGAAGTTCTGGGTTGTTCTCGAGGCAACTCATTCCGGCGAGTTCCATCGAGGCAGCGAGCGCGAGTAGCGACCGTTCTGGGCGAGCGTGGAAGACTCGGGAGCGTTCCCGCACGAATCGATACGGGTATATAAGAGAGGGCCATCGCTCGCTAAGCCAGTGTTATTCGGAGTGCAGTCGGAGCGTTGGCGCGATTACTGGTCGACATAAATAGTTCGAAATAAATACACTGAAGATAAATGTGTATAGTGACCTTAAGTAAGTTAGTTAACCTTTGTGTTTAGTGTTCGTGTTTAATAATTAGGTAATAAGACTGTAATAGTGTAAAATAAATTAGTTGACTATTTTAATATACCGAGTGTTTTAATTCACACCTTAACGAACGAAAAACGCTACATTGGTGTCAGGTATCGGGTGTGAATTGGACATTAGTGAAAATAAAATTGAACTGAATTAAATCGGACTAATTAGCGTGCGTGAAAAATGGCGAAACTAGCGGACTTAAAGGTTAGTGAGCTGAAAAAGGAGTTGGAGGAAAGGGACTGCGATATGACGGGGAAGAAAGCGGACTTGCAGGAGCGGCTTCGTAAAGCATTAATTGAAGAAGGCAATGGCCCGGACAACTTTGTTTTTGCTAGTGCAAGTGATATCGGCCAAATGCTGCAATGTTTCGAGGCTAACTTGGAGGCTAAATTGCTAGAAAATTCCGCCGACCTAGCTAAAGTGCTAGAAAATTCCGCCGACCTGGAGACTAAATTGCTAGAAAATTCTGCCGACCTGGAGGCTAAATTGCTAGAAAATTCCACCGACCTGGCTAAAGTGTTAGAAAATTCCGCCGACCTGGAGGCTAAATTGCTAGGAAATTCCGTCGCCCTGGGGGCTAAATTACTAGAAAATTCCGAACTAATTACCAGTTTAAAAAGCGAGGTTGGGGAAAAGCTAGAAGAGAATTCTGCCAAGTTGGAAAAAAAGATATCAAACGTAAAAAGGGAATTACCCGAAGAAATTTAAAAAAATCTTCTACACTGGAAGAGCGAATTCTTTTGATTTTGGAAGGCAAGATCCAGGAAGTTCAGAACAAAATCACAACGTTTGACGTCAACACCTTCGAGGAGTTGCCCTATCAACCTTCAGCAATGGACAACAAGAGCAAAGTTAGTGCCAATCCGGAATCCGTTGGGCTGATGCGCCTCAAACCACCGCAATTTGATGGTTCAACGTCGTGGAATGTTTATCAGCGTCAGTTTGAAGCGGCTGCAAAAGCGAACGGTTGGTCATCCAGGGAGAAGGCGACCGCCCTTACGTTGGCTTTGAGAGGAGATGCTGCTGCTATCTTGGAAAGAATGTCCCCGGAAGAGCAAGAAATCTACGACCACCTGGTGAGACACCTGGAGACGCGTTATGGCCAGTCACACCTGGAACATGTCTACCACACTCAGTTAAGAAATCGGTGCCAGAAGTCAGGGGAGCCCTTACAGGAATTTGAGGCAGATATTGCATATCTGGTTCGACTGGCATATCTAGATGCCCAGGAAAAGATCATGGAACGTTTGGCGGTTCAAGCATTCCTGGACGGACTCCGTGATGGTGAAATGAAGCAAGCTTTACTACTAGCACATCCACCTAAGCTAGTTGATGCACTAACACGGGCCCTAGAATTCGAAGCTGCCAAGAACACGAACAAAGGTCAAGCTCGTGTCCGACAAGTGATTCCAGGAGAGGACGACTTCGAAGAGTCAGTCAAACGGATCGTCAGGGAGATCAATAGAGAACGTAGCCGCCGGGACCGGAAGTTGGAGTGCTGGAAATGTGGCAGGCCACATAAGAAGACGCTGTCCAGAAGGCGTCAGTCCCACTTCCGTCAATCCGGAAAAACTAGAAAAGGTCAATGCGAGGGGGCGATCGTCGACCTGTATTCAGCAAGCCCCAGCAAATACCGCCCAGGTCTCCTCACTGCAACACCATGCCAACAGTGTTTTCGTCGACGCGTGTGTGGATGGAACCCTCCGCACTGTGCTGCTGGATACAGGTGAAACGAAGACAATCATAAGGCCCGACATAATAAAACCTGTAGCTAAGGTTCGGCAATCAAAATGGCGTCTACGAACAGCGACGGGAGATCAAGCAAAAGTGCATGGTGAAACAAATGTCATGTTTACCATCGGAAAAGCCACGTTTGACCATCCTGTAATAGTGGCTGAAATTGAGGATGAGGTGATCATCGGGACGGACATAATGGACACCAAAGGCTTCGAGTTAAGCTTTAGGCAGGGAGTTCTGCGGGTAGATGATGAGGAAGTTGTTTTACATCAAGAAAATAATTTAAGCGTTCAGCTCCTACTCCCGGAGGAGACACTGATACCAGAACGGAGCGAGATCGTTTTGGACGGTTGCATTGATGGCAAGACCACAGATGGTGAGATAGTCATGTTCGAACCCGTAATGCATGACGAGGCTGTTGGCCGAGGAATAGCGGTCGGAAAGGCCCTTGTGCGGGCTGGCAGGAGTATTCCTGTAAGGATAATGAACGTCAATCATTATCCTGTGTTATTAAAGGAGGGCACGGAGTTAGGACACTGCTCTGGAGTTTCAGCGATACTGCGACAGGTTGCGGCCGTGGAAACCAGCCGGGAATCCATTCCAGAAGAATTAGAAGTGCTGGTATCGTCGTCAGGCACCGGTCTAAGACCAGACCAAAGAAGGAGGCTGAGACATTTGGCCCATAAGTATCGAGATGTTTTTGATACTGGGAAGAAGGGGAGGCTCAATATAATCCAGCATAAAATTAATACGGAAAATGCTCGTCCCATTTGGCAGACAGCTAGAAGACTACCGCTGGCTAAGAGAGAGGAGGCTGACAAAATTGTTGAGAGTATGGTCGAGGAAGGAATCATAGAACCATCCAGCAGTCCATGGTCTTCACCGGTGGTACTGGCAAAGAAGAAAGACGGCTCCACCAGATTCTGCGTTGACTACCGGCTGCTTAATAATGTGACCAAAAAGGACAGCTATCCACTTCCTCGCATCGATGACACTTTGGACACCCTGGCCGGATCGAAGATCTTTACCACGCTGGATTTGAAGAGCGGGTACTGGCAAGTTGAATTGGCCCCCGAAGATCGGGAAAAGACAGCTTTCGCGGTGGGTGCCAGATTATGGCAATTTAACGTGATGCCATTTGGACTGTGCAATGCTCCTGCTACTTTCGAACGACTGATGGAAACGATTTTAAGAGGACTGTCCTGGAAGACATGTCTGGTCTATCTTGACGACATTATTGTAGTAGGAAAATCGTTTGAAGACCACCTGCGAAACCTAGAAGAAGTGTTCCTGAGGCTTCGAGGTTCAGCACTGAAGTTGAGCCGAAAGAAATGTCATCTATTTCAGGGAGCTGTATAGTACCTGGGTCACGTTGTTTCCAGTCAAGGAGTGGCGGTTGACAAGGCAAAGATCCAGACTGTCAAAGATTGGCCAGTTCCCAATGACAAGCATGAGCTGCGCAGCTTCTTGGGATTATGCACATACTACCGACGCTATGTGAAGGGATTTGCCAACATCGCAAAACCATTAACCAGGCTCACCGAAGGAGAACGAAAATTCCAGTGGTCCCAGGAATGTCAAGAAGCTTTCAATCACCTAAAAGAGGCTCTGACAAGCGCACCTATCTTGAGCTATCCCCTACCTGAAGGAAAATTTATACTAGACACCGACGCTAGCAACGTGGGCATAGGAGCCGTGCTGTCCCAAATTCAGGATGGACAAGAAGAAAAAGTCATTGGCTATTTTAGTAAAACGTTGTCCAAGCCAGAGCGTAACTACTGCGTCACCCGCCGAGAGTTGCTAGCTGTTGTGAAAGCGATGGACCACTTTTACAAGTACCTCTACGGAAGGAAGTTCCTGCTACGAACAGACCATGCAGCTTTAAAATGGCTCCTTCAGTTTAAAAATCCAGAGGGACAAGTGGCAAGATGGATAGAGAGGCTACAGGAGTTTGACTTCGATACCGAGCACCGAGCAGGGAGAATCCATGGAAATGCAGATGCCCTATCAAAAAGACCCTGTCCACAGAACTGCAAGCATTGCCAGCGGGCAGAGAAAACAGATGCTGATTTGTTACGAACTACCATAGTCGACCATACTTGGCAAAATAGAGATCTTATAAAAGAGCAAGAGGAAGATCCCGATATCCAGATAGTCCTAAACTGGATGAAAGAAGAGAAGAAGCCAACCTGGGGAGAAGTTGCCAAGTATGCTCCTAACATCAAGTCGTATTGGGCACAATGGGACTCCCTAATTGTGGAAGATGGACTGCTGCGGCGGAAAATAATTGACCACGACGGCAAAGAGGAAAGAAGGCAAATTGTTGTGCCCAAATGTCGGATTGCGGAATTGCTAGAAGAACTCCATGCCGGTGTGTCACGAGGACATCTCGGAGTGACAAAGACGCTGGGAAAGGCGAGGGAAAGATTTCACTGGGTCAATAGCAAGGAAGACGTAAGGGACTGGTGCAGAAAATGCGTTGTATGTGCTGCAAGTAATGGGCCGCAGAGAAAGCAGAAGGCTTTGATGCGCCAGTACAACGTGGGAAGTCCCTTTGAAAGGATTGCTATTGACGTAGCCGGCCCGTTTCCCGAATCCGAAGCAGGAAATAAGTACATCGTGGTCGTGATGGACTACTTCAGCAAATGGGTTGAGGCATACGCTCTACCAAACCAGGAAGCCTCAACAATTGCCGACGCCTTGGTGAAAGAATGGATTTGCCGATTTGGCGTACCTTTGGAGCTACATTCGGACCAAGGGCGAAATTTTGAATCCAGCTTGTTCCAGAACATCTGTAAGACGCTCGGAATCAAGAAAACAAGGACTACCGCATTACACCCGCAGTCAGATGGAATGGTGGAGCGAATGAACAGAACCATTAATCGGTATTTGGCCAAAGTGGTTTCCGACCATCAAAGAGACTGGGATGGCTTTCTTCATTTGTTCCTCCTGGCTTATCGATCGGCCGTCCACGAAAGCACGGGAGAGTCTCCGGCTCGGATTGTTATGGGAAGAGAACTCCGTCTCCCATGCGATCTGAAGTTTGGTTGCCCGCCAGGAACTGATGTCGCCGGGGAGGACTACATCAGTGAACTGCGAAGAAGAATGGATGCCATTCATAGCCAAGTTCGCATTTCCATTCAAGATGCCAGTACTCGGATGAAGGACACATACGATGTTAATGCCAAGGACCACAGGTACAATGCCGGTGATATGGTTTGGCTCTACGACCCTAAGAGACGAAAGGGACTGTCACCAAAACTTCAAACATCCTGGGATGGCCCATACAAAGTTCTGGAAGCTATCAACGACGTCCTTTACCGGATACAAAAGCCACCGCGGGGTAAAGCTCGAGTCATTCACTTCAACCGACTGGCTCCTTTTTACGGAGACCACGAAGACGCGGAGCTGCGGCAAATCCAACCAGAGCCGGATTTGACATTCGACGAATTCATGGCCCGTCATTCTAATGGTCAAAAGAGTCGGTTCGGTGTGACCTGTGAAGTGCAGCGGGACCTGTTTACTGCTCCAGCTGGGTACGCACTGGCACATTGCGTGGCTAAGGACTTGAAAATGTCTAGAGGGATAGCCAAGGTTTTCCGCGGGAAGTTTGGAAATATTCCAGAGCTGCGTCGGTCTAATCCCAGAGTCGGACAAGCACTCAAGGCAACCGACGAAAAGACCGGCAGAAAGATCTTCCACTTGGTTACCAAAGAGACGTCCGGTCAGAAGCCAACCTATATAGGACACTTTCAAGCCAACCTGTTTGGGACACTTTGTGTTCTCTAAAGGAAAAATTGCTAGCCGAGGACCTGAGAAGCCTGGCAATTCCCAAGCTGGCATGCGGACTCGATGGCTTGGACTGGAGGATGAGCATGTTGGAAGCACTCTTCAGGTTGACGGGCGTACAAATTCTGGTGTGCTGTTATAGCCCTCAACATCGTCCCCTGGAGAGAACCGTGGACTGTTACTTCCACAAGAGGTCCTGCTGCAAGAAGGGAGCTTTCTGCCGATATCGACATCCACCATCTTTGGAATCATTTCGGGACGAAACGAGCTTAGGAGGGGGCAGTGTGACAATCTTAACAGCCGCGAAGGCGCCAGAAGTTCTGGGTTGTTCTCGAGGCAACTCATTCCGGCGAGTTCCATCGAGGCAGCGAGCGCGAGTAGCGACCGTTCTGGGCGACCGTGGAAGACTCGGGAGCGTTCCCGCACGGATCGATACGGGTATAAAAGAGAGGGCCATCGCTCGCTAAGCCAGTGTTATTCGGAGTGCAGTCGGAGCGGTGGCGCGATTATTGGTCGACATAAATAGTTCGAAATAAATACAGTGAAGATAAATGTTTATAGTGACCTTAAGTAAGTTAGTTAACCTTTGTGTTTAGTGTTCGTGTTTAATAATTAGGTAATAAGACTGTAATAGTGTAAAATAAATTAGTTGACTATTTTAATATACCGAGTGTTTTAATTCACACTTTAACGAACGAAAAACGCTACAATATAATATACAGTTCACTGCACGGAACCCACGGAACGAATACGGCGTGCCTTGGTTTGTATATCTATATATCTATATATTTGATAGAATAAAATGAAAATAAAAATAAAACAAAACAAAACAAAACAAAAATGCACTACAGAAAGAAAGAATGACAAAAAAATAATCCGAATCCATAAGATACAAATGCAAACAAAATATAATAGTTTTATCGTACTGACTAAATGACATCCAATAATATCATTAATAATACGCACTAAACTTGCACGTCATAACGCAACCGAGATGGCAAGCTAGCGTTGGGACGATCAGTCGTAATTTTGTGGAGAATTACTGCAAGAGTCGACAAGAGAATGGGATGGTCTTGCGTCGACTGCAATTCACACAAAGCCTTACCTTTTGCCCAAGAAATAGTTGTATTTCCTAAACCTAAAATCGGAGTACTTTTAGACTATGTTCAAACACAAACGGTTAACACACTCACCCTCTGTAAACTCCCATGACCATCCGTAATGAGAGCGACCGCAGTGCCGAGCAATACGGTGGTAGGAGTAGTACACGAAAGAGCATGAGATACTGCACCTCTGGATTCATGAGAATCATGATTTGAGTTTCGAGATGGGATATTATTTTTATCTGAATCAAAATGTAACAGGGAATGATGTTAACCATTGCACGTCCTACAAGCATATTTTGACTGACAGTCTTTAAGCATGTGAGAATTAGCAAATCAATTAAAACATAGTTTGTTCGTCTTAACAAACTCACGCCGTTGGTTGATGCTAAGTGGCAAATATATAGACCTTTAATATTTCCAAACACATTTCTCAAGGAACATTTTTACACAGCTTTGGACATAAAGGTACTTTACTCTTCAAGTGTCTTCATAGTTTTCAAATACATACATAAATTCTAATATTTGCATATCAAATTTAAGAAAATCCAGTCACTTTTATAGACATTAGATCCAACAAATTTCATATTAAAAGACCTCGAATATTTCCAAATATATTTTCTAAATAACATGACATTAATTGGTCTAACATGCTGGTCCGGTCATGCACGTAAATTAATGAATACAATTTTAACTCACACTTAATGGATATAACTAACTGCCATAACTGCTTATATTCTTATTTGTTGTCCTTAATTTGGTGCGCTGTTGGGCAATAAAGAATATTATTATTATTATCGTGAAAAGGATATTATTCATAATGTACTTATTTAATTGAATTATTACTTTTATAAACTTTTAAAGAAGTAAACTGCAGAAAAAAGTGGGTCGTCCGCCATTTAAAATTTGTAAAAAGTAGGTCGTCCTGTCAGCTAAAATGTCCGTTACAGAAAGCCGGAAAATGAAAAAAATTAAGATCAGCTTTATAGACAAATATTATTTTATAGTTACATAGCCGCTTTTGTCAAATAAATGCTTTTGTTTCTATTTTATCAATTGTATTTAGTATACTATTATCTTCTTGTAATCATCATCTTGAGATAGCCCGTAAAAAAAGATAGTGAATGAAAACTTACAATTGCAACACCCTGTATATTGCGCAAAAATTATCGAATAAAAATAATAATGGAATAATTACGCACCTATTCAAATTTGTATCTAGCAAAAGACTCGCAATAACATATCGGAAATACGTACGACTAAGTTATCGCACATTTACATTTTTAGCAACACCCTGTATGTTATGTGACTAAAAATGAAAAATAATAATAACACAGCTCATAATAATATAATAAGTTGATCAACAATAGGATAATATAAATCGGATCAACATGCTAATTCGTCTTTGCGGTTAAGAAAACACCCTGTATATTATGACAAAATTGTCAACAAAATTAAAATTACCTTTTATAAAATGCGTTTTCAATAATTATAATATGTAATAATGTAAAAAAAAATTTGTATCCCCAACCGGGATTGAACCGTCGCGTCGACGCCGAAGGCAGAAGCTAAGACGTCTACCCACTACGCCACCAAGCCTAATATTGAATTCGTGTCAAAAATGGAATAAAACCTACGAAGCTAAAACTAAAACAGCGAAATTTACTTTTCGCTTATTTTTCGATAATAATTGCGATAAACTAACCTTCTATTTGTAGAGTCGATGTTTAAATTGCCGTAAAAACCAATGTCGTGCCGTCTTGCGCACCGAATTGAGAAAAAACCGCAAGGTAGAGACCTAATCCTAACCTAACTTCGCCTTGTCAAGTTTATGTTTTATTGTTGGTTTATTGGGCGTTCGCTTACTTATAAGATAAGCTAAATTCATTGTTCGCGCATGCTTTCTCCTTTATTGCTGTTTCCGGCCCAATTTTGTCTTCATAATGACCAACGCTAACCCGCGATTGGCGACTTGTATGTTTCGACTGCAAAATAAATTAGATAGTACGCTACACGGCCTATGTCGGTATATCGCGGGATCTTACCGTGTTAAGAGATTGTTTCTTATCCATTTTGACCTGCGTGGAACGCTTTTGCCGCGAATAACTGGCCTAAGCGCCTGCGGGCCTGCCGCTCTCGTCCCGTTCTGTGTTCTGTCAAACTCAAACACCGTATACCCGTCAGACTGCGCTTGCGTGGACATTATCGATTGTCGTTGTCCTGGCGACGCTACTCAATGGCGGAGGCGCTCACGAACGTACTCAATATTTATCGATTTTTACGGCGGAAGGAAAAATTTTCCCGCGATTCGATTTGCGAATTTGCAAAAAGTCTCCGATAAGAGTTAATAGAGGGTACGGTGATTCGCTGACGCCGGTCTACGCGTATATTCAAAAGCGGGACGAAAAGCCTTACGTTAAAACAGTTTGAGCGAAATCGACAATCGCGCGACGTCTATGCAAAAAATCTCCCGTTCATTTTAGTATAATAAGACTAGTGACCCCTTGGATCGCTGAGATGTGTAGATCGCCGATGCCGGTACATCGCTGAAGCCAGTAGATCGCCGAAGCCGGTAGATCGCGGAGTAGGTTGATGGCAAAATAAGTAGATCGCCGAAATATGTTAAACATCGTAATAGGTAGATCGCCAAAATCGATAGATCGCTGAAATCGATAAGTCACCGAAATAGGTAAACCGTCGAAATAGGTAGATGACCAAAGTCCGATTACATATTCGATAATACTTAATTGATTTTTGAAATAATCAGCAAACGTTAGAATACCAATTTAATTGTCTCAAGAAACAAATAGCAACAATGGGTTGCAATGAGCACCTACGAATTCTTTTTTTCTTTCCTATTCATAATAATCGATTATGAGTACTCGATTATGAATGGAGCTTTAAAAATCGATAATCGATAATTAAAAATACTGATAATACGATTATTCAAATAATACGATTAATCTACTTCTAGCAATGCTACCTATTACCATTATTGACTATCCCTCTTTTCATTTATCCCATTACTAACAATAATTCTAGCAAAAGGTGGGCTTAAATGATCTTATCCTAGAATAAAGAGGTCAATTGTTAACAAATTTTGAATAACTAAAGAACGTTCTGCAGGTTATACCATGTTATTTAATTTTATCAAGTATTATCTTATTTCGATGATTATCTTATTGTAAAAAATTTATCAAAATTCTGTATGGCCTCTTATCTGTACAAACTATACTATTATATTTCCGCTGTTATTTGCTGACAATTTACTTAAAACAAATATACTATTACATTATATTAGTGTTATATAGTATAACAGTTTTCAAATAAAACAGTACAAAAAAAAATCCTAAATTGTTAATAAACCCGGAATAGATATAATAAACATGAAGTTATTTAGATGTAGAAATTTATTGATAACAAAAGTGCTTTAATTATTTTATCACATCACATAGTCTATATTAAAACAATACAAATCTATTCTTAATATAAAATTAAAATTTTATACTCCCTTGAATATACATGTCACCATTTTTCTATACAATTTTATAATTGGTGACAAATTATATACATATGTACGATTGAAAACATATCGTTATATTTTGTAAAGAGTTTAATCAATATTTGTTTTGAGTATGTTTGTACTATAAATAAATACTCACATATATTTAGCTAGCAGACTAAATATCTGCTCCAGATGTTATTAAAATTTACTGACAGTGTGTAGCAATTTCAAGATCAAATAAACTATTCGTTAAAATTAAATTAATTCACTTAAATGATTAATTAACCAACACGTAATGATATATTCCAAGATAACAAAAAAACATATTCCACGCTATTTATTTTCTTATTCTGTTCCCTATAATTATCCGTTCTTGATCCATACCCAGATAGTTTGCGTTGAAAAAAATAAATCATGATATACACGGAATCTTCTGGATTATTTTAAATCTAAAACGCAAATATTATAATGTATTTAACTATATATTTGCATGTATAGGGTATTACTAAAACTATAGAAAAAACTCTTAAGTGTAAAGTACCTTATTATTTTACAAACTATGCAAAAATGTTTTTTGAAAAACTGCTTAGAAATATTAAAGAGCATTAAACACGAAATTATTATTTCTTTTGTTGTTGCATGTCAATGGAATATCGAAAGTGACTATATATTCATATTTAATAACTACTAATATTTTCAATTACTTTTTCAAATAATATTTTTGCATAGCTTTGAAGATAAAAATACTTTATTATTTTTATCTTGTTGGTAAAAAGCGATAGGTCCAACAGAAAAGGTGAGTATAAATCGTATTTAAAGACCTTTAATATTTCCAAACACATTTCTCAAGGAACATTTTTACACAGCTTTGGACATAAAGGTACTTTACTCTTCAAGTGTCTTCATAGTTTTCAAATACATAAATTCTAATATTTGCATATCAAATTTAAGAAAATCCAGTCACTTTTATAGACATTAGATCCAACACATTTCATATTAAAAGACCTCATATTAAAGACTCAAATATTTCCAAATATATTTTTTAAATAACATGACATTAATTGGTCTAACATGCTGGTCCGGTCATGCACGTAAATTAATGAATACAATTTTAACTCACGCTTAATGGATATAACTAATTGCCATAACTGCTTATATTGTTTTTTGTTGTCCTTAATTTGGTGCGCTGTTGGGCAAAAAAGAATATTATTATTATTATCGTGAAAAGGATATTATTCATAATTTACTTATTTAATTGAATTATTATTTTTATAAACTTTTAAAGGAGTAAACTGCAGAAAAAAGTGGGTCATCCGCCATTTAAAATTTGTAAAAAGTAGGTCGTCCTGTCAGCTAAAATGTCCGCTACATTTCTGTAACGGACAAATGAAAAAATTTAAGCTCAGCTTTATAGACAAATATTATTTTATAGTTACATAGACGCTTTTGTCAAATAAATGCTTTTGTTTCTATTTTATCAATTGTATTCAGTATATTATTATCTTCTTGTAATCATCATCTTGATATAACCCGTAAAGAAACGATAGTTAATGAAAAGTTACAAATTGCAACACCCTGTATATTGCGCAAAAATTATCGAATAAAAATAATAATGGAATAATTACGCACCTATTCAAATTTGTATCTAGCATAAGACTCGCAATAACATATCGGAAATAAGTACGACTAAGTTATCGCACATTTACATTTTTCGCAACACCCCGTATGTCATGTGACTAAAAATGAAAAATAATAATGACACAGCTCATAATAATATAATAAGTTGATCAACAATAGGATAATATAAATCGGATCAACATGCTAATTCGTCTTTGCGGTTAAGAAAACACCCTGTATATTATGACAAAAATGTCAACAAAATTAAAATTACATTTTAAAAATGCGTTTGTAATAATTATAATATGTAATAATATAAAAAAAAAACTTGTGTCTCCAACCGGGATTGAACCGTCGACGCCGGAGACAGAAGCTAAGACGTCTAACCATTACGCCACCAAGCCTGATATTGAATTCGTGTCAAAAATGGAATAAAACCTACGAAGCTAAAACTAAAACAGCGAAATTTACTTTTCGCTTATTTTTCGATAATAATTGCGATAAACTAACCTTCTATTTGTAGAGTCGATGTTTAAATTGCCGTAAAAACCAATGTCGTACCGTCTTGCGCACCGAATTGAGAAAAAAACCGCAAGATAGAGACCTTAGCCTAACCTAACTTCGCCTTGTCAAATTTATGTTTTATTGTTGGTTTATTGGGCGTTCGCTCACTTATAAGATAAGCTAAATTCATTGTTCGCGCATGCTTTCTCCTTTATTGCCGTTTCGGGCCCAATTTTGTCTTCATAATGACCAACGCTAACCCGCGTTCGGCGACTTGTATGTTTCGACTGCAAAATAAATTAGATAGTACGCTAGACGGTCTATGTCGGTATATCGCGGGATCTTACCGTGTTTAGAGATTGTTTCTTATCCATTTTGACCTGCGTGGAACGTTTTTGTCGCGAATAACTGGACTAAGCGCATGCGGCCCGGCCGCTCTCGTCCAGTTCTGTCACATATGGCATAGCCGTCAGACTGCGCTTGCGTGGACATTATCGATTGTCGTTAGTCGTTACCCTGGCGACGCTACTCAATGGTGGAGGTGCTCACAGACGTACTCAATTTTTATCGATTTTTACGGCGGATGGAAAAATTTTCTAGCGATTCGATTTGCGAATTTGCAAAAACTCTCCGATAAGAGTTAATAGAGTGTACGGTGATTCGAGGACGCCGGTCTACGCGTATATTCAAAAGCCGGACCCAAAGCCTTACGTTAAAACAGTTTGAGCGAAATCGACAATCGCGCGACGTCTATGCAAAAAATCTCCCGTTCATTTTAGTATTATAAGACTAGTGACCATATATATCGCTGGGGCGTGTAGATCGCCGAATCCGGGAGATCGCCGATTCCGGTAGATCGCTGGGACGTGTAGATCGCTGGGTGTGTAGATCGCTGGTATGTGTAGACCGCCGAAATAGATAGGTTGATCGCCTATAATAAGCATTCATGTGGGCACTTCTCGCTGCCCTCGTCGTGCTCCAATTGAACTTTTATACAACGCATATAATAATGTATTACTATCTAGTTTCGTTTCATAATAGACTTACAGTGACAATTATTTTTTCAGTTTTATAATGAAAATTGTAGGTAAACATAGTTGTGGCTACATGTTCTAAACACAATTTATAAACTTGGTGTAGCGACGGATTTGCGTTTTGGCACTCCTCGCTACGCTCGTCGTGCATCAATTAAATCCTTACAAAATTTAAATAATAATGTAGTACTTTCCACTTTGATTCCATGATGGACTTAGTGTATTATAATGAGTATTCATATCAAAAATGTCTAAATTTATCGTTTAAATGTCGTTAAATGTCGTTAAATGTCTAAATTTAATTGTCGTTAAATGTCTAAATTTGTCGCTGGGAAGTGTAGATCGCTGGGACGTGTAGATCGCTGGGAGTGTAGACCGCTGGTATGTGTAGACCGCCGAAATAGATTGATCGCCTATAATAAGCATTAATGTGGGCACTTCTCGCTGCCCTCGTCGTGAGCCAATTGAATTTTTATACAACGCATATAACGATTATCTAGTTTGGTTTCATTATAGAGTTAGGTACTGTGGGAATTACTTTTTCAGTTTTATAATGAAATTTGTAGGTAAACATACTTGCGGCTACATGTTCCAACCACAATTTATAAATTTGCCGTAGGGACGGATTTTCATTAAAGCACTCCTCGCTACGCTCGTCGTGCGCCAATTAAATCCTTACAAAATGTATACAGTAATGTACTACTTTGCACTTTTGTTCCATAGTGGACTTATTGTGTCATAATGAATATTCATATCATAAATTTCTAACATTGGTTCATATGAGCACTTCTCGCTGCGCTCGTCGTGCCCAAAGCTACTCATGACCCAATTTGAGTGTTAGAAAACTTATTTGTATGATGTATAACTTTTCACTTTGGTTCCATAACGAATTTATTATAAATCTCTTTTAAGTGTCATAATAAAAACGGTCGGTAACCATAGTTACGGCTACATATTCTAACCAATGCCTAAATTTGGCGTACGGACGCATTAGTTCAGTTGGGCCCTCCTCGCTGCACCGGTCGTGTTCCAAGCGCCTTATGCACCAATTAAACTATCATAAAATGAACAATGATTTCAGTTTTATAGCGAAAGCCGTAAATATTGAAACCAAAATTTCTGAGTTTTACAGACGCATTGGTTCATATGAGCACTCCTCGCTGCGCTCGTCGTGCAGCGAGTAACTGGAGATGATTGTGCAGACTTATCGTAATGATGAAAAATCAAATGCAAGAAAACTGTTGATAATCAGGCGGGATGTAAATTTTAAATAAATTAAGAATTACTGCAACAACCTGAATTTGAATCAGCTCCGGTGGTTCGTCGGTTAGAGTTGGAGTTGGCTAAATCATTTTGCTAGCGACGCAAATGTCCCTGTCATCTTTAAGATGATCAGAATTTTTTTTTTATTATAATATTCTTATTTACCTAATTATAAAATTTATGCCTATTGCGAGAGAATTCATCTTCTTCAGTTGGACAGTTTTTTTGTCGTCTATAGGAGCAATTTTTATCAATTCGTAATATTGATTTTCCAAAAAATGACCCTAATTTAAATGATGTTTTTAATTAAACACACATTAATTGGTCTAACATACTGGTCCGGTCATGCACGTAAATTAATGAATACCTACAATTTTAACTCACACTTAATGGATATAACTGCTTATATTGTTATTTGTTGTCCTTAGTTTGGTGCGCTGTTGGGCAACTAAGCATATTATTATTATTATCGTGAAAAGGATATTATTCATAATTTACTTATTTCATTGAATTATTACTTTTATAAACTTTTAAAGGAGTAAACTGCAGAGAAAAGTGGGTCGTCCGCCATTTAAAATTTGTAAAAAGTAGGTCGTCCTGTCAGCTAAAATGTCCGTTACAGAAACCCGGAAAATGAAAAAAAAATAAGTTCAGTTTTATAAACAAATATTATTTTACCACCCACTCCAAACACCATCTGGTGACACCAGTCCCCTCATATATAAAGACCCGCCTAAACAGACGACAGTATCTTCTTAGCGCTTGGTTTGATAACTTAGTCCTGAAGATGCCTCTTGCAACAGAGCGCGAAACGTCGACTACTTCAAAGTCCTCAACGCGGATTCCACCCGGAAATCAATATATCATTGACTCAGATAGCGGAAGTCTACAATTTAGATTATTTTAGTTACATATACCCTTTTGTCAAATAAATGCTTTTGTTTCAAATCATTGTGCTAGCGACGCAAAGGCCCTGCCGTCTTTAAGATGATGAGAAAAAAAAATTTATATTTGTATTTACCTAATTATAAAATTTATGCCTATTGCGAGAGAATTCATCTTCAGTAGAACAATTTTTTTGTGGTCTATAGGAGCAATTCTTATCAATTCGTCATTATGATTTTCAAAAAAAATGACCCTAATATAAATGATGTTTTTAATTAAACACACATTAATTGGTCTAACATACTGGTCCGGTCCTGCACGTTAATTAAAAAAATTAAAATAGACGCTTTTGTCAAATAAATGCTTTTGTTTCTATTTTATCAATTGTATTCAGTATATTCTTATCTTCTTGTAATCATCATCTTGAGATAGCCCGTAAAGAAACAAAAGTTAATGAAAGGTAGAAATTGCAACACCCTGTATATTGCGCAAAAATTATGGAATAAAAATAATTATGGGATAATTACGCACCTATTCAAATTTGTATCTAGCATAAGACACGCAATAATATATCGGAAATAAGTACGACTAAGTTATCGCACATTTACATTGTTAGCAACACCCTGTATGTTATGTAACTAAAAATGAAAAATAATAATAACACATACCTCATAATAGTATAATAAGTTGATCCACAATAAGATAACATAAATAGGATCAACATGCTAATTCGTCTTTGCGGTTAAGAAAACACCCTGTATAATATGACAAAATTCTCAACAAAATTAAAAATACCTTTTATAAAATGTGTTTTCAATAATTATATGTAATAATGAAAAAAAAAAAGTTGTTTCCCCAACCGGGATTGAACCGTCGACATCGAAGACAGAAGGAGGTATGTACACGAACTTAATCCACTAAGCCACCAAGCCTATAGTCGAATTCGTGTCCAAAATGGATTAAAACTTACGTAAAGAACGAATATTACTGTTCCGCTAATTTTTCGATAATAATTGCGATAAACTAACCTTCTATTTGTAGCGTGGACGTTTAAATTGCCGTAAAAACCAATAACGTGCCATCTTGCGCACCGAATTGAAAAAAAATCCGCAAGAAAGACTAATCCTAACCTAACTTAGCCTTGTCAAATTTATGTTTTATTGTTGGTTTAATCACTTATAAGATAAGCTAAATTCATTGTTCGCGCATGCTACTCCTTTATTGCTGTTTCCGGCCCAATTTTGTCTTCATAATGACCAACGCTAACCCGCGTTTGGCGACTTGTATGTTTCGACTGCAAAATAAATTAGATAGTACGCTACACGGTCTATGTCGGTATATCGCGGGATCTTACCGTGCTAAGAGATTGTTTCTTATCCATTTTGACCTGCGTGGAACGTTTTCGCCGCGAATAACTGGCCTAAGCGCCTGCGGGCCTGCCGCTCTCGTCCCGTTCTGTGTTCTGTCAAACTCAAACACCGTATACCCGTCAGACTGCGCTGGCGTGGATATTGTATTGTTACCCTGGCGACGCTACTCGATGGCGGAGGCGCTAACGGACGTACTCAATTTTTATCGATTTTTACGGCGGATGGAAAAATTTTCTCGCGACTCGATTTGCGAATTTGCAAAAACTCTCCGATAAGAGTTAATAGAGCGTACTGCGATTCGAGGACGCCGGTCTACGCGTATATTCAAAAGCGGGACGAAAAGCCTTACGTTAAAACAGTTTGAGCGAAATCGACAATCGCGCGACGTCTATGCGAAAAATCTCCCGTTCATTTTAGTATAATAAGACTAGTGACCCCTTGGATCGCTGAGATGTGTAGATCGCCGATGCCGGTAGATCGCTGAAGCCAGTAGATCGCCTAAGCCGGTAGATCGCGAAGTAGGTTGATGGCCAAAATAAGTAGATCGCCGAAATATGTTAAACATCGTAATAGGTAGATTGCCAAAATCGATAGATCGCTGAAATCGATAAGTCACCGAAATAGGTAAACCGTCGAAATAGGTAGATAACCAAAGTCCGATTACATATTCGACAATACTTAATTGATTTTTGAAATAATCAGCAAACGTTAGAATACCAATTTAATTGTCTCAAGAAACAAATAGCAACAATGGGTTGCAATGAGCACCTACGAATTCTTTTTTTCTTCCCTATTCATAATCGATTATGAGTACTCGATTATGAATGGAGCTTTAAAAATCGATAATCGATAATTAAAAATACTGATAATACGATTCTTCAAATAATACGATTAATCTACTTCTAGCAATGCTACCAATTACCATTATTGACTATCCCTCTTTTCATTTATCCCATTACTAACAATAATTCTAGCAAAAGGTGGGCTTAAATGATCTTATCCTAGAATAAAGAGGTCAATTGTTAACAAATTTTGAATAACTAAAGAACGTTCTGCAGGTTATACCATGTTATTTAATTTTATCAAGTATTATCTTATTTCGATGATTATCTTATTGTAAAAAATTTAACAAAATTCTATATGGCCTCTTATCTGTACAAACTATACTATTATATTTCCGCTGTTATTTGCTGACAATTTACTTAAAATAAATATACTATTACATTATATTAGTGTTATATAGTATAACAGTTTTCAAATAAAACAGTACAAAAAAAATCCTAAATTGTTAATAAACCCGGAATAGATATAATAAACATGAAGTTATTTAGATGTAGAAATTTATTGATAACAAAAGTGCTTTAATTATTTTATCACATCACATAGTCTATATTAAAACAATACAAATCTATTCTTAATATAAAATTAAAATTTTATACTCCCTTGAATATACATGTCACCATTTTTCTATACAATTTTATAATTGGTGACAAATTATGTACATATGTACGATTGAAAACATATCGTTATATTTTGTAAAGAGTTTAATCAATATTTGTTTTGAGTATGTTTGTACTATAAATAAATACTCACATATATTCTGCTAGCAGACTAAATATCTGCTCCAGATGTTATTAAAATTTACTGACATTGTGTAGCAATTTCAAGATCAAATAAACTATTCGATAAAATTAAATTAATTCACTTAAATGATTAATTAACCAACACGTAATGATATATTCCAAGATAACAAAAAAACATATTCCACGCTATTTATTTTCTTATTATGTTCCTTATAATTATCCGTTCTTGATCCATACCCAGATAGTTTGCGTTAAAAAAAAATAAATCATGATATACACGGAATCTTCTGGATTATTTTAAATCTAAAACGCAAATATTATAATGTATTTAACTATATGTTTGCATGTATAGGGTATTACTAAAACTATAGAAAAAACTCTTAAGTGTAAAGTACCTTTATTTTACAAACTATGCAAAAATCTTTTTTGAAAAACTGCTTAGAAATATTAAAGAGCATTAAACACGAAATTATTATTTCTTTTGTTGTTGCATGTCAATGGAATATCGAAAGTGACTATATATTCATATTTAATAACTACTAATATTTTCAATTACTTTTTCAAATAATATTTTTGCATAGCTTTGAAGATAAAAATACTTTATTATTTTTATCTTGTTGGTAAAAAGCGATAGGTCCAACAGAAAAGGTGAGTATAACTTCGTATTTAAAGACCTTTAATATTTCCAAACACATTTCTCAAGGAACATTTTTACACAGCTTTGGACATAAAGGTACTTTACTCTTCAAGTGTCTTCATAGTTTTCAAATACATAAATTCTAATATTTGCATATCAAATTTAAGAAAATCCAGTCACTTTTATAGACATTAGATCCAACAAATTTCATATTAAAAGACCTCGAATATTTCCAAATATATTTTTTAAATAACATGAAATTAATTGGTCTAACATGCTGGTCCGGTCATGCACGTAAATTAATGAATACAATTTTAACTCACACTTAATGGATATAACTAATTGCCATAACTGCTTATATTGTTATTTGTTGTCCTTAATTTGGTGCGCTGTTGGGCAAAAAAGAATATTATTATTATTATCGTGAAAAGGTTATTATTCATAATTTACTTATTTAATTGAATTATTACTTTTATAAACTTTTAAAGGAGTAAACTGCAGAAAAAAGTCATCCGCCATTTAAAATTTGTAAAAAGTAGGTCGTCCTGTCAGCTAAAATGTCCGTTACATTTCTGTAACGGACAAATGAAAAAATTTAAGCTCAGCTTTATAAATAAATATTATTTTATAGTTACATAGACGCTTTTGTCAAATAAATGCTTTTGTTTCTATTTTATCAATTGTATTTAGTATACTATTATCTTCTTGTAATCATCATCTTGAGATAGCCCGTAAAAAAAAGATAGTGAATGAAAACTTGCAAATTGCAACACCCTGTATAGTGCGCAAAAATTATCGAATAAAAATAATAATGGAATAATTACGCACCTATTCAAATTTGTATCTAGCAAAAGACACCATTTAGCAACACCCTGTATGTTATGTGACTAAAAATGAAAAATAATAATAACACAGCTCATAATAATATAATAAGTTGATCAACAATAGGATAATATAAATCGGATCAACATGCTAATTCGTCTTTGAGGTTAAGAAAACACCCTGTATATTATGACAAAATTGTCAACAAAATTAAAATTACCTTTTATAAAATGCGTTTTCAATAATTATAATATGTAATAATGTAAAAAAAATTTGTGTCCCCCAACCGGGATTGAACCGTCGACGCCGAAGGCAGAAGCTAAGACGTCTACCCACTACGCCACCAAGCCTGATATTGAATCCGTGTCAAAAATGGAATAAAACCTACGAAGCTAAAACTAAAACAGCGAAATTTACTTTTCGCTTATTTTTCGATAATAATTGCGATAAACTAACCTTCTATTTGTAGAGTCGATGTTTAAATTGCCGTAAAAACCAATGTCGTGCCGTCTTGCGCACCGAATTGAGAAAAAAACCGCAAGATAGAGACCTAATCCTAACCTAACTTCGCCTTGTCAAATTTATGTTTTATTGTTGGTTTATTGGGCGTTCGCTCACTTATAAGATAAGCTAAATTCATTGTTCGCGCATGCTTTCTCCTTTATTGCCGTTTCGGGTCCAATTTTGTCTTCATAATGACCAACGCTAACCCGCGCTTCGCGACTTGTGTATGTTTCGACTGCAAAATAAATTAGATAGTACGCTACACGGTCTATGTCGGTATATCGCGGGATCTTACCGTGTTTAGAGATTGTTTCTTATCCATTTTGACCTGCGTGGAACGTTTTTGTCGCGAATAACTGGACTAAGCGCATGCGGCCCGGCCGCTCTCGTCCAGTTCTGTCACATATGGCATAGCCGTCAGACTGCGCTTGCGTGGACATTATCGATTGTCGTTACCCTGGCGACGCTACTCAATGGCGGAGGCGCTCATGAATTTACTCAATTTTTATCGATTTTTACGGCGGATGGAAAAATTTTCTCGCGATTCGATTTGCGAATTTGCAAAAACTCTTCCCTAATGGTTAATAGAGTGTACGGCGATTCGCCCACGCCGGTCAACGCGTATATTCAAAAGCCGGACGAAAAGCCTTACGTTAAAACAGTTTGAGCGAAATCGACAATCGCGCGACGTCTATGCAAAAAATGTGCCGTTCATTTTATTATATAAGATTAGTGACCCCTTGGATCGCTGAGATGTGTAGATCGCCGATTCCGGTAGATCGCCGATTCCGGTAGATGGCTGTGACGTGTAGATCGCTGGGTGTGTAGACCGCTGGTATGTGTAGACCGCCGAAATAGATAGGTTGATCGCCTATAATAAGCATTCATGTGGGCACTTCTCGCTGCCCTCGTCGTGCTCCAATTGAACTTTTATACAACGCATATAATAATGTATTACTATCTAGTTTGGTTTCATAATAGACTTACAGTGACAATTATTTTTTCAGTTTTATAATGAAAATTGTAGGTAAACATAGTTGTGGCTACATGTTCTAAACACAATTTATAAATTTGCTGTAGCGACGAATTTGCGTTTTGGCACTCCTCGCTACGCTCGTCGTGCGTCAATTAAATCCTTACAAAATTTAAATAATAATGTACTTTCCACTTTGATTCCATGATGGACTTAGTGTATCATAATGAGTATTCATATCAAAAATGTCTAAATTTGTCGTACGGCGGACGCATTGGTTCATGTGGGCACTTCTCGCTGCCCTCGTCGTGAGCCAATTGAATTTGTATACAAAGCATATAATGATGTTTTCAATCTAGTTTGGTTTAATAATAGAGTTAGGTACTGTGGCGATTACTTTTTCAGTTTTATAATGAATTTTGTATGTAAACATACTTGCGGCTACATGTTCCAACCACAATATATAAATTTGCCGTAGCGACGGATTTGCATTAAGGCACTCCTCGCTACGCTCGTCGTGAGCCCATTAAATCCTTACAAAATGTATACAATAATGTACTACTTTCCACTTTGGTTCCATAATGGACTTATTGTGTCATAATGAATATTCATATCAAAAATCTCTAACATTGGTTCATATGAGCACTTCTCGCTGCGCTCGTCGTGCCCAAAGCTACTCATGACCCAATTTGAGTCCCAGAAAACTTATTTGTATGATGTATAACTTTTCACTTTGGTTGAATAATGGATTTATTATAAATCTCTTTTAAGTGTCATAATAAAAACGGTCGGTAACGCTACAAATTCTAACCACAATGCCTAAATTTGGCGTACGGACGCATTAGTTCAGTTGGGCCCTCCTCGCTGCGCTCGTCGTGTTCCTTATGTGCACCTTATGTGCACCCCCGTGCACCTTATGCACCAATTAAACTACATATTATAAAATGAATAATGATTTCAGTTTTATAGCGAAAGCCGTAAATATTGAAACCACAATTTCTGAGTTTTACAGACGCATTGGTTCATATGAGCACTCCTCGCTGCGCTCGTCGTGCAGCGAGTAACTGGAGATGATTGTGCAGACTTATCGTAATGATGAAAAATTAAATGCAAGAAAACTGGTTATATACAGGTGGGATGTAAATTTTAAACAAATTAAGATTTACTGCAACAACCTGAATTTGAATCAGCTCCGTTGGTTCGTCGGTAAGGTTGGAGTTGGCTAAATCATTGTGCTAGCGACGCAACGGTCCCTGACATCTTTAAGATGATCTGAAATATTTTTATATAATTTTTTTTATTATAATATTCTTATTTACCTAATTATAAAATTTATGCCTATTGCGAGAGAATTCATCTTCAGTTGGACATTTTTTTTGTGTTCTATAGGAGCAATTTTTATCAATTCGTAATATTGATTTTCCAAATAAATGACCCTAATATAAATGATGTTTTTCATTAAACACACATTAATTGGTTTAACGTACTGGTCCGGTCGTGCAAGTAAATTAATGAATACAATTTTAACCCACACTTAATGGATATAACTCACTGCCATAACTGATTATATTGTTATTTGTTGTGCTTAATTTGGTGCGCTGTTGGGCAATAAAGAATATTATTATTATTATTATTATTATCGTGAAAAGGATATTATTCATAATTTACTTATTTAATTGAATTATTACTTTTATAAACTTTTAAAGGAATAAACTGCAGAAAAAAGTGAGTCGTCTGCCATTTAAAATTTGTAAAAAGTAGGTCGTCCTATCAGCTAAAATGTCCGTTACAGAAAGCCGGCAAATGAAAAAATTTAAGCTCAGCTTTATAAACAAATATTATTTTATAGTTACATAGACGCTTTTGTCAAATAAATGCTTTTGTTTCTATTTTATCAATTGTATTCAGTATATTACTATCTTCTTGTAATCATCATCTTGAGATAGCCCGTAAAGAAACAAAAGTTAATGAAAAGTTAGAAATTGCAACACCCTGTATATTGCGCAAATATTATCGAATAAAAATAATTATGGGCTAATTACGCACCTATTCAAATTTGTATCTAGCATAAGACGCGCAATAATATATCGGAAAAAAGTACGACTAAGTTATCGCACGTTTACATTGTTAGCAACACCCTGTATGTTATGTGACTAAAAATGAAAAATAATAATAACACATACCTCATAATAATATAATAAGTTGATCAACAATAAGATAACATAAATAGGATCAACATGCTAATTCGTCTTTGCGGTTAAGAAAACACCCTGTATATTATGACAAAATTGTCAACAAAATTAAAAATACCTTTTATAATATGTGTTTTCAATAATTATATGTAATAATGAAAAAAAAAAAAAGTTGTTTCCCCAACCGGGATTGAACCGTCGACATCGAAGACAGAAGGAGGTATGTATGCGACCTTAATCCACCAAGCCACGAACCCTATAGTCGAATTCGTGTCCAAAATGGATTAAAACTTACGTAAACAACGAATATTACTGTTCCGCTAATTTTTCGATAATAATTCTGATAAACTAACCTTCTTAATTGTGATAAACTAACCTTCTATTTGTAGAGTCGTCGTTTAAATTGCCGTAAAAACCAATATCGTGCCATCTTGCGCACCGAATTGAAAAAAAAGCCCCAAGAAAGACTAATCCTAACCTAACTTCGCCTTGTCAAATTTATGTTTTATTGTTGGTTTAATCACTTATAAGATAAGCTAAATTCATTGTTCGCGCATGCTTTCTCCTTTATTGCTGTTTCCGGCCCAATTTTGTCTTCATAATGACCAACGCTAACCCGCGCTTGACGACTTGTATGTTTCGACTGCAAAATAAATTAAATAGTACGCTACACGGTCTATGCATAGGGTCTATGTCGGTATATCGCGGGATCTTACCGTGTTTAGAGATTGTTTCTTATCCATTTTGACCTGCGTGGAACGTTTTTGTCGCGAATAACTGGACTAAGCGCATGCGGCCCGGCCGCTCTCGTCCAGTTCTGTCACATATGGCATAGCCGTCAGACTGCGCTTGCGTGGACATTATCGATTGTCGTTACCCTAGCGACGCTACTCAATGGCGGAGGCGCTCATGAATTTACTCAATTTTTATCGATTTTTACGGCGGATGGAAAAATTTTCTCGCGACTCGATTTGCGAATTCGCAAAAACTCTCCGATAAGAGTTAATAGAGTGAACGGTGATTCGAGGACGCCGGTCTACGCGTATATTCAAAAGCGGGACGAAAAGCCTTACGTTAAAACAGTTTGAGCGAAATCGACAATCGCGCGACGTCTATGCAAGAAATCTCCCGTTCATTTTAGTATATAAGACTAGTGACCTATAGATCGCTGGTACGTGTAGATCGCCGATTCCAGTAGATCGCTGGGACGTGTACATCGCTGGGTGTGTAGACCGCTGGTATGTGTAGACCGCCGAAATATATAGGTTGATCGCCTATAATAAGCATTCATGTGGGCACTTCTCGCTGCCCTCGTCGTGCTCCAATTGAACTTTTATACAACGCATATAATAATGTATTACTATCTAGTTTGGTTTCATAATAGACTTACAGTGACAATTATTTTTTCAGTTTTATAATGAAAATTGTAGGTAAACATAGTTGTGGCTACATGTTCTAAACACAATTTATAAATTTGCTGTAGCGACGAATTTGCGTTTTGGCACTCCTCGCTACGCTCGTCGTGCGTCAATTAAATCCTTACAAAATTTAAATAATAATGTACTTTCCACTTTGATTCCATGATGGACTTAGTGTATCATAATGAGTATTCATATCAAAAATGTCTAAATTTGTCGTACGGCGGACGCATTGGTTCATGTGGGCACTTCTCGCTGCCCTCGTCGTGAGCCAATTGAATTTGTATACAAAGCATATAATGATGTTTTCAATCTAGTTTGGTTTAATAATAGAGTTAGGTACTGTGGCGATTACTTTTTCAGTTTTATAATGAATTTTGTATGTAAACATACTTGCGGCTACATGTTCCAACCACAATATATAAATTTGCCGTAGCGACGGATTTGCATTAAGGCACTCCTCGCTACGCTCGTCGTGAGCCCATTAAATCCTTACAAAATGTATACAATAATGTACTACTTTCCACTTTGGTTCCATAATGGACTTATTGTGTCATAATGAATATTCATATCAAAAATCTCTAACATTGGTTCATATGAGCACTTCTCGCTGCGCTCGTCGTGCCCAAAGCTACTCATGACCCAATTTGAGTCCCAGAAAACTTATTTGTATGATGTATAACTTTTCACTTTGGTTGAATAATGGATTTATTATAAATCTCTTTTAAGTGTCGTAATAAAAACGGTCGGTAACGCTACAAATTCTAACCACAATGCCTAAATTTGGCGTACGGACGCATTAGTTCAGTTGGGCCCTCCTCGCTGCGCTCGTCGTGTTCCTTATGTGCATCTTATGTGCACCCCCGTGCACCTTATGCACCAATTAAACTACATATTATAAAATGAATAATGATTTCAGTTTTATAGCGAAAGCCGTAAATATTGAAACCACAATTTCTGAGTTTTACAGACGCATTGGTTCATATGAGCACTCCTCGCTGCGCTCGTCGTGCAGCGAGTAACTGGAGATGATTGTGCAGACTTATCGTAATGATGAAAAATTAAATGCAAGAAAACTGGTTATATACAGGTGGGATGTAAATTTTAAATAAATTAAGATTTACTGCAACAACCTGAATTTGAATCAGCTCCGTTGGTTCGTCGGTAAGGTTGGAGTTGGCTAAATCATTGTGCTAGCGACGCAACGGTCCCTGACATCTTTAAGATGATCTGAAATATTTTTATATAATTTTTTTTATTATAATATTCTTATTTACCTAATTATAAAATTTATGCCTATTGCGAGAGAATTCATCTTCAGTTGGACAATTTTTTTGTGTTCTATAGGAGCAATTTTTATCAATTCGTAATATTGATTTTCCAAATAAATGACCCTAATATAAATGATGTTTTTCATTAAACACACATTAATTGGTTTAACGTACTGGTCCGGTCGTGCAAGTAAATTAATGAATACAATTTTAACCCAGACTTAATGGATATAACTAACTGCCATAACTGCTTATATTGTTATTTGTTGTCCTCATTGTCATTGTCACATTGTCAATATTTGTTTTGAGTACTATCACATATATTTTTCCTAGCAGACTAAATACCTGCTCAAAATATTATTAAAATTTACTAACATTGTGTATCAATGTCAAGATCAAATAAATTATTCGATTAAATTAAATTAATTGCTTTAAATGATTAATTACCCAACACATAATGATATATTCCAAGATAAAGAATGTCGTCTAAACTCCATCTTCATATTCCACGCTATTCATTTTGTTAATCTGTGCCTTATCGTTATACTTTCTTGATCTATTACCCAGATACTTTTATGGTAAATTAGATGCATCAAATTTCATATTAAAAGACCTCTAATATTTCCAGATACTTTTTTAAATAACATTTTTGCATAACTTTCAACTAAAAGGTACTTCGTACTCTTTCTGTTTTTCATAGTTTTGGTAACACCCGGTACATGCAAGCAGATAAATATAATATATTTGCATTTTAGGTTCAACAAAAATAAAATGTTCTTACTTATTGTTCAACGTTCTGCCTACATAAGGTATCCAAACGTAAAGCAAAGTAAAATTTTACATTACATACATTTTGTAAAATTAACAAATGATTTTCCAAAAAAATGACCCTAATATAAATGATGTTTTTAATTAAACACACATTAATTAATCCGTTACAGAAAGCCGGAAAATGAAAAAATTTAAGTTCAGCTTTATAAACAAAAATTATTTTATAGTTACATTGACGCTTTTGACAAATAAATGCTTTTATTTGGATTTTATCAATTGTATAGCCCGTAAAGAAACAAAAGTTAATGAAAAGTTGAAATTGCAGAAATTGCAACACCCTGTATATTGCGCAAAAATTATCGAATAAAAATAATAATGGAATAGTTACGTACCTATTCAAATTTGTATCTAGCATAAAACTCGAAATAACATATCGGAAATAAGTACGACTAAGTTATCGCACATTTACATTTTTAGCAACACCCTGTATGTGATGACTAAAAATGAAAAATAATAATAGCTCATAATAATATAATAAGTTAATCAACAATAAGATACCATAAATCGGACCAACAAGCTAATTCGTCTTTGCGGTTAAGAAAACAGCCTGTATATTATGATAAAATTGTCAACAAAATTAACAATACCTTTTATAAAATGTGTTTTCAATAATTATATGTAATAATGAAAAAAAAAAAACTTGCTTCCCCAACCGGGATTGAACCGTCGACGCCGAAGACAGAAGCCAAGACGTCTACCCACTGCGCCACGAAACCTGATATTGAATTTGTGTCAAAAATGGAATAAAACCTGCGAAGCTAAAATTAAAAGAGCGAAATTTCCTTTTCGCTTATTTTTCGATAATAATTGCGATAAACTAACCTTCTATTTGTAGAGTCGATGTTTAAATTGCCGTAAAAACCAATGTCGTGCCGTCTTGCGCACCGAATTGAGAAAAAACCCGCAAGATAGAGACCTAATCCTAACCTAACTTCGCCTTGTCAAATTTATGTTTTATTGTTGGTTTATTGGGCGTTCTGATCACTTATAAGATAATCTAAATTCATTGTTCGCGCATGCTTTCTCCTTTATTGCTGTTTCCGGCCCAATTTTGTCTTCATAATGACCAACGCTAACCCGCGCTTGGCGACTTGTATGTTTCGACTGCAAAATAAATTAGATAGTACGCTAGACGGTCTATGTCGGTATATCGCGGGATCTTACCGTGTTAAGAGATTGTTTCTTATCCATTTTGACCTGCGTGGAACGCTTTTGTCGCGAATAACTGGACTAAGCGCATGCCGCTCTCGTCCAGTTCTGTCACATATGGCATAGCCGTCAGACTGCGCTTGCGTGGATATTGTATTGTTACCCTGGCGACGCTACTCAATGGCGGAGGCGCTCAAGAACGTACTCAATTTTTATCGATTTTTACGGCGGATGGAAAAATTTTCTCGCGACTCGATTTGCGAATTCGCAAAAACTCTCCGATAAGAGTTAATAGAGTGTACGGCGATTCGAGGACGCCGGTCTACGCGTATATTCAAAAGCGGGACGAAAAGCCTTACGTTAAAACAGTTTGAGCGAAATCGACAATCGCGCGACGTCTATGCAAAAAATCTCCCGTTCATTTTAGTATAATAAGACTAGTGACCCCTTGGATCGCTGAGATGTGTAGATCGCCGATGCCGGTACATCGCTGAAGCCAGTAGATCGCCGAAGCCGGTAGATCGCGGAGTAGGTTGATGGCAAAATAAGTAGATCGCCGAAATATGTTAAACATCGTAATAGGTAGATCGCCAAAATCGATAGATCGCTGAAATCGATAAGTCACCGAAATAGGTAAACCGTCGAAATAGGTAGATGACCAAAGTCCGATTACATATTCGATAATACTTAATTGATTTTTGAAATAATCAGCAAACGTTAGAATACCAATTTAATTGTCTCAAGAAACAAATAGCAACAATGGGTTGCAATGACCACCTACGAAATCTTTTTTTCTTCCCTATTCATAATAATCGATTATGAGTACTCGATTATGAATGGAGCTTTAAAAATCGATAATCGATAATTAAAAATACTGATAATACGATTCTTCAAATAATACGATTAATCTACTTCTAGCAATGCTACCAATTACCATTATTGACTATCCCTCTTTTCATTTATCCCATTACTAACAATAATTCTAGCAAAAGGTGGGCTTAAATGATCTTATCCTAGAATAAAGAGGTCAATTGTTAACAAATTTTGAATAACTAAAGAACGTTCTGCAGGTTATACCATGTTATTTAATTTTATCAAGTATTATCTTATTTCGATGATTATCTTATTGTAAAAAATTTATCAAAATTCTATATGGCCTCTTATCTGTACAAACTATACTATTATATTTCCGCTGTTATTTGCTGACAATTTACTTAAAACAAATATACTATTACATTATATTAGTGTTATATAGTATAACAGTTTTCAAATAAAACAGTACAAAAAAAATCCTAAATTGTTAATAAACCCGGAATAGATATAATAAACATGAAGTTATTTAGATGTAGAAATTTATTGATAACAAAAGTGCTTTAATTATTTTATCACATCACATAGTCTATATTAAAACAATACAAATCTATTCTTAATATAAAATTTAAATTTTATACTCCCTTGAATATACATGTCACCATTTTCCTATACAATTTTATAATTGGTGACAAATTATATACATATGTACGATTGAAAACATATCGTTATATTTTGTAAAGAGTTTAATCAATATTTGTTTTGAGTATGTTTGTACTATAAATAAATACTCACATATATTTAGCTAGCAGACTAAATATCTGCTCCAGATGTTATTAAAATTTACTGACAATTTCAAGATCAAATAAACTATTCGTTAAAATTAAATTAATTCACTTAAATGATTAATTAACCAACACGTATGATATATTCCAAGATAACAAAAAAACATATTCCACGCTATTTATTTTCTTATTCTGTTCCTTATAATTATCCGTTCTTGATCCATACCCAGATAGTTTGCGTTGAAAAAAATAAATCATGATATACACGGAATCTTCTGGATTATTTTAAATCTAAAACGCAAATATTATAATGTATTTAACTATATGTTTGCATGTATAGGGTATTACTAAAACTATAGAAAAAACTCTTAAATGTAAAGTAGCTTTATTTTACAAACTATGCAAAAATGTTTTTTGAAAAACTGCTTAGAAATATTAAAGAGCATTAAACACGAAATTATTATTTCTTTTGTTGTTGCATGTCAATGGAATATCGAAAGTGACTATATATTCATATTTAATAACTACTAATATTTTCAATTACTTTTTCAAATAATATTTTTGCATAGCTTTGAAGATAAAAATACTTTATTATTTTTATCTTGTTGGTAAAAAGCGATAGGTCCAACAGAAAAGGTGCGTATAAATCGTATTTAAAGACCTTTAATATTTCCAAACACATTTCTCAAGGAACATTTTTACACAGCTTTGGACATAAAGGTACTTTACTCTTCAAGTGTCTTCATAGTTTTCAAATACATAAATTCTAATATTTGCATATCAAATTTAAGAAAATCCAGTCACTTTTATAGACATTAGATCCAACAAATTTCATATTAAAAGACCTCATATTAAAGACTCAAATATTTCCAAATATATTTTTTAAATAACATGACATTAATTGGTCTAACATGCTGGTCCGGTCATGCACGTAAATTAATGAATACAATTTTAACTCACACTTAATGGATATAACTAATTGCCATAACTGCTTATATTGTTATTTGTTGTCCTTAATTTGGTGCGCTGTTGGGCAAAAAAGAATATTATTATTATTATCGTGAAAAGGATATTATTCATAATTTACTTATTTAATTGAATTATTATTTTTATAAACTTTTAAAGGAGTAAACTGCAGAAAAAAGTGGGTCATCCGCCATTTAAAATTTGTAAAAAGTAGGTCGTCCTGTCAGCTAAAATGTCCGCTACATTTCTGTAACGGACAAATGAAAAACTTTAAGCTCAGCTTTATAGACAAATATTATTTTATAGTTACATAGACGCTTTTGTCAAATAAATGCTTTTGTTTCTATTTTATCAATTGTATTCAGTATATTATTATCTTCTTGTAATCATCATCTTGAGATAACCCGTAAAGAAACGATAGTTAATGAAAAGTTACAAATTGCAACACCCTGTATATTGCGCAAAAATTATCGAATAAAAATAATAATGGAATAATTACGCACCTATTCAAATTTGTATCTAGCATAAGACTCGCAATAACATATCGGAAATAAGTACGACTAAGTTATCGCACATTTACATTTTTCGCAACACCCCGTATGTCATGTGACTAAAAATGAAAAATAATAATAACACAGCTCATAATAATATAATAAGTTGATCAACAATAGGATAATATAAATCGGATCAACATGCTAATTCGTCTTTGCGGTTAAGAAAACACCCTGTATATTATGACAAAAATGTCAACAAAATTAAAATTACATTTTAAAAATGCGTTTGTAATAATTATAATATGTAATAATATAAAAAAAAAAACTTGTGTCTCCAACCGGGATTGAACCGTCGACGCCGAAGACAGAAGCTAAGACGTCTAACCATTACGCCACCAAGCCTGATATTGAATTCGTGTCAAAAATGGAATAAAACCTAAGAAGCTAACACTAAAACAGCGAAATTTACTTTTCGCTTATTTTTCGATAATAATTGCGATAAACTAACCTTCTATTTGTAGAGTCGATGTTTAAATTGCCGTAAAAACCAATGTCGTACCGTCTTGCGCACCGAATTGAGAAAAAAACCGCAAGATAGAGACCTTATCCTAACCTAACTTCGCCTTGTCAAATTTATGTTTTATTGTTGGTTTATTGGGCGTTCGCTCACTTATAAGATAAGCTAAATTCATTGTTCGCGCATGCTTTCTCCTTTATTGCCGTTTCGGGCCCAATTTTGTCTTCATAATGACCAACGCTAACCCGCGTTTGGCGACTTGTATGTTTCGACTGCAAAATAAATTAGATAGTACGCTACACGGTCTATGTCGGTATATCGCGGGATCTTACCGTGTTAAGAGATTGTTTCTTATCCATTTCGACCTGCGTGGAACGTTTTTGTCGCGAATAACTGGACTAAGCGCATGCGGCCCGGCCGCTCTCGTCCAGTTCTGTCACATATGGCATAGCCGACAGACTGCGCTTGCGTGGACATTATCGATTGTCGTTACCCTGGCGACGCTACTCGATGGCGGAGGCGCTCATGAATTTACTCAATTTTTATCGATTTTTACGGCGGATGGAAAAATTTTCTCGCGACTCGATTTGCGAATTTGCAAAAACTCTCCGATAAGAGTTAATAGAGGGTACGGTGATTCGCTGACGCCGGTCTACGCGTATATTCGAAAGCGGGACGAAAAGCCTTACGTTAAAACAGTTTGAGCGAAATCGACAATTGCGCGACGTCTATGCAAAAAATCTCCCGTTCATTTTAGTATTATAAGACTAGTGACCCCTTAGATCGCTGAGATGTGTAGGTCGCTGGCTGTGTAGATCGCTGAAATGTGTAGAACGCCGAAATAGATTGAAAGCCGAAATTGGTTGATCGCCAAAATATGTAGAATGATGTAATATGTAGATTTCCGAAGCGTACGAAGAATAGGTAGATCAGTGAGTTCGATGGACCGCTGAAGTTGCGGCGGTCTCACTCAAACTCGGCGGGCTAGCAAAAAATCGGCGATCGCTATGTTGGTATCTTGTAAATGGTATAGCCGGCTAAAAGTAGCCAAAAACTATGGGCGCGATCTTAGCGCGATACTCAAGTAGATTCGTTTATGATTCGCAATCGTTTATTTTGACACTACACGCTGCGCTCGTCGTGCGCCAATTAAATTTGTATACAACGTATATAACTATATATTAGTATATGGTTTGGTTTTATAATAGACCTACTGTTGCACATCTATTTTCAGTTTCATAATGAAAAGTGTAGGTAAACATAGCTCCAACCACAATTTATAAGATTGCCAAAACAAATACTTACTCTTACAAAACAATGTAGTACTTTCTACTTTGGCCATAATGGACGTATTGTAATACCGTTCAGTATCATAATGAAATATCATATGAAAAATGTCTAAATTTGTCGTATGGAGGACGAATTGGTTCATATGGGTAGGTACTTCTCGCTGCGCTCGTCGTGCGTCCACCTACTCATGCGCTGATTTCAGTCTTACAAACTTAATTGTATGATAACTTTTCACTTTGGTTTCATAATGGACTTATTGTAGTTCTGTTTTCAGTGTCATAATAAAAACCGTTGGTAACCATAGTTACAACTATGTATATATTCTAACCCCCAATGCCAAAATTTGGCGAACGAACGCTTTGGTTCAGTTGGGCACTCCTCGCTACGCTCGTCGTGCTCCAAACAACTTAAACGCCAATTAAACAATTATCAAATATATAATAATGTTTTCAGTTTTATAGTGAAAGCCGTAAATATTCTAACCACAATTTCTGAATTTGACTTAGAGACGCATGGCTTCACATGAGCACTCCTCGCTGCGCTCGTCGTGAGCCAAGGTAGGTCAAATGCATAGAAAATGGTGATACAGGCAGGAAGTAAATTTTAAATAAATTAAAAATTAGGGCAACAACCTGAATTTGAGCAACGCCGTTGGTTAGAGTTAGAGTTGGTTAGAGTATTGTGCTAACGACGCAATGGTTCCTGTCATCTTTAATATGGTCAGAAAGAAAAGAATACAAAAAAATTCCTTTGACAACAAAAAAACTAAGTAAAATTTAGGCCTCTTGCGAGATAGTTTATTTTCTACTGGGTATTTTTTTTTGTGGTCAATAGAAGCAACTTTTTATCAACTTGTAATTTTGATTTTCTAAAAAAATCAGCTTACTTCTAATACACGGATCAACCATGCACGTAAATTAATGTATACAATTTAAAAATGTAATTTAGAAGTCGTTGATTAGAACACGTCGTAGTTGACTCGCACATAATGGATATAATTCACTACCATAATTATACACTCGCCTGGCAGCTCCTGTATAAACTGCGGATTATCTGTTACATTATCGTGAAATAAAAGGTTATTATTTATTCGTAATTTACTTAATTAATTGAATGATTATTCTTATAAACCTTTAAAGGAATTGTAAACACATGAAACTTTTAAAAATGTGGCTCGTCCTGGATTTGTTCATTTGGGCTACGGTACTCGTGTGTTATCCTTACAAAATACACCCTTACAAAATAACCTGACAAAATAATGTAGTACTTTCTTCTTTGGTTCCATAATGAACTTATTGTGATACCGTTTTCAGTGTCATAATGAATGTCCATATGAAAAATGTCTAAATTTGTCGTATGGAGTTCATGTGGGCGCTTCTCACTCTTCGTGTGCCAACCTACTTATACGCCAATTTAAGGCATAAAAAATATGATGTATAACCTTTCACTTTGGTTTTATAATGGACTAATCGGAATTTTGGTCTCAGTGTCTCATGAAAACCGTCGGTAACCATAGTTACGGCTATATATTCTAACCCCAATATCTAAATTTGGCGAATGGAAGCATTTGTTCAGTTGGGTACTCCTCGCTACGCTCGTCGTGCTCCAAACATCTTGGAGCACGACGACCAAACATATTATGCACCATTTTAAAGTATTATAAAATGTAATATTTTCATTTTAATAGTGAAAGTGGTAAGTAAACATAGTTATAGCTACATATTCTAACCACAATTTCTAAATTTGATGTAGTGACGCATTTGATTCATATGAGCAGTCCTTGCTGCGCGCGTCATTCATAACTAAAGATGATTGTGCGGGCAAACCGAAATTATTAAATATCATAGATTGTGCGGATTTCACAACCAATTTTTTTTCACCACCCTGACCTTCCCCAGCAATTCCCCAAATATAAGGGAAGTATTTCCAAAAATTTCTAATTATAAGTTTTTTATAGTTTTTGCTGGAATTGTTTTGACAAAGAAATGTTGGGGAAAATATTGCCTTATATTTATTGTGTTGCAAGGGAAGGTGGGCATGGTGACAAACATTTGGTTGTGGATTTGGTTTTGGGGAATTCTGAATCATGTCTGATAATCTCCCGCAACTTTTCTTCTAATTACGAAACGCGAAAGAAAAAGGAAACAAAGATGCTTTATTCAATATTTTTTAAACGTCAATTAGAAGTGTTCAGTGGCACCTGTTAACGCTAACCGATTTTTGGTGATCGTTGCCCTCCAGCTAAAAGTCCGTTTTTCTGGACCACCCTAGTGATAGCGATATACTGAAATGATTGGGAGAGAGACGCAAAATGTTTTGATTAGTCTAAACGTGTTTTGTTCTAATATGCTTTATATGTGTGTCCGCTCTTAGGGTGGGAATGTTTAAAATGCATAAATAGCCTGTAATATGGCTGGCTAATTGTTATTTTTTAATTCTCTTCATGACAATTTAAAAGTCGATTAAAAGCAAGTCTGGATAAAATTCCACTTACACAACAAACAGTTCAAACATTGTTGTTGAATCATATGTCTATATGGAGAAGTACCATAACCATAATATTTAATTATTATTCAGTTTCTTGGCCACCAGATTTTGGCTCATTCTGGCGAGATATAAAAGAAACAGTTAACAACATTCCCACAATAATTATAGGAAAGTATAATATGTAGCTCCTATTAATGAAATCAGGAGCAACAGGAAATACATATCGTTCTTTTATTCATAAATACTATTGTTGTATTCGAGAAGGCCAAAAGAGAATATTCTATGCATTTGTTTTGTGGAAACTTGTTTTGATATTTTGGCATTACCATGGGTTATGAGTGCATATGTATAATAAAGGTTTTTAAAAAGATATGCAAAGAAATATAAATGACTAACTGAAATATATTTTACTTAATTTTTATTATTCGATAAAATACATTAGCAATTTATCTATTGACTCTAAATTAGTACCCTAATTTATAAAAAAAAACTTTCGAATTATACTTATTGTTTTACTTTATAATGTAGAAATAATCACCATGAGAAATGTTTTAAAATTATTAACTAAATAATATCACATGCTTCAAAAGCAACTCAGCACAACAACATTACAAAAGCTCTTTCTCAAAAACTAATAAATATGCATGACATAAAAAATATTAGATATTTACATATCTAGTTATAATAATAAATAAATATTATCATATACAGCCTGTTGCACTTTTTCCCAGCAAAAACTCTTTCAGATAGTAAATGTCACACCAAGCAAAAAAGTATAATATAGACTTATTGGTTTTCGTTAACCATGTGCAATAATTAAACGGCTCTAATTTCTTTATGAATTGAAAAACCCAATAAGTCGACATGATACTTTTTACTCAAAATGACATTTACCTGTACACATAATTTTCTTAAAAAGATGTTTCTTCCTTCATTTGTATAATTATTTGATTTTTAATATATTATATTTTAAACTTAAATTTATTTACCTTCACTGTTGTTATCGGTATTGACTGTGTTCTTTCTTCGTTTTCACATTGTTTGATATATATTTTATTGTATATTTTTCTTTATTTTGTCGCTATTTCAAGCAACTTTTTAAGGATTTGAAAAACAATTAGCTCCATATGAAAAGTTTTAGTGAATAAGAAGATTTATATAAACTTATTTGTGTTTTCCAATCCTTAAAAAGGAACAGTCATTTGAAATAATAACTAAACACAATAAAGTAGAGAAAAATACATAACAAAGAATCCAAACACAAAAAAATACAATCAATACCTATAAAATTATAAAATTTAAAAAAATACTTACGAACGTGCAAATTTTGTATTTGCAGTTTGTACCTTTGAGGGCTTTGGGCCATGTCCATCGTATACCCTACTGCTTTCGCAATTTAAATAGTTTTCTTTATTCTCGGGTACCTTGTGCAGTACGGTGTTGGCTATGCTTCCTCTATTATGTTATCGGTGAATTTTCTTGGTTGACCTTCAAACTAAAACAAAATAAATATTAATTTTAGAAATGTTTGATTAAAAAAGTAACCATGGCTTATCAATATAAAAAAAACTGGAGTTTACTTTGTTCCCGGGGGCTTTCTGTACTGTACAATTACCAATACAATTACCACAGTTTGTATATAAGGATAAATCGTATTCATGATGAGGACATAATTCCTAGCATAATACACTATGGTTGTACCTCTATCTGCATTTTTGTTTACCTTTGTTTTGTCCCAAGTAAATCATATCTTTCTTCCTGACCCGATACATAGAAAATATAGTTCGTTAATAGCCACACTATTCGAGAAAAGTCTCATCGCTATAGAAAATGCATCCCGGACGTTGAATGCCAAAGGCTTAATGTTTTGTGTCCGCATCAAATGTCAGTCCTCGATCACCAGTTTAATCAGGTCACCGAAAATCTTCAAATTTAACAGCACAACCTGTCTCGTAATATCTATAGCCTAGAAGCACACAACAAACAATTAACTAAAGAATAATATACAAAACGTTAAATTATATACTTACTACCATCATGAAATTGAACTTTAATAAGACCCAGGCACTGTACTGTCACGTTGATTGTAAACAGAGCATTGCAGAGAATTTAGCTCCGAGAGTCGACGTCCGAGGAACATGTCATACCGATCCAGCTGACATCTCTCGGCGAAACAAATGCTGTATTTTGCCAATTTCAAAATATAATTTAAAAAGGTGATAAAAATGCAATATGATAAGTCATAGCTCCATTTCTTTCCTTAAATAGAACTTAAATTATCAAATAAAATTCAAATGACAGCTACAAATTACATCACCATGTGACGAAAGCCACGCCGTTTCTCCGGCAGATGGCGTTACAGTCGATGTACCGTAAAACTGTCAACAATTTATTACACGTATTTTTCACTTTCAATATAAGTAAAATTCACTTTTCGATTGCGCTTTCTTCCTTTCTGGTCCTCTTTGGCTGTATAGTTGCCACCTACCGCTAGTGTTTCTGATCCCGACGCGCTACAAATGTATGTACACACGTACACAGATATGTTCGCAAGTCTTCTCCTTAAAAATGCTTTACACTTTGATCGCGGCGGGTGTCACTTTAACTCTTACCGTATTTCTATATGAGCCCGGGGACATTATTGTCCATCTGATTATCTTTTCGGTGTATATTAGCGTAATTTTAGCGCGTTAGTGACCGAAATCTGATGGTTCCCGCAGCGCGCTCAAGCTACTGTCAAGTGTCAACAACAGTCACTTAGCAACGTACGTATTTGACAAATTTTCTGACGTATCTCGCGGTACACCCAAAATTTCAACCGATTTTAGCGAAAATCGGAAAAAATTTCTCACCTCGCAAACCACATTTTTGCATTATCATTTCTGTAATAGTTAGAAGAGCGAAAAAGATTCAACGGTAGCCGCTTGGGTATTATAACGCAAAAGTGAGATCATAGTTTTAGCGGCCGGAATATTGGGCGAAAATTTTTTCCGATTACTTTCACGGTTTTAGTATAATAGACGTGGGACTAGTGACCCCTTAGATCGCTGGTACGTGTAGATCGCCGCTGCCGGTAGACCGCTGAAGCCGGTAGATCGCGAAGTAGGTTGATGGCCAAAATAAGTAGATCGCCGAAATATGTTAAACATCGTAATAGGTAGATTGCCAAAATCGATAGATCGCTGAAATCGATAAGTCACCGAAATAGGTAAACCGTCGAAATAGGTAGATAACCAAAGTCCGATTACATATTCGATAATACTTAATTGATTTTTGAAATAATCAGCAAACGTTAGAATACCAATTTAATTGTCTCAAGAAACAAATAGCAACAATGGGTTGCAATGAGCACCTACGAATTCTTTTTTTCTTCCCTATTCATAATCGATTATGAGTACTCGATTATGAATGGAGCTTTAAAAATCGATAATCGATAATTAAAAATACTGATAATACGATTCTTCAAATAATACGATTAATCTACTTCTAGCAATGCTACCAATTACCATTATTGACTATCCCTCTTTTCATTTATCCCATTACTAACAATAATTCTAGTAAAAGGTGGGCTTAAATGATCTTATCCTAGAATAAAGAGGTCAATTGTTAACAAATTTTGAATAACTAAAGAACGTTCTGCAGGTTATACCATGTTATTTAATTTTATCAAGTATTATCTTATTTCGATGATTATCTTATTGTAAAAAATTTAACAAAATTCTATATGGCCTCTTATCTGTACAAACTATACTATTATATTTCCGCTGTTATTTGCTGACAATTTACTTAAAACAAATATACTATTACATTATATTAGTGTTATATAGTATAACAGTTTTCAAATAAAACAGTAAAAAAAATCCTAAATTCTTAATAAACCCGAAATAGATATAATAAACATGAAGTTATTTAGATGTAGAAATTTATTGATAACAAAAGTGCTTTAATTATTTTATCACATCACATAGTCTATATTAAAACAATACAAATCTATTCTTAATATAAAATTAAAATTTTATACTCCCTTGAATATACATGTCACCATTTTTCTATACAATTTTATAATTGGTGACAAATTATGTACATATGTACGATTGAAAACATATCGCTATATTTTGTAAAGAGTTTAATCAATATTTGTTTTGAGTATGTTTGTACTATAAATAAATACTCACATATATTTTGCTAGCAGACTAAATATCTGCTCCAGATGTTATTAAAATTTACTGACATTGTGTAGCAATTTCAAGATCAAATAAATTATTCGATAAAATAAGTTAATTGCCTTAAATGATTAATTAACCAACACGTAATGATATATTCCAAGATAAAGAATGTCATCTAAACTCCATCTTCTGATACCACGCTATTGTTTTTCTTATTCTTATATATTGATATATTACCCAGATAGTTTACGCTAAAAAATTAATCATGATATATTCCAATATTTGCACATTAAATTTAAGAAAATCCAGACACTTTTATGGACAATTAGATGCAACAAATTTCATATTAAAATACCTCTAATATTTTTTTCTAAATACTTTTTTTCAATAACATTTTTGGATAGCTTTTAACAAAAAGGTTCTTTACTCTTTCTGTTTTTCATAGTTTTGGTAACACCCGGTACATGCAAGCAGGTGTTTTTTTTTTCAGATAATAATGTCGCACTGAATAAAAAGTTACAGCCGTCAACTATTAACAAAATCAAATTTTAAAAGGCTCTAATTCTTAAGGAATTGGAAACTCCCATAAGTCCTAATTAAACTTTTTACTCAGCATGACATTTACTTTCTAAAAACTGAATAAATAGCTTCAGGTCTGTATATAGTTTCAGTTTTGCATATAGTGAATCATTCCACCATTTCAAATTTATTAATCTTAATCGACTCATTAGGAAATTTGTTAGGAAATTGCTGCAATAACAACTTGTTGTTTTTCTTTTCATAAACTTTTAAAAGTCATTTAAGGCAAAATTTCTTATAAGAGTTGAATCACTTTTACTGGCTGCAAAATTTTTACCCAACTGTTTGACCAAATGACATAAATGAAGACATAGGTAAATGAATAATTTTAACATGTTATTTAAATTCCCTCATTTCGGAAATTGCTTAATTGATAGTTTGATATGGTATATCTTAACATGTGGAAACAACAAAAAAAAAACAAAATATATTCAATTTACACTCGTATTTAAACCTTGGTACTCTTAGCAGATGAAGCTAAAATAATTATTACATAGGAGAATTTAGGAAAAGTGTTAATGAAGATAATTACATCTGATAGATATATTACCATTCGCATTAATTTCGACAAAATTGTATAAATTTATAACAAATGACAATTTTTGTGATTGTTCTTTAGAAAAGAAGAATCTGCATTGATTATTAAAATTTATTCACATTTTATGGCAATTTTAACATCAAACATTAATTATTTTTGATCAAATTATATAATATTGGGGATTTTCCATGTCAACGACACCTTGAGCAGCATGACACTAAAGGGCCGATCTTACAAAGCACATTAAATCATGATATAACTAAATATTGGATCAAATGCCAGAATAAGTTGTTATTACGATGGAAACATAAATATTTTAGTCAATGGGAGATGGCATAGGGTTACTTATTCTGGGAATAACTATTCCATCGGTTATACATACACTTGTAAGATTGGTCTTTAATCATATTTTCCAGATATGTTCGTTAGAACGTAGTTCTCGCATTCATGCTTCGTTTGTTCTACAGTTTATACCCGTAAAAGCTCTCGGTTGTGCTCTAAAATAATTTACGGCTAACTTATCTTTACCACACTTTGTACGACTTATCCAACTTAACCAACATGACAGAAAAGGAATAAACCGTCACATGTTTTTGTATCTTTCGATTTTGTATCATTGACTGCGTTTACATCGGGCGCTTGCATCCGATCGAATATGGATCGACTTGAACTTAAAAAAATCATGCCTTATCAAATTGACATTAAAAATTGTCAATATCGACAGGTAAAGGCTTGTCAGTACATCACCTGATATGTGTCACATTTTGAGCGTCTCAAAGGCTCTCCAAACGAAAATAAATTTCAATCCGACCCAATTAGATCGGATGCTAGCGCTCGATGTAAACGCACTCATTCAGACAGTTTAATCTGGAAACACTTCTCAATTCCTCCTCGATGACTATACTTTGTTCACGGTGATTTGCTGTCCAGTCATCAATGCAGTTTGTGAACAGGACAGTAAAAAATAAACAATAATGTACTGTATATCGATTGCATAGCTGCAATACCGCGTATTAGCTGTTCTTTAACGTAGGTAATACGTGGTATTGCAGCTAGGCCATCAATATAATGTCTAATGTTATTATTCACATACTCACAAATTTGCGTAGTCTATATTCAGACAAAGAATATTTGTTCCACTATATGAACAAAAATTGTAAAAATACATAGTTAGACAGCACTAAGGTCACGTAAGGTAAACAAACACGAACGTTTGACGGCCGACAGCATTCCACAACTAAAAAAAGAAACATAACTCTCTATAATCTATTTGGTTTACCTTTGCTTCTTTACCTACGTAGAAGAGTTCTGTCTGCTCAGTGCTCTGGCAATGTATTTATCTCTGCAACTCGGAATTCTAACCTGGAACATTGTTTTAAAGGCGAATATTTACAACGGTAGGAAAATACGACAGACAGCTGATTGTCGGCGGAGAGAGCTACATCTACCGGCGAACGCTCAAACCTCGTAACGTCAAATTAACACTGGAATAAGAAGATATATTTAAAATTGTATACGCTAAAATGCCAGCATTAAAACGAAAAACACATCAATTAACTCCAGCCTGAATAATAAATAGTAACGGCGTAATATGTACCTATATGCATTTTAGTTGTACTTACTTTGACTGCAATTGTTAACCTATGAAGTCTACATTTAAGAGTATCTGTCAACGTACAAACTTGTTCCAGTTTCAATATTATTCTTCGCGGTATTCTAATAACCTACACACTTCATTCAGTAGCAATTTCTCGAATGCCGATTCTATCATCATGCAGCCGAGTTTAAATTATTGCCTTCGGCATTTTTATTCTTACGTCTAAGTTTAAGATGACATTAATACGACATGAGGTTTCATATCGATAAATTGTATATATTTAACTCGTATACGGACGTGTAATCGCATATCGCAGACTATGAAGCGAATGAAATTACACGTCTACGTACATATGTCTGTAAAAAAACCCAAAGTTGATTTAATTTTAGCCTTAGGCATAGATAGATGTACCTACGTACTCTTTTTTCGGACTTTCGACGGCCTGACGGCTCTTCTCGAATGCCGGGCGGGTGCCTGATTGGTCCAAAATACATTTTGAAGCAAAAGTTGTACGATCGTGTCCATTTTAACCGCAACATGCGGAAATTTGCCGTGTACATGGGGAAAGATCTAACTGTCAAACTGGTACAGCCAATCGAACTTTTGGGCTACAAACTAACCTTCTATTTGTAGAGTCGTCGTTTAAATGGCTGTCAGAAGCAATATTGAGCCATTTTATGCACGGACTTGGAAAAAAGCAGCAAAACTGTGGACCTAACCTAACATTGTTGTTGTTGTGTTTGCATTTGCTTCTCCTGCAAATCAATAAATCCGATTGTAGGCGACGTGGTCTAAATCGCTCTAAGCAAACGTATTTTCAGATTGGTGTTATCCATTTTGACCTGCGTGGAACGTTTTCGCCGCGAATTGACGGAACTCCGGCTCGACGATAGCCGCATGATAGCCGTCAGACTGCGCTGGCGTGGACATTGCATTGTTACCCTGGCGACGCTACTCGATGGCGGAGGCGCTCAAGAACGTACTCAATTTTTATCGATCTTTACGGCGGATGGAAAAATTTTCTAGCGATTCGATTTGCGAATTTGCAAAAACTCTCCGATAAGAGTTAATAGAGTGTACGGTGATTCGAGGACGCCGGTCTACGCGTATATTCAAAAGCGGGACGAAAAGCCTTACGTTAAAACAGTTTGAGCGAAATCGACAATCGCGCGCCGTCTATGCGAAAAATCTCCCGTTCATTTTAGTATTATAAGACTAGTGACCCCTTAGATCGCTGAGATGTGTAGGTCACTGATACGTGTAGAACGCCGAAATAAGTTGATCGCCGAAATAGGTTGATAGCCGAAATTGGTAGATCGCCGAAGTTGGTAGGTAGCCGAAATAGGTAGAATGATGTAATATGTAGATTTCCGAAGCGTACGAAGAATAGGTAGATCAGGTGAGTTCGATAGACCGCCGAAGTTACGGCGCTCTATCGAACTCACACGAACTCGGCGGTCTAGAAAAAAATCGGCGATCGCTATGTTGGTAGACGGCAGATCTTGTAAATAGTATAGCCGTCTAAAAGTAGCCAAAAACTATGGGCGCGATACTCAAGTAGATTCGTTTATGAGTCGCAATCGTTTATTTGGACACCACTCGCTGCGCTCGTCGTGCGCCAATTAAATTTGTATACAACGTATATAACTATATATTACTATATGGTTTGGTTTTATAATAGACTTACTGTTGCACATCCTTTTTCAGTTTCATAATGAAAAGTGTAGGTAAACATAGCTCTAACCGCAATTTATAAGATTGCTAAAATAAATACTTATTCTTACAAACCAATGTAGTACTTTCTACTTTGGCAATAATGGACGTATTGTAATACCGTTTTCAGTATCATAATGAAATACCATATGAAAAATGTCTACATTTGTCGTATGGAGGACGAATTGGTTCATATGGGTAGGTACTTCTCGCTGCGCTCGTCGTGCGCCAACCTACTCATGCGCCGATTTCAGTCTTACAAACTTATTTATATGATAACTTTTCACTTTGGTTTCATAATGGACTTATTGTAGTTCTGTTTTCAGTGTCATAATAAAAACCGTTGGTAACCATAGTGACAACTATGTATATATTCTAACCCCCAATGCCTAAATTTGGCGAACGAAGGCTTTGGTTCAGTTGGGCACTCCTCGTTATGCTCGTCGTGCTCCAAACAACTTAAGCGCCAATTAAACAATTATAAAATATATAATAATGTTTTCAGTTTTATAGTGAAAGCCGTAAATATTCTAACCACAATCTCTGAATTTGACGTAGTGACGCATGGCTTCACATGAGCACTCCTCGCTGCGCTCGTCGTGAGCCAAGGTAGGTCAAATGCATAGAAAATGGTGATACAGGCAGGAAGTAAATTTCAAATAAATTAAAAATTAGGGCAACAACCTGAATTTGAGCAACGCCGTTGGTTAGAGTTAGAGTTGGTTAGAGTATTGTGCTAGCGACGCAATGGTCCCTGTCATCTTTAAAATGATCAGAAAGAAAAGAATTAAAAAAAACATTCCTTTAACGAAAAAAAAAACCTATATAAAATTTAGGTCGCTTGCGAGAAAGCTGATTTAATACTGGTTTTTTTTTTGTGGTCAATAAAAGCAACTTTTTATCAACTTCTAATCTTGATTTTCCAAAAAAAATCAACCTATTATGATGTTTTTAATGAAACACACATTAATTGGTCTAATACACGGATCAACCATGCACGTAAATTAATGTATACAATTTAAAAATGTAATTTAGAAGTCGTTGATTAGAACACGTCGTAGTTGACTCGCACATAATGGATATAATTTGCTACCATAATTATACACTCGCCTGGCAGCTCCTGTATAAACTGCGCATTATCTGTTACATTATCGTGAAATAAAAGGTTTTTGTTCAGTTGGGTACTCCTCGCTACGCTCGTCGTGCTCCAAACATCTTATGCGCCATTTTAAAGTATTATAAAATGTAATATTTTCATTTTAATAGTGAAAGTGGTAAGTAAACATAGTTACAGCTACATATTCTAACCACAATTTCTAAATTTGACGTAGTGACGCATTTGATTCATATGAACAGTCCTTGCTGCGCGCGTCATTCATAACTAAAGATGATTGTGCGGGCAAACCGAAATTATGAAATATCCTAGATTTGTGCGGATTTCACAACCAATTTTTTTTTTCACCACCCTGACCTTCACTTGCAATACCCCAAATATAAAGGAAGTATTTCCAAAAATTTTTAATTTTATTTTTATAGTTTTTGCTGGAATTGTTTTGACAAAAAAATGGGGAAAATGTTGCCTTATATTTATTGTATTGCAAGGGAAGGTGGGCATGGTGACAAACATTTGGTTGTGGATTTGGTTTTGGTGAATTCTGAATAATGTCTGATAATCTCCCGCAACTTTTTTTCTAAATCCGAAACGGGAAAGAAAAAGGAAACAAAGATGCTTTATTCAATATTTTTTAAACGTCAATTTGAAGTGTTCGGTGGCACGTGTTAACGCTAACCGATTTTTGGTGATCGTTGCCCTCCAGCTAAAAGTCCGTTTTTCTGGACCACCCTAGTGATAGCGATATACTGAAATGATTGAGAGACGCAAAATGTTTTGATTAGTCTAAACGTGTTTTGTTCTAATATGCTTTATATGTGTCCGCTCTTAGGGTGGGAAGGTTTAAAATGCATAAATAGCCTGTAATATTACCAACCATCAATGGCTGTCTCATTGTTATTTTTTAATTCTCTTCATAACAATTTAAAAGTCGATTAAAAGCAAGTCTGGATAAAATTTCACTTATTCAACAAACAGTTCAAACATTGTTGTTGAACCATATGTCTATATGCAGAAGTACCATAACATATTTAATTATAATATATATTTTACTTAATTTTTATTATTCGATAAAATACATTAACAACTTATCTATTGACTCTAAATTAGTAACCTAATTTATAAAAAAAATCTAAATTATTATTCCAATAACTTTCGAATTATGACTTATTGTTTTACATTATAATGTAGAAATAATCACCATGAGAAATGTTTTAAAATTATTAAATAAATAATATCACATGCTTCAAAAGTAACTCAGCACAACAACATTACAAAAGCTCTTTCTCAAAAACTAATAAATATGCATGACAAAAAATATTAGATATTATACATATCTAGTTATAATAATAAATAAATATTAGTATATACAGCGTGTTGCACTTTTTCCCAGCAAAACTCTTTCAGATAGTTAATGTCACATCAAGCAAAAAGTATAATATAGACTTATTGGTTTTCGTTATTCCATGAGAAATAATTAAACGGCTCTAATTTCTTTATGAATTGAACAACCCAATAAGTCGACATACTTTTTACTCAAAATGACATTTAAGTACCTGTAGACATAATTTTCTTAAAAAGATTCATATGTATTTTGTTTCTTCCTTCATTTGTATAATTATTTGATTTTTAATATATTGAATTTTAAACTTAAATTTATTTACCTTCACTGTTGTTATCGGTATTGATTGTGTTCTTTCTTCGTTTTCACATTGTTTGATGTGTATTTTATTGTATATTTTTCTTTATTTTGTCGCTATTTCAAGCAGCTGTAACTTTTTAAGGATTTGAAAAACAATTAGGTCCATATGAAAAGTTTTAGTGAATAAGAAGATTCATATAAACTTATTTGTGTTTCCCAATCCTTAAAAAGGAACAGTCATTTGAAATAATAACTAAACACAATAAAGTAGAGAAAAATACAAAACAAAGAATCCAAACAAAAAAAATACAATCAATACCTATAAAATTATAAAATTTAAAAAAATACTTACAAACGTGCAAATTTTGTGTTTGCAGTTTGTACCTTTGAGGGCTTTTGGCCATGTCCATCGTATACCCTACTGCTTTCGCAATTTAAACATTTTTCTTTATTCTCGGGTACTTGTGCAGTACGGTGTCGGCCATGCTTCCTCAATTATGTTATCGGTGAATTTTCTTGATTGACCTTCAAACTAAAACAAAATAAAGATTAATTTTAGAAATGTTTGATTAAAAAAGTAACCATGACTTATCAATATAAAAAAAACTGAAGTTTACTTTGTTCCCGGGGGCTTTCTGTACTGTACAATTACCACAGTTTGTATATAAGGATAAATCATATTCATGATGAGGACATAATTTCTAGCATAATACACTATGGTTATACCTCTATCTGCATTTTTGTTTAACTTTGTTTTGTCCCAAGTAAATCATATCTTTCTTCCTGACCCGACACATAGAAAATATAGTTCGTTAATAGCCACACTATTGAAGAAAAGACTCATCGCTATAGAAAATGCATCCCGGACGTTGAATACCAAAGGATTAAAATTTGTGTCCGCATCAAATGTCAATCCTCGATCACCAGTTTAATCAGGTCACCGAAAATCTTCAAATTTAACAGCACAACCTCTCTCGTAATATCTATAGCCTAGAAGCACACAACAAATAATTAACTAAATACAAAACGTTAAATTATGTACTTACTACCATCAGTTCAGTACCATCATGAAATTGAACTTTCATAAGACCCAGGCACTGTCACGTTGATTGTAAACAGAGAATTGAGTGAATTTAGCTCCGAGAGTCGACGAACATGTCGTGCCGATCCAGCTGACATCTCTCGGCGAAACAAATGCTGTATTTTGCCAATTTCGAAATATATTTTAAAACGGTGGTCAAAATGCAATATGATCAATCATAGCCCCATTTCCTTCCTTGAACAGAACTTAAATTATCAAATAAAATTTAAATGACAGCTACAAATTACATCACCCTGTGACGAAAGCCACGCCGTTTCTCCGGTAGATGGCGTTACAGTCGATGTACCGTAAAACTGTCAACAATTTATTACACGTATTTTTCACTTTCAATATAAGTAAAATTCACTTTTTGATTGCGCTTTCTTCCTTTCTGGTCCTCTTTGGCTGTATAGTTGCCACTTACCGCTAGTGTTTCTGATCCCGACGCGCTACAAATGTATGTACACACGTACACAGATATGTTCGCAAGGCTTCTCCTTAATGTTTAACACTTTGATCGCGGCGGGTGTCACTTTAACTCTTACCGTATTTCTATATGAGCCCAGGGACATTATTGTCCGTCTGAATATCTTTTCGGTGTATATTAGCGTAATTTCAGCGCGTACTGGACCGAAATCTGATGGTTCCCGCAGCGCGCTCAAGCTTCTGTGAAGTGTCAACAACAGTCGCTTAGCAACGTACGTATTTGACAAATTTTCTGACGTATCTCGCGGTACACCCAAAATTTCAACCGATTTTAGCGAAAATCGGAAAATATTTCTTACCTCGCAAACCACATTTTTGCATTATCATTTCTGGAATAGTTAGAAGAGCGAAAATGATTCAACGGTAGCCGCTTGGGTATTATAACGCAAAAGTGAGATCATAGTTTTAGCGGCCGGAATATTGGGCGAAAATTTTCTCCGATTACTTTCACGGTTTTAGTATAATAGACGTGGGACTAGTGACCTATAGATCGCTGGTACGTGTAGATCGCCGATTCCAGTAGATCGCTGGAACGTGTAGATCGCTGGGTGTGTAGACCGCTGGTATGTGTAGACCGCCGAAATAGATAGGTTGATCGCCTATAATAAGCATTCTCGTGGGCACTTCTCGCTGCCCTCGTCGTGGTCCAATTGAACTTTTATACAACGCATATAATAATGTATTACTATCTAGTTTGGTTTCATAATAGACTTACAGTGACAATTATTTTTTCAGTTTTATAATGAAAATTGTAGGTAAACATAGTTGTGGCTACATGTTCTAAACACAATTTATAAATTTGCTGTAGCGACGAATTTGCGTTTGAGCACACCTCGCTACGCTCGTCGTGCGTCAATTAAATCCTTACAAAATTTAAATAATAATGTAGTACTTTTTTCCACTTTGGTTCCATGATGGACTTAGTGTATCATAATGGGTATTCATATCAAAAATGTCTATATTTGTCGTACGGCGTACGCATTGGTTCATGTGGGCACTTCTCGCTGCCCTCGTCGTGAGCCAATTGAATTTGTATACAAAGCATATAATGCTGTTTACTATCTAGTTTGGTTTCATAATAGAGTTAGGTACAGTGGCGATTACTTTTTCAGTTTTATAATGAATTTTGTAGGTAAACATAGTTGCGGTTACATGTTCCAACCACAATTTATAAATTTGCCGTAGCGACGGATTTGCATTAAAGCACTCCTCGCTACGCTCGTCGTGCGCCAATTAAATCCTTACAAAATGTATATAATAACGTACTACTTTCCACTTTGGTTCCATAATGGACTTATTGTGTCATAATGAATATTCATATCAAAAATGTTTACCATTGGTTCATATGAGCACTTCTCGCTGCGTTAATCGTGCCCAAAGCTACTCATGCAAGTAAATTAATGAATACAATTTTAACCCACACTTAATGGATATAACTAACTGCCATAACTGATTATATTGTTATTTGTTGTGCTTAATTTGGTGCGCTGTTGGGCAATAAAGAATATTATTATTATTATTATTATCGTGAAAAGGATATTATTCATAATTTACTTATTTAATTGAATCCACTTTGGTTCCATAATGGACTTATTGTGTCATAATGAATATTCATATAAAAAATGTCTAACATTGGTTCATATGAGCACTTCTCGCTGCGCTCGTCGTGCCCAAAGCTACTCATGACCCAATTTGAGTCCCAAAAAACTTATTTGTATGATGTAAAACTTTTCACTTTGGTTGAATAATGGATTTATTATAAATCTCTTTTGTGTCTTAATAAAAACGGTCGGTAACCATAGTTACCGCTACAAATTCTAACCACACTGCCTAAATTTAACGTACGGACGCATTAGTTCAGTTGGGCCCTCCTCGCTGCGCTCGTCGTGTTCCTTATGTGCACCTTATGTGCACCCCCGTGCACCTTATGCACCAATTAAACTACATATTATAAAATGAATAATGATTTCAGTCTTATAGCGAAAGCCGTAAATATTGAAACCACAATTTCTGAGTTTTACAGACGCATTGGTTCATATGAGCACTCCTCGCTGCGCTCGTCGTGCAGCGAGTAACTGGCGATGATTGTACAGACTTATCGTAATGATGAAAAATTAAATGCAAGAAAACTGGTGATATACAGGTGGGATGTAAATTTTAAATAAATTAAGATTTACTTCAACAACCTGAATTTGAATCAGCTCCGTTGGTTCGTCGGTTACAGTTGGAGTTGGCTAAATCATTATGCTAGCGACGCAAAGGTCCCTGACATCTTTAAGATGATCTGAAATATTTTTTTTTATTATAATATTCTTATTTACCTAATTATAAAATTTATGCCTATTGCGAGAGAATTCATCTTCAGTTGGACAATTTTTTTGTGTTCTATAGGAGCAATTTTTACCAATTCGTAATATTGATTTTCCAAAAAAATTACTCAAATATAAATGATGTTTTTCATTAAACACACATTAATTGGTTTAACATACTGGTCCGGTCATGCAAGTAAATTAATGAATACAATTTTAACCCACACTTAATGGATATAACTAACTGCCATAACTGATTAGATTGTTATTTGTTGTGCTTAATTGGTGCGCTGTTGGGCAATAAAGAATATTATTATTATTATTATCGTGAAAAGGATATTATTCATAATTTACTTATTTAATTGAATTATTACTTTTATAAACTTTTAAAGGAGTAAACTGCAGAAAAAAGTGGGTCGTCTGCCATTTAAAATTTGTAAAAAGTAGTTCGTCCTATCAGCTAAAATGTCCGTTACAGAAAGCCGGCAAATGAAAAAATTTAAGCTCAGCTTTATAAACAAATATTATTTTATAGTTACATAGACGCTTTTGTAAAATAAATGCTTTTGTTTCTATTTTATCAATTGTATTCAGTATATTATTATCTTCTTGTAATCATCTTTAGATAGCCCGCAAAGAAACAAAAGTTAATGAAAAGTTAGAAATTGCAACACCCTGTATTTTGCGCAAAAATTATCGAATAAAAATAATAACTTCGCCTTGTCAAATTTATGTTTTATTGTTGGTTTAGTCACTTATAAGATAAGCTAAATTCATTGTTCGCGCATGCTTTCTCCTTTATTGCCGTTTCGGGCCCAATTTTGTCTTCATAATGACCAACGCTAACCCGCGTTTGGCGACTTGTATGTTTCGACTGCAAAATAAATTAGATAGTACGCTACACGGCCTATGTCGGAATATCGCGGGATCATACCGTGTTAAGACAGTTGCTCATAAATACTTATGAGCAACTGTCAAAGACACTACAAGCAATCGTATCTAATAACCAGCACAAAATTAAAATAAAAAGAAGACCAGAAAGCGACTGGATAGACGAAAACATTATTCAACAGATTACAGAGCGCAACAAATTATACAGGCGGTTTAAAAAGTATCCACACAGCACGAGAACAGTACTACAACAAGAAACAAATAACTAACAAAGCAATAAAGGAAAAGAAACTACGATTCTACCAACAAAAACTAGAAAAGCACAAAGATAACCCTAGAAAAATGTGGAACGCCATAAATAATGTAATTGGACAAAAGCGTGAACAACAAACAATAGAGCGATGACGAGACAAGATGGAACACCAACAACAGACCAGAAAGAAATAGCAGAAATAATTAACACATATTTCATACAAATAGGAGAAACTCTGGCGAAGGACACAATCAGTACATCAAGGAAGAAACCAGAAACAACAACAACAACAAAATTTACAAGACCGGCTATTTTTAAAGCTACCGACCATGCAGAAATTACCAATATAATTAGCCAACAAAAAAACAACACGGCTCCAGGGTTTGATAAGGTCACATCGAACATCATCAAAGAAAATGCCACAGCCTTAACTCCTATACTAGTAAAGCTAACAAACAAAGTACTAGAAGAAGGAATATACCCAGAACACCTAAAACGAACAATAATAAAACCAATCCACAAATCTGGAGATAAAACAAAACCAGAAAATTACAGGCCAATAGCTTTGTTATCTACTCTGAATAAGGTTCTGGAAAAAATACTTCAGAGACGACTAATGGAACATCTACAAGGTCACAGTATAATCAGTACGCAACAATATGCATACCAACCCCACTCTGGAACGACATCAGCGGCTTATGATCTGATTAGTCAAGTGAAGGCACACCTAGACAAGAAAAACATAGTAGTCGGCTTATTCCTCGACCTGAAGAAGGCTTTTGACACCATCTCTAAACAAAAACTCATCGATAAGCTGAAAGCAATAAACATCACAAACAAACCCCTACAACTCATAGAAACATATTTAACAAACAGACCACAAGAAACCAGATTAAGCGAATACTACAGCAATCCCCAATACACAAGAGAATACGGCATACCACAGGGAGGAAATCTACCACCGACGTTGTTTATTATCTACACTAATGACATGACAGAACTGCAACTAAACGGAACGCCATACATGTACGCAGACGATACGTGCCTCATATACTCGGCCAAAACCCAAAAAGAGTTACAAACTAAAATTAATGAGGACATGCTTATACTGACGGACTGGTTTTTCAACAATCTACTAACAATAAACACAAAAAAGACGGAATTCATCATCTTTGGCAGAAGAAACATGAACGTAACCATATCAATAAGACTCAATGATGAAAACATTAAACAATCCCAAGAAATTACATACCTAGGACTCAAAATACAATCTAACTTGAAGTGGGACGCACACGTGAATAACCTAATAGTAAAAAACTCCAAAACAATTGCTATAATCAAAAAACTTAAGAACATCATTCCACTCAGAAGCAGAAAATCCATCTACCACCCACTATTCACCGCCCAAAACAACTACCTACTACATGTGTGGGGTGACACTACAAAGAGAAACATCACCAGAATTCAAGTCCAGCAAAACAAGGTCTTAAAATTACTGTATTCTCTGAATAGACTTACCCCCAGCACAGATGTCTACAAAATTTCACAAGAACTTAACATAGAAAAACTCAGAACATTAAACAACTTACTACTAATCCACAAAATAAAAAACAATAAAATCAAAACCAACACAAACCTTAAACTAAATCACGAGTTCCACGACTACCAAACCAGAACATGCACACACATAAGACCAAACAGATACTCCAGCATAACCTGCTCACAGACACAACTAAGAGAAACCATACAGAAGTACAATGGACTTCCAAACTATATAAAGAACCTCACAATCGCCACTTTCAAGACAAAGATGAAATACCTATTAATGACGCAACAGCTATAACAACAACTGATAATACACGCACAGAAGTACCCTCCATACCGCTAGCCCGAGGTGGACCCCATTCATATGCGGAGCCCCAACCCCGAGGTGAGGACCGAGGGACGAAACCACTGCAATCATATATTTTTATATATGTACATGTAATTTTTTTTTTAAATCTATATTACGATGTATGATTTTTTTTCCAAGCAATAAATCTTTATTAAAAAAAAAAAAAAGAGGTTGTTTCTTATCCATTTTGACCTGCGTGGAACGTTTTTGCCGCGAATAACTGGTAGTAAGCGCATGCGGGCCGGCAGCTCTCGTCCACTTCTGTCACATATGGCATAGCCGTCAGACTGCGCTTGCGTGGATATTGTATTGTTACCCTGGCGACGCTACTCAATGGCGGAGGCGCTCACGGACGTACTCAATTTTTATCGATTTTTACGGCGGATGGAAAAATTTTCTCGCGATTCGATTTGCGAATTTGCAAAAACTCTCCGATAAGAGTTAATAGAGTGTACGGTGATTCGAGGACGCCGGTCTACGCGTATATTCAAAAGCCGGACCCAAAGCCTTACGTTAAAACAGTTTGAGCGAAATCGACAATTGCGCGACGTCTATGGAAAAAATGTGCCGTTCATTTTAGTATAATAAGACTAGTGACCCCTTGGATCGCTGAGATGTGTAGATCGACGATTCCGGTAGATCGCCGATTCCGGTAGATCGCCGATTCCGGTAGATCGCCGATTCCGGTAGATCGCTGGAACGTGTAGATCGCTGGGTGTGTAGACCGCTGGTATGTGTAGACCGCCGAAATAGATAGGTTGATCGCCTATAATAAGCGTTCATGTGGGCACTTCTCGCTGCCCTCGTCGTGCTCCAATTGAAATTTTATAGAACGCATATAATAATGTATTACTATCTAGTTTGGTTTCATAATAGACTTACAGTGACACTTACTTTTTTCAGTTTTATAATGAAAATTGTAGGTAAACATAGTTGTGGCTACATGTTCTAAACACAATTTATAAATTTGCTGTAGCGACGAATTTGCGTTTGGCACTCCTCGCTACGCTCGTCGTGCGTCAATTAAATCCTTACAAAATTTAAATAATAATGTACTTTCCACTTTGATTCCATGATGGACTTAGTGTATCATAATGAGTATTCATATCAAAAATGACTAAATTTGTCGTACGGCGGACGCATTGGTTCATGTGGGCACTTCTTGCTGACCTCGTCGTGAGCCAATTGAATTTTTATACAACGCCTATAATGTTGTTTACTATCTAGTTTGGTTTCATAATAGAGTTAGGTACTGTGGCAATTACTTTTTCAGTTTTATAATGAAATTTGTAGGTAAATATACTTGCGGCTACATGTTCCAATCACAATTTATAAATTTGCCGTAGCGACGGATTTGCATTAAAGCACTCCTCGCTACGCTCGTCGTGCGCCAATTAAATCCTTACAAAATATATACAATAATGTACTACTTTCCACTTTGGTTCCATAATGGATTTATTGTGTCATAATGAATATTCATATCAAAAATGTCTAACATTGGTTCATATGAGCACTTCTCGCTGCGCTCGTCGTGCCCAAAACTACTTATGACCCAATTTGAGTCTTAGAAAACTTATTTGTATGATGTATAACTTTTCAATTTGGTTCCATAATGGATTTATTATAAATCTCTTTTAAGTGTCATAATAAAAACGGTCGGTAACCATAGTTACGGCTACATATTCTAACCACAATGCCTAAATTTGGCGTACGGACGCATTAGTTCAGTTGGGCCCTCCTCGCTGCGCCCGTCGTGTTCCAAGCACCTTATGCACCAATTAAACTATTATAAAATGAATAATGATTTCAGTGTTATAGCGAAAGCCGTAAATATTGAAACCACAATTTCTGAGTTTTACAGACGCATTGGTTCATATGAGCACTCCTCGCTGCGCTCGTCGTGCAGCGAGTAACTGGAGACTTATCGTAATGATGAAAAATCAAATGCAAGAAAACTGGTGATATACAGGCGGGATGTAAATTTTAAATAAATTAAGAATTATTGCAACAACCTGAATTTGAATCAGCTCCGTTGGTTCGTCGGTTAGAGTTGGAGTTGGCTAAATCATTGTGCTAGCGACGCAAAGGTCCCTGTCATCTTTAAGATGATCAGAATTTTTTTTTATTATAATATTTTTATTTACCTAGTTATAAAATTTATGCCTATTGCGAGAGAATTCATCTTCAGTTGGAGTGTTTTTTTGTGGTCTATAGGAGCAATTTTTATCAATTCGTGATATTGATTTTCCAAAAAATGACCCTAATTTAAATGATGTTTTTAATTAAACACACATTAATTATTCTAACATACTGGTCCGGTCATGCACGTAAATTAATGAATACAATTTTAACTCACACTTAATTGATATAACTAACTGCCATAACTGCTTATATTGTTATTTGTTGTCCTCATTGTCACTGTCACATTGTCAATATTTGTTTTGAGTACTTTCACATATATTTTTCCTAGCAGACTAAATACCTGCTCAAAATATTATTAAAATTTACTAACATTGTGTATCAATTTCAAGATCAAATAAATTATTCGATTAAATTAAATTAATTGCTTTAAATGATTAATTACCCAACACATAATGATATATTCCAAGATAAAGAATGTCGTCTAAACTCCATCTTCATATTCCACGCTATTCATTTTGTTAATCTGTGCCTTATCGTTATACTTTGTTGATCTATTACCCAGATACTTTTATGGTAAATTAGATGCATCAAATTTCATATTAAAAGACCTCTAATATTTCCAGATACTTTTTTAAATAAAATTTTTGCATAACTTTCAACTAAAAGGTACTTCGTACTCTTTCTGTTTTTCATAGTTTTGGCAACACCCGGTACATGCAAGCAGATAAATATAATATATTTGCATTTTAGGTTCAACAAAAATAAAATGTTCTTACTTAGTGTTCAACGTTCTGCCTATATAAGGTATCAAAACGCAAAGCAAAGTAAAATTTTACATTACATACATTTTGTAAAATTAATAAATGATTTTCCAAAAAAATGACCCTAATATAAATGATGTTTTTAATTAAACACACATTAATTAATCCGTTACAGAAAGCCGGAAAATGAAAAAATTTAAGCTCAGCTTTATAAACAAAAATTATTTTATAGTTACATTGACGCTTTTGTCAAATAAATGCTTTTGTTTGGATTTTATCAATTGTATCATCAATTGTATCATCTTGAGATAGCCCGTAAAGAAACAAAAGTTAATGAAAAGTTGAAATTGCAGAAATTGCAACACCCTGTATATTGCGCAAAATTTATCGAATAAAAATAATAATGGAATAGTTACGTACCTATTCAAATTTGTATCTAGTATAAAACTCGAAATAACATATCGGAAATAAGTACGACTAAGTTATCGCACATTTACATTTTTAGCAACACCCTGTATGTGATGACTAAAAATGAAAAATAATAATAGCTCATAATAATATAATAAGTTAATCAACAATAGGATAATATAAATCGGATCAACATGCTAATTCGTCTTTGCGGTTAAGAAAACACCCTGTATATTATGACAAAATTGTCAACAAAATTAAAATTACCTTTTATAAAATGCGTTTTCAATAATTATAATACGTAATAATGTAAAAAAAAAATTTGTATCCCCCAACCGGGATTGAACCGTCGACGCCGAAGGCAGAAGCTAAGACGTCTGCCCACTACGCCACCAAGCCTGATATTGAATTCGTGTCATAAATGGAATAAAACCTGCGAAGCTAAAACTAAAACAGCGAAATTTACTTTTCGCCTATTTTTCGATAATAATTGCGATAAACTAACCTTCTATTTGTAGAGTCGATGTTTAAATTGCCGTAAAAACCAATGTAGTGCCGTCTTGCGCACCGAATTGAGAAAAAACCGCAAGATAGAGACCTAATCCTAACCTAACTTCGCCTTGTCAAATTTATGTTTTATTGTTGGTTTATTGGGCGTTCGCTCACTTATAAGATAAGCTAAATTCATTGTTCGCGCATGCTTTCTCCTTTATTGCCGTTTCGGGCCCAATTTTGTGTTCATAATGACCAACGCTAACACGCGTTTGGCGACTTGTATGTTTCGACTGCAAAATAAATTAGATAGTACGCTACACGGTCTATGTCGGTATATGGCGGGATCTTACCGTGTTTAGAGATCGTTTCTTATCCATTTTGACCTGCGTGGAACGTTTTTGTCGCGAATAACTGGACTAAGCGCATGCGGCCCGGCCGCTCTCGTCCAGTTCTGTCACATATGGCATAGCCGTCAGACTGCGCTTGCGTGGACATTATCGATTGTCGTTACCCTGGCGACGCTACTCAATGGCGGAGGCGCTCATGAATTTACTCAATTTTTATCGATTTTTAGGGCGGATGGAAAAATTTTCTCGCGACTCGAAATGCGAATCGCAAAAACTCTCCGATAAGAGTTAATAGAGGGTACGGTGATTCGCTGACGCCGGTTTACGCGTATATTCAAAAGCGGGACGAAAAGCCTTACGTTAAAACAGTTTGAGCGAAATCGACAATTGCGCGACGTCTATGCAAAAAATGTGCCGTTCATTTTAGTATTATAAGACTAGTGACCCCTTGGATCGCTGAGATATGTAGATCGACGATTCCGGTAGACCGCCGATTCCGGTAGATCGCCGATTCCGGTAGATCGCTGGGACGTGTAGATCGCTGGGTGTGTAGACCACTGGTATGTGTAGACCGCCGAAATAGATAAGTTGTTCGCCTATAATAAGCATTCATGTGGGCACTTCTCGCTGCCCTCGTCGTGCTCCAATTGAACTTTTATACAACGCATATAATAATGTATTACTATCTAGTTTGGTTTCATAATAGACTTACAGTGACAATTATTTTTCAGTTTTATAATGAAAATTGTAGGTAAACATAGTTGTGGCTACATGTTCTAAACACAATTTATAAATTTGCTGTAGCGACGGATTTGCGTTTGGGCACTCCTCGCTACGCTCGTCGAACGACAATTAAATACTTACAAAATTTAAATAATAATGTAGTACTTTCCACTTTGATTCCATGATGGACTTAGTGTATCATAATAGTATTCATATCAAAAATGTCTAAATTTGTCGTACGGCGGACGCATTGGTTCATGTGGGCACTTCTCGCTGCCCTCGTCGTGAGCCAATTGAATTTGTATACAAAGCATATAATGATGTTTACTATCTAGTTTGGTTTCATAATATAGTTAGGTACTGTGGCAACTACTTTTTCAGTTTTATAATGAATTTTGTAGGTAAACATACTTGCGGCTACATGTTCCAACCACAATTTATAAATTTGCCGTAGCGACGGATTTGCATTAAGGCACTCCTCGCTACGCTCGTCGTGCGCCAATTAAATCCTTACAAAATGTATACAATAATGTACTACTTTCCACTTTGGTTCCATAATGGACTTATTGTGTCATAATGAATATTCATATCAAAAATGTCTAACATTGGTTCATATGAGCACTTCTCGCTGCGCTCGTCGTGCCCAACGCTATTCATGACCCAATTTGAGTCTTAGAAAACTTATTTGTATGATGTATAACTTTTCACTTTGGTTCCATAATGGATTTATTATAAATCTCTTTTAAGTGTCATAATAAAAACGGTCGGTAACCATAGTTACGGCTACATATTCTAACCACAATGCCTAAATTTGGCGTACGGGCGCATTAGTTCAGTTGGGCCCTCCTCGCTGCGCTCGTCGTGTTCCAAGCACCTTATGCACCAATTAAACTATTATAAAATGAATAATGATTTCAGTTTTACAGCGAAAGCCGTAAATATTGAAACCACACTTTCTGAGTTTTACAGACGCTTTGGTTCATATGAGCATTCCTCGCTGCGCTCGTCGTGCTGCGAGTAACTGGAGATGATTGTGCAGACTTATCGTAATGATGAAAAATCAAATGCAAGAAAACTGGTGATATACAGGCGGGATGTACATTTTAAATAAATTAAGAATTACTGCAACAACCTGATTTTGAATCAGGTCCGTTGGTTCGTCGGTTAGAGTTGGACTTGGCTAAATCATTGTGCTAGCGACGCAAAGGTCCCTGTCATCTTTAAGATGATCAGAAATTTTTTTTTATCATCATATTCTTATTTACCTAATTATAAAATTTATGCCTATTGCGAGAGAATTCATCTTCAGTTGGACATTTTTTTTATGGTCTATAGGAGCAATTTTTATCAATTCGTAATATTGATTTTCCAAAAAAATACCCTAATTTAAATGACGTTTTTAATTAAACACACATTAATTGGTCTAACATACTGGTCCGGTCATGCACGTAAATTAATGAATACCTACAATTTTAACTCACACTTAATGGATATAACTAACTGCCATAACTGCTTATATTGGTATTTGTTGTCCTTAGTTTGGTGCGCTGTTGGGCAATAAAGAATATTATTATTATTATCGTGAAAAGGATATTATTCATAATTTACTTATTTCATTGAATTATTACTTTTATAAACTTTTAAAGGAGTACACTGCAGAGAAAAGTGGGTCGTCCGCCATTGAAAATTTGTAAAAAGTAGGTCGTCCTGTCAGCTAAAATGTCTGTTACAGAAACCCGGAAAATGAAAAAATTTAAGTGCAGCTTTATAAACAAATATTATTTTATAGTTACATATACCCTTTTGTCAAATAAATGCTTTTGTTTCAAATCATTGTGCTAGCGACGCAAAGACCCTGCCATCTTTTAAGATGATAAGAAAAAAAAAATTATAATATTTTTATTTACCTAATTTTAAAATTTATGCCTATTGCAAGAGAATTCATCTTCAGTATGACAATTTTTTTGTGGTCTATAGGAGCAATTCTTATCAATTCATAATATTGATTTTCAAAAAAATGACCCTAATATAAATGATGTTTTTAATTAAACACACATTAATTGGTCTAACATACTGGTCCGATCATGCACGTAAATTAATGAATACAATTTTAACTCAGACTTAATGGATATAACTAACTGCAATATCTGCTTATATTGTCATTTGTTGTCCTTAATTTGGTGCGCTGTTGGGCAATAAAGAATATTATTATTATTATTATCGTGAAAAGGATAATATTCATAATTTACTTATTTAATTGAATTATTACTTTTATAAACTTTTAAAGAATTAAACTGCAGAAAAAAGTGGGTCGTCCGCTATTTAAAATTTGTAAAACGTAGGTCGTCCTGTCAGCTAAAATGTCCGTTACAGAAAGCCGGAAAATGAAAAAATTTAAGCTCAGCTTTATAAACAAATATTATTTTATAGTTACATAGACGCTTTTGTCAAATAAATGCTTTCGTTTCTATTTTATCAATTGTATTCAGTATATTATTATCTTCTTGTAATCATCATCTTGAGATAGCCCGTAAAGAAACAAAAGTTAATGAAAAGTTAGAAACTGCAACACCCTGTATATTGCGCAAAAATTATCTAATAAAAATAATTATGGAATAATTACGCACCTATTCAAATTTGTATCTAGCATAAGACGCGCAATAATATATCGGAAAAAAGTACGACTAAGTCATCGCACATTTACATTGTTAGCAACACCCTGTATGTTATGTGACTAAAAATGAAAAATAATAATAACACATAGCTTATAATAATATAATAAGTTGAACAACAATAAGATAACATAAATAGGATCAATATGCTAATTCGTATTTGCGGTTAAGAAAACACCCTGTATATTATGACGAAATTGTCAACAAAATGAAAAATACCTTTTATAAAATGTGTTTTCAATAATTATATGTAATAAAGAAAAAAAAAGTTGTTTCCCGAACCGGGATTGAACCGTCGACATCGAAGACAGAAGGAGGTATGTATACGACCTTCATCCACTAAGCCACCGAGCCTATAGTCGAATTCGTGTCCAAAATGGATTAAAACTTAGGTAAACAACGAATATTACTGTTCCGCTAATTTTTCGATAATAATTGCGATAAACTAACCTTCTATTTGTAGAGTCGTCGTTTAAATTGCCGTAAAAACCAATATCGTGCCATCTTGCGCACAGAATTGAAAAAAAAGCCGCAAGAAAGACTAATCCTAACCTAACTTCGCCTTGTCAAATTTATGTTTTATTGTTGGTTCGATCACTTATAAGATAAGCTAAATTCATTGTTCGCGCATGGTTTCTCCTTTATTGCTGTTTCGGGCCCAATTTTGTCTTCATAATGACCAACGCTAACCCGCGTTCGGCGACTTGTATGTTTCGACTGCAAAATAAATTAGATAGTACGCTACACGGTCTATGTCGGTATATCGCGGGATCTTACCGTGTTTAGAGATTGTTTCTTATCCATTTTGACCTGCGTGGAACGTTTTTGTCGCGAATAACTGGACTAAGCGCATGCGGCCCGGCCGCTCTCGTCCACTTCTGTCACATATGGCATAGCCGTCAGACTGCGCTTGCGTGGACATTATCGATTATCGTTACCCTGGCGACGCTACTGATTGGCGGAGGCGCTCATGAATTTACTCAATATTTATCGATTTTTACGGCGGATGGAAAAATTTTCTCGCGATTCGATTTGCGAATGTCGCACTGAATAAAAAGGTACAGCCGTCAACTATTAACAAAATCAAATTTTAAATGGCTCTAACTTCTTAAGGAATTGGAAACTCCCATAAGTCCTAATTAAACTTTTTACTCAGCATGACATTTACTTTCTAAAAATTGAATAAATAGGTTCAGTTCTGTACATAGTGAATCATTCCCTAATTTCAAATTTATTAATCTTAATCGATTTATTGAATGAAATGTTATTTAAATTCCCTCATTTCGGAAGTTGTTTAATTTATAGTTTGATAGGGTGTATCTTAACATGTTGAAATAACAAAAAAAAAAACAAAATGTATTCAATTTACAATCTCTCGTATTTAAACCTTGGTACTCTTAGCAGCTGAAGATAAAATAATTTTTACATTTTGAGAATTTAGGAAAAGGGTTAATGAAGATAATTACATCTGATAGATATATTACCATTCGCATTAATTCCGACAAAATTGTATAAATTTATAACAAATGACAATTTTTGTGATTGTTTTTTAGAAAAGAAGAATCTGCATTGATTATTAAAATTTATTCACATTTAATGGCAATTTTAACATCAAACATTAATTATTTTTGATCAAATTATATAATATTGGGGATTTTCCATGTCAACGACACCTTGACCAGCATGACACTAAAGGGCCGATCTTACAAAGCACATTAAATCATGATATAACTAAATATTGGATCAAATGCCAGAATAAGTTGTTATTACGATGGAAACATATATATTTTAGTCAATGGGAGATGGCATAGGGTTACTTATTCTGGGAATAACTATTCTATCGGTTATACATACACTTGTAAGATTGGTCTTTATTCAGTGGCGTAAATAGCAGGTGTGCGAGGTGTGCGGCGCACACGGGCCCACGAGCCAGGGGGGCCCATTGGAGCCGGCAGGGTGTTTGGGAGGTCTCGCGAAAAATATGAGATCGTCGGTTTAAAGGTAAAGTTACTAACTAAAATATAATAATTACGAAAACCTGACTTTAAGAAGGAATACCAGTAAATATAATGTAATTTTCTAGAGATTTAATGGATTTTAGACAACTTAGAACACTTAGTCATCGGCTTCTCGTATAAAATTGCTTTGTAAAATGTTTCAATAAATTGTAAAGATTATAGTTAGTGACCTTTACTTTTAATTTTTTAATTAAGTTGACATATGTTGGCATTTGTCATAATTGTTCTAAAAATTAACTGATAGCCCCTCTGAGCGCGGGATACGATTTCGGGCTAAAAAAAGAGATCTGAGCAGTTTCTGGGCCCCTGGGCTGCAATAAGGTGCTAGCATAACGGAAATAAATGAAGTCGAGCATTTCAAAAACTAGGTACGGAGGCCTCCACGCATACCAATCTAAACTCGATACCATACACTTATTGTTACATAAAGAACAAAAAATATTAGTAATAATACAATTTTATTAAGATCTACAAACACAAACAATAAACTTTTAATTCTAACAATAGAGAAAATAATTTTCAAGACTGCTTTCGAAGATATTTAGAAAAAAAACAAAAAATGTAACTTTTTAATTATGGTCATAACTTCTTTATTTGTGATCCCTTCAAAAAAGCGTTTTGACATTATAAAGGCACTTTTTCCCTACAATTTGAATATGTTAGTTTAAAATTTTTCGCCAATGAATTCGTCAGAAACAAACGAAACTTTTGTGCTTCTTGTTGGTTTTATACATGTTAACAAACTAAATAATGTTTTCAAAAATCTCGCCATGTTTACGGAGGCATTTTTCACAGCATTCCGTAATCTGGTGACGTTACCGAGGGTTCTTCTGTCAATCGAATTGAAAACTGCGATGGCAGTGTCACGTAACTCCCCAACGTTTCCAAAATTATAAACACCATACACCTTATTTTATAAGTCATTCCATAGATAAAAATCACAAGGAGTAAGAGTGAGACACACTGTATAAAGTATAAAAAACGTATAAACAGTATAAGAAGTCTTAGTGGGCAGTCAAATAAGGGTTTAAGGGTTTCAAAGTATTAAATAAAGTAGGGGGCCTATTATTTCTGTTCGCACACGGGCCCACTGACTCCTAGTTACGCCACTGTCTTTATTCATATTTTCCAGATATGTTCGTTAGAACGTAGTTCTCGCATTCATGCTTCGTTTGTTCTACAGTTTATACCCGTAAAACCTCTCGGTTGTGCTCTAAAATAATTTACGGCTAACTTATCTTTACCACACTTTGTACGACTTATCCAACTTAACCAACATGACAGAAAAGGAATAAACTGTCAGACAGTTTTGTAAATCTGGAAACATTTCTTTCTCAATTGCTCCTCGATGACTATACTTTGTTCACGGTGATTTGCTGTCCAGTCATCGATGCAGTTTGTGAACAGGACACTAAAAAATAAACAATAATGTACTGTATATCAATTGCATAGCTGCAATACCGCGTATTAGCTGTTCTTTAACGTAGGTAATACGTGGTATTGCAGCTAGGCCATCAATATAATGTCTAATGTTATTATTCACATACTCACAAATTTGCGTAGTCTATATTCAGACAAAGAATATTTGTTCCACTATATGAACAAAAATTGTATAGACAGCACTAAGGTCAAATAAGGTAAACAAACACGAACGTTTGACGGCCGACAGCATTCCCCAACTAAAAAAAGAAACATAACTCTCTATAATCTATTTGGTTTACCTTTGCTTTTTTACCTAAGTAAAAGTGTTCTGTCTGCTCAGTGCTCTGACAATGTATTTATCTCTGCAACTCGGAATTCTAACCTGGAACATTGCTTTAAAGGCGCATATTTACAACGGTAGGAAAATACGACAGACACAGCTGATTGGCGGCGGAGAGAGCTACATCTACCGGCGAACGCTCAAAGCTCGTAACGTCAAATTATCACTGGAATAAGAAGATACATTTAAAATTGTATATGTACTATATACGCTAAAATGCCAGCATTAAAACGCAAAAAAAACATCAATTAACTCCAGCCTGAATAATAAATAGTAAGGGCGTAATATGTACTTATATGCATTTTAATTGTACTTACTTTGACTGCAATTGTTAGCCTATGAAGTCTACATTTAACAGTATCTGTCAACGTGCAAACTTGTTCCAGTTTCAACAATATTATTCTTCGCGGTATTCTTACCTACACTTCATTCAGTAGCAATTTCTCGAATGCTGATTCCATCATCATGCAGCCGAGTCTAAATTATTGCGTTCTGAAATTCATTCTATTCGGCATTTTTATTTCTTACGTCAAAGTTTAAGATGTCATAATGCGACATGAGGTTTCATATCGATAAATTGTATATATTTAACTCGTATACGGACGTGTAATCGCATATCGCAGACTATGAAGCGAATGAAATTACACGTCTACGTACATATGTCTGTAAAAAAACCCAAAGTTAATTTAATTTTAACCTTAGGCATAGATAGATGTACCTACGTACTTTTTTTCGGACTTTCGACGGCCTGACGGCTCTTCTCGAATGCCGGGTGGGTGCCTGATTGGTCCAAAATACATTTTGAAGCAAAAGTTGTACGATCGTGTCCATTTTAACCGCAACATGCGGAAATTTGCCGTGTACATGGGGAAAGTTCTAACTGTCAAACTGGTACAGCCAATCGAACTTTTGGGCTACAAACTAACCTTCTATTTGTAGAGTCGTCGTTTAAATGGCTGTCAGAAGCAATATTGAGCCATTTTATGCACGGACTTGGAAAAAAGCAGCAAAACTGTGGACCTAACCTAACATTGTTGTTGTTGTGTTTGCATTTGCGTCTCCTGCAAATCAAGAAATCCGATTGTAGGCGACGTGGTCTAAATCGCTCTAAGCAAACGTATTTTCAGATTGGTGTTATCCATTTTGACCTGCGTGGAACGTTTTCGCCGCGAATTGACGGAACTCCGGCTCGACGATAGCCGCATGATAGCCGTCAGACTGCGCTGGCGTGGACATTGCATTGTTACCCTGGCGACGCTACTCGATGGCGGAGGCGCTAACGGACGTACTCAATTTTTATCGATTTTTACGGCGGATGGAAAAATTTTCTCGCGACTCGATTTGCGAATTCGCAAAAACTCTCCGATAAGAGTTAATAGAGTGTACGGTGATTCGAGGACGCCGGTCTACGCGTATATTCACATGCGGGACGAAAAGCCTTACGTTAAAACAGTTTGAGCGAAATCGACAATCGCGCGACGTCTATGCAAAAAATCTCCCGTTCATTTTAGTATAATAAGACTAGTGATCAATAGATCGCTGGGATATGTAGATCGCTGAGGTGTGTAGACCGCCGAGAAAGGTAGATCGCCGAAGTCGGTAGTTCGCCGAAGTGGATAGACCTCACATATCGCCAGTAATACTGTTGAAATTATTAAATAAATGAAACACTGGACTGTCATCCACGCAAATGTATGAATATAATTAATGGGGAATCATATGATATATGGATCTCGGGACTGCAGTCAGTCTTCTTCGATAGAAAATAAGCGTTTTTTTATAAAATATAATTGAATCGTGTATTATTAAAAGGGACTAACTACATAGAAAAATAGTATGAGTTAGTCCCATTTAATAATAAGCGATTTAATTATATTATTATCTTCCTGTTACCATATAGTAATATGATATTATAGTATGCAATTTTATGATTGAATGTTGGGAAATATGGTTTCTAATATAATAATATGTACATCTAATATATTTTCTAAAAAGAGTAGTTTTTTGAAAATCAAAATTTCAATTTGATTCGAATTAATCGTTGCCTCTATAAACCCGCCTATTGCCCAATAGTTAAAATGTTAGGTTGCATAAAAGGCCTAAAGTATATAATATTCTAAAAATAATATTCATTTTCTTGCAATAAGGGGTAAAACTCAGCACGTATTTGCAAAACACAAACTGTTGACGTTTACATAACCTAACTTTCGGTGCAGTCGAAGTTTTGGTGTGGTCGGTAAAAAAGTGTAAGAAACGGTCGGTAAAAAGACAAACAGACACGCTTGCCATTTCAACTTGGTTTCAACGCAAAATAACACCAGACTCCAATTACTATCGAAAATAAAACCGGAAAATGCGCTCTCGGAAACCTTATTTTTGCGCCAGAAATTCGTTGTCGGTAGCTCTCAGATAAAGTGCTCCAAAATATGTGTTGCGGTGACAAAAGGCGCTGGAATAAGGATCTTGGAATGTCATCTGATTACTAACTTGCAAGGCCTAAAACGTACCGGAAATAATCAATATAATATTTGCGATCGGGCTTACAATAATAAATTGGCATTCATTTGATTCCATGTTTGCAATTTATCGCCAAGGGATATAACAGATTCCAGCGCGCGTGTTTCAATGCGTCTTCTGCCAAATATACGATTATACGACACACTTTTTTATGCATTTTAACACGTTTTTGCCGAAAGTATAGAGAAAGGCAGCGGCGCGCTGCCAGAAATGTCAAACCGGCACAGCCATGGCACAGCTGTTCGAGCAAACCTTGTTGACGTTGCGTAGCAACCTACGTTGTCGCGGACGAAAAGTTTGTACACTATTAAAAATTAATAGAGTTTTATGGAGATGAAAAACTCGATCTCGCCTTAAAAACTGCGGATTTGGGCAAATTTTACGTATTAAGTTAGGGGACGGTAGGTCGAACGACCCGCACCGGCGTATATCGATATGCAAAAAACCAAAAAATATCCTTTAGCTCTGGAAGATCGGGCCGAAACACTCCCGATGCGACGTCGATTAGTCCTCGTAATTTTATTAGTATACCGACTAGTGACCCCTTGGATCGCTGAGATGTGTAGATCGCCGACGCCGGTAGATCGCTGAAGCCAGTAGATCGCCGAAGCCAGTAGATCGCCGAAGCCGGTAGATCGCGAAGTAGGTTGATGGCCAAAATAAGTTGATCGCCGAAATATGTTAAACATCGTAATAGGTAGATCGCCAAAATCGATAGATCGCTGAAATCGATAAGTCACCGAAATAGGTAAACCGTCGAAATAGGTAGATGACCAAAGTCCGATTACATATTCGATAATACTTAATTGATTTTTGAAATAATCAGCAAACGTTAGAATACCAATTTAATTGTCTCAAGAAACAAATAGCAACAATGGGTTGCAATGAGCACCTACGAATTCTTTTTTTCTTCCCTATTCATAATCGATTATGAGTACTCGATTATGAATGGAGCTTTAAAAATCGATAATCGATTATTAAAAATACTGATAATACGATTCTTCAAATAATACGATTCTTCAAATAATACGATTAATCTACTTCTAGCAATGCTACCAATTACCATATTGACTATCCCTCTTTTCATTTATCCCATTACTAACAATAATTCTAGCAAAAGGTGGGCTTAAATGATCTTATCCTAGAATAAAGAGGTCAATTGTTAACAAATTTTGAATAACTTTTAAATTTAAATTAAAAAAAAAATAAACTTTTAAAGGAGTAAACTGCAGAGAAAAGTGGGTCGTCCGCCATTTAAAATTTGTAAAAGTAGGTCGTCCTGTCAGCTAAAATGTTCGTTACAGAAAGCCGGAAAATGAAAAAATTTAAGCTCAGATTTATAAACAAATATTATTTTATAGTTACATAGACGCTTTTGTCAAATAAATGCTTTTGTTTCTATTTTATCAATTGTATTCACTATATTATTATCTTCTTGTAATCATCATCTTGAGATAGCCCGTAAAGAAACGATAGTTAATGAAAAGTTAGAAATTGCAACACCCTGTATATTGCGCAAAAATTATCGAATAAAAATGATAATGGAATAATTACGCACCTATTCAAATTTGTATCTAGGATAAGACTCGCAATAACATATCGGAAATAAGTACGACTAAGTTATCGCACATTTACATTTTTAGCAACACCCTGTATGTTATGTGACTACAAATGAAAAATAATAATAACACAGCTCATTATAATATAATGACATATATAATTTTATATTATAATATAATGACAGAATATATGACAAAATTGTCAACAAAATTAATATTACCTTTAAAAAAATGCGTTTTCAATAATTATAATATGTCGTAATGTAAAAAAAAAGTTGTGCCCCCAACCGGGATTGAACCGTCGACGCCGAAGACAGAAGCCACGACGTCTACCTAGTACGCCACGAAGTCTGATATTGAATTCGTGTTAAAAATGCACTAAAACATACGAAACTAAAACTAAAACAGCGAAACTTACTTTTTGCTAATTTTTCGATAATAATTGCGATAAACTAACCTTCTATTTGTAGCGTGGACGTTTAAATTGCTGTAAAAACCAATATCGTGCCATCTTGCGCACCGAATTGAGAAAAAACCCGCAAGATAGAGACCTAATCCTAACCTAACTTCGCCTTGTCAAATTTATGTTTTATTGTTGGTTTATTGGGCGTTCGTACACTTATAGGATAAGCTAAATTCATTGTTCGCGCATGCTTTCTCCTTTATTGCTGTTTCCGGCCCAATTTTGTCTTCATAATGACCAACGCTAACCCGCGTTTGGCGACTTGTATGTTTCGACTGCAAAATAAATTAGATAGTACGCTACCCGGCCTATGTCGGTATATCGCGGGATCTTACCGTGTTAAGAGATTGTTTCTTATCCATTTTGACCTGCGTGGAACGCTTTTGCCGCGAATAACTGGCCTAAGCGCCTGCGGGCCTGCCGCTCTCGTCCCGTTCTGCGTTCTGTCAAACTCAAACACCGTATACCCGTCAGACTGCGCTTGCGTGGACATTATCGATTGTCGTTACCCTGGCGACGCTACTCGATGGCGGAGGCGCTCATGAATTTACTCAATTTTTATCGATTTTTACGGCGGATGGAAAAATTTTCTCGCGATTCGATTTGAGAATTTGCAAAAACTCTCCGATAAGAGTTAATAGAGTGTACGGCGATTCGCCCATGCCGGTCAACGCGTATATTCAAAACCGGGACGAAAAGCCTTACGTTAAAACAGTTTGAGCGAAATCGACAATTGCGCGACGTCTATGCAAAAAATCTCCCGTTCATTTTAGTATTATAAGACTAGTGACCCCTTGGATCGCTGAGATGTATAGATCGCCGATGCCGGTACATCGCTGAAGCCAGTAGATCGCCGAAGCCGGTACATCGCTGAAGCCAATAGATCGCCGAAGCCGGTAGATCGCGGAGTAGGTTGATGGCAAAATAAGTAGATCGCCGAAATATGTTAAACATCGTAATAGGTAGATCGCCAAAATCGATAGATCGCTGAAATCGATAAGTCACCGAAATAGGTAAACCGTCGAAATAGGTAGATGACCAAAGTCCGATTACATATTCGATAATACTTAATTGATTTTTGAAATAATCAGCAAACGTTAGAATACCAATTTAATTGTCTCAAGAAACAAATAGCAACAATGGGTTGCAATGAGCACCTACGAATTCTTTTTTTCTTCCCTATTCATAATAATCGGTTATGGGTACTCGATTATGAATGGAGCTTTAAAAATCGATTATCGATAATTAAAAATACTGATAATACGATTCTTCAAATAATACGATTAATCTACTTCTAGCAATGCTACCAATTACCATTATTGACTATCCCTCTTTTCGTTTATCCCATTACTAACAATAATTCTAGCAAAAGGTGGGCTTAAATGATCTTATCCTAGAATAAAGAGGTCAATTGTTAACAAATTTTGAATAACTAAAGAACGTTCTGCAGGTTATACCATGTTATTTAATTTTATCAAGTATTATCTTATTTCGATGATTATCTTATTGTAAAAAATTTATCAAAATTCTATATGGCCTCTTATCTGTACAAACTATACTATTATATTTCCGCTGTTATTTGCTGACAATTTACTTAAAACAAATATACTATTACATTATATTAGTGTTATATAGTATAACAGTTTTCAAATAAAACAGTACAAAAAAAATCCTAAATTGTTAATAAACCCGGAATAGATATAATTAATAAACCCGGAATAGATATAATAAACATGAAGTTATTTAGATGTAGAAATTTATTGATAACAAAAGTGCTTTAATTATTTTATCACATCACATAGTCTATATTAAAACAATACAAATCTATTCTTAATATAAAATTAAAATTTTATACTCCCTTGAATATACATGTCACCATTTTTCTATACAATTTTATAATTGGTGACAAATTATATACATATGTACGATTGAAAACATATCGTTATATTTTGTAAAGAGTTTAATCAATATTTGTTTTGAGTATGTTTGTACTATAAATAAATACTCACATATATTTAGCTAGCAGACTAAATATCTGCTCCAGATGTTATTAAAATTTACTGACAGTGTGTAGCAATTTCAAGATCAAATAAACTATTCGTTAAAATTAAATTAATTCACTTAAATGATTAATTAACCAACACGTAATGATATATTCCAAGATAACAAAAAAACATATTCCACGCTATTTATTTTCTTATTCTGTTCCCTATAATTATCCGTTCTTGATCCATACCCAGATAGTTTGCGTTGAAAAAAATAAATCATGATATACACGGAATCTTCTGGATTATTTTAAATCTAAAACGCAAATATTATAATGTATTTAACTATATATTTGCATGTATAGGGTATTACTAAAACTATAGAAAAAACTCTTAAGTGTAAAGTACCTTTATTTTACAAACTATGCAAAAATGTTTTTTGAAAAACTGCTTAGAAATATTAAAGAGCATTAAACACGAAATTATTATTTCTTTTGTTGTTGCATGTCAATGGAATATCGAAAGTGACTATATATTCATATTTAATAACTACTAATATTTTCAATTACTTTTTCAAATAATATTTTTGCATAGCTTTGAAGATAAAAATACTTTATTATTTTTATCTTGTTGGTAAAAAGCGATAGGTCCAACAGAAAAGGTGAGTATAAATCGTATTTAAAGACCTTTAATATTTCCAAACACATTTCTCAAGGAACATTTTTACACAGCTTTGGACATAAAGGTACTTTACTCTTCAAGTGTCTTCATAGTTTTCAAATACATAAATTCTAATATTTGCATATCAAATTTAAGAAAATCCAGTCACTTTTATAGACATTAGATCCAACAAATTTCATATTAAAAGACCTCATATTAAAGACTCAAATATTTCCAAATATATTTTTTAAATAACATGACATTAATTGGTCTAACATGCTGGTCCGGTCATGCACGTAAATTAATGAATACAATTTTAACTCACACTTAATGGATATAACTAATTGCCATAACTGCTTATATTGTTTTTTGTTGTCCTTAATTTGGTGCGCTGTTGGGCAAAAAAGAATATTATTATTATTATCGTGAAAAGGATATTATTCATAATTTACTTATTTAATTGAATTATTATTTTTATAAACTTTTAAAGGAGTAAACTGCAGAAAAAAGTAGGTCATCCGCCATTTAAAATTTGTAAAAAGTAGGTCGTCCTGTCAGCTAAAATGTCCGCTACATTTCTGTAACGGACAAATGAAAAAATTTAAGCTCAGCTTTATAGACAAATATTATTTTATAGTTACATAGACGCTTTTGTCAAATAAATGCTTTTGTTTCTATTTTATCAATTGTATTCAGTATATTATTATCTTCTTGTAATCATCATCTTGAGATAACCCGTAAAGAAACGATAGTTAATGAAAAGTTACAAATTGCAACACCCTGTATATTGCGCAAAAATTATCGAATAAAAATAATAATGGAATAATTACGCACCTATTCAAATTTGTATCTAGCATAAGACTCGCAATAACATATCGGAAATAAGTACGACTAAGTTATCGCACATTTACATTTTTCGCAACACCCCGTATGTCATGTGACTAAAAATGAAAAATAATAATGACACAGCTCATAATAATATAATAAGTTGATCAACAATAGGATAATATAAATCGGATCAACATGCTAATTCGTCTTTGCGGTTAAGAATACACCCTGTATATTATGACAAAAATGTCAACAAAATTAAAATTACATTTTAAAAATGCGTTTGTAATAATTATAATATGTAATAATATAAAAAAAAAACTTGTGTCTCCAACCGGGATTGAACCGTCGACGCCGGAGACAGAAGCTAAGACGTCTAACCATTACGCCACCAAGCCTGATATTGAATTCGTGTCAAAAATGGAATAAAACCTACGAAGCTAAAACTAAAACAGCGAAATTTACTTTTCGCTTATTTTTCGATAATAATTGCGATAAACTAACCTTCTATTTGTAGAGTCGATGTTTAAATTGCCGTAAAAACCAATGTCGTACCGTCTTGCGCACCGAATTGAGAAAAAAACCGCAAGATAGAGACCTTAGCCTAACCTAACTTCGCCTTGTCAAATTTATGTTTTATTGTTGGTTTATTGGGCGTTCGCTCACTTATAAGATAAGCTAAATTCATTGTTCGCGCATGCTTTCTCCTTTATTGCCGTTTCGGGCCCAATTTTGTCTTCATAATGACCAACGCTAACCCGCGTTCGGCGACTTGTATGTTTCGACTGCAAAATAAATTAGATAGTACGCTAGACGGTCTATGTCGGTATATCGCGGGATCTTACCGTGTTTAGAGATTGTTTCTTATCCATTTTGACCTGCGTGGAACGTTTTTGTCGCGAATAACTGGACTAAGCGCATGCGGCCCGGCCGCTCTCGTCCAGTTCTGTCACATGGCATAGCCGTCAGACTGCGCTTGCGTGGACATTATCGATTGTCGTTAGTCGTTACCCTGGCGACGCTACTCAATGGTGGAGGTGCTCACAGACGTACTCAATATTTATCGATTTTTACGGCGGATGGAAAAATTTTCTCGCGACTCGATTTGCGAATTTGCAAAAACTCTCCGATAAGAGTTAATAGAGTGTACGGCGATTCGACGACGCCGGTCTACGCGTATATTCGAAAGCGGGACGAAAAGCCTTACGTTAAAACAGTTTGAGCGAAATCGACAATTGCGCGACGTCTATGCAAAAAATCTCCCGTTCATTTTAGTATAATAAGACTAGTGACCTATAGATCGCTGGGACGCATAGATCGCTGGTTGTGTAGAACGCTGGGTGTATAGATCGCTGGGTGTGTAGTTAGCTGGGTGTGTAGATCGCTGGGGTGTGTTGATCGCCGAAATAGATAAGTTTATCGCCAGAGTAGGTAGAATGCTATAATAAGCGTTCATATGGGCACTTCTCGCTGCCCTCGTCGTGCTCCAATTGAACTTTTATACAACGCATATAATAATGTATTACTATCTAGTTTGGTTTCATAATAGACGTACAGTGGCAATTATTTTTTCAGTTTTATAATGAAACTTGTAGGTAAACATAGTTGTGGCTACATGTGCTAAACACAATTTATAAATTTGCTGTAGCGACTGATTTGCGTTTGGGCACTCCTCGCTACGCTCGTCGTGCGTCAATTACATTCTTACAAAATTTAAATAATAATGTAGTACTTTCCACTTTGATTCCATGATGGACTTAGTGTATCATAATGAGTATTCATATCAAAAATGTCTAAATTTGTCGTACGGCGGACGGATTGGTTCATGTGGGCACTTCTCGCTGCCCTCGTCGTGAGCCAATTGAATTTGTATACAAAGCATATAATGATGTTTACTATCTAGTTTGGTTTCATAATAGAGTTAGGTACTGTGGTAATTACTTTTTCGGTTTTATAATGAATTTTGTAGGTAAACATACTTGCGGGTACATGTTCCAATCACAATTTATAAATTTGCCGTAGCGACGGATTTGCATTAAGGCACTCCTCGCTACGCTCGTCGTGCGCCAATTAAATCCTTACAAAATGTATACGATAATGTACTACTTTCCACTTTGGTTCCATAATGGACTTATTGTGTCATAATGAATATTCATATCAAAAATGTCTAACATTGGTTCATATGAGCACTTCTCGCTGCGCTCGTCGTGCCCAAAGCTACTCATGACCCAATTTGAGTCTTAGAAAACTTATTTGTATGATGTATTTTTCACTTTGGTTCCATAATGAATTTATTATAAATCTCTTTAAGTGTCATAATAAAAACGGTCGGTAACCATAGTTACGGCTACATATTCTAACCAATGCCTAAATTTGGCGTACGGACGCATTAGTTCAGTTGGGCCCTCCTCGCTGCGCTCGTCGTGTTCCAAGCACCTTTTGCACCAATTAAACCATCATAAAATGAACAATGATTTCAGTTTTATAGCGAAAGCCGTAAATATTGAAAGCACAATTTCTGAGTTTTACAGACGCATTGGTTCATATGAGCACTCCTCGCTGCGCTCGTCGTGCAGCGAGTAACTGGCGATGATTGTGCAGACTTATCGTAATGATGAAAAATCAAATGCAAGAAAACTGGTGATATACAGGCGGGATGTAAATTTTAAATGAATTAAGAATTACTGCAACAACCCGAATTTGAATCAGCTCCGTTGGTTCGTTGGTTAGAGTTCGCTAAATCATTGAGGTAGCGACGCAAAGGTCCCTGTCATCTTTAAGATGATCAGAATTTTTTTATTATAATATTCTTATTTACCTAATTATAAAATTTATGCCTATTGCGAGAGAATTCATCTTCAGTTGGACAGTTTTTTGTGGTCTATAGGAGTAATTTTTATCAATTCGTAATATTGATTCTCCAAAAAATGACCCTAATTTAAATGATGTTTTTAATTAAACACACATTAATTGGTCTAACATGCTGGTCCGGTCATGCACGTAAATTAATGAATACAATTTTAACTCACACTTAATGGATATAACTAACTGCCATAACTGCTTATATTCTTATTTGTTGTCCTTAATTTGGTGCGCTGTAGGGCAATAAAGAATATTATTATTATTATCGTGAAAAGGATATTATTCATAATTTACTTATTTAATTGAATTATTACTTTTATAAACTTTTAAAGAAGTAAACTGCAGAAAAAAGTGGGTCGTCCGCCATTTAAAATTTGTAAAAAGTAGATCGTCCTGTCAGCTAAGATGTCCGTTACAAAAAGCCGGAAAATGAAAAAATTTAAGCTCAGCTTTATAAACAAATATTATTTTATAGTTACATAGACGCTTTTGTCAAATAAATGCTTTTTTTTCTATTTTATCAATTGTATTTAGTATACTATTATCTTCTTGTAATCATCATCTTGAGATAGCCCGTAAAGAAACGATAGTGAATGAAAAGTTACAAATTGCAACACCCTGTATATTGCGCAAAAATTATCGAATAAAAATAATAATGGAATAATTACGCACCTATTCAAATTTGTATCTAAGATAAGACTCGCAATAACATATCGGAAATAAGTACGACTAAGTTATCGCACATTTACATTTTTAGCAACACCCTGTATGTTATGTGACTAAAAATGAAAAATAATAATAACACAGCTCATAATAATATAATAAGCTGATCAACAATAGGATAATATAAATCGGATCAACATGCTAATTCGTCTTTGCGGTTAAGAAAACACCCTGTATATTATGACGAAATTGTCAACAAAATGAAAAATACCTTTTATAAAATGTGTTTTCAATAATTATATGTAATAAAGGAAAAAAAAGTTGTTTCCCCAACCGGGATTGAACCGTCGACATCGAAGACAGAAGGAGGTATGTATACGACCTTAATCCACTAAGCCAAAATGGATTAAAACTTAGGTAAACAACGAATATTACTGTTCCGCTAATTTTTCGATAATAATTGCGATAAACTAACCTTCTATTTGTAGAGTCGTCGTTTAAATTGCCGTAAAAACCAATATCGTGCCATCTTGCGCACAGAATTGAAAAAAAAAAGCCGCAAGAAAGACTAATCCTAACCTAACTTCGCCTTGTCAAATTTATGTTTTATTGTTGGTTCGATCACTTATAGGATAAGCTAAATTCATTGTTCGCGCATGCTTTCTCCTTTATTGCTGTTTCCGGCCCAATTTTGTCTTCATAATGACCAACGCTAACCCGCATTTGGCAACTTGTATGTTTCGACTGCAAAATAAATTAGATAGTACGCTACACGGTCTATGTCGGTATATCGCGGGATCTTACCGTGTTAAGAGATTGTTTCTTATCCATTTTGACCTGCGTGGAACGTTTTTGCCGCGAATAACTGGCCTAAGCGCCTGCGGGCCTGCCGCTCTCGTCCCGTTCTGTGTTCTGTCAAACTCAAACACCGTATACCCATCAGACTGCGCTTGCGTGGATATTGTATTGTTACCCTGGCGACGCTACTCGATGGCGGAGGCGCTCACGAACGTACTCAATATTTATCGATTTTTACGGCGGATGGAAAAATTTTCTCGCGATTCGATTTGCGAATTTGCAAAAACTCTCCGATAAGAATTAATAGAGTGTACGGTGATTCGCTGACGCCGGTCTACGCGTATATTCGAAAGCCGGACGAAAAGCCTTACGTTAAAACAGTTTGAGCGAAATCGACAATTGCGCGACGTCTATGCAAAAAATGTGCCGTTCATTTTAGTATATAAGACTAGTGACCCCTTGGATCGCTGAAATGTGTAGATCGCCGATGCCGGTAGATCGCTGAAGCCGGTAGATCGCCGAATCCGGTAGATCGCGAAGTAGGTTGATGGCCAAAATAAGTAGGATCGCCGAAATATGTTAAACATTGTAATAGGTAGATCGCCAAAATCGATAGATCACTGACGTCGATAAGTTACCGAAATTGGTAAACCGTCGAAATATGTAGATGACCAAAGTCGGATTGCATAATCGATTATACTTAATTGATTTTTGAAATAGTCAGACAAACGTTAGAATACCAATTTAATCGTCCCAAGAAACAAATAGCAAATGGCCAATCGGTTGCAATGAGCACCTACAGCACCTCTACACAAAACAAACCAATAACCGACATTGGTCACATATACGTGTGAGAGAACGACTTTAATATACGCTATTGTTTCCTAAATAGGTAGTCGGTCGATAATACAGAAATCGGATCATAAATATGTTAACTTTTAATTAACGGCAAAAAACAAAAGAACTTTTAGACAGTTACTGAGTAACGCGTAGCACTATCATATTTTTTCTTCTCTATTCGTAATCGATTTTGAGTACTCAATTATTCATAATCGATTATGAATAATGGAGTTTTAAAATCGATTATTAGTCGAGAACAACTCGAGAAACAAACCATACGATTATGCGAATCGTACGAATACTGATAATTAATTCTTCAAATAATATGATTTATAATATTATTTATATTTTTATTTTTTTCATTTATCCCATTACTAAGAATAGTTATAGCAAACGCTGGGCTCAAATAAAGTTATATCGTAGAATAAACAGGTCAAAATTCAAACAAATTTTGAAAAACAAAAGAACGTTTTGCAAAATAATCCATGTTATTTAAATTATCAAATATTATCTTATTTCGATTATTATTTTATTATTTCTTATCTGTACAAACTATTTTATTCTATTTCCCCTGTTAATTGCTTAAAATTTAATTGAAACAAATATACTATTACATTATATTAGTGTTATATACTATAACACTTTTTAAATAAAACGGTAAAAAAATAATCATTAATTGTTAATAAACCCGGAATAGATATAATAAAAATAAAGTTATTTAGATGAAGAAATTTATTGATAACAAAACTCCTTCAAATATTTTATCACATCACATAGTCTATATTACATCAATATAAATCTATTCTTAATATAAAATTGCAAACTATCACATATAAAAAAGAAAATAATATACGTATATTTATTCTCCCTTGAATATATGTCACAATTTTTCTATACAATTCTATAATTGGTGACAATTTATATAAATATGTACGATGTAATAGATATCGTTATATTTTTTAAAGAATTTAATCAATATTTGTTTCGACTGTGTTTATACTATAACTAAATCATCACATATATTTTTCCAGCAGAATAAATATCTGCTCTAAATGTTATTAAAATTTACAGACATTGTGTAACAATTTCATCATCAAATAAATTATTCGATGAAATTAAATTAATTCACTTAAATGATTAATTAACCAACACGTAATGATATATTCCAAGATAAAGAATGTCATCTAAACTCCAGCTTCTGATACCACGCTATTATTTTTCTTATTCTTATATATTGATATATTACCCAGATAGTTTGCGCTAAAAAATTAATCATGATATATTCCAATATTTGTACATTAAATTTAAGAAAATCCAGACACTTTTATGGACAATTAGATGCAACAAATTTCATATTAAAATACCTCTAATATTTTTTTCTAAATACTTTTTTTTCAATAACATTTTTGGGTAGCTTTCAACAAAAAGGTTCTTTACTCTGTCTGTTTTTCATAGTTTTTGTAACACCCGGTACATGCAAGCAGATAATTATAATACAATATTTGCATTTTAGGTTTAAGAAAAATAAAATGTTCTTACTTAGTGTTCAACTTTCTGCCTACATGCGGTATAGAAAGCAAAGTGAAATTTTACATTACAAAAATTTTGGTCAATAATAACTTATGCCAGAAAAATAGGTTTAATTAAAATTATTATATATAATAATAATAATCATTTATAGGCAAAATAAAAATGCACAGTGAAAGTAGACAAACATAGGCAGGATGTTTTTCTTTTCAGATAATAATGTCGCACTGAATAAAAAGGTTCAGCCCGTCAACTATTAACAAAATCAAATTTTAAATGGCTCTAACTTCTTAAGGAGATGGAAACTCCCATAAGTCCTAATTAAACTTTTTAAGTAGTTTTCACCTACTTACAGTCTAATATTTGCATATTAAATTTAAGAAAATCAAATTTCATATTAAAAGACCTCGAATATTTCCAAATCCTTTTTTTCAACAACATTTTTGGATAGTTTTCAACAAAAAGGCACTTTAGTCTTTCTGTTTGTCATAGTTTTGGTAACACCCGGTACATGCAAGCAGATAATTATAATATAATATTTTCATTTTAGGTTTAAGAAAAATAAAATGTTCCTACTTAGTTTTCAACTTTCTGCCTACATAAGGTATCCAAAGCAAGGTCAAATTTTACATTACAAAAATTTTGATCAAAAATTACTTATACCAGAAAAATAGATTTAATTAAAATTATTATATATAATAATAATAATCATTTATAGGCCAAATAAAAATGCACAGCGAAAGTAGACAAACATATACAGGTGTTTTTTCTTTCAGATAATAATGTCGCACTGAATAAAAAGGTACAGCCAGTCAACTATTAACAAAATCAAATTTTAAATGGCTCTAACTTCTTAAGGAGATGGAAACTCCCATAAGTCCTAATTAAACTTTTTAAGTAGTTTTCACCTACTTACATTCTAATATTTGCATATTAAATTTAAGAAAATCAAATTTCATATTAAAAGACCTCGAATATTTCCAAATCCTTTTTTTCAACAACATTTTTGGATAGCTTTCAACAAAAAGGTACTTTAGTCTTTCTGTTTGTCATAGTTTTGGTAACACCCGGTACATGCAAGCAGATAATTATAATATAATATTTTCATTTTAGGTTTAAGAAAAATAAAATGTTCCTACTTAGTTTTCAACTTTCTGCCTACATAAGGTATCCAAAGCAAGGTCAAATTTTACATTACAAAAATTTTGATCAAAAATTATTTATACCAGAAAAATAGATTTAATTAAAATTATTATATATAATAATAATAATCATTTATAGGCCAAATAAAAAACCACAGCGAAAGTAGACAAACATATACAGGTGTTTTTTTTCAGATAATAATGTCGCACTGAATAAAAAGTTACAGCCGTCAACTATTAACAAAATCAAATTTTAAAAGGCTCTAACTTCTTAAGGAATTGGAAACTCCCATAAGTCCTAATTAAACTTTTTACTCAGCATGACATTTACTTTCTAAAAACTGAATAAATACCTTCAGGTCTGTATATAGTTTCAGTTCTGCATATAGTGAATCATTCCACCATTTCAAATTTATTAATCTTAATCGACTCATTAGGAAATTTGTTAGGAAATTGCTGCAATAACAACTTGTTGTTTTTCTTTTCAGTAAACTTTTAAAAGTCATTTAAGGCAAAATTTCTTATAAGAGTTGAATCACTTTTACTGGCTGCAAAATTTTTACCCAACTGTTTGACCAAATGACATAAATGAAGACATAGGTAAATGGATAATTTTAACATGTTATTTAAATTCCCTCATTTCGGAAATTGCTTAATTTATAGTTTGATATGGTATATCTTAACATGTGGAAACAACAAAAAAAACAAAATATATTCAATTTACAATCTCTCGTATTTAAACCTTGGTACTCTTAGCAGATGAAGCTAAAATAATTATTACATAGGAGAATTTAGGAAAAGGGTTAATGGAGATAATTTCATCTGATAGATATATTACCATTCGCATCAATTACGACAAAATTGTATAAATTTATAACAAATGACAATTTTTGTGATTGTTCTTTAGAAAAGAAGAATCTGCATTGATTATTAAAATTTATTCACATTTTATGGCAATTTTAACATCAACCATTAATTATTTTTGATCAAATTATATAATATTGGGGATTTTCCATGTCAACGACACTTTGAGCAGCATGACACTAATGGCCGATCTTACAAAGCACATTAAATCATGATATAACTAAATATTGGATCAAATGCCAGAATAAGTTGTTATTACGATGGAAACATAAATATTTTAGTGAATGGGAGATGGCATAGGGTTATTTATTCTGGGAAGAACTATTCTATCGGTTATACATACACTTGCAAGATTGGTCTTTATTCATATTTTCCAGATATGTTCGTTAGAATGTAGTTCTCGCATTCATGCTTCGTTTGTTCTACAGCTTATACCCGTAAAAGCTCTCGGTTCTGCTCTAAAATAATTTACGGCTAACTTAATTGTACCACACTTTGGATGACTTACCCAACTTAACCAACATAACCGAAAAGGAATAAACCGCCACATGTTTTTGTATCTTTCGATTTTGTATCATTCAGACAGTTTAATCTGGAAACACTTCTCAATTCCTCCTCGATGACTATACTTTGTTCACGGTGATTTGCTGTCCAGTCATCAATGCAGTTTGTGAACAGGACACTAAAAAATAAACAATAATGTACTGTATATCGATTGCATAGCTGCAATACCGCGTATTAGCTGTTCTTTAACGTAGGTAATACGTGGTATTGCAGCTAGGCCATCAATATAATGTCTAATGTTATTATTCACATACTCACAAATTTGCGTAGTCTATATTCAGACAAAGAATATTTGTTCCACTATATGAACAAAAATTGTAAAAATACATAGTTAGACAGCACTAAGGTCACGTAAGGTAAACAAACACGAACGTTTGACGGCCGACAGCATTCCCCAACTAAAAAAAGAAACATAGGCTCTCTATAATCTATTTGGTTTACCTTTGCTTCTTTACCTAAGTAGAAGAGTTCTGTCTGCTCAGTGCTCTGGCAATGTATTTATCTCTGCAACTCGGAATTCTAACCTGGAACATTGTTTTAAAGCCGAATATTTACAACGGTAGGAAAATACGACAGACAGCTGATTGTCGGCGGAGAGAGCTACATCTACCGGCGAACGCTCAAACCTCGTAACGTCAAATTAACACTGGAATAAGAAGATATATTTAAAATTGTATACGCTAAAATACCAGCATTAAAACGAAAAAAACATCAATTAACTCCAGCCTGAATAATAAATAGTAACGGCGTAATATGTACCTATATGCATTTTAGTTGTACTTACTTTGACTGCAATTGTTAACCTATGAAGTCTACATTTAAGAGTATCTGTCAACGTACAAACTTGTTCCAGTTTCAATATTATTCTTCGCGGTATTCTACTAACCTACACACTTCATTCAGTAGCAATTTCTCGAATGCCGATTCTATCCTCATGCAGACGAGTTTAAATTATTGCCTTCGGAATTTTTATTCCTACGTCAAAGTTTAAGATGACATTAATACGACATGAGGTTTCATATCGATATGTTGTATATATTTAACTCGTATACGGACGTGTAATCGCATATCGCAGACTACGAAGCGAATGAAATTACACGTCTACGTACATATGTCTGTAAAAAAACACAAAGTTCATTTAATTTTAGCCTTAGGCATAGATAGATGTACGTACTTTTTTTTCGGTCTTTCGACGGCCTGACGGCTCTTCTCGAATGCCGGGCGGGTGCCTGTTTGGTCCGAAATACATTTTGAAGCAAAAGTTGTACGATCGTGTCCATTTTAACCGCAACATGCGGAAATTTGCCGTGTACATGGGGAAAGATCTAACTGTCAAACTGGTACAGCCAACCGAACTTTTGGGCTACAAACTAACCTTCTATTTGTAGAGTCATCGTTTAAATGGCTGTCAGAAGCAATATTGAGCCATTTTATGCACGGACTTGGAAAAAAGCAGCAAAACTGTGGACCTAACCTAACATTGTTGTTGTTGTGTTTGCATTTGCTTCTCCTGCAAATAATATAAATCCGATTGTAGGCGACGTGGTCTAAATCGCTCTAAGCAAACGTATTTTCAGATTGGTGTTATCCATTTTGACCTGCGTGGAACGTTTTCGCCGCGAATTGACGGAACTCCGGCTCGGCGATAGCCGCATGATAGCCGTCAGACTACGCTGGCGTGGACATGGCAGGTTACCCTGGCGACGCTACTCGATGGCGGAGGAGCTCATGAATTTACTCAATTTTTATCGATTTTTACGGCGGATGGAAAAATTTTCTCGCGATTCTATTTGCGAATTTGCAAAAACTCTTCCCTAATGGTTAATAGAGTGTACGGCGATTCGCCCACGCCGGTCAACGCGTATATTCAAAAGCCGGACCCAAAGCCTTACGTTAAAACAGTTTGAGCGAAATCGACAATTGCGCGACGTCTATGCAAAAAATGTGCCGTTCATTTTAGTATATAAGACTAGTGACCCCTTGGATCGCTGAGATGTGTAGATCGCCGATTCCGGTTGATCGCCGATTCCGGTAGATCGCCGATTCCGGTAGATCGCCGATTCCGGGAGATCGCTGGGACGTGTAGATCGCTGGGTGTGTAGACCGCTGGTATGTGTAGACCGCCGAAATAGATAGGTTGATCGCCTATAATAAGCGTTCATGTGGGCACTTCTCGCTGCCCTCGTCGTGCTCCAATTGAAATTTTATAGAACGCATATAATAATGTATTACTATCTAGTTTGGTTTCATAATAGACTTACAGTGACACTTATTTTTTCAGTTTTATAATGAAAATTCTAGGTAAACATAGTTGTGGCTACATGTTCTAAACACAATTTATAAATTTGCTGTAGCGACGAATTTGCGTTTGGCACTCCTCGCTACGCTCGTCGTGCGTCAATTAAATCCTTACAAAATTTAAATAATAATGTACTTTCCACTTTGATTCCATGATGGACTTAGTGTATCATAATGAGTATTCATATCAAAAATGACTAAATTTGTCGTACGGCGGACGCATTGGTTCATGTGGGCACTTCTTGCTGACCTCGTCGTGAGCCAATTGAATTTTTATACAACGCCTATAATGTTGTTTATTATCTAGTTTGGTTTCATAATAGAGTTAGGTACTGTGGCAATTACTTTTTCAGTTTTATAATGAAATTTGTAGGTAAATATACTTGCGGCTACATGTTCCAATCACAATTTATAAATTTGCCGTAGCGACGGATTTGCATTAAAGCACTCCTCGCTACGCTCGTCGTGCGCCAATTAAATCCTTACAAAATGTATACAATAATGTACTACTTTCCACTTTGGTTCCATAATGGATTTATTGTGTCATAATGAATATTCATATCAAAAATGTCTAACATTGGTTCATATGAGCACTTCTGGCTGCGCTCGTCGTGCCCAAAACTACTCATGACCCAATTTGAGTCTTAGAAAACTTATTTGTATGATGTATAACTTTTCAATTTGGTTCCATAATGGATTTATTATAAATCTCTTTTAAGTGTCATAATAAAAACGGTCGGTAACCATAGTTACGGCTACATATTCTAACCACAATGCCTAAATTTGGCGTACGGACGCATTAGTTCAGTTGGGCCCTCCTCGCTGCGCCCGTCGTGTTCCAAGCACCTTATGCACCAATTAAACTATTATAAAATGAATAATGATTTCAGTGTTATAGCGAAAGCCGTAAATATTGAAACCACAATTTCTGAGTTTTACAGACGCATTGGTTCATATGAGCACTCCTCGCTACGCTCGTCGTGCAGCGAGTAACTGGAGACTTATCGTAATGATGAAAAATCAAATGCAAGAAAACTGGTGATATACAGGCGGGATGTAAATTTTAAATAAATTAAGAATTACTGCAACAACCTGAATTTGAATCAGCTCCGTTGGTTCGTCGGTTAGAGTTGGAGTTGGCTAAATCATTGTGCTAGCGACGCAAAGGTCCCTGCCATCTTTAAGATGATCAGAAATTTTTTTTATTATAATATTTTTATTTACCTAGTTATAAAATTTATGCCTATTGCGAGAGAATTCACCTTCAGTTGGAGAGTTTTTTTGTGGTCTATAGGAGCAATTTTTATCAATTCGTGATATTGATTTTCCAAAAAATGACCCTAATTTAAATGATGTTTTTAATTAAACACACATTAATTGGTCTAACATACCGGTCCGGTCATGCACGTAAATTAATGAATACCATTTTAACTCACACTTAATTGATATAACTAACTGCCATAACTGCTTATATTGTTATTTGTTGTCCTCATTGTCATTGCCACATTGTCAATATTTGTTTTGAGTACTATCACATATATTTTTCCTAGCAGACTAAATACCTGCTCAAAATATTATTAAAATTTACTAACATTGTGTATCAATTTCAAGATCAAATAAATTATTCGATTAAATTAAATTAATTGCTTTAAATGATTAATTACCCAACACATAATGATATATTCCAAGATAAAGAATGTCGTCTAAACTCCATCTTCATATTCCACGCTATTCATTTTGTTAATCTGTGCCTTATCGTTATACTTTCTTGATCTATTACCCAGATACTTTTATGGTAAATTAGATGCATCAAATTTCATATTAAAAGACCTCTAATATTTCCAGATACTTTTTTAACTAACATTTTTGCATAACTTTCAACTAAAAGGTACTTCGTACTCTTTCTGTTTTTCATAGTTTTGGTAACACCCGGTACATGCAAGCAGATAAATATAATATATTTGCATTTTAGGTTCAACAAAAATAAAATGTTCTTACTTAGTGTTCAACGTTCTGCCTACATAAGGTATCCAAACGTAAAGCAAAGTAAAATTTTACATTACATACATTTTGTAAAATTAACAAATGATTTTCCAAAAAAATGACCCTAATATAAATGATGTTTTTAATTAAACACACATTAATTAATCCGTTACAGAAAGCCGGAAAATGAAAAAATTTAAGTTCAGCTTTATAAACAAAAATTATTTTATAGTTACATTGACACTTTTGACAAATAAATGCTTTTATTTGGATTTTATCAATTGTATAGCCCGTAAAGAAGCAAAAGTTAATGAAAAGTTGAAATTGCAGAAATTGCAACACCCTGTATATTGCGCAAAAATTATCGAATAAAAATAATAATGGAATAGTTACGTACCTATTCAAATTTGTATCTAGCATAAAACTCGAAATAACATATCGGAAATAAGTACGACTAAGTTATCGCACATTTACATTTTTAGCAATGTATGTGATGACTAAAAATGAAAAATAATAATAGCTCATAATAATATAATAAGTTAATCAACAATAAGATACCATAAATCGGACCAACATGCTAATTCGTCTTTGCGGTTAAGAAAACACCCTGTATATTATGATAAAATTGTCAACAAAATTAACAATACCTTTTATAAAATGTGTATTCAATAATTATATGTAATAATGAAAAAAAAAAAAACTTGCTTCCCCAACCGGGATTGAACCGTCGACGCCGAAGACAGAAGCCAAGACGTCTACCCATTACGCCACGAAGCCTGATATTGAATTCGTGTCAAAAATGGAATAAAACCTACGAAGCTAAAACTAAAACAGCGAAATTTACTTTTCGCTTATTTTTCGATAATAATTGCGATAAACTAACCTTCTATTTGTAGAGCCGATGTTTAAATTGCCGTAAAAACCAATGTCGTGCCGTCTTGCGCACCGAATTGAGAAAAAACCCGCAAGATAGAGAACTAATCCTAACCTAACTTCGCCTTGTCAAATTTATGTTTTATTGTTGATTTATTGGGCGTTCGCTCACTTATAAGATAAGCTAAATTCATTGTTCGCGCATGCTTTCTCCTTTATTGCCGTTTCGGGTCCAATTTTGTCTTCATAATGACCAACGCTAACCCGCGCTTCGCGACTTGTGTATGTTTCGACTGCAAAATAAATTAGATAGTACGCTACACGGTCTATGTCGGTATATCGCGGGATCTTACCGTGTTTAGAGATTGTTTCTTGTCCATTTTGACCTGCGTGGAACGTTTTTGTCGCGAATAACTGGAGTAAGCGCATGCGGCCCGGCCGCTCTCGTCCAGTTCTGTCACATATGGCGTAGCCGTCAGACTGCGCTTGCGTGGACATTATCGATTGTCGTTACCCTGGCGACGCTACTCGATGGCGGAGGCGCTAACGGACGTACTCAATTTTTATCGATTTTTACGGCGGATGGAAAATTTTTCTCGAGATTCGATTTGCGAATTTGCAAAAACTCTCCGATAAGACTTAATAGAGTGTACGGTGATTCGAGGACGCCGGTCTACGCGTATATTCAAAAGCGGGACGAAAAGCCTTACGTTAAAACAGTTTGAGCGAAATCGACAATCGCGCGACGTCTATGCAAAAAATCTCCCGTTCATTTTAGTATTATAAGACTAGTGACCCCTTAGATCGCTGAGATGTGTAGGTAGCTGATACGTGTAGAACGCCGAAATAAGTTGATCGCCGAAATAGGTTGATAGTCGAAATTGGTAGATCGCCGAAGTTGGTAGATAGCCGAAATAGGTTGATCGCCAAAATAGGTAGAATGATGTAATATGTAGATTTCCGAAGCGTACGAAGAATAGGTAGATCAGTGAGCTCGATAGACCGCTGAAGTTGCGGCGGTCTCATTCAAACTCGGCGGTCTAGAAAAAAATCGGCGATCGCTGTGTTGGTAGATGGCAGATCTTGTAAATAGTATAGCCGTCTAAAAGTAGCCAAAAACTATGGGCACGATACTCAAGTAGATTCGTTTATGATTCGCAATCGTTTATTTGGACACCACTCGCTGCGCTCATCGTGCGCCAATTAAATTTTGTATACAACGTATATAACTATATATTACTATATGGTTTGGTTTTATAATAGACTTACTGTTGCACATCTTTTTTCAGTTTCATAATGAAAAGTGTAGGTAAACATAGCTCCAACCACAATTTAAAAGATTGCCAAAATAAATACTTATTCTTACAAAACAATGTAGTACTTTCTACTTTGGCAATAATAGACGTATTGTAATACCGTTTTCAGTATCATAATGAAATACCATATGAAAAATGTCTACATTTGTCGTATGCAGAACGAATTGGTTCATATGGGTAGGTACTTTTCGCTGCGCTCGTCGTGCGCCAACCTACTCATGCGCCGATTTCAGTCTTACAAACTTATTTGTATGATAACTTTTCACTTTGGTTTCATAATGGACTTATTGTAGTTCTGTTTTCAGTGTCATAATAAAAACCGTTGGTAACCATAGTTACAACTATGTATATATTCTAACCCCCAATGCCTAAATTTGGCGAACGAACGCTTTGGTTCAGTTGGGCACAACTTAAGCGCCAATTAAACAATTATAATAATAAAAATAAAATAAAAAAATATAAAATATATAATAATGTTTTCAGTTTTATAGTGAAAGCCGTAAATATTCTAACCACAATCTCTGAATTTGACGTAGAGACGCATGGCTTCACATGAGCACTCCTCGCTGCGCTCGTCGTGAGCCAAGGTAGGTCAAATGCATAGAAAATGGTGATACAGGCAGGAAGTAAATTTTAAATAAATTAAAAATTAGGGCAACAACCTGAATTTGAGCAACGCCGTTGGTTAGAGTTACAGTTGGTTAGAGTATTGTGCTAGCGACGCAATGGTCCCTGTCATCTTTAATATGATGAGAAAGAAAAGAATTAAAAAAAAAACATTCCCTTAAAGAAAAAAAAACCTACGTAAAATTTAGGTGTCTTGCGAGAAAGCTGATTTTCTACTGGGTACTTTTTTTGTGGTCAATAGAAGCAACTTTTTTTCAACTTGTAATCTAGATTTTCCAAAAAAAAAAACAGCCTATTAATGAAACACACATTAATTGGTCTAATAAACGGATCAACCATGCACGTAAATTAATGTATACAATTTAAAAATGTAATTTAGAAGTCGTTGATTAGAACACGTCGTAGTTGACTCGCAAATAATGGATATAATTTACTACCATAATTATACACTCGCCTGGCAGCTCCTGTATAAACTGCGCATTATCTGTTATATTATCGTGAAATAAAAGGTTTTTGTTCAGTTGGTTACTCCTCGCTACGCTCGTCGTGCTCCAAACATCTTATGCGCCATTTTAAAGTATTATAAAATGTAATATTTTCATTTTAATAGTGAAAGTGGTAAGTAAACATAGTTACAGCTACATATTCTAACCACAATTTCTAAATTTGGCGTAGTGACGCATTTGATTCATATGAACAGTCCTTGCTGCCGCGTCATTCATAACTAAAGGAAACTAAAAAAAAGGTGGCGGTAGCAAGGAAACCTAGTACAAGTGGTTCTTATGCTGCGGGAACTCGCGAAGAAGACGAGAATTGCATGTATGCAACCAACGAAATAGTTACAACACTGCGGAATAAGTTGGCTATTGCTGGCGAAGATATTGAAACATTAAAAGCTCAGATTAGTACTCTTCACTGGAAAATACAAAACCTTCAAAGTGACCTAAATGCAAGGGACACTGTCATATTGCATCTGAGGTCAATTATCGACGGTCTGACAGCGTCAAGGATCGTAAAGGAGATGGCAGTCCAGACTGACCGTAGTGGAGGTGCTGATGACTGGTGCCATCAGATGCTTGGATTTCCGGACTATTCTGATAATGCCGAAAAGAAAAGAAAAAATAAAATTTTAATTTTAAGTGATAGCCACGGCAGACAGGCTGGGCAGACTCTCAGTCGGTATGTGGATAGTAACTTTGAGGTGCTCACTATATGTAAGCCAAATGCTTATTTTGTTAATGTTATGTGTGACGCCGAGAATTTGTGTCGTGATATGACTAAGAACGATTACCTAATTGTATTTGCAGGGACTAATGATGTAATTAACGGGAAAGAATTGGATGTCAATAATTTTTCAAAGATTCAAAAATTAAGTAATCAGTGTAATATCATTTGTGTTTCTGTTCCATTCATGCCCTACATGCCCTTTTTGAACGAAGCTGTGTACAGATTCAATTGTAAATTGTATGAGTATCTTAAAACACTGAATAAGTCAGGAAACAGCTATGTTGAAATTAACTCTTTGATTACTGTCAGTGACAGAGTACGACAGGGTATTCATTTAAATGTATGGGGTAAGAGGAAAACTTTTCAGTACGTTGGGTCATTGATAATGAATATTCAAAATGTAGGATCCTTTAGTGTAAGAGGTAATTTGATTAATGTAGATTGTACCGCTGTGTTTGCCGATAGAGTTGAGGATTTTCTCGAGGACTCGTTAATCTACACGATAACTTAAAGACAACTAACACTTCCAAGCCTTCAAACTGTGTTGTGATAGTCCATCAAAACGTGCAATGTTTGCGCAACAAAGTTCTGGAATTGGAGGCTTTGGAAATGCAATGTGATTTCTTTTGCGTTAGTGAACATTGGATGTCTGATGATGAAATTGTGCATGTTTCGTTTTGCAATAAATACTGTTTGCTTGCCAGTTACTGTCGTAAGAGTATGGGGCATGGCGGGGTGGCTGTTTTTGGTAGATCAGGGGTGTCTGAGTTTTGCACTGAGAGGGAAGAGGTGGCTAAATTGTCGCGAGAGCTGCATTGTGAAGTATGTGCTGTTGAATACAAAGCCTGTAAATTGATGGTTATTTCTGTGTATAGATCCACCGAGGGCAATTTTGATATTTTCATGGAAACAATGTACAACGTGCTCGAGTTTGCTACGGAGCAGAGATGTTCACTTGTTTTGACTGGTGATTTTAATGTGCGGTTTAACTCTGGTGATCCTAGAGCGAGAGATTTTGGAGATTTGTTGATCGGTTACCGGTTGGCAGCAGTTATTCAAGAAAATACCAGAGGAAATAATTGCTTGGATAATATAATCATAGATATACATGCCAACCCCTACTCTGAGTTTGTGGCTGATTGGTCATTGTCCGACCATAAGGCGGTGGGGATCAGAATGGACATAATGAGGGACGCGGCGAAGCCTGCTTACATATCGGTGCAACCTGTTACACAGCAGGGTTTAATGAAACTGAATATGTACATTAAGGATATTGACTGGAGGTTTCTTGACGATAATCAAATTGACGTCGAGACAAAATGTGATATACTTGTCGATTGTATTAAGAAAGGAATCGACATGTTTTTTCCAAAACGTAATATCGATGGCTCGAGAGACACGGGCAGTAATATAAGTTGGTTTAACGATGGATTAAGGAGGATGAGGGAACAGCTTCGTGTACTGCGTGATGTTTCCGGAATTTCTGAACTCAATAAAATTGAATACAACAACTTTCGCAGAAGATATCGTAATGCATTGAGAGACCAAAAGCGGCGGGCGAACAAGGACTTCATAGACGCTGCCAGTAATAAATCGAAAGCCATGTGGCAAATAATAGGGACCAGATCACGTGTGAAGGATTCCAGAAATGTGGATATATCAGCGGAGCAATTTAATGATTTCTTCGTGACCATTACAGACACCATAGTGGATGGTTTACCTCGGTCTTGCTTGTCACACACAGATTTTTTGGAGAGAATGCAGTGTCCTCGTGTGTCGTTTGATTTTGATTCTTTATCGATAGGAGAGGTTCGAGACACGATATACAGTCTAAAAAATTCTAATACTAAAGACATTTATGGTGTTAATACGAGGATTTTAAAATGTATTGGACATGACATTGCGCCCCATCTGACCAGGCTCTTCAATATGTGCCTGCAGACTTCTACATTTCCCGCATCCTTGAAGAAATCGGTGGTTGTGCCTGTTCCGAAAAGTGGATCACCAGACCTCTGCGGTAACTACAGGCCAATTGCCATTATTCCCGCACTTGGTAAGATTTTCGAAAAATGTTTGAAGACGCGTATAGGCGATTACTTTGAGGTAAATAACTTATTTAATGACAGTCAATTCGGATTTAGAAAACTGTTTTCGACCACTGGAGCGATATCTAAATTAGTTTCAATAATTGATGAGGGCTACCACAATAAAGAAACCACCGGAAGCTTGTTCTGTGACCTGTCTAAGGCTTTCGACTGCGTGTCTTTTGACATAATGGTAGATAAGCTAACGCATTATGGGTTTTCAGAGAAAAGTGTTACACTTATGAATTCTTACCTGCTTGATCGTCGACAATGTACGCGTTTTGGGAATTCTATATCAAGCTTTAAGGGCGTCAAGCGGGGTGTGCCCCAGGGTTCAGTACTGGGTCCTGTGCTTTTTCTTATATACGTAACTGACGTGGTTGTGTGCAGTCCAGGGGCTGAATTCGTTTTATACGCCGATGACACCAGTCTAATTGTGAAAAACAGGTCCACGGAAATCGTAAGCCAAGAATTGGATACCTCACGAAATCTGGCAGAAGAGTGGTTTCTCGCTAACAGACTTTCTCTCAACGATCAAAAAACCGTAGAATTTTATTTCTCCCTCTCGAGAGAACCAACCATAGGCGGTTCGGTAAAGTTCTTGGGCCTGCACTTGGACCGTAGGCTTCTGTGGCATGATCATGTTGACGCGGTTTGTAAGAGGTTGACTTCATCCATATACCTGCTGCGAAGCTTAAGTCATGTCACATTAGAGGACGTGTTGCTGACGGCTTACTACGCGTCAGTTCAATCTCATATCACGTACGGCATAGTTACCTGGGGTCATGCATCTGCGGCGTCTCGCGTCTTCGGTCTGCAGAGGAGAGCAGTCAGGATTGTAGGAGGATTGGCTTACAGGGATGAGTGTCGGGCTACTTTCATTAAGCTTGGAGTGATGACGTATCCCTCGCTCTACATATACCACTGCCTATTGCACGCTAAGTCCGCTTCGGGGAACTACGCTGACAATGATCATGATCACCATACGAGAAATCGCGACAATCTCTACGTCCCTTATAACAGAGTGAGCAGAACTCAGACAGGTATTCGGTTCTATTGCCCCAAGTTTTTTAATAGGCTGCCTCGCCATGTCAGACAACTGCCCGATGGGAAATTCAAAGGTACTGTTAAAAGATATTTGTTGGGCAAGGCATTTTATTCCTTTGACGAATACTTGGCTTCAAATGATCTGTAGTTTTGTGTTTTTCTAAATGTATTTTTCTGTGACTTGTGTAAGCTGTATAGGCACTTAGCACCAATAAATATTATTATTATTATTATTATTATTATTATTATTATTATTATTATTAAAGATGATTGTGCGGGCAAACGGAAATTATGAAATATCATAGATTTGTGCGGCCTTCACAACCAATTTTTTTTTCACCACCCTGACCTTCCCTTGCAATACCCCAAATATAAGGGAAGTATTTCCAAAAATTTTTAATTTTAAGTTTTTTATAGTTTTTGCTGGAATTGTTTTGACAAAGAAATGGGGAAAATGTTGCCTTATATTTATTGTATTGCAAAGGAAGGTGGGCATGGTGACAAACATTTGGTTGTGGATTTGGTTTTGGGAATTCTGAATAATGTCTGATAATCTCCCGCAACTTTTTTGTAAATCCGAAACGCGAAAGAAAAAGGAAACAAAGATGCTTTATTCAATATTTTTTGAAGTCAATTTGAAGTGTTCAGTGGCACGTGTTAACGCTAACCGATTTTTGGTGATCGTTGCCCTCCAGCTAAAAGTCCGTTTTTCTGGACCACCCTAGTGATAGCGATATACTGAAATGATTGGGAGAGAGACGCAAAATGTTTTGATTAGTCTAAACGTGTTTTGTTCTAATATGCTTTATATGTGTGTCCGCTCTTAGGGTGGAGTCGATTAAAAGCAAGTCTGGATAAAATTCCACTTATACAACAAATAGTTCAAACATTGTTGTTGAACCATATGTCTATATGCAGAAGTACCATAACATATTTAATTAAAATATATATTTTACTTAATTTTTATTATTCGATAAAATACATTAACAACTTATCTATTGACTCTAAATTAGTACCCTAATTTATAAAAAAAATCTTAATTATTATCCCAATAACTTTCGAATTAGAACTTATTGTTTTACATTATAATGTAGAAATAATCACCATGAGAAATGTTTTAAAATTATTAAATAAGTAATATCACATGCTTCAAAAGTAACTCAGCACAACAACATTACAAAAGCTCTTTCTCAAAAACTAATAAATATGCATGACATAAAAAAATATTAGATATTATACACATCTAGTTATAATAGTAAGTAAATAGTATATTATAGAGCGTGTTGCACTTTTTCCCAGCAAAACTCTTTCAGATAGTTAATGTCACACCAAGCAAAAAGTATAATATAGACTTATTGGTTTTCGTTATTCCATGTGAAATAATTAAACGGCTCTAATTTCTTTATGAATTGAAAAACCCAATAAGTCGAAATGATACTTTTTACTCAAAATGACATTTACCTGTAGACATAATTTTCATAAAAAGATTCATATGTATTTTGTTTCTTCCTTCATTTGTATAATTATTTGATTTTTAATATATTGAATTTTAAACTTAAATTTATTTACCTTCACTGTTGTTATCGGTATTGATTGTGTTCTTTCTTCGTTTTCACATTGTTTGATATGTATTTTATTGTATATTTTTCTTTATTTTGTCGCTATTTCAAGCAGCTGTAACTTTTTAAGGATTTGAAATACAATTAGGTCCATATGAAAAGTTTTAGTGAATAAGAAGATTCATATAAACTTATTTGTGTTTTCCAATCCTTAAAAAGGAACAATCATTTGAAATAATAACTAAACACAATAAAGTAGAGAAAAATACATAACAAAGAACCCAAACAAAAAAAAATACAATCAATACCTATAAAATTATAAAATTTAAAAAAATACTTACAAACGTGCAAATTTTGTATTTGCATTTTGTACCTTTGAGGGCTTTTGGCCATGTCCATCGTATACCCTACTGCTTTCGCAATTTAAACATTTTTCTTTATTCTCGGGTACTTGTGCAGTACGGTGTCGGCTATGCTTCCTCTATTATGTTATCGGTGAATTTTCTTGGTTGACCTTCAAACTAAAACAAAATAAAGATTAATTTTAGAAATGTTTGATTAAAAAAGTAACCATGACTTATCAATATAAAAAAACTGGAGTTTACTGTGTTCCCGGGGGCTTTCTGTACTGTACAATTGCCACAGTTTGTATATAAGGATAAATCGTATTCATGATGAGAACATAATTCCTAGCATAATACACTATGGTTATACCTCTATCTGCATTTTTGTTTACCTTAGTTTTGTCCCAAGTAAATCATATCTTTCTTCCTGACCCGACACATAGAAAATATAGTTCGTTAATAGCCACACTATTGAAGAAAAGACTCATCGCTATAGAAAATGCATCCCGGACGTTAAATACCAAAGGATTAAAATTTGTGTCCGCATCAAATGTCAATCCTCGATCACCAGTTTAATCAGGTCCCCGAAATCTTCAAATTTAACAGCACAACCTCTCTCGTAATATCTATAGCCTAGAAGCACACAACAAATAATTAACTAAATACAAAAGTTAAATTATGTACTTACTACCATCAGTTCAGTACCATCATGAAAATGAACTTTAATAAGAAATAAGACCCAGGCACTGTCACGTTGATTGTAAACAGAGAATTGCAGTGAATTTAGCTCCGAGAGTCGACGAACATGTCATGCAGATCCAGCTGACATCTCTCGGCGAAACAAATGCTGTATTTTGCCAATTTCGAAATATATTTTAAAAATGTGGTCAAAATGCAATATGATCAATCATAGCCCCATTTCCTTCCTTGAACAGAACTTAAATTATCAAATAAAATTCAAATGACAGCTACAAATTACATCACCATGTGACGAAAGCCACGCCGTTTCTCCGGCAGATGGCGTTACAGTCGATGTACCGTAAAACTGTCAACAATTTATTACACGTATTTTTCACTTTCAATATAAGTAAAATTCACTTTTCGATTGCGCTTTCTTCCTCTCTGGTCCTCAGTGGCTGTATAGTTGCCACTTACCGCTAGTGTTTCTGATCCCGACGCGCTACAAATGTATGTACACACGTACACAGATATGTCCGCAAGTCTTCTCCTTAAAAATGTTTAACAGTTTGATCGCGGCGGGTGTCACTTTAACTCTTACCGTATTTCTATATGAGCCCGGGGACATTATTGTCCATCTGATTATCTTTTCGGTGTATATTAGCGTAATTTTAGCGCGTTAGTGAGCGAAATCTGATGGTTCCCGCAGCGCGCTCAAGCTACTGTCAAGTGTCAACAACAGTCGCTTAGCAACGTACGTATTTGACAATTTTTCTGACGTATCTCGAGGTACACCCAAAATTTCAACCGATTTTAGCGAAAATCGGAAAAAATTTCTCGCCTCGCAAACCACATTTTTGCATTATCATTTCTGTAATAGTTAGAAGAGCGAAAAAGATTCAACGGTAGCCGCTTGGGTATTATAAGGCAAAAGTGAGATCATAGTTTTAGCGGCCGGAATATTCGGCGAAAATAGTCTCCGATTACTTTCACGGTTTTAGTATAATAGACGTGGGATAAATTACACAATTGACAATCAAATTAAAACACCAAAAAACGCAATTGTAAAAACCTACATTTTATCAGGTGTGGGCCGCGGAGAACATAAAACAACATACAAAGGTCACAAACAGTGGCGTAACTAGGAGTCAGTGGGCCCGTGTGCGAACAGAAACAATGGGCCCCCACTTTATTTATTATTTTGAGCCTCAAACCGTTATTTGACTGCCCACTAAGACTTTTTATATTTTTGATACATTTTTTATACTTTACACAGTGTGTCTCACGGGAAGTTGGATTGTATGGGTACTTTTGTTATTATTGGAGATAGAAACTCGGTTAAATGGACAAAGTAGTGCATATTTATGTGCTCTATCAAAATCTGCTCAGAAAACAGTTGACCTCCAAATGGTTTCCAAGCTATTTTGAAAAATCAAAAATGTCATTTTTTAATTATGATCATAACTTCTTTATTTGTGATCCCATCAAAAAAGCGTTATGACATTATAAAGGCACTTTTTTCCCTACAATTTTATCATGTCAGTTTAAAATTTTTTTCGCTAATGAATTCGTCAGAAACGGTCGAAACTTTTGTTTTTCTTATGGACGCCATATTGGTTTTATACATGCTTGGATTTATTATTTCTTTCTGAGTAATTTGGTATGACACATGTCATATTTTGATTACAATAAGATAATAGAAAGTAAAAATTGAAGACTGGCAATTGTACACTTCGAGAATTGCTGAAAATCGCATGGTTGATCTGTTATCACATTATTTCACAAAACGTCTTCCATGGCACCATGCGATTTTCAGCAATTCTCGAAGTGTACAAATATCAGCCTTCAATTTTTAGTTTCTATTATCTTATTGTAACCAAATATGGCATGTGGCATACCAAATTACTCAGAAAGAAATGATAAATCCAAACATGTATAAAACCAATATGGCGTCCATAAGAAAAACAAAAGTTTCGTTTGTTTCTGACGAATTCGGTGGCGAAAAATTTTAATTTAACATATTCAAATTGGACGGAAAAAGTGCCTTTATAATGTTAAAACGTTTTTGTGAACGGATCACAAATAAAGAAGTTATGACCATAATAAAAAAGTTACATTTTTTGGTTTTTCAAAATAGCTTGGAAAGCAGTCTTGAAAGCCATTTTCTCTATTGTTAGAATTAAAAGTTTATTGTTTGTGTTTGTAGATCTCAATAAAATTGTATTATTACTAATATTTTTTGTTCTTTATGTAACAATAAATATATGGTATAGAGTTTATATTGGTATCCGTGGAGGCCTGCGTACCTACTTTTTGAAATGGTCGACTTCATTTATTTACGTTATGCTAGTATCTTATTGTAGCCCAGGGGCCCAGAAACGTCTCAGATCTCTTTTTTAGCCCGAAATCGTATCCCGCGCTCAGAGGGGCTATCAGTTAATTTTTAGAACAATTATGAGAAATGCCAACATATCGTCAACTTAAAAGTAAAAGTCACTAACTATAATTTTTACAATTTATTGAAACATGAATTAATAGTAGCCATATGCTTATAAATGTGAATCTTATACGAGGAGGCGATGACTAAGTGTTCTAAGTTGTCTAAAACCCATTAAATCTCTAGAAAATTACAATATATTTACTGGTATTCTTTCTTAAAGTCAGGTTTTCGTAATTACTAGATTTTAGTTAGTGACTTTACCTTTAAGCCGACGATCTCATATTTTTCGCGAGACCTCCCAAACACCCAGCCGGCTCCAATGGGCCCCCCTGGCTCGTGGGCCCGTGTGCGACGCACACCTCGCACACCTGCTATTTACGCCACTGGTCACAAACAAACATATATGAGACTGCAGAACAATTTATTAAAAGATATTTTGAAAAGATACTTGAAAGATACTCATGGCAGTGGGTATTGTCAAAACATCAGAGTTTGGCACTACCTACTGTCATTAGAATGAAACTATTTGTCACGTCTTGGCTAACTAGTTTTATATCAATGCAGACACGACCGGTCTCGATCAAATAGAATTTGCTCATGCAGCTAAACTATTAATTTTACTTAAAAATCTCGTAGATATAAATTATTCCGAATTCCCTCTACTTTAATTTATGATTTAACTATTTTGACGAAATTACAGACCAAAATGGTCAATTTTAAAAGGGATAAAAATGCTAAGAGTAAACATCCAGATCCTTTGGACCCTTTTGAACCAATAGCTTTTCAGCACTAAGTTTGGTATTTACCTTTAGTATTTTCTCCAGAATCGTAGCCACAAAACGGGTACACACATACACACAAACTTTTTGTACCTTGGTCAAATATATTCAGGGGACCAAAAAGGAGATATTTCCGCTAAAATTTAATTTTTTTTCAACGTTACAATACCTAATCATACTGCGTATGATAAAGTAAAAATATCTAACACCACACAAATCAAAATTTAGATGAACAAACTGATATGCTGTCTGGAGGGTCGTCTGACTGTTATAGTGAAAAAACATAAAATGTTTAAACTTTGACTTATAGGAAGAATAAAGCTAAAGATGCAAAATTTGAAGAAAATAATAGGTGATAGTCAATTTGACTTTATTTGTCAAATCGACCTAGCTGCAAAGGGTTCAAGAACAATTTGAAAATATATTTAAGCAGTATATGCTAAAATTGACTGAATGGCAGCCAAACATATACGTCATAAAAAGCTATATATTTATTGCAAAGGTTGTTCATGTAAAGAAGTACTAAGACGAGATTTTCAGGACGACATTGTACTAAAATCGTATACACAGATTTAATTCACATAAATATGCATTAACTCGCACAAATCTGGTGTTTCAATAGAGGCAAAAAAATATTTCTTTGCAGATAAAAATTTGTTTGAGACATTTGTTTGGTAGAAAGATGATATATTTGTGTCAAACAAATGAGAAGTTTACAGATGGGTTACCAATGCCCTGAGGGTTCGCTCTAAAAACACAAGTACGACACAGAAGGCGTTGGGATACAACTAAAAAGGACTGTCATAGTAAGTACAAAAAGTTGCTAGTTTGAACGGTCTAAAATCTTCTCTAAATAGTGAGATTTTCTTATTTACCATTTTTTCTAAGAATTGAAAATATATGCGCAATAGTTTGTATTAACAAAATGAATAGTATTTAATACAAATATTAAAATATCCAAGTACTTGCTTCTAACAAAAAATTAAAATAAACAAAATGAATAAAAAAATATAAAATTAAATAAATAAAATAAAATAAGATCAAGCGAAAATCAATAGCTGATTCATAATGGTCATATACTCCTACTATTGAAAATTGTTTCAGTTTTTATGAAGTAAAAGATACGAAGACATAAATACCCTTAATTTGTTGGATGTCACGATAAGGATCATGTTACTAGCGAAGTAAACAGAAAATACACCTACGTGATTAGAAAGCCCCAGACATTAAAATCGTCAGTGATGACTGATGATGCTTTTATACAGAAGTAGAAAAGGTAGCATTTCCAAACTGGCCATAATACCTAACAACGAGCGAACGAATGTATAATTTAATGTAATTCTGAATATCTATACTTCGCGCTTCGGTATATTTTGGCTTCAATATTCCTAAGGATGTTAAAGCAATATGATGTGATTAATCTTATACTCTTAATTAAGTTGACCGCATAACTACTATTAGAATGCGTCATTAATTTGATAGAATCTCTAGTAAATACCAGTTTAGATAGATCAATAAACGCATAAGATATCAGCTTTAATACAGACTATTAATTTTTTAAAAAGTGATGAGTACGTTTTTCAAAAGTTTCTGAAGGGTATATGTTTCATTCAACCCTCACCAAATAATTTATGTGCTGGATGGCGGTCACCAGCTAAATTATACATTAGATTAGACGAACAATATTTACAATAGATTCATTTTTTAGAACAGCTTACCTATAAATTATTATATTTCGTTTCCATCCGTTCATATGACAATCTAGTAGTCTCTTTATTTCCACAATAAGCCACGTGTCTTCAAAGCCATGGTATCGAAGAAATGTCCAGTATGACAGGTATGGGTAAGCCGGCCTTGGTATATATCAGTATATATCTGACATTCTTTTTTTTTTCACGTGATATGTCACGTCACATCTCTTTCAGCTCTCTACCAGAGCTTAAAATTTTAGCCATGGGAGCATCCTGGGACCAACAAGGCCTGCTGATTGTCTTCCTAGGATGTTCGGAAGATGGAAGTAATCAAGTCTGGACTGGACCCACATCATCTGGAGCATCTCTAACAGCGAGATCTTCTTCAAAATCTTAACCTAACCAGTTGGCTTAGCGTTAATGATTGATCTATTCCCGGATCTATTGCCGGAATATTGATCATCGATGAAGATCTCAACGATGCAGAGGAGGTTGCCCTAATGTTACCAGATGGTGACATTGTAATGTACTTAGTCTAAGTACAGTGCCAGGTTCTTCCAATAAAACACTCCTAGTGATTTTATATGTTTATTTGACTAGGAACATCTTAAGACTAACAGTAAAAATAATATATGTACAGAAATGCATATCTATTGTACGTACAAGGTGTCACAATTCAGCTGACAGGCTGGATTACCTGCCCCGCAGTTATTATGAGCCTTGTACGAAACATCCTGCTAAATGTGTCTTATAAGCTAATTCCGCAATCGAGGTGCTATGGACATTCAACGCGTATTCTCTGACTTAAATATGATTATTTATAAATTAGCTAGTTCAATATATATAGTCCATTACATCTCCCTTGGGGAAGAGAGAAAAAAAAATTATGAAACATTAATTTTTTTTTCTATCATTTATACAGTTTTATCCTATTCTTGTGAACTTCTACTAACTTACGATCTATTCTAATAACAATATTTGGACTCTTAACATCTACAACATTATAAGGTCCATTAAAAATCGGATCTATTTTCCTTCCGGTTTCATTCTTTAATAAAACTTTATCTCCTATTTTATAATCTTTAAAGCTACATTTTTTGTCATATTCCGATTTTCGTTGCAATTTTGATTCCAGCAAATTATTTCTCGCGTCATTCCATGCTGTTTGTAATCTAAACTTTAATTCTTTTGGATAATCATCAAAATTATATACTGGATCTATCGCATTTGCTAAATTTGACGGTAGTCGACATTCCTTCCCGTAAACTAACTCATGTGGTGTATATCGAGTTTCTGTGTGAACTGTGTTATTGTAAGAAAAACACCAATACGGAACCCACGAACTCCAAGAATTTGGAAATTTAAACGTATGCATTCTTAAATATGCACCTAAACTTTTATGTGAATTTTCTAAAGCTCCAAGAGTTTGATGATGATATGCAGTTGATTTTAATGTTTTGATTTTTAACAACTTACAAGTTTCCTGAAATACTGAAGCCAAAAATTCAGTTCCTTGGTCCGTAATAACCTGTTCTGGAACACCATACCGTAAAATAAAATTGTCTACAAATGCCCTTGCAACTGTTTCTGCTTCTTTATTTTTGATTGGATATGCCTCGACAAATTTTGTTAAGTCGCACTGCAACGTGAGAATATACCGATAATCATTATTATCTTGATCAATTGGGCCCACTAAATCAAGGAAAATTCTCTGCAATGCTGACGATGCTGTAGTTGTGATTGTCATTGGTTCTTTGCGCGGTTTTGAATGTTTGAATCTTTGGCAAGAATCGCATTTTTTTACAAAGTTCTCAATGTCTTTATACATTCCTGACCAAAAGTAATATTTTTTTACGTTATTATACATTCGTTTCATACCCGCATGTCCTCCTGTTGGTAATATATGAAAATCGTTTAATATTAATTGTTGAATCTCTTTTTCTGTTATGCATTGGATACCTCTAATGATTGTCATTTTTATACCGGTTTTCTTAATCTCATTTTTTAATTTCTTTACATCATTTAAAAGTACTGCGCAGTTACTTTTAATTATTGTTAATTCTGGAATATTAAACTTTTTACAAACTGTATTCAGGTCTCTCAACGACGTGTCTAAAACTGACGTTGATCGAGTTGCCTGTGTTATGTAAACTATTCCATTCATTTCATCATATATTACATTATTCAACACATAACATTTTTCATCAATACTTTTATTATTTATTTCATTTTCTTGTATAACCTTCAATTCGACTGAGTCTACAGATGGTTTCAATAACTCCACGACCCCAGGGTGATCAAGCCTGTTTTCATTTGGAATATTATTAAAAGAATCCACAGAATCATCGATTTTTCTTTGTTGTGCTCGAGTTATCGCGCATATTTTTGCTGTTGAATTATCTCCTAATTCTTTCAAATCATTACTGTCTATGATTATTCGTGATAATGCATCGGCAGTGACATTATCTTTACCTTTCACATAATTAATTGTGAAATCATATTCTTCCAAAATTAATCGAAACTTTGTTAACCTGCTTGATGGATTTGTCATACCGAATAAATATAACAATGGTCTATGATCACTAAGGATCAAAAATTTTCTGCCAAATAGATAAGGCCTAAATTTTTTCACTGAGTAGCAAATACTTAATAATTCCTTCTCAATAGTTGCGTAATTTCTTTCAGCCTTATTTAAGGTACGACTTGCATATGCTACAGGTTTATCATTACCATTTGAAAGTACTGCCCCTAAGGCAAATCCAGACGCATCTGTTCTTAAAATGAACTGATTATCAGGCGAAAAATCTGGATATTGTAAAATTGGAGGTTGTATTAAAGCTTGTTTAAGAGTAACAAAGGATCGCTCGCACTGAGAATCCCAAAGAAACTTAACTCCTTTCTTTGACAAATGATTTAATGGTGCCGCTATGTCCGCAAAATTCTTTATAAATTTTCGATAATAATTCGCAAAAGCAACGAACCTTTTTGCCTCATTTCCATTAGTTGGCACTGGATATTCTTCCATAACTTTAATTTTTTCCGGATCAGGACGAATTCCTTCCGCTGAGATGACATGACCGAGATATAAAATTTGCTTCTTTAAAAATTCGCATTTGTTTGGATTCAATTTTAAATTTACTTGCCTTAATCTATTCATTACTTTAACTAAATTCTTGTTATGATTATCTAAACTATCTCCAAAAACTAATAAATCATCTAAGTAAATAAAACAACTTTCATAATTTAGTCCCGACATAGCTATTGTCATTGCTCTTGAAAAAGCACTCGGACTTATTTTTAATCCCATAGGTAACCTAGTTAGTTGATATTGTCCCCTATCAGTAGTGAATGCCGTACATGGTCGCGAATCTGAATCTAACCCAAGCTGGTAAAAGCCTTGAGATAAATCCAAATGCGAGAAATATACTGCCCCTGACAAAGAATCTAATATTTCGTCAATACATGGTAACGGAAATTTATCATCTTTTAGTTGTCTATTCAATAGCCTATAATCTATTACTATGCGCCATTTTTTATTACCATTATGATCAGGTTTCTTAGGTACGATTAATAAAGGTGCTGACCATTCTGAAGTCGCTTCCTCAATAATACCATCTGTTAACATTTTGTCTACCTGCTTGTGAATCTCCTCCTTCTGTGATTGAGGTAATCTATATGGTTTTACATAAACAGGCATTGCATTATCCTGCAAATGTATTTTTTGTTTACTAGTATTAAGTACCGAAAGTGGGTCGCCTTCCATGTTGAAAACGTCATTAAATTTAGCACAAATTTTGTCGATTGATAGTTTTTCTTCCTTATTTAATCCATCTTTATTTAAAGTTGTTAGCAATTTATCAATCCGATCAACAGAAAATTTTGTCTTATTAAATGCACATGCATCATAATTCGAAAAACTTTCTAGTTTAGGTACAAAATTTTTTAATTGGATGTTTCTATCATTTGTATTTAATATTCTAACTGGTAATAATTTGTTAATTGCTTTTGTTAAAATTCCTGCAGTAAAAACGCCTTCGGAAATTTCTTCCGGTAAAACAACATAGTCTGAGTCAAATTCCACGTTGAAATATGATATTATCTCACATCTCGGTGGAATGAGAGTAAAACATTCTTTTCCCGATTCAAGCGGTATGTAATTTTTCTTTCCCTTGTACCAAAATGAAAACATGAATTTCTCATAATCTATTACCGAAAAATACTTCATAAGGAAGTCAGCCCCAATAACTCCATGAAAATCTTTTGTTATATCGTTCATAATAAAAAAATTGTGGTTTAATTTACAACCGCCCAACGTTAAACAAATATTTGCTGACCCATGCGCTACTGTTGAACCTGATATACCCTCTATTTCTAATCGCTTTGTTGTGTCAACATATTCCAATTTATTTATACATGATGCGAATAGAGCACTAATTGAAGCACCCGTGTCAATTAATAATTTTAAGATTTTATTTGAGTATTTTACCGATAAATAATTTGAACCGCCAAAATTCAGAATAATGCCCTTTTTTGGATAAGATTTTGCATTAGGAACGAAAAAACTGATCTTCTCGTTCTTTTGAGGTATTACCGTTTTTGGGTGTTGAATCAGAAGTCATATAGAGTCTTCTGTCTGACGAACCGTTAAAATTTCCTCGACCTCGTCGTCCATTGTAATTATTACTTTGGAATCTACCGTTATTTTGCCCTCTAGAATAATTTTGTCCTCTATAATAATTTTGTCCTCTGATTTGATTTTGCCCTCTAAAATTATTTTGACATCTGAACTGAGTTTGTCCTCTAAAATAATTATTTCTATAATTTTTATTTGAACCTCTATCATTTTTACCGCGCAGGTTGAATACCTTTGCATGTGAAGAGCCTTTTTGTGCATTCTCTTCGTCTATTGCACCAGAAATAGCGTCTTTTAATGTGGAATAATTTCTTGCTTTGACAATTGTTCGTAATTCGTGATTACGTAAACCGTTTGCAAAAACATTTATAGCCAACTTCTCGTTTGCCGGTCGCAATACTTTAGAAGTTTCGTTATTACCTTCTGACTGACTTAGCGTTAGATTTACCATTAAACATTCGATAGCTTTACCAAACTCATCAACGGATTTATCCCTCTGCATCGAGCTATGCAATTCAACTGATAGAGCCGCCGCGGATTTCTTTGACAACAAATGAAGTTTCATATCGTTAATCAATTCTAAATTATTTTCGTAGGTCGTCTTTAACCTTAATTTAGCACTTTGCGATAATTTTGTTTTCAATACTACATTAGTTAAAAGTTTTTTCCCAGCTTCATCTAATAAAGAATCGTATAATTCTATGGAATCAATTAATTGCTTCGTTTTATCCTCTGAATTATCCATAGTTGGCAAAAGGCTTGCCGCCGTTCTTAAATCGAATTTTTCTGCCATTCTACGGTGCTATCTAAAATTCCTTCTTGATTAATAGTAATTATTCTATTTTCTAAACTATCACGAATTTCCCTAATCAATGTTTCTATTTCCGCTACGTATAGCTTAGCTTGCTTAAATACGTCTGGTTCTACTTTTTCGATACCTTTGTTAAATTCTAACCGTACGTTTGAAAATTCTTCTTCTATTCCGGTTAACTTTGATAATTTTTTATTCGTTACCTCTAAACTTAATCTACGGGCTTGATTATCTTTTAATAAATTTCTATTTATAACTCTAAGTTCTTCGCTAATAATATTAAAACGTTCCAATTGGCTATTTGTCATTTATCCTAATTACTAACTTACAGTGTGTTTAATTTTACCGCATCAACATTATCTTGGTAGGTTGCGCACAACACTGCACTTAATGGCCTTTCTTTTCACTTTCCACTTTTCACAACTCGCCAATTCATTGTTGCTCCGTTGGATCACGTTCTGGATTTGTAGATACGAAAAGATGCTATGCACGGATTATGCATTATTTTTGCCCATTAATTGTCCAATAATTCACCACAGCACATGTGTTGGTTTGCACTGTTTCTTACAATTTTCAGCCTGAGATACGATTATCTCTTGTTTGGAGTGGCCCATTTTACTTGAACACTAACATGTAGTTGTTGTTACACTGCTTCTTATGTGAAGAACTGGCAGGATCGCCATGTAATGTACTTAGTCTAAGTACAGTGCCAGGTTCTTCCAATAAAACACTCCTAGTGATTTTATATGTTTATTTGACTAGGAACATCTTAAGACTAACAGTAAAAATAATATATGTACAGAAATGCATATCTATTGTACGTACAAGGTGTCACAATTCAGCTGACAGGCTGGATTACCTGCCCCGCAGTTATTATGAGCCTTGTACGAAACATCCTGCTAAATGTGTCTTATAAGCTAATTCCGCAATCGAGGTGCTATGGACATTCAACGCGTATTCTCTGACTTAAATATGATTATTTATAAATTAGCTAGTTCAATATATATAGTCCATTACAACATTTTTGGCTCGCCTAACATCGCTTACCGTCCGGCTTCTTCAAAATCTTAACCTAACCAGGTGGCTTAGCGTTAATGATTGATCTATTCCCGGATCTATTCCCGGAATATTGATCGTCGTTGAAGATCTCAACGATACCAAGAAGAATGGCATGGCCCCGGCACTCACTGTCACTGTCACTAACAGTGATTTTTTGTCAAAATTACCAAGCTGTCAGGTCTGCACTTTTTTAATGTTTACCTTTACCTACATTTCCTTTAGCCCATGTAGAGGAAGGTCGTGTTCTTATGGAAGTGGCAGGAAGTTGCTCTTGATGAACACCGAGAGCGCCCCGTACTCTTCTAGAGTACCGACAGATGCATCTGGCAGGCAGTGGTCACAACCACAACCAGTGCCCTTTTGCTGACACACAGACGTCAGTGCCACCTCCGGGCATGCCTAGACTTCAGTTACACGCATGTAGAAGAGGGCCGTGTTGTTGTGCGTAATAAGCTGCATTCTGACATCTGATCCATGTTGGGCAAGACGACGGACACCAGAGGTGCGTGATTCTATCATTCACCACTTCAAGAAGACCACAAGTGACAGAAAGCTACTTGGTGTACACCGAGAGCACCCAGTAAACTTCTAGGGTGCCGCCAGATATATTTATCTGGCAGTGGTCCCAGCCAGTGTACCTTTTGCTGACACCCAGCTGTCGGCGCCTCCTCCCGACATTGGCCAAGCTGTAATTTCAGTAATGCATTACACAATTCAATGTTGTATAAACACTATAAAATTTCCGTAGACTGGGTCCAGAAATTAAATAATTTTTTACAGATTTTTAAGATTCAACACATTTGAATACTAAAAGAATAATAGTCTTCAGTTATTGGGGGAGGAGTAGGTGCATCAAAATATTATGGTCTATTTTGCAAAGTTAGTGGATCAAACTGCGGTTCCTCAGTTTATTACTTTGTGTTCAATAATTATGGCGACTTACCGTTAAGTTAGACAAACCTCACAATGAGGTCATCAACAACACCCCAATCGATTAGTTATTGATTGTTGAAGTTTTGTAATTGTGAATATCGAACTATTCAACAATATGCAGATACCAAAGGTCAACTTTTTTTGTATCTTGCGAATTCTGGCGCAATATCCTGGGACGCTGATGACTGGTCTAAAGTACCCTTTCAAGGCAGACATCCTTATATTTGCTACCAGTATACAATATCCCAACCGTCAGAACCAGGAACGTTTCCTATCGGAAGCCAGTATTTAGACCATATTGAAATGCGTACATTGGGCAAAGAATCTGGGTGAGCATATTTGGTCGTTATTCAGGGCCGACTAAGATATGTTGTATCAAAGTGGACCAATTCTTCTGATCAGTTTCTGCCCCCAAATTTTCTTAAGAAAGAAGAACCGGGTGACTCTAATAGTAAATCAAATTTAGTGGAGATTGAGATTTGTCATCACTTTCCAAAATTGCAAAATTCTGTTCGTGAATTATAGCTCTATTACTCTGTTAGTCTAGTAATTATTAAAATCAAACTAAAAAAAAATATTCAGAGAGAATATTTCAAAATAATGGAGATTGGCAAATTTTTTAATGTTGCCTTATAATTTGAAATATATTTCGGTTTATAGAAGACTATTTTAAAGAAAGTGTGTTGTCTTTTAAGCAGGGACTAAGAACGGAACGAAAACGAGAACGAAAGAACTAAATTAACCGAAAAATTTATAAGAACGAAAACGGAAACGAAAACGAAATTTTTATTTTTCGTTCATGATTGAAAACGAAATAAATAATTTCGGTTACCGGTTTTAACCGGTTTAATGACACAATATTTTTGTAACCTACTCCTAGTAGACATATCGGGGATGCAAGGGTCTTCTATTCACGTTGAATTAGTTCAGAATATATCTTTAGTTTAATTAACTAAAATTTTTATTTATTTTGGAATGCTGAATTATTTATATATATATATATATATATATATATATAAGGATATTTAAGGGGAATTCGACCGTACCACTCAAATTAAAACTCTTCTTCAATCTAGCCAAGCTTTCGGTGCTTTAATGTTCTATCACCTTCATCAGGACTCTACAAATAAATTACACACATGATTTTACAAGTCAAAACTACAAAAATGGTAACAAATACATAATCTAAACGTGACATTGCTTAAAACTTACAATCTATTAGAGGTTATGTTAGATGCTTTCACACAAATCTCGAGAAAATAATCCATTTCATCATGCCCTCCAACATCTTACAAACGGCAGTGATCTAAAATTACGATATACAATTACAAACACTGTGGAAACGATCATACTAATAAAACAATACCAGAAAACTACGCCTTTTCTCTTATCACATGTCAGACAGCCATTTCATAAATTTGCAGGTGGTGCCAACCCCAAATCACCAAAAACCCGCGAGTCACTGTCTTTTTTAAAAAGTAATTGCCCTTTCAAACAAGCTATCATCGTCAATCGTATTTGAACGTTTATCCAATTCGAGGATGTAGGTGTAAATAGAGCTAAGATCCTTAATGTCAGTTTTTTTATTCATTGTGTTGTCCGTGTTTATAATATGGTACATCTCTAAGAATGTTCTTTTTACGTAATTATTTTCTACATCCAGTATTTTAACGTCTTGATAATTGATTTTATGGTCCTGTTCATTTACATGGGTTGCCAGCATGCATCTCTTAAGGTTATTCTTTGCATCACTCTTATGGCCTGCGATTCTTCCTTTAAGTGTCTGTGAGGTTTGTCCCACGTAAAAAGCTTCACAGTCCGAACATTGAAGTCTGTAAACCACATTTGACTGTAAAATCGGTGGAATCCTGTCTTTAAGTTTGGTGTAAATATTACCTATTGTTTTTGCCGGTTTTTTGATTATCCTGATGTCTTCATGTTTGAACAGCTTAGTGATTTTATTCGTCAGTCCCGGTACGTCTATCATTATACTAATTCTCCCCTTTTCTTGCATGTCTTGCGTCCCCTGTCTTGTGCCATCTTCATCCCCCGGAATGATTTCCGTACTTGCTGTTCCATGTAGTAGATGTCTTACCAGTGTCCTAGGATAAGAGTTCTTAAGGAGTATTCCCTCCAATTTTTTGATGTTGCTGCAGAGGAATGTTGGGTCTCTAATGGCTATAATTCTTTTTTGCATTTGCTTAATAAAGTTTATTTTCATCATCATTGGTTGCCTGGAAAAGTAGTTAATATATCTTCCAGATGCTGTTGTTTTCTGATACCAATTCAGAATCAACTTACCGTCCTCTCTTCTAATCACCCTTGTGTCCAAAAATGTAACAGATCTCTGGTCATCTTCTTTCTCTATTGTAAATTTTAGGTGTTGGTTGTAGCCTTCAAATACTTGTTTTATCTCTTCTAAGCCATCTTTAGGAACTGATGTTATCAAGTCATCTACAAACTTTTTCATGAAAGGCACCCGGTATGACAACCTCGGTATACAAACCTCCAACAGATCATCCATCACATATTGGGCAAGAATAGGGCTCAATTTCGACCCCATTGCACAACCAACCGTTTGTCTGTAATAGGTGTTATTGTACGTAAAGCAAAACGTAAAACGCTAGCCTTGGGTCCAAAGTTTGTCGTGCATTTGGAACAAAGGGAGACACCAGTAAGAAAGTTGTTGGCAGATGTAGAGAACATATTAAACTTCATAGATGCAGAAAAAAGAGATTCGTATAGAGCAAAGGTAACTAATAATATTACCAATTATCTAACATGCCAAAACAGAGAAACACTAGCTATGAATACGAACTATGATAGAGCGAAGAGATATCTTAAACAACATACTGAATTGATTGTGTTACAGAGCGATAAAGGGGGAACAACGGTGATAATGGACAAGAAGGATTATGAAGATAAAATGGAGGAGAGCACAGTTTTCATGAAGCTGAAGAAAGACCCAACACAGACGATACAGACCAAAGCAAACAACTACATTAATGAGATGGAGAAAAAAACAATAGTGTCAAAGGCAGAAGGTAAGCAACTGAGGATCTATAATGCCGTATGCCCAAGAATCTATGGTAATCCGAAGATCCACAAAGAACATGTTCCACTGAGACCAATTGTTGCAGGTACTCTAAGCCCTACAATGAACATAGCTAAATTTGTAGCCCAAATTCTCACCTCAGCTTACGACACAGATAACGACACGTATGCCTTTGCAGAGTCCATGAAGAATGTAAGTACACTCCAGGAATATGAAGTAATATCTTTGGATGTGGTAAACCTTTTTGGCAACTTAACAAAGGAGTTGGTTGTGGACATAGTGGCAAAGAAGTGGGATAACATAGAGGGACACGCTAAGAACATGACCAAACAGCACTTCATAGGGTTGGTAGAATTTATCCTTGATAATAACTGCTTTACGTACAATAACACCTATTACAGACAAACGGTTGGTTGTGCAATGGGGTCGAAATTGAGCCCTATTCTTGCCCAATATGTGATGGATGATCTGTTGGAGGTTTGTATACCGAGGTTGTCATACCGGGTGCCTTTCATGAAAAAGTTTGTAGATGACTTGATAACATCAGTTCCTAAAGATGGCTTAGAAGAGATAAAACAAGTATTTGAAGGCTACAACCAACACCTAAAATTTACAATAGAGAAAGAAGATGACCAGAGATCTGTTACATTTTTGGACACAAGGGTGATTAGAAGAGAGGACGGTAAGTTGATTCTGAATTGGTATCAGAAAACAACAGCATCTGGAAGATATATTAACTACTTTTCCAGGCAACCAATGATGATGAAAATAAACTTTATTAAGCAAATGAAAAAAAGAATTATAGCCATTAGTGACCCAACATTCCTCTGCAGCAACATCAAAAAATTGGAGGGAATACTCCTTAAGAACTCTTATCCTAGGACACTGGTAAGACATCTACTACATGGAACAGCAAGTACGGAAATCATTCCGGGGGATGAAGATGGCACAAGACAGGGGACGCAAGACATGCAAGAAAAGGGGAGAATTAGTATAATGATAGACGTACCGGGACTGACGAATAAAATCACTAAGCTGTTCAAACATGAAGACATCAGGATAATCAAAAAACCGGCAAAAACAATAGGTAATATTTACACCAAACTTAAAGACAGGATTCCACCGATTTTACAGTCAAATGTGGTTTACAGACTTCAATGTTCGGACTGTGAAGCTTTTTACGTGGGACAAACCTCACAGACACTTAAAGGAAGAATCGCAGGCCATAAGAGTGATGCAAAGAATAACCTTAAGAGATGCATGCTGGCAACCCATGTAAATGAACAGGACCATAAAATCAATTATCAAGACGTTAAAATACTGGATGTAGAAAATAATTACGTAAAAAGAACATTCTTAGAGATGTACCATATTATAAACACGGACAACACAATGAATAAAAAAACTGACATTAAGGATCTTAGCTCTATTTACACCTACATCCTCGAATTGGATAAACGTTCAAATACGATTGACGATGATAGCTTGTTTGAAAGGGCAATTACTTTTTAAAAAAGACAGTGACTCGCGGGTTTTTTGGTGATTTGGGGTTGGCACCACCTGCAAATTTATGAAATGGCTGTCTGACATGTGATAAGAGAAAAGGCGTAGTTTTCTGGTATTGTTTTATTAGTATGATCGTTTCCACAGTGTTTGTAATTGTATATCGTAATTTTAGATCACTGCCGTTTGTAAGATGTTGGAGGGCATGTTGAAATGGATTATTTTCTCGAGATTTGTGTGAAAGCATCTAACATAACCTCTAATAGATTGTAAGTTTTAAGCAATGTCACGTTTAGATTATGTATTTGTTACCATTTTTGTAGTTTTGACTTGTAAAATCATGTGTGTAATTTATTTGTAGAGTCCTGATGAAGGTGATAGAACATTAAAGCACCGAAAGCTTGGCTAGATTGAAGAAGAGTTTTAATTTGAGTGGTACGGTCGAATTCCCCTTAAATATCCTTATATATATATATATATATATATATATATATATATATATATATATATATATATATATATATCAATACGTTACGACAGTTACTCTACATTATATGTATATATATATATATATATATATTTTTGCTATAAAATAAATAGGTTACATTTTTTTTCTCTTATATTTAATAATAATAATAACTTTATTTACAAATAATCAAAAATTAACCATGACACAAAATTTTTAAATAAGTAAAAGTTAATTGAAATAAAGCAAGATCAGAGAGAAAAGAAACAATTATTATTTAAAATATGAAGCAAAAAAATTACAAAAAAAATCTGTCACTGGCATACCACTAAACTGCATAGCAGTTTGTGCGTGGTTTTCAAGTAACTAAATTTAATGGGAATAAATGAAAACAACTAAAACAGATTCGTGCCTCTCCAATACAGAAACGGTCCCAAACAATTCATTCTAAATTTTATTTTTAATATTTATAAAAAGCAAAAATGCCATCACCACTTAAAATGCAGTTAATTGAAATTTTTAACATTTAAGTTTTTAAAAGCATAAATTTTATGTTAGTAATTTTTGCCACCTATGATTAAAATTATGACATGTGAGTTATTTGTCAAGTATTAAAAAAAATTAAAAAAACATGTTGGCATACTTTTATTAGAAAAATAGTAAAAAACCGGTTTTAACCCTTATTTTATTTCCGTTCACGAAAACGAAAACGATATTTTTTGGGTGTGAACGAAAAGAACGAAAACGAAATTTTTCGTTTTCGTTCTATTCGGAAACGAACAAAATACTTTTCGTTTTTAGTCCCTGCTTTTAAGCAACATTCTTTAGCTACCATATTCTTACCTTGAGTGCTGTCATTAGATGACTCTATATAAGGTGGTTCACTCCGTATAAAGACTGAAATGCTTTCAAATGAAAGCTTTTAGATATCCCTATCGCAATACTTTGTATCAATAAAATTGCTGTCAAGCATTTGACAGATTAAACAAGCCATCCCAAGGATGTTTAGGACGTAAAATTTGTTTGTTTTCTAAAAATAAGTTAGAGCCGTTTTTGCTTCAAGATCATAAAAAATAGACTAATATCTGATAACTGAATTCAGCTAATTAATTTTGCTGCCAAAAGGATTACTCAATCTTTGGATACGCCTTCTATACTTTTATTTGTACCGAAAAGTATTTAATCGGGGCACGCTTCTTTGTTCCTGGTTAAAGAACCTAATTTCATAGCGGCTGAAGTCCCCCATTTTTTTGTGGCAAACAAAATTCTTTATTCCTGCTTAATTTGCACCTCTAGAATACTCTCCTAGAAGTAATCCTACAACAAATTTCAGTTGTGCGCTTTGGCCGTTACAACCGCAGTTGTCCTATTGTACAAAGTTTTTCCCTGTTGACAGGATAGATGTCAACCAAGCTCTAAACCGGCTAGGGATTGGGTATGGAATCAACAGATGTTGCTCATAATTCTGCTGCAAATTCTTAAATTCACGTAAATTAAAGCGAAATTTGGGCTGAGATAAAGGGAATTTTCATTTAAATTGCCTATTTGACCAAAATTTCCAACGTTATTAACTTGCGTATCCTCCACAACGAAGTTATTACTTCCTTCGGTCATTACGTCCTCGCAACTTTGCATGCGTGTGTGTCATATGTTTTATATGACTATTAGTACAATGACTATTAATACCTTTTGGAGTCTGCCCAATAGGTTTTTACTCTTTCATTAAGAAATGCCTGCTGCACTTTTCAGATATTTTGAGCGGTTTGGGCGCGCAAATCAAAGATTCCTGACACTCCTGTATAGGCAGCTGACTGTTAATATAAGCCTTGAAAGATATATTTATCTTTTTTTTACACTTGTTTTGTTACAATAACAAACTTAATAATTGGGTCTAAGATGGATCCCAAAAGTTACGCTAACGGGGCACTTACTTTGTTTGTTGCGTTGGATCGACCAAGGGCGTGAACTTGGAGTAGCTAAATGGACCGTTTATATCTGCGGTCCTTCTCCCGCTCACGGGCAGTCCCATAAGTCTGCTCCAGTCCTGGGGGTACGCGGACCCCTAAGTTGGCGATCGCTGGTTTATATTAACCATTTGGATACGGAGGTCGGCTCATTGTTGATACGTTCCTGTGAACCGTTACCAATAATTTGTGTTTTTTCTTCTGGACAATAATAACCGCGCAGCCGCTGCTGGGTTAGTTCTTTAAGTGACAGTTCACCATGACTACAGTCAAAACAGTCTAGAGTTGTATTTATAGTCAATCATATGTAAATTAGATGCTGAGCCTTCAAAACACTAAAGAATTTATTGGATATCCTTTCTTTATTATTTGTGGATTCCTTTAAAGTTTAGACCGCTCATGTTATCTGAAACTACCGGTAAACGGTGTTTTCAAGTCCCGTCCAACTAAGCTTAAGTTTTTACTTGGTACTCAGCAATTGTATTGAATTATATTACTTTTCGAGGCAGTAACGAACAATATGCATATCAAATATGGGACACCATTAGATTTATTGAAATAAAAAAAGCCTAATTAAAAGATCTAATTAATTATACTTTTGCCTTTGTCCGCTGCTCATCGAGCTCAAAGATTTTCCCAATGGTTATTAAACGTTTAATTTTATTCATAACCATATGAAATAAATTCCAGTCTTTATTTATATACATCTATGTGTGTTATCTGTTGCTGTAGGTACGATTGTTTATCTATAATATTAATCTTTTTTTTTTTGGAAGTACATTTACCGATTATTTACAAAGGTCTACATCATGATATATACCTTCTTATTGTTTATAGGCTTAAAAGGGCCACATAGACAGGTATATTAAAGTATTTATACTGATTAGTACATTGGAATTATTAAAAGTTGATTCATATGTATTCCGTACTGATGACGACTAATAGTCCGAAACACGTGCATATGGTTGCTTTCTTCGATGACGGAATTACCCGATAATTACCTTTCTCCATATGTATTTCATGCACTTGTCACAAGTCATGCAAGCATTGGCATCTAGTCTTGTGTTGGCAGATTGAATTGCCTAAATTGGTAGAAATACACATAATTTTGCAATTGTTCTTCAATTTTACCACTGCATGCATGAAAAGAAGTTTGATGAAAGTTTTTACATTTGACTCTTTAACTTTGAATAACATGATAACGATATATTGTTGCAATAACATGTTAACAAAATTTTAACATGTTCTTTCAAGTGCATTTTGTTGTTTCTTATTCATAAACAGACGATAATGCTGTTTTTGCTCTAAATTGCTCTGTGCTTTAAACATCTACTAGATTGTCATATGAACGGATGGAAAGGAAATATAATTAAATGATTAAACGAACTTACCTTAGTGAAGTTCTATCATAATTATATGATCTTTCCATCCGGAATATGACATAACCCACCCTTCCTTTGTTTAGACTTTCCCGAACCCTGACCAATTTAGAGACCCTATGCTTTCAAGAGAATGTCAGATATACACTGATATATACCAAGGCCGGCTTACCCATACCTGTCATACTGGACATTTCTTCGATACCATGGCTTTGAAGATACGTGGCTTATTGTGGAAATAAAGAGACTACTAGATTGTCATATTCCGGATGGAAAGATCATATAATTATGATAGAACTTCACTAAGGTAAGTTCGTTTAATCATTTAATTAATGCCCATTTGCATTATCGAAAACTCGATTGCACAAATAAAATCAAAAGTGTTCTATTCTATAATTACATAATTAGGTTAGCAATATTTTATATATGTATATCCGAAGACTACGTTGAATAAAACCGGTCAGGAAAAACTCGCAGCTTAGAATATCGTATTGGAATAATAGCATGTTAGACAGACAATAAGTTTGATATTAGTATACTTATTTGGGCGAAAAATTACAAGATCAAACGAACTTACCTAAGTGAAGTTCGATCTTTATTATATGAAGCCTCGTCGAAATAAATAATACATTGTAGTACCTTCTATTCGTGTACTGAATCACACGTTTAGAGTAAAAAACTGAAAACACTACCTGCTGCGCCGGCTGCGGGCATATGCCTGATTCACTATTTCATTTCTTTAGAGTCTGGGAAAAAAATGTTTGCTGTTACTTAAGGGGCTATTAGGGAGTGGTGGGTGACTATTTATTTCGACGAGGCAACATATAATCAAGATCGTACTTCACTTAGGTAAGTTCGTTTGATCTTGTAATTATATTACAGCCTCGTCTCATAAATAATATATTGTAGATGTTTAGAGATATAAACAGCAAAATTTTAGTTCTCCCACATAAGAAGGTTTGTTTCAACAAACGATAATCCAAATTATTAACTCCAAATTAGCTTCCTATGATCCTAATAAAGCTAATATTAAACTCTCTTCTACGTATGTTAACATTATTAACTAATTTATTTTTAATTGTTTCCGAAAAAAAAAAAACAAGAACTGCCGACTATAACTTTTGGTGACTTATCTAAAATTTAGAAAAGTATTAGAATTATCTATCCGTCTCCTTGTTAATCTTACTGTAATTAAGCAGTAAGTTCAGCAGCATTAGGCGCCTGGTTTGTAATGTGAGACGGAAATGTGTACATCTCAAACCACTTTTATTATTATCATCTAGAAATTCCTGTTATTTAGTTTTATTACAGTACTGTACACCAGCAGTTACTGCACGTATATTGCGATTTTGATGGAAATATGGCAGTTTCAGAGTAGGCCGTCTGATTGGCCCGGATGTTATTATCCGCTTGCCATTTTTTAAGACAATGTATGTTCATTGTTTTTATTATGCAATTAATTACGTCATGTAGCTACTGCTATCAACACTGCAAATTTGGTGGACAGCAGCTCCAATATGTCATGTACATTGTACATACCCTAGGACCAGCTCCGATTCCCAGGTAACTATATATTTTTACGAACTCGGTCGTAACCCAAACGCGCCTTTAATAAAGCTCTACAACCTTCTGCTAATCACCAAAATTTGCAATATGGCTGCTAGTCAAACGTTAATTATTGAAAATTCCAAAAGAAATACTACCGTTGGATTCTAACATTGAAACATCGATATCTAAGACGCTCCAGGTGTCCAGCTTTCTACAATGACTTGTACGACAGCTGTGAGGGCCAAAGAAGGAGCACTATCCCAACTTCTCACCAAATTGACAAGAGCATCAAACCAACAAAACTTTCCGGATATTTCAAGCACGAAATAAAATTTTACATTTTGTGTTCGTCCGAAATGCAAAAATATCAATTTTTGGCTTTTCAAACTTAACTAACATATCCCAAAAGTAGCAGCTTAACTCCCCTTTTGTACCGTTATATCCCATTCTCGACTGAACTCTGTCTCATGTTTGTCTAAAGATGTCTGTAGTACTGATGCCTGTAAGTAAATATTTTTGCTTTGCGCCATATCCATGTCTCCCTGGCCAACCTAACTAGATGGTAAAATTACTGTCCCTACAGATGATATAAGATAAGGGTGTCGTATTATCAACACTACATATAATATTATAGTTTGATGTGTTTTTGGAAAACCTACTTAAAAATCTCTACTTAAAAAATAGAGCCAGTAATTCTAAATAAATTTATAGAAAACTCTGTTCTAATTTTTCTCCCAATACCCCATCCGATTTTATAAAGCATGTGAATAATATAAAGTTTTGTGGATTTTTTCGAATTGTTTTGGGGATATTCTGTTCCCACTAATGACGTCTTTCCAAGGATTATCACAGATGTTTATTACAGCATTAAAGCCTCAATTTAACAAAATTCAATCGAAAGATTTCAAGAGTCATCATAGCGCCCAGCGGCACCGGGTAAATTCACGTATTTTGCACATGTTACGGTAAGACAAAATTCCCCCATTTTTTTTTGGCGACGAAATTGCTATTGTAACGGAATTACGAATGCAACCTAAAAGTATTTCTTCCTTAGTGCATAATATACACTGTGTAGTTTACGTTTATGATAGTTAATTCCATATCCCAAAATTCTAGCAGTTTAATTGTATCGTTAATCTTTTCTGACAATTCACTGCTATTTTTATTTTATAGCAGAAAATCATTCAGGTAACTAACCGGCAAAAAAACATTTTTCTTATCTTTCACCACCGTTTCATTATTTTGATAAAATAATAGGTAAGCAGAGGATAATATAAGCGGCATACAATGACATTGATAAGGTACATTGTTAAATTTAAATCTAGATATTCTTTATCCGATTCTCTTACAGCGACTGGTAAATAGGTGTCTAAAGTTGCCATTTAGTAATTTTTACCAATTTAATAAAAACTCAGTATGACAACTCAGTTTGTTAGAGCATTGCGCTAGCTACTCAATAGTCCCTGAGTAATTTCCAGGTTATCGCTGTAATTTATTTAAAATCTTCATCCCTCCGGAATATCACCATCTTTTATACATTTGAGAATAGTTAATATTAACCAATTCTACCCTTGTAGGCACAATATTTTGGACGGAACATGTTACAAAAACCAAATTTACCCAACATCCGAGCTAATTTTCCATCTTAGTTTTAGTAACGTTACATCAACTACTGTAAGAAAGGCTCAAAGTCTAGCAGTTTTTCAAACCTGTACATTTACTTAATGTTCTTCACCCCTATCCGTTCATTGCGTTGGGTGCGACCTGTACCCTGCGTAGGTACTGGTTCTTGTGTAGAGAGTCTTTGATTGTTCACGCTGTTCGCTCTGATCTGGTCCTTTAGACTTTGTCTGAGACGGACCCTTGATATTTAACTTCTTTGACCATTCCTTTCATACTAATTTTTGGTATTCTCAGGTGAAAAAGTCACGTCAAATTACCATTAATTTGTGGGGGCTTTCATTATAGCCACATTAAAACCCTTGCATATATTGTAAGCCGCAAGCTCCCGTCTGATTTTGTTTTTGAATCTCTCAAACCCTTTATGAATCGTTGAGTGGATTCTACACCCTCTCTTTTTGCAACCTTGCTGTTAACATCCTACATATAGCTGAACAGAGCTGTCCCCACTTTGAGTCAAATTAGATTGTCATCTATTGTCTGATTTGATATGAACTCGCGAGATTCCAGGAGTAGCTACTGGATTTAGCTTTGAGCCCGCGGTAACTGACACCTACTAGTAGGCGCCATAAGTACCTGCGACTATATTTCTTCTTCGGATGAACGATTTTCCTTCTCTTCCTTCTCTTTTGTTTGGAAAACAATTATAATAGCCGATTGTATTATTCATGCAAACCAATGCGTTCAAAAAACGTGAGTATTTTTGTTGTATGTAAATAATATCATAACATATACTGTCACAAGCAAGCTTCTATTATAATGATATTCTTAACTTTATCATCAATGATATGTTATATATTCTTGTCCCTTTTTCTATTCAGTTATATAGTGTACATAAATATATGATGAGCATTACTATCACAAGCAAGCTATTTGCAAACTATGCTGTCATAAGCATATTACGGCTACTTTATTGGAGGTCTGTGTTCACAAACACAGCCCTATATTATGATATATACAAAAGCAGTCCATGCTGTCACAAGCAGGTTTATAATATCTAATGATAATCTATTATTCAATATATTTGAATATTAATTATGAGCATTGATATCACAAGAAAGCTATTTGTCAACTATGCTGTCACAAGCATGTTTATATTGCGGTAAGTATATTGCCGGACTTTATTCACAAACAAGGCAATATATTATGAGCATTGCTATCACAACCAAACTAATTGCACACCATGCTGTCACAAGCAGGTTTATACTATTGTCTACGATAATATGTTATACAATATATATGTAAATACCTATATATTATGAGCATTGCTATCACATGCAAGCTAAGTGCACACCATGCTGTCACAAGCAGGTTTATATTATCTACGATAATATGTTATATTATATACATATATAATATTGCTCTCCCAAGCAAGCTATTACCAACTATCCTGTCACCAGCAAGTTTTTATTATCTAATGATAATTTATTATATTATATACATACCATATAATATTGCTATCACAAGCAAGGTAATTGCCAACTATGTTGTCACAAGCAAGTTTTTCTTATCTAATGATAAGATATTGTATTATATACCTATAATACGGGCATTGCTAACATAAGCAAGCTAATTGCAAACTATTCAAATACTGCTGCCACAAGCAAGTTTTTCTTATCTAAAGATAAGATATTGTATTATATACCTATAATACGAGCATTGCCAACATAAGCAAGCTAATTGCAAACTATTGCAAATACTGCTGTCACAAGCAAGTGTTTCTTATCTAATGATAAGATATTGTATTATATACCTATAATACGGGCATTGCTAACATAAGCAAGCTAATTGCAAACTATTGCAAACACTGCTGTCACATGCAGGCTTTAAAATTATCTACTGATAATTTGTATTCTATTGACGATCTTGTGTTCACAACCAATCCATTTTTGCCCTCTCTGACCTCTTCGCCCTCTGAGTTGGAAAATGCCGTTCATTTTTCTTTCCATTTAATTTTGACAGCTTCTTCTTTAACTTTAAAATTTTTATTTTTTACGCATTTTTAAATACACTAGATTGTATTATTGTACTAGTATAATTATATTAAATACGCACTGTGCAAAACGATACGTACGTTTCAGCACACGAACGAAGAATGAAATAGTGAATCAGGCATATGCCCGCAGCCGGCGCAGCAGGTAGTTTTTTCAGTTTTTTACTCTAAACGTGTGATTCAGTATAAGAATAGAAGGTACTACAATGTATTATTTATGAGACGAGGCTGTAATATAATACAAATCCGCATCTAGTGTACATTCTATACCTCACTATTGCTGCAGAAGTGGCTCTAGATTTGCTAAATATTTATTTAAAGTTAATTATCTTTACTGGATACACATTTTATAAGACGTCTCTACCCACCGATTGAACTAATATGGTCTATTTAAATTACTTTTCCGTCGATCGTTTATTTAAGAGTCAGTTTAGTGAATAGGAGATCGTTTATTAAAGTACTCCATTAATGCACGATTAATCTATTAATGCATGATTTGTTATAGCCAATCACAAGACGCAATGACGTCGTTGAATGGCCAATCGAACATATGTGAAATGAAACCTTTCAATCAAAACATACCGCTCTCTAGAACTGTCAGTGTCAAATTACATAAATTGTCATATAACCTAAAAAGACATCGGCGAAGAAAAATCTATGTAGAAGTCGTTAGAAGAATACGATCGACGGAATTTTTTTTTATCCAACTCGAATATTAAACAGCTATTAATGATCTCTACAATTAACGCGCTCGCTTCGCTCGCGCGTTAAACAGTCTCGGTCATTAATCGCTCTTTTTAATATACTTGTTGGTTAAATAACTATTAAAGGTCATGGACGTTATTGATAGTATTGCTACTAGGTACGTATCAGGATGATACTGTTGTGATACATATATCTTTCTTACATATCAAATTGTAAAAAGAATATTGGTTTGAATTCTAATCCATTAGATCCATCTAATCCATCTACTAAATAATTATTGTTATAAACTTTGTTTATCCTGAACGTTCATAGATCGTAGTTTTTCTTTAAACACCTACAGGGTGTAAAACGTAAGGAATGTTAGCGAAGGATAATTAACAGATTGGACGACGTACAGTCATGGAAAAAAGTATGTTCGTATCGCTATCGCAGGATTTGAAAATAGTATGTCGGTTATATATTCGGTTGTATATTCCCTCGGCCCGGCCGCTTCGCAAAAAGTTGTCCGTCACGAGGTGGTTTTTCGATGGATGTAATGTAACGGAATTTAGTTTATTTTGAGCGTGTCCAATCTTTTCCTTAATGTGATACCTTCATTGCAATGTAATAAATGTAATATGACCACAACATTTAACTTTACGAGTAGTGCATTTAATTAAATATAAAATTACTTTTATAATAATATTAATAAACATGAATTTGATAATATGATACGAAAATCTGATATTAAGATATTGCGTAATATCACGACACATTATTTAAATTTATTTTATCTAATACACATATTAATTACGTGAGTAAATGCCTTTGCCCAGCAGTGGGATGATGGGCTTAAGTAAGTAAGTAAGTAAATGCACAAATCATCTTGTTGCCAAGGATTATCACTGTATATAGACTATTTCAGAATTGTAATATTAAAATATATTCACTAAATGTAAATAAATTCTCTAAATTTAATTTAAATTTATATTTAGGACTGAGCAGGTATTTTGTATGAAAGGATAGAATAGAAATATATCTGTATTTACTTTATAGCAGTTAATGTTTCAATTATCTTTCATGAGATCTAACACATGCTTGACAACCAAAATAATATAAATTTATAGCAATAATATATGCAGGCTGTCCCACGTTTCTTCTGCTGTAGTAGTTTTGGACATAGAGGGAACTAATTTTAACAATAATGTCATCTAAATGTTCTTTTAGATGGTCGTATATTTTGGTTTATTTATTTTTTAATACTAATTATTTCATATTTACATTCCATCAAAATTCGTCGAAAATTTAGAGCTTGCTTCTACAAGCAATTATCAATTTTTGTAAATTAGTGATATACATAATTGTCATTATTTTCAGTTGTCAGATATTTGAAAAATATTGCTGTAAAATAAATACAAAATAATAATATAAAAAGATTGTAATGATACATTTATGCTATGCAAAATACATCCTTTCTGGTTATTAAGTTAAACTGCCAAATATCGTTGAAGCTAAATATATCGAAAACAACAGTAAATCACAAGTAACAAATTACCATAAATACAAATTTAAAGCAATTTAATTTTATTAATTTATTTCTATATTGTGATTAAATGTTAATACATAAAAGTTCTGAAATAACCTTCAGTAAAAATATTCACCACAAGAAATTGATTTTTGTATTTATTAACGAAAAAAGCTATTAGATGCAATAAGTTTGAAATTTTCATTTTATGTTATATAATAAATTATATTTAATATAAACACAATTACATTGCAATGTAGGAATTACATTAATTTACTACACTTTAGGCTAATAAATAGAAATATATAAATCATTATAAACCAATTCAAAGCATTCGAACAAGGTTTCTCAAATAATAAATTTCCGATATACGAGTATGCAGCGTAACCGGACAATTTTTTGCACTTAGCGGCCGACCGGCCGACTAGAGTAACAAAAAACTCGTACATGGATGTAACATCGACATACTGCTGAAATACGGATCAGAACATACTTTATTCCACGAGTGTACCTGTAAGGAACGACAATCGTAATTATCCGAGCTAACATTCCGAACATTTTACAACCCACCCTAGGTTCCCAACCCTATACGATCTATTCACTTATTGAGCACGCGACAATATAATGAGCGATGCGTGGCCCGAGAGGTGATATATCATGGTGTAATAGAGAAAAAAAGTTGTTTCTTTCTTTAAAATTGTCAACGGCGCAACGGCCTTATATACAGGGTGTAAAATGTTCGGAATGTTAGCTCGGGTAATTATGATTGTCCTTCCTAACAGGTAAGTCGTCCAATCTGTTAATTATTAATTATATGAATTAAATGTATTATGTGAATTATGTGTGTCTGTATATTATTTGATCCCTATCCCTATTATTAATATGATAATTGCGTGAACTTTAAAACTTTAAAATGGTGAGAACTAGGATGTAACATGACGTCATCATTGACTAACAAAACAAGTTTGAACGTGTTTGAACATGTTTCGGATTATGTATAGCAGTATAATTAGTGATGAAAATGGAAGTTTAGATAGGTTTGAACATGTGTGAAAAGGATTCTTATACAGTCTGTGGTAATATTGAACTCTATGTTACCGAGATTTGTGTATAAAATATATGAGTACGCATGATGTGTAATCAGTATCAATGATAACGTATAAGGGTAAGGGGCTCTTAAACACGAGCATTAATAATCTACCATTTGAGTTACACCTGCCGGGGTATCAGTATACAAAAAAGATTGCAACGTGGTGATGAGGGGGTGAATAGACTGGACGCAGCCTGTAGGAATCACGATATCGCATATAAGAAGCATAAAAGTCTAGACTCTAGAGGATCGTCATCGAGCTGATAGAGAACTCGAAAATAGGGCTTGGGATAGAGTAAAATCATCAGACTCTAAATTTGGCGAAAAAGCACCAGCCTGGTTGGTTACCAACGCGATGAAATTAAAACGATCACTTGGTATGGGAATCTCAACATCCTGTGGAGATAAAGAAGGGTGAAAAGACTCTCAAAGAAAAATGATAAAGCCAAAGTTGCATTCCGCAAAGCAATGGTAAACAGAATTAGCAAGACAATAGGTAGAGCTGATAATTTGAGAGATGCGTCACGTTTAGCTGTTCAGAGTGCACGCTTAGGTGTTAAGGATGTTGTGGGAAAGACTAGAGTAAGGATTCCACGTATAATCCCAATCCCCAAGACGGGTGGAATCATCCAGCTATTTTTGCCGGCCTCTCGGCGTTAGGAGGACTGAGTGGCGGAGCGGCAGGTGTATACAGAGCAATAAAAAGTGGACAAGAAGCTCGAGATAAATTAGCGGAATCGGAACGTCATAATAAAACAATGGAGGCGATAGCTATTGGCAAGAAGGGATCTGGATTATTCTTGAAGAAGCATAAATCAGGTCTAGGATTATACATGAAAAAATTTTCTACTCAAGAGGCCCCATACCAACATCGGCACTTAATTAGATATGCTAAATTATTGAAAATTCGCAATTTTCGAGGAGTCTTTATGCGCGATAATTTTATGCCGAAAACACCCATAACCGCAAACGAGTGTGCCATCGTTAATTTGGATGATAACAGTGGAGGGGGGACTCATTGGGTAGCATATCAGAATAGAGATCACCATGTAATTTAGTTTGACAGTTTTGGTAACCTGAGACCGCCAAAGGAACTAATAAAATATTTCAAACATTGTGACATTACATATAATCATACCAATGTACAAAGGAGTAATACATACTTACAATTGTGGGCATTTATGCCTAGAATTTCTAATAAAGCATAAATAGATGAACATTCAACAAAATCGTTTAATTATGTCTCAGACATTCACCCTTACAGGTGCTTCCAGTACACTATCCATTGATTTTTATCCTCCAATCGAATTAGAACTTGGTTCTCAATATACATTAGCATTACTAGCCCTATATACGTACAACAGTATCCCCAATATTGAAGTAGGTGTGAATAATAAATTTCACTATGGTGTTCCCAAATTGGATAGTGGTATAAATATCCAAAAGGGTGTAATCGATATCTCAACTGGAACGTATGAACTCGACGATATTGAGGCATATAATAAATTCCATTACACTCATCACGAGTCGGATAGTGGTATAGATATTCACGAAAGTGTGATAGAAATTCCTACAGGATCATATGAACTCAGTAATATTGAGACATACTTATTGGATGAACTGGAAGTACGTGGACATATAAAACCACTGGACAGAAGTAATCTATCAATCAAGGGCAATAATAATAATACTTTGAGGTGTGAAGTTAGGAGTGAATTACGAATCAACTTTACTCGGCCGAATACTATTGGTACAGTGTTAGGATTCTCGCCACAATTTATCGTTCCGAATATTAGATACAATCAGACTTACCAGTGCGAATAAGTAAGGTTGTTACTATACGTGTGGGCTACAATATTATTTTCGGTTCGAATTATAACAACAAACCATCACATACGCTATACGAATTTGCGCCAGCAGTAGACCCTGGTTATAGCATTGATATTGAGCCGAGGAATTTAGTATATCTACCCGTCTCGAATCAACGGAACATTTAAAACGTCACAATAAATTTACTTGATCAGTGTGGGGAATTAGTCAATTTTCGAGGTGAACACATTGTAATCAGATTGGAGTTGAAGAAGCAAACGTGAAATGGGTTTAGTTTTTCGTGTTGGGCGGTCATCACGGCGTGATAGGTATATAAGCAGGGGTAAGTTCCAGTCGACTTCAGTTAGTACTATTCACCCAGTAGGTGTAGCACCGGTAACAAGTAGCCAATCATCATCATCACTTTCCAAAGAGAATATTCAATTTCTACGATCTCAAGGTTATCATGTCAGAAAAGTTATCGATATTCGGAAACCCTGATTTCGACCATTCGATAGTCGGTGAGGAGATACATACATACCACCCCCAAACCAACTCATTTCAACATAATGACGAAATCGAAAACACCATCAATCAGCAGGATGCTCTGGTTTCGATGTATGAAAGTGCCCTGTATATTGAAGGTTCCATCGAGCATTCGGCGACTGGTTCGGGTGATGCTAAGATTACAAACAATTTTGGGGCGTTTCTTTTCGAGTCTATTAGCTATGAACTCAATGGTAGCGAGATTGATAGAATTAGAGATCCTGGAATTACAACACTCCTGAAAGCATATTTATGCCTAAATGAGAATCAGTGTAAAGCCCTTCAAATTGCTGTATTAGTATATCCACTAGATAATGGTATTTATACACTTCATAATAATGATACATTCTCCCTACGGATTCCATTAAGTTATCTGTTTGGTGTATTTCATGATTATAGACGAGTAATTCAAGGTCGTCACAAACTGCGATTAGTTCGAGCCAGATCAGACAATAACTGTTATCAGATAGTGCTCTCGGCTGCTGATAGTGGTGCAACGGATTTGAAAAAGTTGAAAATAAATCTTACTAACATTGAATTAAGAGCTAAACACACTACCATCGGATGATGTGAAATTAGCGTTGCTACAGAATCTGAAGAGTGAGAAACCAATACTAATACCATTCAGGAAGTGGGATTTTCACGAACTTCCATCTCTTAGAAGAGCTAATAATGAGATTTGGTCTGTGAAGACGAGCGTTAACCTAGAGACCCCTTTATGTCATAATTGCATTCCAAACGAATCGTAAGGATAATGTATAATGTTAAAAGTGATATATCTCTCTTTGATCATGTGATCACTGATCACCGTGATCATTGATCACCGATTTGAGAGTATATCTAAATTCGACTTGCTATCCATATGAATCTATGCGTTTGAACTTTGATAGAATGAGATATGCATGCAGAGGTGTTTCAAATTTATTTACACTTTCAGACTGGTTCCCTTGAGCAGCAACATGCACAACCTATGCTAAATTATCGGGATTTTAACCAGCGGGCCTATTCGTAGTTGTTACATCTAAACATGCTGCAAATGTTGTATTGTCATTGACGTGTGACATTAGTGTGGAATTTCAAAGTTCTAATGTACTCCCCAATAATACTAATGCGTATTGTATTATCGTTCATGATAGTATTATTGAATACACGCCCATAAATAGTGTAGTACGTCAAGTTAGATAATCAAATCAGCTAAATTATAATGAAAGTCTGAGGAAAAAAGGAAAGATGTGAACTAGTTTATAATTATGTAATGATATTATGTACTGATATTATGTACTGATATAATGTAATTTTTTTTATTAATTAACAGCACCCCGCAGGTACTTATGTATAACACCTAGTCTGATGACTATCTAGCTATATTAATCTAACCTAAATTGCTCCGTAAAAAAGTGTACGATATTAAGTGTTCCCCATTGGTGTAACTTAAATTTAATATGAATGCTGACGCTTTGTACTTCACACACTGCACGTTGCTCTGCTTTGTTCACCTATCAACTATCACTCACACAACACTGTGCTCTGCTTTTTGAACTTCGCTTCACCAACTCAAAAGGTTTGGTTCTTTTGGGTCTTCGTACACTGCCACAATTGTCAAGAAGCTGGATTGCCTCGACATTCGTGTGCTGGAGAAGACTGTTCTGATGATTCTCTGTAAACTTTCCAATTTCGTTCGTTACTAATTCCATTTCAATTCTTTACCTATTCTTTACCTTCTATATACACATGATCTTCCGCAACCAGATGGTGTTGCCACGTTTGCTGATGACACTGCTATCATGGCAGTAGATACAAATGTTGAAGGAGCAACACTAAAACTGCAGAATGCTGTCAACGATATTAGTGATTGGATGCAACGATGGCTAATTACATTGAACGAAACCAAATCCGTTCACATAAACTTTACCAACAAGCGAATACGATACGTTCCAGTTAAAATAAATACCACCACCGTACCCTACTCAAACACGGCAAAATACCTCGGTATGACGCTAGACACCAAGCTCCGCTGGAAAGCACATGTTAAAAAGAAACGAGAAGAATTGGGCATAAGATACAAAAAAATGTACTGGCTTATTGGTAGGAAGTCGTCTTTGTCGACATATAATAAACTGATGAGTTATACCACCATTGAAATTGATGCTGCTATCCAAAAACATCCCAAATACAACAATATTGTTTACGATATTATTCCTTTCATCAACAAACATCAAAAAGATAATTCACATTTTAACGCAAACACCAAAACCAATGATTGGACCATTTTAAGATCTATTAAGGATAAATTGCGGGAGGCGGACGCCTATTTCTTTATTTGCCAATGATATAATCAGCTTTCTGGCAGATTATTTTATGGTCATTTATGCTGATGACATATCGGTTGTAGTATCAACTCCAACCCTACAATCAACCGAGCAGTCTTGTCAGTTGCTTGCTGATGGCTTGATGAAGTGGTTTCGCTCGAACGGTCTTCACTTGAATATCGAGAAGACATGTGCCTTGATTTTCCATACTGGGCGTTGGTCCGTTGCCCCGAGCTTTTCTGTTGATCTGGACGGTCGTCCGCTTTCGATGCACAGTGATCTGTCTTTCCTTGGGGTGAAGCTCTCGGATTCACTATCGTGGGAGAAGCATGTTGGTTCTGTCGTCAGCAAGCTGAATTCGGTAGCCTATCAGTTGCGTACTTTGCGCGGTGTGGTGGACATTGGTGTATTGAGGAGTTTTTACTTTGCGGAGGTTCAGTCCAGATTAACATACGCTATCATTTTTTGGGGAGCCTCCTCATTCACGAGTCGGGTTTTCAGAAACGCTTGATTCGAGTTTTTGTGGGTGCCTCACCGCGTCAGTCATGTCGGCCTATCTTTAAGGAACTTCAAATTATGCCTCTGTGCTGCCTTTATATTTATGATATTTCTAAATACATTTACAAAAGTCAGTTGCACGTAAACAAGCGCTCAGAACATAAGTATGAGACAAGATGTAGAGATCTTCTCAGGGAAAGAACGAACTTGAGCGTCTCCGATAAATCCCCGAATATACTTGGAATAAAAATATTTAATAAACTTCCTGAGGAAATCAAGAATAAAAACTTTAATCAGTTTAAATGTAAGGTTAAGAGTCTCCTTTTGAGTTCCATGTTTTATGATTTAAATGAATACTTTGGTTTCTCTTTTGATACTTGAAATTGTGTTATTTTATTGGCATTTAATTTTTATTTTTTCATGTACTTCGAGTCATAGAATTTAATAGATTTATTTACTTGTAATACTGTGTATTTTGACATGTCCTATAATTTTGTAATTTCTTTGGGATGAATAAATATTATTATTATGTGCAAGCAGACAAGATTGCTGGTGTAGTCATCCTTTATAAGCAGAATTACATCAACAAAACCGTGGATTTTCTACAGAGTAACGGCTACATCCTAATTAATAAAAACCCCCTTAACAACATCATTAACAAAACTAAAGACATAATTAAAACATGCAAACCCACTTTGTTGGAATTGTCCCACAACCGATATACGTTTATCCCCATGAATCCTTCCTTGCCGCATTTATATTCATTGCCAAAACTTCACAAACCGAACATACCCATCAGGCCAATTACTTCGTTCTGCAATGCTCCTACTATATATCTGGCCAAATTTATGCTTAAAATTTTCAATTCCCTTAATTTCACTCCCGCTCATACAGTAAAAAATACCATTCAGTTTGCTGAATCTATAAAACATTTTAACGCCTCTGATTGCATCGTTGTATCTTTCGATGTAACTAACCTGTACACAAATGTCCCTATCGATCTCACTTTACAACCCGTCAATGAACTCTTAACCCAGCATTTCAACGACAATTCAACCGTTCAGCATCTAAATTTAATCCTTAAACATATAGTCCAGCAGAATTTTTGCACGTTCAATGAGAAATTTTATAAGATCCAGGATGGCCTGCCTATGGGCAGCCCTTTATCTGGCTTTCTCTCTGACGTTTTTCTGAACCATATCGAGACCAACTTAATCATCAATCAGATTAACCCCTATTTTAGTAAAATTCATAAATGGTTTAGATATGTTGATGATATATATTGCATCTTTGGTGGCAACACCGTTGAGCTGCATGCTCTATTGGATTATATTAATACTTTACACCCTAAACTGAATTTTACTATGGAGATCGAGAAGGACAAAGTATTGAATTTCCTTGACTTAACAATTACCTCCAAAGACAACCTACCATCTTTCAACGTATACCGAAAACCCACCTCCATACCCACAAGAATCCCCTTTAGCTCTAACCACCATTATTCCCATCGCATTGCTTCATTAAGATACTATTTTCACCGTGCACTTACTTACCCCCTGAACTACGAAGACAGAATCAAGGAGCTCAACGTCGTAACACAGCTCGCTATCAATTTTGATTTTCCTAACCATTTGATCAATAAGATTTTTAATAACACTGTCATAAAACTGGACCCTCTTTATACACGCAATATCAGATTCACTGATCCCCCCCTTTATAAACCTTTTTATTTTAACAGCATCAATCGGAAACTCCCTCATATACTGTCACCCTACAACATCATTCCGGCTTTCAAAACAAAGAATCAACTTTTGCAACTCCTGTCAACGCACCGTCAAACTCCCAAACCCATTTTAGAACAAAACGGGATCTATTCCATCAATTGTGGGAATTGCAACGCCTGTTACATTGGTCAAACCGGTAGAAAACTCTCACGACGAATCTACGAACACAAAACTACCCCCAATTCTAACCTTTACCGTCACAGAGTCGAAACTGGACATAATGTTGATTATAATGAAGCCAAACTCTTACATAAATGTCAGAAAGGCCCTATAATGGACTTTCTTGAACTTTTAGAGATCGAACGCTGCAAAGGGACACCAGGCATTACACTTCTTAATGACCAGATATATTCATACAACAAACCTTTGTTTACTTATATTCTGTAACCTTTTCTTTTTAATATTATTCCTTTTCTTTTTTCTCATTTCTCAATTGTTCCCTTATTTAGTTATATGATTTTTATTTTATTTTTCCCATACGTTGCTATTGTCAGTGTTATTATGTTCTCTGACGTACCATACTTTTTGCTCACTAATATATTATTTTTTATCTTACTGATTCTGGATTGGATATTTAATGTTTTTATGTTTTTGCTTTGGTTTTTGAATTTTGTCAATGTTCATTCTGCCTCAACTTGTGTATAATATATTTCGTTTAATTCATTTTTCACCTTCCACTGCCCATCGCGATTATGCAACTTGAATTGCACATTGTCACATTTTTGTTTTTCTTTTTGTAGAAATTTTGCGAGTTGTTTGGCGTTTTACTGTTTGTATCTATTAGTTTAATTTGCTTTGTTTGTCAATTCTGTTACTTTTTGATTCCGATATGTTGGAACTTTTCATTTTATTGTATTTTCGGCTTTTTTTGTCCGGCCGATTTGAGTTGACCTATGTACTGTCCACTGTCTATTCCATTCCAACACCGATAACGACAAGTTATACATTCCGCGGAATTTTTACTTTCAATTGACTATGTATTCGTGCCTAACCAACAACTTATTTGACTACCGTTATTATCTTTTTGTCGACGTCGATTGATTTGACTGTGAGTAATTAATGTTAACTTTTTATTGTAATGAGTGTATTTATTGTTTAAGATGGCTGTTATTGAGCCTTACATGTTTTTTGTTTTTTGAATTTTTTACTATCCTTCTTTTAATTCATGTAGTGCTTGGCCTATTGTTGATTTGTGTATCTTGTTGACTTGTAGATTTGGCGGCTGATGATGGACCTGCGGTCCGAAACGCGTACCCCAAGTATATTTTAAATAAACCTGTGCATAAAAGAAGAGCATTTTCATTTATTTAATTATTTAATATAATAAACTCCTACTTTACAAGCAGATACTTAAACCTGTGTGGACCTATGGTATCCAACTGTGGGGCTGCACTAAGCCAAGCCATATCACCATCATTCAACGCTTCCAAAATAAGGTGCGAAGAAACATCGTGGGTGCACCGTGGTATATAAGAAACAGAAATCTCCACAGGGATACTATGTAATGATAACAATTTAATAAATGATTTTTGTATGTAAATTGTTCGTGTTTTATTCCGTCCTATTGCAATGTGGTTGTGAAGTGTAAAAACCCCCCAACGAGAGATGGAATGTGTGTCGGTAAACTAATAGCTATAAGATAGAGAAAGACAAACAACATGAAATAAAAAAAGGTATTGTATAAATACACCCTCCGTAGTAGCATTATAGTGAGTGGTACGATCGATGTTATGTCTAGGGTCACCACTCACCCCCTGTAATGTGTCTAGAGCCACCGGTCGCCTACCTGTAATAAAGTTGATGTGTCTATGGTCACCCGTCACCCCCTGTTGTGTCTAGGGCCACCTGTCACCCCCTGTAATAAATCACACCGAATTGGGGTGATGCGGGGGGTTAATTTGTGGAACTTCATTCTTAATTGGTTCGGTGGTGTGCGCCGCGGGGGGTTAATTGGTAGAACCCCACTCTTAATTGATTCGGTAGTGTAGCCAATTAGCGCTAATTGGGTGGTGGAGCTGGTAACAACCTTATCACACTACTGCGGTGTGCAATTTCTGGACATGGTGTAAACTATTTTCGTTTGCTGATGGTTGTTGCCGGTGTATTCTCAATCAAAGAGATTCATTTGATCCACTTGTGGGTGGTTTGTTGATGCTGCTTCAGGCTCATTGTAACAGCTTCTGTTTTAATCATAAAAAGAATTGTAACATTGGAAAGAGTAATATGAGTTACATGAAACGTTTTGTTACTAAACGGTTTATATAATCCTTCACCTTGAGTACTTGTAATGGTATTGAGCATGTAGGCCGTTAAGTGTGAAACCAATATAGGGTAATTCCAACATATGACTAAAATGACATATCAACATACAGTTTGGTATTTTTTATTTTCATCAAAATCCAAGGTGGTTACGTCAGAAATGTTATAATGCTGTTTCAATTTGACATGAAATTACCCAGTGACACTGTGTTATAGCGAAAAGGTGTTTTAAATTTAATGTAATGCTCAGATATCAAAAGTGAATGTTTAATCTCAAGTTTAATATTTAATTTTAATGTGTGTGTGCGTGTGTGTGTGGTAAACTGGTAAACTTCCTGATTTTCAGCAACATATTTTTTGTGGTGTTTCTAAAAGTGATTTCCAATAGACCCAGTCTACTTGTCTTTTCTGATTATCCTAGAAATGGTTGAATGGGCAATTTGGTTGTCCGGGTGTCTTGCATTGAAAATATCAGAAACATCGAGATAATCGCTTGCTGTAGTCGCTGTAGATGGATAACTACTATTACAAACATATCCAAAGTTACTACTATTAATTGAATTAAAGGTAAGTCACGCTCCTGTATTACTTATGATCTATTATTATCTACAGGGTGAAATATCAACTTTGCACCAAGAAAATGAGTAATTTTGCGCTAGTTCTAAATAAACATTACTTATCATACCAAATTAATAAAAAATGTAAAATGTATTCATATTTCTAGAAAATAGATGAAAAATAACCTTTTAGTATCACTGGCATTTACTAATATTTGTCATAAAAGTATAAATAAAAAATCAAGATGGGTGCTGTGGTGGGTATTTGAATATAATTTTTACTTCTTAACAACACTTCCAAATAAAATTTATCCATAATAATAAAAATAAAGGCACTTTACTCTTTTCACAAGTCATATATTCTCAATTGCTTGGTATATGGTACCTAAATTTACATATTGCACTGTTGCCGTTTTGGTTTCCTATAAGCCGTCAACTTTTATAAAGAATAAAATTTTCTGAGAAACAGATAATAAAAAAAATCCATATGGAGCGATTTTTCCTGGACAGACTGTAGTTAGGTCCTTCTGGAAACACTGTATATTTAAAATATGTACTCCTATTACGTATTATTTTTTGTGTATGGAAGGACGTTTCCCTGTTTCCCTATGACGTTCCTTTTTTAGAAAGAATATGAAAACATGAATTGACCTACTCCGTTATTGTAAGATTATTAAAAGCCAGTGCGAATGCGGATAACAGTGCTCTAGAGTAGTCGCACACAGCTGTGGGAGGTTTTATAATTACTTTTCGAAGCCATTGTTTGAGCCAAAATTCTATAAATTCAGTTTTATGTTTTTCTGTTAACATTTGATTAACAGGTACAGAAAATCCATCAAAATTGATCACCACGACATAAAGGAAAATGTGTCCAGATTTCATTTTGCAGCTTTTGAAGTATAACCACGATTTATTTTTTGAACGACGCTACCTGTCGCATCAACCGTGATAAATGCTGAAGACTTCAACAAGTTGCAATATTCCTTACCTGAATTTGCGATCTATCGAAAATATTAAAAAAAAATGCAAGCCATCGCTTGTACAGATCCAGCAAATTGAGGTGTCAACATCAGGTCTTCGATGGCTCCAATCACGTCTCGTCCGTCGTTTCTTTTGACTCCAAGATCCATGTCCAGGCGTTCTACCTTTGCCTGACGTAATACATTTTGCAAATACATAAACGCGGGCTCAGTATCGCCTACCAACATTTCTTCTCTTGCCAGCCTTTTTCGGTAATTGGACGCCCCTTCTAAAACGACAGCTCGAGAAACTTGAACCCTTTCTAATCCTTTTAGTGGGCGCTTTATAATTTCATGTTCTGTATCTCTTGTATCTTTTGTAGATATGTCGATCACAACATCTTCAAATTCTTGGGGTACCTGTTCAATAAAACCTTCCAATTTATTGGAGCATTTGGCACTTTTACAATATTTAACAATACTGGTATAGTGCACCAAAATAAAAAAAAATCTTTACGCCGCTAAAAAACGTGCTATTTGGGTTGCATGCACGATGCACTAATATCCTGATTTTATGCTAACGAATTGAATTCGTACATCAGCGTCCTTGCATCAGGGTAATCTTGGATCACGTGACTAGGCAAAGACGATTGGCAGAAAGTGGGATAGTAGACATATTTATACTATGAGAATTACTACGTTTACATCTGTTTTCCCCTGTATCGTGAATATCGAATATCCGGATGATCCGTCCAGGGAACTTATGTTTAGTGTATTTGTATACCTATAGTTTTATCTTCAGGTATACGTATTACATTAGAACAAGTATGTTATAGTTATTACAACTTTTTGCAAACTAATAAAGTACATATACATAACTATTAATTTTTGTCCAGTGTCCAAGTCGGTGTAATACGTAGGATAATATTGCTTGCTCAAAAAATTCGTGATATACAATGACATACAATTTGGCATGGGTCAGATTTTTGCGTTCCAAATTTTTTTTTGTGCTAGGTAATTTATGAGAACTTTAGGTAGGGGTCAATCCATCTGAAATGGTCCAGAAAAAGATAAGTTGGTCGCTTGACGATTTTAGAAAAAATTCATTTTTTGTTATTGAATTTGCCTATGTTCTGGGAGTACAAAACCATATTTTTTTTAAAATTATTTTACTCCGTTCAGAAATGGCGCCCAGTTTTGTGTCAGCGAATCCGACATTTTTGAGATTGGTATGTGTTTGCGTTAAACGAAATAACTTTCTTTGAAATTGTCATAGAGAGTTGAAATAAAAACCACTCGATTAAGCACATTCAGAGCTATCTGTTAGGTATGTAATGCATAGAGTTTACGCTTAATTTCCGTTTAAAAAAATATCTTAAAATTTACTTACGATAGTCGATTTGGAGGCGTTTTCATGATTTTTTTTAGACATGAAGGGGTACTTAATTTGTCCGTTCAATATTTTTTAGTTATAACCTTGTATGCAAAGGGTTTATAACAAAAAATATAGCTTACTTACTCCGTCTCCCTATTGATGACAGGCTATTGAAATATCAAAATTTCTTACTTTTTACGATGTTTAATGTCAAATATCTCTGATGGGACCATGCCAAAAAATCTGAAACTTTCAAAATTAATTCATCGTTTTATAAGGTTTAATAATAAATAAAAACATTCTTGTGTATTGCACTGTGTTTGGAATAACAGCCCTTTAAAATGAGAGAAAAATCACATGACGGCAAAACAAATTTCATTAAAAATTCTCAGTAAATACAAAACAAAGCATACCAATTATGTCATTTTTTACAAAATGACATAGGCTAAGTGAACTTCATACGTTTCTGAAGTCGATGTGATGTAACATATTATTATACCTTCTGGTGGTTGAGGAGAGAATTTGTGAAAACTTCTAGTTCCTTTTATCTGTTTGGATCTCTGAAATCTATCATAAAAAGGGGTTTTGTGTTTTGAAACCTCTTCTTTTGCCACTAAGATGTAGTTTACCCCTGGTAGGTGTCCATTACAAAAGGAGTACATATCTTCTACATTAAGGATTTGGCTATGAAGTGGTCTTTGAAGACTGGCTTTAGCCACTAGTCGCTTCGTTGTCCCCCTATACCGTCGCAAGCGTTTTTTCCATGTGCAGATCCAAAAGAAGCCATTCTATATCTAACCCAAAATCTTTTTTATGATACGATAAGTTTTCTTGTTCTTGTATTGACTTGCTGCACCATCCGAGAAATATATAAGTTTTGATATGTTTGACAGATTTTGTTTTATATAATCAGTTAAATGTGAAAACAGTCACATACATATTATTAACTTTATTCAGCTTAAAATAATAGAATAATTACTTGATTGTACAAGATACATGTGTATTTCTAAATATTACTATACACATAATATCAGTAAGAATATGTTATATTACTGCTTCTATAAAAATATAATGTAAATAAATAAATAGTTGCAGTAGGCTTAGATGTATTCGATATGTTAATGTTGGCCACTACTGGACTATCCCCACCGCTCCCTTAGTTGTGAGCCTGTTCTAACAGGTTAACTAATGACCTGAGCCAGAAGCCTGACTGTTTTCAGAAACATTTAACTGATTATGTAAAACAAAATCTGTCAAGCATATCAGCATTTTTTTGGACGTGCACCTGGAAAAACGCATGCGACAGTATAGGGGGGACAACAAAGCGGCTAGTGGCTAAAGCCAGTCTTCAAAGACCACTTAATAGCCAAATCCTTAATGTAGAAGATATGTTCTCCTTTTGTAATAGACACCTACCAGGGGTAAACTACATCTTAGTGGCAAAAGAAGAGGTTTCAGAACACAAAACCGCATTTTATGATATATTTCAGAGATCCAAACAGATAAAAGGAACTAGAAATTTTCACAAATTCTCTCCTCAACCAACAGAAGGTATAATAATATATAACGTCACATCAACTTCAGAAACGTATGAAGTTTACTTAGCCTATGTCCCTTTTGTAAAAAATGACATAATTGTAATGAATAGTATGCTTTGTTTTGTATTTACTGAGAATTTTTAATAAAATTTGTTTTACCGTCATGTGATTTTTCTCTCATTTTAAAGGGCTGTTATTCCAAACACAGTGCAATACACAAGAATGTTTTTATTTATTATTAAACCTTATAAAACGATGAAATAATTTTGAAAGTTTCAGATTTTTTGGCATGGTCCCATCAGAGATATTTGACATTAAACATCGTAAAAATAAGAAATTTTGATATTTCAATAGCCTGTCATCAATAGGGAGAAGGAGTAAGAAAGCTATATTTTTTGTTATAAGCCCTTTGCATACAAGGTTATAACTAAAAAATATTGAATGGACAAATTAAGTACCCCTTCATGTCTAAAAAAAAACATGAAAACGCCTCCAAATGGACTATCGTAATTAAATTTTAAGATATTTTTTTAAACGGAAATTAAGCGTAAACTCTATGCATTACATACCTAACAGATAGCTTGGAATGTGCTTAATCGAGTGGTTTTTATTTCAACTCTCTATCACAATTTCAAAGAAAGTTATTTCGTTTAACGCAAACACATGCCAAACTCAAAAATGTCGGATTCGCTGACACAAAACTGGGCGCCATTTCTGAACGGAGTAAAATAATTTAAAAAAAAAATATGGTTTTGTACTCCCAGAACATAGGCAAATTCATTACAAAAAAATGATTTTTTTCTGAAATGGTCAAGCGACCACCTCTGGACCACTTCAGATGGATTGACCCGTAGGTACAAATATTATATGTATGCTACATACCTATGTATAATACATAAATACTGTATAGCACAGTGGTTCCCAACGGGGGCGGTAGCGCCCCCCGGTGGGCGCTGAAGCCTTCATGGGGGGGCGATAGCAGGTCCAGAGGCAAAGGGGGAGGGGCGTTAAGTCGGTTAGGGGGGCGTTGGCTTATTAACCAAACTATGATATTTGTTAATGTAAATTAACGAAATACTTAGTTGTATGTAATCAAACAACCGTTTAGTATTTAAAAGTGTATTAGTAACGTAACGTACAACAAGAGATGCAACTTTACTTCTTCAAACGCTGCATGGTACTGCCCAAGTACTGCCGATGCTGTCCGTGAGAGCAGTTATCTCCCGAACTCCAGTCACCCCTCTATGTTGCCGTCCGGGTGAATCCCCTGACCAACTCGGCAACTGCGATCTTCTTTACATTATTAATTTTTACGCATGAACATGTTCTTCGTATTGTTATCGTACAAAGAAGCTTTTATAAATTAAATTTACGAGAAGTATATTTTTGGTCTTTGCCAGTTGGTAACTAAATACGTATTAGGCGATTCATGCAATCAAGCATGTTTCGACAAGAATATGGTTACTAGTAGAGTTACCATGTCCCGATGACCATTGATTGCACAACATAGTATAATAATGCTGACTCTGTATTAATTATGTATAAGTACTCTAGTTATTGTGTCCATCCTTAGTCTAGTAAGAATCGTGTAATTAGATACGCTGACTCCGCGTCACACGGCATTGCACTCAAATCGTTCATCCGGTATTACGCGTTAAACTTGTATTTTATATTTGGTGTTATAATTAAAATAAACGTTTTAAAAACTTAACTAACAGACTTTGATATTTATCTGGCGCAGTCGGTAGTTTCCGGTAAACTCGAGTGATAATTTTGTGTCGTGTCTCAAATCGATCCGATATACAAAAACATTCGTGGTGAACTTTCAAGTTCTTAATACCGGATATCCAAGCATCAATCGAACCAGCCGAGGACGACGCTCCAATTGCCGAATCCCTGGACAACGTAGGACCTGCCGAGGAATTTGGACCTTCTAGAATCGTCGACCGAATCCCAGGACTACACCCCATCAATGAAAATATTTGCAGTCATTTTGATAGGCTCGTAAGTACATTCTTTATTTTTCTGCATCCCTTTTTCGCTTTCCCCATCTGAAATTCCCACAAACAACGTGGAAAGTTTAAACGACCTTTTGGAAGCCCTCAACGACGTCGCAATGGCCCGTGAAGTTTCCAAAGTTGATCAAGATCTAATCCCGGTATTCGATGGATTTTTATGGGTAGATTACGTGCTAAAGCACGCGAGGCGGTGCAGAATGACGACACCACAGCCAGTTATGCCAACAAAATTAAAACCACCCTGTACACTTTGCTTTCTAAAATTAATTTAGAAGAAGAAATAATTAGGAATTTAAAGCAAGAGCAATATAACCAAATCGCCCTTAGAACCTACCTATTTGTCCTAGATCTGATTAATGCCAACATAGGATTAGAAGTGAAGCTACGTCAACCAACCGACATCGAAACAGCTGAAGGTTACGCGCTGGAAACCACAAACTACAGCACCCAAAAGCAACGATTTCTCCATAATCTCCGGCAACCAGCAGCCCCCCTGATGAGAAACATCATTCGCCCAGCTCCAGTCATGCCGCAAAGCTTCACACCAGTTCCAAGAACACCGATAAATTATCCGCAACAAACCCCATACCAGAATAGGTTCATTCCACCAGCAATTGCGCCATCACACATTCAACAACGTCCATACAGACCAACACCAATGGAAGTCGATAGCAGCGGAATTCACTACAACAACAAGCGACCAGCATCTTCAGTCAACAAACCTCCACCAAAAAGGCAGTGGATGTCAAATAATATTGAAATGCCTTCAGAACTTCCTGAAGACAATAATTATTATGTCCAATACCCAGACGGTGAGCTAACGGACGAGTACAATCCACTGGAACAGTTTTATGAGGAGGAAAATGCATGTGCGAGCACCTTAGCAACCCAGGATTTTCCACAGGACACCTCTCAAAACCAACTTACGTAACAATATCAACCAAAGCATATTCACCAGACCCGTTACTGCCGTATGTCGAATTTGAAGTTTCGAATAGACACAGGCGCTGAATGTTCTCTAATTAATTCCAAATTATTTAATGATGCTAGATCTTTGTATTCTTGTAAAAATCAGGAGTTTAATATTAGAACTCCTCATGGAACAGAAAAACCGAAAAGTGCAGTTTTCGCCCCTCTTCCTGACATTTTTAAATCTTCAAAACACCATTTGTTTGTTTGTTTTGACTTTTCTGCCACATTTGACGGTTTGTTTGGGTTTGAGTTATTGACTGAATTGGGAGCTTCTCTAGATACTAAGAGACAGGTTATTATCACTGACACTACGGAAATTCCTTACAAAGTAAATAATGTCCGTACTGTCAGACCTCATTCACAGTCCGTGGTTGACTATCAAGTAACCAATATAGTCAATGGCTTTGCAGTATTTCCTGAAATAAGGGACAAATCTGACAAGATTATCGTTCCCGAATCTCTGGTTGAAGTGAAAAATAATGAAGCACTAATTTTAGCCACTTTATACACAACTCCCCATTTACATAAAACCAAGACCGATTACATTAATACCAGTGAATGAAATAGAAAAAGAAATTAATGTAGCTTACAATTACGTCAAGGAAAAAAATCTGTCACAATTACAATTAGAAAATATTCAAACAAATCTAAAACTAGATCACCTAAATCTGGAAGAGCAGAAAGCCCTTCAGGCTTTACTGATTAATTACAAACACTTATTTCACGTAGAGGGACAAAAGCTGACATTCACTCATAAAATAAAACATAAGTTCAATATGAAAAGCAATAATCCTGTGTACGTTAGAAATTATCGACAACCCATAGAGACAAAGAATGAAATAAAAAAGCAGACACTGGAATTGTTACGCCAAGACATCGTTAAAGAAAGTGTATCACCCTGGAACGCCCCTGTTCACATCGTGACCACACGCAAGGATGGCAGAACAAAACACAGAATGGTAGTGGATTTTCGTCGTTTAAACGAGCAGATGATAGAGGACAAGTACCCTATCCCAATATAGCTGACATCCTGGATAAGCTAGGAAGGGCAAATTATTTTACATCCCTAGATTTAGCCGCAGGCTTCCACCAGATAGAAATGGACCCTGAAGACTCCGAGAAGACCGCTTTCAGCACCGAGCAGGGACATTTTGAATTCAAAGGAATGCCCTTCGGATTAAAAAAATGCCCCAGCCACCTTTCAAAGAATTATGGATGAAGTCCTACGCGGATTATTCGAAGATACCTGCCTCGTCTATTTAGATGACATCATAATATATTCATCTTCACTTCAGGAACATCTACAAAAATTAATTAAAGTATTTCAACGCTTGGAATTGGCAAACTTCAAAATTAAACTGGAAAAATGTGAATTTTTTAAGAGAGAAATTAAATACCTAGGACACGTCATCACGGATGAAGGCGTAAAACCAAATCCTGAAAAAATAGAGGCCATTTTACAATTTCTGATCCCCAAGACTAGAACGGAAATCAAGAGCTTCTGAGGCCTAATGGGATATTATCGCAAGTTTATTAAGGACTTCGCAAAAATTACCAAACCATTCACCTTGTGCTTGAAGAAACACGCGAAAATAAATATTCAGGACCCCAGCTATTTTTCAGCATTCCAACAATGTAAGGAGTTACTCACAAACCACCCAATACTACAATATCCGGACTTCTCTAAAGAATTTTCATCGTTACAACGGATGCATCCGATATTGCATTAGGAGCTGTTCTATCTCAGGGACCAGTTGGACGAGACAAACCGATCTGTTATGCGTCACGCACACTCTCGGACACGGAATGCAAATATTCTACAGTGGAGAAGGAGCTTTTAGCTATCGTCTATGTAACCAAGCAATTTAGGCCATATCTTTATGGAAAGAAGTTCACGATTTTCACAGACCACCGACCCTTAGTGTGGCTCTGGTCCATGAAAGAGCCAAATAGCAAACTTATGCGATGGAGAACCAGACTAGAAGAGTATGACTTTGACGTCGTCTACAAAAAAGGCAAACAGAACACCAACGCTGATGCGCTTTCGAGAATCAGACTAACCGATTTGAATATTATCACCCAAGATGATCTAGATAGCATCCTTCCTAACTTCGACGACGAGGAACTGCTCGAGATAGCAGACGACCTATCACTTTCCATTATTGATGAAACACAACAACCCGCCATTACAACAGGAATAGGCATAGCCCGGAAGGAAATCAAGATGGCGGATACCCATCTCATAGAAGAAGACGAAGAAGATTCAGACTCCAACACTATTCATACAACTCAAACTCAAGAACCAAATAAATCAATAGAGATTCAAGATACAATCCTGGATAATAAGAAGAAACAGTTTATTATAACGCAAAGTTTGGGCAAGGACTTGGAAGTCAAAATAAAAAATCGAGACGATTGCAATATACACTTCGTGCGTATTCCGAAAGAAAATTTACACGAACATATCCTTCTATTATTCAAAAATTATATGACTAACGATCGTACCTTCCACATTTATACAAGTGACGAAAACATCTATCAAACAATGTGTAATGTTTATGTTATGGACCAAGTGATTAATCCGGGCAATATTCATAATGCCCGGGCATTATGAATAATGCCCTCAAATATTGGGCAATTTAATAAATTTGTATTGATGCATCATATATAATCACATTGCCCGGGCACTATGAATACTGCTAAATTGTGTTGGGCACTTTGATAAATATCACAAGCAGTGTTGTGGTAGGTAGTAGACGGCCTACCAATATCGTCAGAGCGACGACGAATTCAAACCGACCACGATCGCTGCAAAGGCGACCACAAACCGAATTCGGTTTCTAAATTCGTTATCCTAAGGGGGTATTGCTATTCTGTTCGGAAATGAAACAAACTTGTCGTCATCTATAACTTTAGTATAGGTTTTGTGCATCCGCTTCCTAAAACAAATTCTAAAACATAACACTTAGAAGAACGTTTGAGGCCAGCTTAAAGGTGCGTTCGGATTAGCGGTAATGGCAGTGGTAGTAGACGCCAGTAGAGTATTTCTGATAGAAAATGGCTAGTGACTCATGTTTATGTACATGCAAACTAAAATGTGTCACTATCACAAAGGTGAGAGATACTATAATTTCGTGTGGTACAACTGGAATTACCTACCATTACCACCAATCAGAACGCATCTATAGGCCTGCTACTGTCGTCAAGCAGAAAATACCGGGTTGTGATTGGCGTATTTCGTTGTGATTATTGATTTGGTTTGTTTTCTGTTAGTTGCGAATAGACCCTCATTGTAACAGGACGTATGTGATAATTTTCTATTAAATCCTTGTAAACGGTCAATTGTGGTTAATTCAACAACATTATGGAGTATCCATTAAGTGATATGTGTGATCGATTCAACGGCCGCCTGAGTGAAATATTGGCGTCAAAAGGTCAGAATACACAAATTTTTACTAAATCTGCATATTTGGAAATGATAGAAAGAGTGAAAGCATGTAAAAGTAAATTGACGAATAAGAAGCCAGATGATTATCAGCGTTTGCGAAGATTTGATGTTATGACTATTGGAGAAATAGAAAAACTCATTGTGCCTGTAAAAGAAGATAATGTGATTAAGTATTACGCACACACTGAAGAAGTATTTCAGATATTGCATGAGGTTCATATTGCAATAGGACATGGTGGCAGAAACCGCATGGAGAAAGAATTAAATTTGAAATATAAAAACATAACGAGGGAGGCAATTATTTTATATTTAAATTTATGTGTGACCTGCGAAAGAAAACACTCTGTTCCAAAAAAAAGCTTAGTTGTGAAACCAATTTTAAGTAATGAAATGAACGCGAGGTGCCAAGTCGATTTAATCGATATGCAGTCTCAAGCTGATGACCAATATAAATTCATACTTGTGTACCAAGACCATTTAACTAAATTTGTGCAGCTCCGACCGCTTAAGACTAAGAGAGCAGAAGAAGTAGCGTACGTACTTCTAGATATATTTACAATATTTGGTGCACCGAGTATTCTACAAAGTGATAATGGCAGAGAATTTGCCAATAATATCATCAAAGACCTTTGTAGCATGTGGCCAGAGTTAAAAATGGTACATGGAAAACCCAGACACTCCCAAAGTCAAGGATCAGTTGAACGAGCAAATCAAGATATAGAGAATATGCTTAGTGCGTGGTTAGAAGATAATCATACACATAAATGGTCAGATGGACTACGTTTTGTTCAACTGATGAAAAACCGTGCTCATCACACTGGAATAAAATGTAGTCCTTATGAAGCAATGTTTGGAACAAAATTAAAAATCGGCTTACAAAGCTCTATACCAAAAGAAGCGCTGACTGATATTACTTCTGAGGAAGATTTAGAATCAGTTTTAAAAATTCAAAGTGATGTGCAGTCTGAAGAAGTGGACATGATCCAAAATAATCATATCAATGCAAACTCTTCTATAGCATTACATGATACAAACGATGTCTCACCATGCGTGGATGTAACTGATAGTGTGCAGTCTGAAGAGTTGGGTACCATTTCAGATGATAATATTAATGCAAATCCTGGACCTAGTAATCAAGGTAAGAAAATCATAGCAACAACAGGCAATCTGGTACAAAACATCAATTCCGTAGATCCGATTTTGGAAAAGAGGCAAACTAATGTAAAAAATACAAGAGCAATGGCTTTACATTATCTAAAAAAACAAGCCGAGAAAATGCTTAGTACTTCAAATACCAAATTTCCAGCTGCCAAAGTAGGTGATACAGTAAGAGTTCGGGTGCCGGATGTTGACCGAGCTCGTAGTGATGGAAGGAATATCCTCGCTACTGTTGTGGAGCTAAAAGATACCAACCTTTATAAATTAGGCACTAAACAAGGCATATTGAACCAATGGTATTCAAGAAACCAATTTACAATATGCAAAGAAAAGTTCATTTCTGCCGAACAAGTTCCGGAGTCAGAGGTTTCATTGAGAGAATGCGCAAGAATTTCATCTAACTGTGGAGGCCAAGGCTACAATCGATGTGCGTGTAAGGGTGGCTGTAAATCGGACAGGTGTAAGTGTCGTAAGGAAAAAAAACTGTGCAATTCGAAGTGCCACCAAAGTTTAAACTGCTCTAACAAATAAAAAAAAATGTGTTTTAATATATTTTTAATGCTTATATAGTTTTTGTATGAGTTTTTTTTAATTTTAAATGTTTTATTGCTACTTGTTACTTGAGAGTTTAAAGTTGACATTTTATTTTATTTCTGAATATTTGTTTATTTAGGATGAGTTTTGTTTTATTGTAACTTATAAGCATATTGCTTGAGCACAGAGTTTGATTTTTTGTATATTTTAAGGTTTATTCAGACAAAATATCAGTTTTGTTAATTTGTGACATTTTTAGAATATATTACTTTCATTTAATTATTGACAAAATACTGAATTAAAAAAATTAATAAAAAGAAACATGTTTTAATCATCCTGCCCAATAGATATAGGGCATTATGAATAATGCCCGGGCAATGTAATAATTTCAATTATTTTAATCATCTTGCCCGATTGTTTTGGGCATTTTTCATATTGCCCGGGCATTTTTCATATTGCCCAATTAATCACTTTGCCCATAACATATACACAAACAAAATCTCAAATAAAGGACCTAGAATTATTAGATGTCTACGAAGAGCGGAAGTTGTCACGGACGAAGAGCAGAAGATATCACTGGTAGCATCATATCATACGGGAATTACTAACCATCGAGGTATACAAGAAACCCTGGAACATCTGAAGCAAAGATATTGGTGGTCGAAGATGGAAAAGACAGTAACACAAGTGATTAAATCATGTGATACCTGTAATAGATCGAAATATAATCGACGTCCAGAAGTACCGCCCCTACCAATAACTGAAACACCAGACGCCCCGTTTGAGAAATTGTTTGTTGACCTCTTCTCAATCTCTAGCGAAAAATATCTGACAATTATCGATGCCTTTACCCGCCTCGGACATGCAATTAAAGTAAAAAGCAAAAATCCTTCAGACATCTTGAACGCATTCCTGGACTATTTCAATTACTACGGCATCCCTCAAGAAATTCGATTCGATCAAGGTTCCGAATTCAACAATAATCTAATAAAGGAACTAGCAGCATTACACAAAATTACATTACACTTTGGTACCGCCAAGAACCCTGAAAGTCAGGCTAACGTGGAAAGGTTTCACCCTAATCGAACATTTAAGATGTCTCGAAGACGACCCTAGTATACCGAAGGAAAGAAAAATGCGTATGGCAACAATTGCGTATAACAACGCCATCAATAGTGCCATTGGAATGACACCGCTTGAAGCTCTCTTCGGACATACCAGAACAAGGAACCCCATGGATTTAATCTATGATACAAAGACATCAACATCTAATCGACAAACATAAATCCAGAATGGCTATTATGTATCAAGGACTAAAAGAAAAAGGCCAAGCAAGAAAATCGAAGACACACGAAAAACAACAGGAAAACGTAAAAATTTCCACGTGCAAAATCGGAGAAAAGGTGTACGTCGAAAACATAACTAAAAGTAGTAAAATCCTTAAGCCTTACTTTTGACCCTACACCATTATAAAGGTAAACGATAATAATACTGTCGATGTCCAAACCCGTCGAGGGATACAAACATACCATACAAGACGACTCAAACACGGTATTGTTCCAGATGCCACTGGACCAACGCCGACGTCAGAATAACCCCATTAGATGGAGCGCTATTCCCCCTACATCTGGGAACAACCAGAAACCAAGCGAGTTACTGGACAACAGCGATACGTTGCGATCTCGAAAGCTTAATGACAACAATTGATAAGCTGAACTCAGAATACAACAAATTGGCGATCATGGTGAAAGAAATAAAAAGTGATCAAGATAAAACCTCTTTCGAAACACTTCTTAGGAGCCTACAAGACCTATTAGGACAACTAAACTTCGTAAGTAAACAGCTAGTCCCACCAAGAAGACAACCAAGGGGCGCGCTAAACTTTGTTGGTTCAATAATAAAAGCAGTATCTGGCAATCTCGACGCAGAAGATGCAGTTAAATATGATAAACTTATCGAAAACCTAGAAATTCACCAGCAGGAACTTATAAAAGACGTAGAAGCTCAAATTCACGTCTCACGAGGAAGCCTTCGCGCGTTCGAAGATAACTTAAAGATCATACAGGAAAACCAACTCGAGACAGCCCAACGTATAAACACCGTGCAACAACACTTGAAGGACCAAGGTGATAGACAAACATATTTCAATTTCTTGATAGAGGAGAAACTTCACTACAAGTCGCAATACAGTCAGCTCTAACAGTATTGGGACGAATTTCTACAGCAAAAACTTTCGCCAAACTCGAAACTTATCATCCAGCAATCATTCCATCAGATGGACTTCTCGACGAACTACAATTTATCCAAAACTCGATTACCGAACAACAAATTCCTTTAACCCCTACAGAAGAAAATTTGTATCAAATAGAAAAAAACATAACTGTTCGGGCAGTTTGATGGGATACTGAATTTGGTATGACACTTAAGGCTTGGTAAAATGAGAGAACCACTTACCGACGTCCTCTAGGTGCTTTTGATCAAATGGATATTCGCAGGTACACGTCGCGTCAATTCGGGTGGATCTCCTCTCTAACACAATGATGGGGTGCACTGTTGCACGACAATGAATCACACAAAATATTAATGGGGCGCCAATATGCGCTAACTATCGTCACTTAACACAGTTTTGGGGCGTTCACACGCGGGGAAATTCTTCTATATTCGGGTTTTGGGGCGATCATACGCGTTCAAACTCTCTCTGAAGACTATATATATAGCACTTCCTTCTTCTTCCGTCGGAGTGGTGGGAAAACCGGAAAACTAAGGCCTAGGTCAAAGAGGGGGACACAAGGAATATGCCCAAATTAACCCTGGTCCGTAAGCAACCATCACATGTAGATTGCGCCGCGACATAGCCGCCCACCAATTTCCTCAGAAATTTCAATAATAAAACAAATCAAAACACGAAAAAAAAAAAAATAAACAAAAAAAGAAAGAAGAGACAAAATATAAAGTCCGGAACTAGTCTGTACCTCTACCACACGGACTATGCCATCTTGGCCAGGGTAAACGGTTCTAATAATACCGCAAGGCCAATTTAACGGAGCCGAATTTGGCGTGATCAAGAAAACTAAATCCCCAACCGATAAGTTTTGGGAACGGGTGGTCCACTTGGACTTTTGCTGTAGGGTTTGCAAATATTCAGATGACCAGCGTCGCCAAAAATGCTGAGCTATTTGCCGAGTGACTTGCCAACGCTTTGGCAGTGTTACCGTATCCTCATAATTAGGTTCGGGATGAGCCAACAAGGGCGCGCCAATCAGAAAATGACCGGGCGTCAGGTAATCTATGTCCTCAACGTCGGAGGACAGGGTGCAGAGGGGCCGCGAATTTAACATGGCTTCTATTTTTGCCAAAACGGTGGCGAATTCCTCGTATGTAATAGGTCGGTCCCGACAACACGAGTCAAGTGATGCTTGGCGCTTTTAACACCCGCCTCCCACAGTCCGCCAAAATGAGGAGCAGCAGGGGGAATAAAATTCCAATTGATATTCTGCTGGGCCATCCTGCCACCGATGTGCCGTTGCACGTTCTTGTCCCTCCAGAACTCATAGAATTCGCGCAAACATCGCGACGCACCGACAAAATTCGATGCATTTCGAAATGCATCGTCGAATGACGCTTCGCAACGAAATTATCCAAAACCGTTGACTGAGTAACGCTTGCAAGGTGCGCGTACCCGCGTGCATATACACGGTGTGATAGTGACTCACAATCAAAAATGTCAAGTGAGCGTCCCTTGGCCGTAAAATGGGGTGTTTCGCATTGAAGGGTAGGTTCGCAGATTGAAGTCGGCCGCCCACCAATAAGAGGCCTGCGGGGTCAATAAAGGGCGATAATTTTAGCAGGCGTTTCGAAGCACTGCGCTCTTGTATTGAGAAGAATTCTTCATGAAACTAAAATGATTGGGTATACCGAATCAAACAATGGAGGGATTCTTTTAATTCGAGGGTGCTAATAAAGCTTGTCTTAATCGACGTCTTGCGGCAATTTGCAATAAATCGCAACACAAATGCCATACTAAATTGTAATTTTAGCAGGCTTGAAAAGCGTTGGGTCCAATCAATCCAACAATTCGAGGGTTGGGCAGCTACACAGCTGATACTATCGGGTTTCGTATCGGGGAGATCACGAATGAAAGGGAGAGATAGGTTCCGAATTGGCCACAGATTTTGAGGCTGTGTCAGCCAAGAAGGACCTTGCCACCACAAAGTATGGGAGAACATTTGTTCCGGAAACAAACCACGAGAAGCGCAGTCGGCGGAATTAAATTCTGTCGGGACGTGGTACCAATCGTCTATCCGAGTAGTGTTTGTGACTTCCACAACTCGGTTTGCCACGAAAGTTTTCAACCTGTAAGGCGGGGTCCGTAACCAAGACAAAGCAATCGTGGAGTCGCTGCACAATACAAATTCTGTTAAAGGCAATAGGGACTGAAGCAATCTTGATAAAAGAACAGCAGCGCACAACTCTAGACGGGGAATGGACACGGAACGCAAAGGAGCGACCCGCGTCTTCGACTTTAACAAGGCAATCACAACATCATCGGGACCCGATGCGGTACGCAAATACGCTACGGCAGCATACCCATTCTGAGATGCGTCACAAAAATCAACAATCATAAAACAAGAAGGGTTCCTTGGGAGAATCAGTCGAGGGATCCGAACCTCGGAGAGTTTAGGCAGCTGTATCTGAAAGCTCGACCATAACCTTAGGAGAAATTCCGGTAGGGGATCGTCCCAATCCAGACTTTCCTTCCAAATGTCCTGCATAACACGCTTGGCAAGAAAAACCACTGGAGAAATCCAACCTAAAGGGTCAAAATGCGTGAGATACTGGAAAGTACCGACCGTTTCGTGGCTGGTCCCGACGTCGGTGAGACGCTGTAACGGAAAGAATCTGATCTGGCATCAAACCGAATACCCAAAATCTAACGCAGGGGGAATCCGAGGAGGTGATGCTTAAAGATAGTTCGCGATCGTCCTCCGGAATCTGTTCCAAAAATTCCATTGAATTGCTCGTCCATTTCTTTAGGGCAAATCCACCGCTCCATAAAAGCGCAACGAGTTCATCTTTTAAACAAAGGGCGCCCTCCAGCGTGTCTGCACCAGTGACAATATCGTCCACATACACGTCGTCACGGAGAACCTGAGAAGCACGAGGAAAACGCTGTCTCTCATCTGATGCCAGCTGTTGGATGACTCTCAAAGCAAGAAATGGTGCGCAAGAAAGACCATATGTTACGGTGCGGAGTTCAAACTCCTCAATGGGTTCGCTAGAGTCATCTCTCCACAAAATATGCTGGAACTTGCGATCGTCAGGGGCCACCAAGATTTGACGATACATCTTGCAGATATCAGTCGTGAAAACAATCTGGTGACAACGAAAATTCAAAATAATATCGCATACATCACGCTGCAATTTAGATCCTGGCAGCAAAACATCATTTAGTGCAACGGCCGGTTGCGACCCGGGCGAAGGTCTCGCCGAGGCGTCAAAAACTACGCGAATCTTAGCAAGAGATTGAAGATTCTTGTATACGCAATGGTGGGGAATGATGTAAGCTCCACGTCGTGGGGATCGGGTCATGTGTCCTAATTCAATATAATCCTTCATAAAGGTATTGTATGCTAAACGTAAAGGAGGGTTGCGATTAAGGCGAGATTCGAGATTAAATAATCGACTATGCGCTAATCTACTAAAATGACCAAAATCTAAAGGGGTGTCCTTTTTAAAGGGCAGAGAAACCACATAGCGACCTTCCTTGGTGCGATAATGAGTTTTAACAAAATGTTCTTCGACCTCAATGTCGTCAGGGTTGCCAAGAATGGCTGTGTGTGGTTCCTCCAGCTCCCAGAACTGTCTCAAATCCAGCTGCAAACGATCAAGGCCTATCAAGGAGGTTGCTGACTCCGATGAAGAGGGGCTATCCTTAAATTTTCCTAAGAGGATCCAACCAAAAACCGTACTGATTCCTGACAATCCACAAGAAAGGGACAAAGATTCTGCACCTCGTAGAATCTGGGGGAACAAATCAGCTCCTAACAAAAAATCAATGGGCCCTGGACAATCAAAGGCGGGATCCGCGAGTACAACATGCTGTAATTCGCAACGGAGGCGTGGCGGCAAGCGCGAATTCGGAAGATCAGATGTGATCTGGGGTAGAATTACCGCGCAAGTGGACAAAATAAGACGAGGGTCTCGCGGAGATTGTAATTCACAGTACAGTTTCCCTTTTGTCCACGAGATATTAGAATTTCCTAGTCCTGAAATAGGAGTGCTCTTAGGATCGACAGTTAATTGCAAACGTCTAGCACAGTTGACCGTAATAAATGACAGCTGGGATCCCGAATCCACAACCAATCTAATTGTTTGGTAATTCCCACGACCATCCCTAATGAGGGCGCTTGCTGTACCAAGCAAAACGGTAGCGGGAGTGGAACATGATAGAGAGTGGGGCACAGAGAGGGTAGCCTCTGGCGAACGATCAGTGGTGACTATCGGAAGCGGAATTGGGAGCTCGATGCTGGCTGGTATCAAAATGCAATAGGGAGTGATGCTTGCCACTGCAAACCTTACAACTATATCTAGATTGACAATCCTTGATCATATGGGAACTCGCGAAGCAATTAAAACATAAACGGTTTGTTTTTACAAAGTCGCGCTTTCACGATGGTTCGATGCCAAGAATTGTCCACAATTTGACAGACTGTGAGGGCCGTTACAACGCGGACACGTCATGGTGTTCTCCGCGGAGTAAAGGGAGCGTTTAGGGCTAGTGGAGGCGACCTTGTGCTTCAAACTTTGACGGGGTGTCATATGAGAGTGGGACATTTCCAACGCTTGACACCTTTCACGCAAAAAACCCAAAAAATCCTTAACAGTGGGAAATTGCTTCTTCCCGAAACGTAATTCAAAGTTTTCCCGCATTGAGCAATCCACAAGTCTTAATAACAATGACAACAGAATGAAATCCGATAAATCCGGAACCCTAGAGTTGCTTAGCGCGATAATATTATCGTTGGCCGCATTATAAAACGATTGCAAACTCTCATATGAACTGTCTGTTAGTGGTCTTAAACCAAAAATTGAATCCAAATAATGCAGGGATAAAACGCGAGTGTCATTGTATCTCTCCACGAGAGAATTCCAGGCGGTACTATAATTGGCCGCAGTCAATGGCAGAGAACTAACCACACTATTAGCAGTGCCCCGAGTGGACAGTACCAAATAGTGAAATTTATCGATATCCGATAAACTAGAGTTCGCGTGTATTAGCGAAGAAAAGGTGTCGTAGAAATATTGCCAACCTTTTAGGGTGCCATCGAACGTCGGCAATTGCAAATCCGGTAATCTAATTGGGCGATAAGGCGCGCCGGCGGCGGCAGTCGAATTTGACGCGAGAGCGGCGGCGCTTGACTCCTTTTCCAGCTCCGTTTTCGCGGATACAATGCCATAATACGCGGTTTTATATTCTTCGGCCTTTGCAACGTCATCCTTATACTCATCGATTTTCCCTAACAACACAAGTATTGCGTATATCCGCGTGAGTACGGGTGAATTGATCAAACGACAAATCCAAGTTCTTACAACGGGCCAAAAACAACGAACGCGGACCGGCTTGCGTCGTCGATTCTATCAACTCGCTAGTTGTCTGAACATCCACGAGAGATTCAGCATGACTGAGCCGTAACTCCGCTAGGTGGAGCTGCAGACGCTCTACATCGGCGCGCGACAACATTTTCAGGAGCGGGTTCAAAATCAAGATCCATACTAGAGCGGGTTGTGTGCAAAAAACACGGAAACTAAAGGCACATATGCTATCCAAACCAAATCTGAAAATCACCACGAATAAATGAATTGAAATTAAGCAACGTAAACCTGGTAAACAACCATCCGCGACTCGACGGACCAGAATGTTCGGGCAGTTTGATGGGATACTGAATTTGGTATGACACTTAAGGCTTGGTAAAATGGGAGAACCACTTACCGACGTCCTCTAGGTGCTTTTGATGAAATGGATGTTCGCAGGTACACGTCGCGTCAATTCAGGTGGATCTCCTCTCTAACACAATGATGGGGTGCACTGTTGCACGACAATGAATCACACAAAATATTAATGGGGCGCCAATATGCGCTAACTATCGTATATTCGGGTTTTGGGGCGATCATACGCGTCCAAACTCTCTCTGAAGACTATATATGGCACTTCCTTCTTCTTCCGTCGGAGTGGTGGGAAAACCGGAAAATTAAGGCCTAGGTCAAAGAGGGGGACACACAAGGAATATGCCCAAATTAACCCTGGTCCGTAAGCAACCAACATCACATGTAGATTGCGCCGCGACAATAACAGTGAAAGCATACATGAAAGGTCACGTGCTTACGTTCTTATTAGAAGTCCCATTAGTAGAAACTACATCTTATCAGTATTACCACTTAATCCCATTACCAATTCCACAAAATTCAAGTTATCTCATCCTCAATATCCCACAACCATACCTTGCATAAAATAAAGATAAATATTCCACTACAGCCTCAAAGTGCAAGGAATTCCAACGAGAGCAATATTTATGTAAAGCCACAAGTCTCGACGCAGGCAAACGCCCAAGCTGTGCCTATCAACTATTGAGACACCTGTCAACGTCCGTATGTAGCCACACCAGATGGTCCCGCCTGGATACAGATAGCATTCATCCCACCGACTCAGAATGGATCTTATTCAAAACCAACTACACCGCAGAAACAGCGTGCGAAGATCGGCAAGAAGTTCGTCAACTGCAAGGAAATTTACTGGTCCAAGTCACCCCAGACTGTACCGTCCATCTAGGAAGAGAGATTCTTCGAACCACGACCAACTACCTACCAGATCGACAATTTCATCTAGCCCCGATATATCTATCCAGTATCCCGGAAGAACAACCGCAATGGCAGCTTGAGGACCTTCACTTGAAGAGTCTCCAGTTACAATCACTCGAAGACGCAAGAACCAATTTCAGCGAACTCGACAGAAAATTCCAGGAACTGAGAAGCAGTCATATTATCAGCATAGGTAGCTCAACGACCTCGCTAGTGACAGCAACATTCCTATTGCTAAGTATATTGGCCACCGGACTCTGGTATTTAGCGAAGATGAAACATCGCGCTAACGACACCCCAACGACCCAAGGCTCGGAATCTATCAATCCCAACCCTTGGCTCTCTCCAAGAAGGGAGGAGTTACCATGTCCCGATGACCATTGATTGCAGAACATAGTATAATAATGCTGACTCTGTATTAATTATGTATAAGTACTCTAGTTATTGTGTCCATCCTTAGTCTAGTAAGAATCGTGTAATTAGATACGCTGACTCCGCGTCACGCGGCATTGCACTCAAATCGTTCATCCGGTATTACGCGTTAAACTTGTATTTTATATTTGGTGTTATAATTAAAATAAACGTTTTAAAAACTTAACTAACAGACTTTGATATTTATCTGTAGTTGTGCACATCGAGTACACAGGCCCGGGCAGTTGAAATCTCGATGCGTGCACGCGGACACATACGAAGCGGGAATCTAGGAATGTCTCAATACTTGGGTGTGCTTGGCCAATAATTTGTAAGTGATACGTGATAGCAGTCCAATAATTTGTAAGTGATACGTGATAGCAGTCATTAACCATTATTTACTTAATTTATTTTATTCAGGCCAACTGTTGAAAAGTACAACTATTGGAGCCGTCGGAAATTGTTTGCATCTTGTCTGAATCTAAAAAGACATGCCGGCGTACAGTATTGAATATTTGAAATATGGATTTACGCACTCTCCTACGAACCAATCTTTGACTATGTGTTTAATTTGCCAAAAAGTATTTTCAAATGAAGCCATGAAGCCTTCTAGGCTAAAAGAGCATTTGATTAAAATGCATGCTGATAAAAAGAACAAAGATGTATCTTATTTTCAAGGACTGGAAAAGAAATATTTGAATCAACCGACCATATCGAATCTTTTTGCAGTGTCCTCTAGACAAGAAGATGATGGACTACGAGCTTCATACAATTTTTCATTGCTAATCGCGAAAACGGGAAAACCACACACAATTGGTGAGGAATAAATCTTGCCGGCTGTAAATGAAGTATTAAAAACTGTTCTTCATCATAAGATGAAACACCTTGGTTTTCACTTTATAAAGTAGGAAAACAAAACAAAATAAACAAGGAAATAATACCACCCGCTGACAATATCGGTCCTACCTGCGCGCTTGTACGGTTCTGGGTTCGCACCGACCAACTCTTAGGAGAGGGGCGTGGGGATTACAAACGATCCAAGGTACAAGGTGTTCCGGAAAGGGCGCCACGCAATCTTGAACTCTTCGTAGAACCTTCGCTCAAATGCGAGAGCTGGCTGTAAAGTAACGAAGCCACGCAAGGAAAGAAATAGACCGCTATTAGGATAACCAAATTTATTAGCCACAGACGGTACACCATATACAACAAACAAATCCCAAGTCGGGGAAATCGTAGACAGACACGAAAAAATTGCAGCCTAAATAAATTACTGAAAGACTGGTCCCACACAGGATCCTCCGTCCAAATAATCAGCAGAAGCAATTGGCCTCCGTAAATAAAACAACCGAAATTTTAAAGGCGGCGCACTATCAGTTCTAAACGCTGGGCAAGGGTATTGCCAATGATAATAATAAAGAAAAACCTGAAAGCGAAGATAAAATACACCCGCAAAATCGACGAAACCGGTTTTGGCCAAAAGCGATAACACCGCAGCAGCTTGGGATAATTTTCCCAAATAAAGAAATTAATAACCGAAACCCGAACAAAAGCGTTTAATTACTGATTAACAATAACGGCTATTACAAAAAGCCACAAGTGCGCACAATTACCATTAACGAAGTTATTAAATCATTCAATATCTAACTGAATATTAGGCAGCCGTGTCATAATTACCTAACAACAGGTCTCATTTAAAAAGAAAACACCTACAAAACAAACCGCACTTGACCTCACTCCGCAAAGCAGTTACTAAATTAACCATCAACAATCAACGAGCGACTAACAACTCAAACTAAATCAACTCAGGCAAGCTACACTAGCTGGCCATTACTAATTACGATATCAAAACGAAAGAAACGACTCTCAGAGTCCTATCGTAAACAAACTCTAACATTCAACAAATACAAAGTGAGGTTAAGTGAGGTCACGAATGATTACACGAAAAATTACAAAAACGGAGATCAAGTCACTCGCTCGACAACAATACTGTCGCCCGCAAACAATTCGCTAAACGAATGTAATGAACGGAGAGAATAAAACACCTGCGGATGTTCTCGTAGCGCACAGGATCAAACGCTGTTGTCGCGAAGAAACATTTAAAATAAAGAAGAAGGTACGTCAAACCATGTCCGATGCGTCCTGTCGTTAAGTGCGAACCTCAATGGTAGCGTCGCGACGTCCCACGCCGACTGACAAGCCGCCGTATTGCAGCTGACTGCGTACCTTCCACCAACGGCTTCGCCCCGGAATAATTATCGGCCAGGTTGTAGCTCCTCGGGTACCAGCGGGCCGTCAATTGTCCAACCAACTTGTCGAATCCAAAAAAGAGAACGTAGAACCTCCAGTGCAGGGTGTAATTAGCACTCCGCTCAACCGAAACCAGGGGGCGACCGTAAGGGTACATCCAGCCACAAAAATAGCGCGCAGGACCGCAGAAAACACTTCTGAGCCGGCGAAAGAACCTAAAAGAATCCCATTGCCATGAGGAAACGAGCTCGCTAATTAAAAACGTCAATCAATGCTCACCCAAAGAATGTTTGGTAGGGTTCTAAGAACTTGGTATGTTTGTGTGAGCCCAGAATCCGTGATACGAATATGGCAGCCTCAACCAGTGGCTTTCATCAAAGGAAAGTAATCCCAGGGCTGTATCCGCAAATGCGCCTCCTGTTCGTCACCAGACATAAAACACGTGGAGAAAACCCCGGGAAAAATACCCACACACAGACCGTAGTTTGGACAGCAACAGATTTACGACTGAGCCAGGCGCCTTTTCGGGCTTCTATATATAGGCAACGCCCCTACCACAAATAACTCAAAAGCAGTCTTAGGGCTCAATCAAGGCGGAAACCTGGACCAGTAGATGTGAAAAACGACGGCGAAATTAATGGGAACCGGGGCGGAGCGAAAAATTCATTAATTACCGCGATAATCACCATAACCCCCAAACGCGTGGTAGGACAAAAACAATGGACAACGTAATTTCTTCCAACTTCCACAAAACAGCTGGGATCTTTGGTGTACCAAAAGAAAGCCTGATATTTACCAAGTGCGGTGATCGCAATTAAACCGCGCCCAACATCTCCTAACGACCAGAACCTAATTAAGAAAAATCTCTCCCGAACGGTACAGGTATCGCCCTCCAACGGTATCAACGCACAGCGCCGCGCATCCAGGATCCACCCGTACACAGAGGCCACCACCACAGGCGGACGCGCTTGAAATTCCAACCTGAACCGCCAATAAATCTGCCCAAAAGAGATTAGTGGAAAACGCGGTGTAACACTGGCATCAGACATCACCTGGAAAATTCCTTTGAGCAACAATTCAGTGCAAAGGAGAATTGATAAAATGGCTAAAGACGTTGAAATCTCATTATGCGATTACTTGAAAACTTGTCGATTTTCCATTCAACTCGATGAATCTACTCTGCCAAACAACGAAACCACTACTTTTATCACACGTACGATTCATAAAAGAAGAAAAAGTGTGTCAAGAGTTAATGTTTGTCAGAAATTTAGAAACCGATACAAAGGGTGAATCGATTTTTAATACTATGCATAAGTTTTTTCAGGAGAAAGAAATTCCTATTCGAAATATTTTGTCAGCGGCTACTGATGGTGCTCCAGCAATGACGGGGCGTCACAAGGGTTTCATAGCGCATCTGAAACAACCAGCACCAAAATGTCCTTGCTGTACATTGTGTTATTCATCGTCAGCATTTAGTTGCGAAAACTCTGAATGAACGCTTGCATACGTCACTCAGTTACGTTATTAGAGCAGTCAATAATATTAGAAGCAAATCATTGAGTAGCAGATTATTTGGCAAACTTTGTAGTGAAAATGAGGAAAAATTCAATCGCTTATTGCTGCATACCGAAGTCCGTTGGCTTTCAAAAGGCGTTTGTCTGAAACGTTTTTATAACCTATTTGACTCAGTATTAGACTTCTTTGAAACCCGAGATGAAGATTTACGTACCAACTTGTGCACATCCAAAAAGGATATCGCTTAGTTGACGGACCTGTATAAAATATTTAATGAAGTAAATTTACAGTTACAAGGAGATGACTTGAATTTAATTAAAACCAAAAACGTTAGAGCTGCTTTTGGGGAAAACTTCTTCTTTTCAAACGGAATCTAGGCAGAGGTGAATATAACCACTTCCCAGCATTATAACTGTGTCTGCAAAACAGGAAGATTTACTTACGTAGTGCCAACACTTGGATGTTCTTCATGCTGATTTCACGGAGCGATACCAGGATATTCTAAACATGAATATACCAAGTTGGATTCTAGATCCTTTGTCAAATACAGATACAGCTGGATCATCAAATTTAGAGGAAGAACTTATTGAACTTACAACTAACGAAGAACTCAAAGTCAAATTCAGAAATGGATACCAAGAGTTCTGGCTTCAAAAATCAATCCCAGCACTGTACCCTGGATTATGGGAAATAGTACAGACATTTTTGATCGCACTTCCCTCATCGTACTTAGTTGAGCGTGGGTTTAGTGCTGTAGCAAATCTACTTTCGAAAAAAAAAGGAACTGCAGATCACAGACTGTGGCGATGTGCGGCTGTTGCTGACGAAAATAGAACCTGACATAGACAAATTGATAAAACTACACCAGCCTCAGCCATCTCATTAATTTTTATTTTTATTCTCTGTATTAATATATTTTTAGTATCTATTGATATTTGTTTACAAAGTTTACAAGTAAAACTCACACTACCTTTGCAATAACTACTTCACATTTCATTAACTTTATAACCATTATTCACTTATTCAAATATTCACAGTTTGAGTACACAGGATTTCGCAGCTTATAAAAAAAGTAAACAGTACAGTTCCAAGAATAATTTTCAGAAACATAACCCCAATAATGCCATTGCAGTTTTCACGCTATTTATGAATTAGATTGAATCCGTATGCATGAAGACAAAAATCAATATATATTTTCATTTAGGTTGCGTACATCAAGGGGTTAAACAAGAGTGACATCTCCTATCAAACGCTTGAACTACAGACCCAATGAATCTGTCAAATATTTTACAGAATCAGTTTCTTTTTTTTGCCGTGAGCGTTGGCTGAGGGTTGGGGAGCCCTAGCACTGCAGCCATGTGGCTTGTTGTACTGCTGCCGCCCAGGTAGTTAATCGAAGATCTTCATCCAGTTAATAAGGCTGAGGAGTCTTCCGATTAAATTTTCTTTTGGGAAGTTGGTTGAGGGGTTTCCTCTTCCAAGGTTTGCTTCCCTCCAGGAGGTCAATGCTAAGCATTCGGATAGAACATGAGAGGCGTCTTCCTCCTCTTCGTTGCAGAGTCTGCACACAGGTTCTTCTTTCAGAATTTGTAGGGTGTGCAGGTGCTTCCTGAGGGTGCAGTGTCCGGTTATAAGTCCAGTCACCATCCTTAGGTTATTCCTACTGAGTTTGATCACTTCAGCGGCTATATGTCTTGAGGGTTTTTCAACAGTATCTTACTATGTCTGTGCCCTGTCAAGTTTTCCCAGCGTTCGATGTGTTTCCTGATAGCCTACTCTCGCACGTCTGATTTGATCACACACTTTAATATGCCTATCATTGGTTCCGGTCCAATGCATGGTCTACTTGATCCCTTTTTAGCCAGTTTGTCGGCTCTTTCATTGCCGCTGTCCCCTTTATGTCCTGGCACCCACTGTAGAGTTACAGTGTTTGCTTCTGCCAGTCTTGTTAGGGTTTGGAGGCATTCCCAGGTTATTCTGGATTGGATTTTGTAGCTGTTCAGCGCCGTAAGGGCTGCTTGGCTGTCGGAGTATATTAGGATGTTTTGCCTTTTGTATCAGTTTCTTTGAATAATATGTACAAGACGACTAAATTACAATTTATTTTATTATGGTTGTATATACCATTCGGTTCAGACGAACATGGTGATTTTTACCTCTATTTTATCTCCATTGAATGTACTTATTGCGGCTATTTGAGCATAACAAATCAGAAGTTTATAGAGACAATTATTACAATTATTTATACTATTATGTCTATTTATAATCTTGCAAATTCAGATATTCAATTAATCGTTTATAAAAAAGGTCTTGTACATTTTTCAGTTGCGAGCAAGATTTCTGCGTCGTGTGTGGTAAGCTTCCCTGGGACGCCGACCGTTCAAGCTATAACCACAGGGCAACCTGAATTGGCGCCAAAATTCTCTAAATATGGTCTGGTTAATTTGTAAATAGCTAGTCGCTGATTCTGTTCGCTTGGTTTCTTAATAAGAACACTTTTGTTGTAGGAAACGTACTTCTTTATTTCAGAAGGTAAAATGGTGACAGAGTACGTACGCTCTCAGTTGGTCACTGAGGCTCCAAACATATTATTCCAAAACGAACGCAGGTTCGAAAAGCAGTATTTTGGATCATGCGCAATAAGATCATCTACAATATTTAAATAATAAACTTGGCCCAAATATGCCGGCCACCTTAAATAGCTAAGCTATTTAAAAGCAAATCAAGTGCAAATTCGTTGCACAAACAAAATTAAATTGGGAGAAATAACACCTAATGAACAATTGAGAAATCAAACTCGTAATCCAGTCAGGTTCATAAACACATGAATATTAGAGAAAATTAAAATTATATGTAACACAAATCAACAATCAGTCGGTAATGCGCACAGTTTCACTGCCGACCGCTTCAAAACGCTACCGTTAGGGAGCTTTACACTTGCAACCCGCACTACACCATCACTTCCTGGGTGAAGCTCTATCACACGTACCATGGGCCATCGGAACGGAGGATTGTTGGCTTCTGTCATCAAAACCAAAGAACCAATTTGCAGCTGTGTGCCCCTGTGCGACGTCCATTTTTGCCTTCGTTGGAGTTCAGGAAGAACTTCCTTGGACCATCGTCGCCAAAATTGATTTACAAGCCACTGCCGTTGTTGATATCGATCTAATCGATTTGTCGGAATATGCACCACATCATCCTCCGGTAGAGATGCTAAAGAATTGCCGATGGGGAAATGTCCAGGTGTCAAAGGAGAGTAGTCGTTAGGATCGTGTGACATGGGACTCAAAGGTCGGGAATTCAAAATGGCCTCCACTTGAACCAGAACTGTAAGAGGTTCTTCGAAATTCAAGTTACTATTTTGCAATGTTTTAAATAAATGAGTTTTTGTAGATTTTATGTTGGATTCCCAAATCCCTCCAAAATGCGGAGAACTAGGTGGAATAAAATTCCAAGTCACACCTTCATCCGAAAAATAATTTGAAATTGTTTGCTGTACATCTTGCCACTTTAAATTCTCGTAAAGTTCTTTTATTAATTTTGAGGCCGAAACAAAATTAGTAGCGTTGTCACTAAACATTCTTTTCGGTTTTCCCCTTCTTGCAATAAATCTTTTAAAAACGTCCATAAATGCTCTTGCAGATAAATCCGTTACAAGTTCCAAATGTATAGCTTTTGATGTCATGCAAACAAAAGGCGCAATGTAAACTTTAATAAGCTTAGGATTTCGTGTGAATCTATCTTTAATAGTAATTGGGCCAGCAAAAGCTACTCCCGTATTTGTAAAGCAAGGTGAGTAAGATTCAAAACGAGATACAGGTAAATTTCCCATTTTAGGTTCGCTAATTCTAGGCCTAAATTTAAAGCAAGTTACACAATTTGTCGTTATTTGCCTGCAAAGATTCCTACCTGCCATAGGCCAAAATTCATCTCTAATAGCCGCTAATAGCTGATTTGCACCGCAGTGCAATAGTTTTTTTACTTTATCATACGCAGTATGGTAAAGTATTGTAATCATGCCGAAAAAAAAAATTGAGATTTTAGCGGAAATAGGTCTTTTTGGGTCCCCTGAACATTTTTGACCAAGGTACAAAAAAATGTCTGTGTGTGTGTGTGTGTGTGTGTATGTGTGTGTGTGTGTGTGTGTGTGTGTGTGTGTGTGCGTATGTGTGTACTCGATTTTTGTGACGACGATTCCGGACAAACTACTAAAGGTATCGGGACGAAAGTTCATATTTAGAAGTTTTATGACCAAACTTAGAGCTGAAAAGCTTTTGGTTCAAAAGGGTCCAAAGGAACTGGTAGTTTATTCTAAGCCTTTTTCAAGGATTTTAGAAATGAGCCGCCATTTCTGTAATTTCGTCAAAATAGTTAAATAATAAATTAAAGCAGAGGAAATTTTGAATAATTTATGCCTATGACATTTTTTGGTAAAATTAATAGTTTAGCTGCAAGTGCAAATTCTATTTGATCGAGATCGGTCGCATCTGCATTGATATGCTACATAGTAGCCAGGATTTTGACAAATATTTTTTTTGTGCTGCCACCACAGAAATGTCTATGGCTGTCACCACGCTGTCACACTCGGAGAACCCTCGACTATAAATCTGTCAGAATTTGAATTAGCTTTTTAACCTTGACATTTCGTAGAAGTGGTATCAACCTAACATTTTCTATACCGAAATATAACCATTTTTGATTTTTTTTAAATACGTATTTCTCAAAAAGCAATACAAAAAACGTTGATGTCACTCCTGCCGAAAACTACATAGCGCCACTCGCTCACATGCGACGACGACGCTCCGTCATCGGTGACGCGCCGCATCACCGCTCGTTGTGCTATTCCGTACTTTCGGCACTACAATCGCTCACATGCGACGACGACGCTCCGTGATCGGTGACGCGCCGCATTACCGCTCGTTGTGCTATTCCGTACTTTCGGCACTTGTGAGATAAACAACTATTATTCTGATGACAGTAGGTAGTGTCAAATGCTGATGCTTTGACAATACCTACGATTGATACTATTGACTATCAAAATATCTGTCAAATCCTGGCTAACTAGTTTAATTTTAATGCAGACACGATTTATCTCAGTCAAATAGATTCTCATGCAGCTAAACTATTAATTTTATATATTGTATGATAAAGTCATGTGCCTGGCCACATCAGATTTTTACTTTATCATACGCAGTATGATGAAGTATTGTAATCGTGCCGAAAAAAAAAATTGAGATTTTAGCGGAAATAGGTCTTTATGGGTCCCCTGAACATTTTTGACCAAGGTACAAAAAAATGTCTGTGTGTGTGTGTGTGTGTATGTGTGTGTGTGTGTGTGTGTGTGTGTGTGTGCGTATGTGTGTACTCGATTTTTGTGACGACGATTCCGGAGAAACTACTAAATGTATCGGGACCAAAGTTCATATTTAGAAGTTTTATGACCAAACTTAGAGCTGAAAAGCTTTTGGTTCAAAAGGGTCCAAAGGAACTGGTAGTTTATTCTAAGCTTTTTTCAAGGATTTTGCAAATGAGCCGCTATTTCTGTAATTTCGTCAAAATAGTTAAATAATAAATTAAAGAAGAGGAAATTTTGAATAATTTATGCCTATGAAATTTTTTGGTAAAATGAATAGTTTAGCTTCAAGAGTAAATTCTATTTGATCGAGATCGGTCGCATCTGCATTGACATGAAATTACATAGTAGCCAGGATTTTTCAAATTTTCGGTCTAATGCATGTGTAATGACAATACAGGTAGTGTCAAATGCTGATGTTTTGACAATATCTCACTACATCTACTGTCAATAGTAAAAAGATTTCATATTGTGATACCGTGTACGGTCCTTGCCTGACGGCGTCGGATAGGCAGCGTGTGTTCAGTGTTCAGTGTTCAGCGTGTCCAAACTGTTTGTGTTCTGTTTGTTTTTGGTTTGAGGAAGTATGATCATGTATCGAATGGGCTGGGCGACTTGGGGTGGTTAAACATGGATAACGCTAGGGTGTTTCATGCAGCAATATTATCTCATAAGTTGCTATCCAAGAGAATCCCACAATACCTCATGCGGAAGATAGCTGTAGAACGGATGTCCATAACCTTAATTTAAGATTCAGTGGTTTGTTTGCTCCACCTGCCCATCGCGCTGAGCTGTATAAACGGCCATTCTCTTAGCAGGTCAGTCACATATACACTGGGTCTCAGGGAAGATATGAAAAACTTATCGTTAACCAGTTTTGGGGGAAAGGTGAAGTGTTATCTGTTTGCTCAACAGGAGGGACTTTAGGCATTGAGCGCACATCGCAGGCTGTTTTAATTTTTATATTTTATGGGCGTGTGCGATGTTTTGTTGAGTTGGATTTGCTGCAATTACGCGTAATTAGACTCTAGAGTAATTTTTGTTTTGATAAGTTCTCGAAATAATTGTTATACAGGGTGTTCCCATATTCGCGCATACGGACAGTATGGTGACAATATATAACAAAAACTGAATAAAAAGTTCCTTTATAATTTTTCGATCAGATCAATACTTTTCAATTAATTACGATTTAAAAAAATACAGATTCAAAAACAAAATCTGTCAACATGGTGAAAAAAATGACAAACATTCAACAAACAAAACATGTTAAAGTGTCAAATCGTGTGGTAGTCTATCATAACAAGCTATTATTAGTCAAATGGCTGGTAATTATTCTAATAGGGAGTATTACGACATGCTGATGGCATTAGGCGCTAGTAGTAATCAAGCGGGACAGGCGGCACGTTTATACGCACAGCGGTGTTCGTCTAATCGAAAAATCTTAAAAGAACTTTCTGTTCAGTTTTGGCTGCAGAACGACCCGTCACTGTCCGTATGCGCGAATATGGGAACACCCTGTATTATTGATACAACTATTTAGTTCTAGTTTGCGTAAGGGGTTGCGTGGAAGAGCAAGGCAATTTGCAAACAAGTGTGCTGATCGCCCTAAATATAAATATTATGTTGTTGCATTTAATATTGTTTTGTTAATAAAGGAATTATTTATTTATTTAATTATTTATCAGTCAAATCCTGGCTAACTCGTTTTATTTTAATGCAGACACGACTGATATCAATCAAATAGATTCTCATGCAGCAAAACTATTAATTTTATATATTGTATGATAAAGTCATGTGCCTGGCCACATCAGATTTTTTTTGATAATAATGAGCTATGAGTTTTGTTAATTGATGTCCTTTTGGCAATAACATTGGATGCATTTTGTTAAAATTTAGTTTAGTATTTTGGAGTCTCCCTCCTACACGTAATATACCCTCACTGTCCAAAAACAAACTAAGACAATTTAGACTTGAATTTTTAGAGATGCCTTTTTCTCCTTGTGATAACAATTTAATTTCATTTGAAAACCTGTTTTTTTTGACAACCAATTGTCTTCCTATTTTTATGCGACTTTATATTAGAAATAAATCTCAAAACATAAGCAAATACTCGCCGCGGTGTCGAAAAACTTGAAAATCGATCAAACATGCTGCCACTAAATTCGTGTACCATGGAACAAGTTAGAGTAATGTTGCTCTGTTTAATCTCTGGTAATTCCAAATTCAATCCATTTATTTCACTCAAACTCTCTCGAAATATTTGGGACAAAAATCTTGAACATTGAAACCACAAGGAATTATTTATCAAATTAACAGTTTTCATACCCCGAGAAGTCAGATCCACCGGATTCTCGGCAGATGAAACATGAAACCAAAATTTTGGATCAGTTAATTCTTGAATGACCGCTTATCTATTTGCAACAAACAGTTTAAATTTGCTGGGAGTGGAATTTATCTATGTAATTTTAGAATCAGACCAATAGCAAACATTATGAAAATTGATATTGAACGTTGATCGAAATTATTAGATAATTCAGTAAGCAGTACTGCAGCAGATAATTCAAGCCGCGGTAAAGTTGTAACCTTCGGAGGCGCTACTTTACTTTTTGAACAAAGAAGATAAACGGAAATTGACTCCTTTAAAAAGCATCGCACATACATGCAGGCTCCATAAGCTCGAGTGCTAGCATCAGAAAATCCATGCAATTCTAACTTCAGGTAGGTAGAAGCAAATGTGCAACAAGGAATCCTCAGATCGATAATATGTTTCAAATCTTTTGAAAAGTCAAGCCATGTTTGGTGTAAATGCATTGGAAGGCTTTCATCCCAAGATAGGCCCTCTTTCCAAAGCGCCTGTAATAATATTTTGCCATTTATCACAATGGGGGATATAAGACCCAACGGATCGAATATTTGAGAAACCAGCGATAGTATACTTCGTTTTGTAATAGAATAGAAACCAGAATATGGGCGATATTCAAAAGAAATTTGATCTTTACGGGAATCCCACTGTAAACCTAATGTTTTTATGTTTTGATATATTTTGAGAATCAATTGGAATTGAAAAAAGTTCTGAACCCTGTTCATCGTCCGATATTAGTACTCGCTCATCATTTGATAGAAATTTGCGCAACGGTAAACCATCTGAATTTAAAATACTTGAAACTTCATTACGTAAAGGTAAAGCTTCTTTGGCAGTAGGTGCACCGGAAATCCAGTCATACATATAAAAATTTCTAATAATACTTTCAGAAGCTTCTGGAAATTGTGCACTATTTTTAACTGCGAGATATTCAAGACATTTTGTAGGGAAGCTGGGAGGAAGTAATTAAGATCTGACGGTACATTTTTTCACAATCTCCCACGACAACTATGATATGTCTCCGAAAATAATAATAATAATAATAATAATAATCCACGCCTTAACATCCCCCAACAGCTTACGCCACTACGGGGGCATCGGCAGGCCCGAATTATCATTATTATGGCCCGCGTCTGTGGCACGTCTTAAGTTGTTTGGCTTTCAGCATTCGCGGTGGAGTAAAGGAAAACCACAGAAAAACCTTTACTCTGAAAGCAGGGCGTGGACCTTCAGACTGATAGCCAAGCGCGCTACCACTCGGCCAAAAATTAAGCAGAATAGAAAACAAGTCACTTTGTATCACTGGACCTAACAACTGACATTCATTATTGATCGATATATTGGTATCGGTTTTTGCACTACCATCAAAAACCACACGCAATTTAGTCGTTAAGTGATCCTCTCTGACTGAAATTGTAATTTTTTGTAACTTCGTTATTTGTTATTTTGGACATGTGTCCCATTGATTCATACTCCCTTAAAAATTGTGAATATTGTTCCCTGATAAGAGGTGGTTCTTTATCAAATCTTCTCTCCAATGTTAATAGTCTTTTCAAAGCTACTGCATAAGATTTACCTAAATTATTCAACTCTTCGTTAAAAGGCATTGAAACAACAATTCTACCTGAATCGTTCTGAAATACGGTCTCCTCAAAATACTCTTCGCATGTTCTTTCTTCGGAAGATAACAATGAAAGTTTATTTTTTGGTTCAATTTCTTTTCAACTTCTTCAATTTCCCAATATCTCTGTAGTGAAGTTTGCAATGAAAAGTCTGAAACACAACAACCTGTCAATGCAGGTGGTTGATTAGAAAAATGTTTACCTTGAAAATTTTTCCAGTTGCGCGAAAGTACATAACCTAGTTTGGTTTTTTGTAAGATAAGTGATTTTTTCACTAAGGGAAATTGACCGACGCAAAGTATGTTATAAAAATGTGAAGCACCAATTAAAATGTCGATTTCACCGGGTTTATTAAACTTTCGTCTGCTAATTTTATGTTTGGTGGAATTTTAAGTTGACATTTATCAAAGTGAATTGTGGGAATTAAAGATGTACTATTGGGAATAGCCAAACATGACAAATTTGTCTGATAAGTGGTGACATTTGAACGCAAAGGAACGGACATTCGTTCAGTAAGATTCACGCAATTAGAATTAACGCCAGTGATACACGTGTTAACGTTATCAAAGTTTAGTTTAAGTTTTCTAGCAAATTTAATTGTTATTAAATTGTTCATAGAACCCGAATCCAACCAACAACGTGCTGTATGATTCTTCTCATGAATATCAGTTACAGAAACTAGGGCTGTTAAAAGCAAAGTAATTGAGTGGTGATCACTGCCACTGCAAGACAGACTAGGTGAAATTTTCTGCCTATTTGATGTTGACGGCAAATTTGAATCATTTGTCTCGTAAATGTGCAGTAAAGAATGATGCGGTTTGTGGCAAGTTCTACACGTAAATTTAGAAGTACACCGCTTTAATGACGAGTGCCTCATACAGTTGTAGCACAATTTCAAATCTTTTATTTTTTGTAATCTATCATTTATGTTCAAAGATAGAAATTGTGGACATCTATCCACATAATGACCGTTTTTGCATAAATAGCAGCTTATTTCCCCATTAGCGTTACTTAAATACGTAACTAAAGCAAAATTTTTATTTTGTTTAGATGTAAATCTACTAGAATTGGATTTATCAGCATTAGTAAATGAATCCAGTGCATCATCACAATCAACATCCGTCAAATATTGCACCCTTTCCTCCAAAAACCTAATTAAATCGTCTGACAATATCTCCGATGGCTAATACTTTTTTAAATTTCCTTTTGTTGCTGTATCATGTTTGCTTGAGATAATATGCGTTAAAAAAGCTGCTACCAGTTGATCGTGCCCAATGTTCATGTTTTTCAGACAAAGTAAACTTTTATTTAAGTTATTTAACAATTATGCAAAGTAGATGCCGATGGTTTCGAAACGGGTTTCAAATGAAACACATTGCTTACATGAGATAGAATAATTAGTTTTGGTTTATTATACCTTGATGAAAGGATATCAAGTGCGATTTTATAATTATCATTAGTCGGTTGTAAACCCGCTATGTCGTTAGCTGCTTCACCCTTTAAACAAGAACGTAAATACAATAATGTTTGTGATGGTTGTAAATTTGTTTGATCAATAATTGATTCTAAATTTTCTTTGAAAGCCAAATACTCTTGCAAAGAACCACATTGTGGAAGTGAAAGTTTTGGTAGAGATGGCTGGAAATTGTCTTTATTGTCGACATGACGCGAAACATCTGGAACGAGTAAAGTCTTACTTTCTGATTTTATAAAGTTTAAAACGCATATTTGCGGTTGCCATTACTTCGAGATACAACGTATTAAATTCTCTAATTGATAAACACTCATCCACGTATGGTGAATTCGCCACTAATTCATTGTATATGTCAGTATACTCCTTATTCATATCAGTAACAGCTGCAATTTGTAATGACAATTTTTCATTATCTAATTCTGTGATATTGACCGGTAATTCTGTAAGAAATTCCTGAAAGTTGTTCAAAGAACTGACTAAATTTAACCCTTTTGTAATGAGTAACTTGAAATTCGCCATATTTTAATTTATTAATTTTGGAAAGAACATGGAAAATGGAAAATAGGAATCGGCTAATACCTTATGTGCGTGAAATGCTGGAGTGTTTGTAGCGACTTCCGGCTGGCTGGGAAACGTGGCGGAGTGGCTTTTCCTTTCAATACCGGTTGGACCTGGTGCCCAACGTAGTTTTATTCGTATTTTTCTTCGAAGCTCGGGATCGACGGACCATTTGGTTAGTTTGTAAATAGCTAGTCGCTGATTCTGTTCACTTGGTTTCTTAATAAGAACACTTTTGTTGTAGGAAACGTACTTCTTTATTTCAGAAGGTAAAATGGCGACAATATTTAAATAATAAACTAGGCCCAAACATGGTCGTTGTCCACATATTGGGTTTCAAAATCAAATACTGCCTGTCTCTGTATGATACATTTCTAGGCTTGATTTGTTGCCATATATTGTACGAAATAACTACTCTAAAATCTGGTTTCTTACGATAATCGTCATCAAAACGTGTATCATTCATTTCGCCTGTCGTATCCAGTTCACTAACTGTATTTATTGTTAAGTCAGACTTATTTTGTTCAGGCGACAGCATTACATTCATGTTTGCCCTCATTATGGACAAAACAGATCGTCTATCTTCTACAACATTATTGTAGACAAGGTGAGCGCTCTAGTCTCCATTTAACTCGGCGCTGATAAGTGACCATAGTTCATCCGTGTACTTTGCGAACTGTTTATGTTGAAAGTAATTATAGTACTTCGATAAAGCTGCGATTATTCTTTCGCAAGACACTTTTGATTTTCGTGGCTTTATAGATCACACAAATAGTAGACAAATAAGTATTCATGTAATACACAAAAACGATCTCTTTTCAAACGTTTAACTATTTCTCCACTAAATATTAACACTAATAGGACTACTAAATATCAAACTCAAACCTAATTTGAAGACACTTGAACACAGAAATCATATTTGACAAAATGTTTAGACTAACGAGTGAAAGTTTAGCAGGTAATTCAGAGCCGGCATACACAAACTTTTGTGCCGATATCTTTAAATTGAGTATGACTTTTATTTGTTTATTTGTGTGCAATGAGTAAGACCAGGGTACATATGTCTTAAAGTTAGTGACAATTGACAAAATATTTGTCCAAGATTAATTATCAGGGAGCATGCATTTCATAATTTTCCCGTAAGGTGGCGCTAGGTTATTTCTGCTTGCGTGTTTTGGGCTCAAACACAATATTAGTAAATTTTGCGGAATGCTTAAAACTGTATTACATCAAATTTCATAACTTTTAAGGAATTTATATTGTAGTTGAACAGTGTTGGCGTTCTGATTATTGCGCCATACAGTTCATTTTACAGAACCATATCTTTAAGGGTGGCAGTGAATTGGTTCAACTCCGCACTAAATTATCCAGAGATAATAATTAAACCTGTGTTACATCACCGTTCATTCTCAATCAATTTTAGTTTAATAGCTGTTTTTCCTTTGCATGCGCCATCTAGTATGATTTTAACGAACCGATGCTTTTTCCTTCCACATTTCTAAAAAACTGCAAGGCTGACAAACGGAGTATTCTTACCTACTAACTAAACTATGATACAAGCCATCTAGGAACACTGGTAAGAATCATACTGTGAGCCACGGGAACCAGAACCAATTCGAAATTGTGGCAAGGTATGCAGCCAAATATACATGCATACATACCCATTGGTTAAGGAACTTTTTAAATACTCCTATCTAATAAAATACATTATAAAGAAACTTTCCTCCAACGCCCGAAGAAGAAAAATTTTATTTAAGACCCCAATTTAGCGGACAAAGACAAATGCTTACATTTTGATGGCATAGGGTTACAAGTTGCTTTTATAGGCAAAACCGAGAGAGCTGAAGACTCATCGCTTAAAATCGTATGAACCAAGATATGAACGTACCGCGTGGATTGGTTATATAGCTGTGTATATTAGGTTGCCTACTAGGTAGTTCGTTAAAGATTAATATTTAATTATTAAAAATACTGTCATTTAATTGTGATAATATCCTATATAATTTATATATCCATCATTACCATGTTTAACAGAAGCAAAGTGAAAACATACCAACGAAAACATCTTGTTCACATCAGACGTTCGCGCTCGAATTGGAGGTTAGGTTGCTACCGCTGTCATTCGTTCTTATGGTTCTAAGAACAGACGTACTTTTTTGTCTTGCCCATTTAAATTATACAGCAGACGTATGAAAAGTATGCTATTTCGTTTTAACACGCGTCAATATTTAGAAATAATCTGTAACGTATGTCGAAAATAACAGCTGAAATCTATGAGTAGTCTTCACCTCCCGGTTTTGCCTATATGCTTGTTATTATATACATATCTTCTCTTTATGACTAGTTAGTGTACAATCAAGACTCATACTGGTGATAAGTTAACATGATATTCCTCTATTACGATAATCTAACCGTTTTACACAAATACGTACAATTTATATCAAAACAAAGCCAAATTTCCCAACATTCCGCGGGCAAAAATGAAGGTTTTCATCTGTTATGATAAAATGTAATATTTTTGGTTCATTTCTGGGCAAATGCTTGTAAACTCTGTCAATAGAGGGCGCTACTATGTCCAATCATCTTGTACCGTTAGTATGGCGATAATTTCATGGCTGCCGGAGTAGCCAATTGTTGTTATCACGGTTGTAATGACATTTATGCGCTAACGTCATTGCGAGAAGTAGCGTTCGTTGCCATGGTAGCTAATATATTGTGACGTTCAAACCTTTTTGACAATTAAAGCGTTGGCATGTTGACATCAACAAACAACTATCCTGCCGATGTATGGAAAATAATAAAGGCGGAAACCCAGGAACAGAGAAGACAAAATATCCTTACACCTCCAAGAGACAAACTGAATCTGTTTTTTGTGAATACTGGTAACACCACAAAGCAATCCACATTTGCAGAAAGACGAGATCTAGTGCGTGAAATACCCAGACAACCTGCATCCCTATTCCTAACACCAGTCACCCCACAAGAGGTTTACAACATAATAGGCAGACTGAAAACAAAAAACACCATGGATGTTGATAACATAAGCACAAGGATTTTGCAGTGCAGGGCCGAATGTCTGGCCGAACCTCTTGCAGATGTTGTCAACGCATGTTTCGAAGAAGGTCTAGGACCAGATACAATGAAAATGGCTAAGGTAACACCGATATACAAAAAAGGAAACAGCAGAATGCTCTAACTACAGACCAGTGTCGGTGCTGCCAGTATTCTCCAAGGTGCTAGAGGCGGCATTGCTGACCAGGCTGATGTCCTTTCTAGATCGCCATCGAATTCTTGGTGCTCAACAGTTTGGATTCCGAAAAGGTTGCAGTACAGTGCACGCAGTGCAGGCTCTGCTGGACTATGTGTGGGACGCCGCGGAGGAAGGCGAGGACGCACGGGCCACCATGTGCGACCTTTCCAAGGCGTTCAACTGCTTACAACATGAGGTCCTACTGGAAAAATTAGAGAAGTATGGGATTCGTGGAAAACCCCATGAACTAATACAGTCATACTTAAAAAACAGAACCCAGGCAGTCTTCACTGAGGGAACGCTGGGAACATTCATGGCTGTCACCACGGGGGTCGCCCAAGGGAGTCTGCTAGGACCCCTGACCTTCAGTCTCTACGTGAATGATTTGCCAGACTCAGTCACAAAGGACATGATACTGTATGCAGACGACACCACCCTGCTAACAAGAAACAAAGATCGACAACTCCTGCGTCACTTATCAACAGAGATGCTCGAGAAAGCTAAAGCATGGTTTGAGTCCAATGGTCTTATACTTAATGCAGAAAAAACGAATGAAATCCAATTCACTACTAAAAGAAATACACCAACGCCAGTAGAAACGAATTCGGTCAAACTTCTAGGTATTACCCTAGACACAAGATATGTGGAAATTATCGGCTGATGGAAATGTAATTTGATTAACCAGGATTATTGGGGGAGCAGCCAGTGGGACGATAAATAAAACCCTTCCTTTGCAAGGCCCTAAGCTTTCGGCTGTTTATTTAAGCCTTCTTCAGAGGGAAATCTGAAAACAACGTACAAACAATCCTCACAAGTACAATAAAAAAACAAATGGCAAAACTTACAGCCAGAAGCGTACACCAAATCAAACAATATCATCGGAAAGTGCTCTACGGGCACCCGGCAAACACTCTCTCAAGCAAGCAACGTACATTTGGACACCTCGGTGTTCTCACCACCTTCACAATTCTAAAAGCTAAACATATGGTGAAAAGGATATCAAAAGGATAAAACTCTTTCTATTCACACCTGCTAGTCCGAGCAGCTTTTCTCAAGTTATTAAAATATTTAGACAATTCAAAGCTATGAATCCTAGTTGAAGTTGTTAACATATATAGTTAGTGATCTGTTCCAATTGATTATTCTTATTTTTTCTTCTCCCTTCCTCTCCAATTCACACGCCTTCTCTGTCCAATTCTCCAACCTCACGTCGTTCAATGTCAGAATTCTTCTAATTTGTCTCTACAATATGGTCAGGAATAAGTCAACACAATGCACAAAACAGAAAAGGCACAAACAATCACCTAGGCTTCCTGTAAAGTCCGAATAGTGCTTAAGATATTCAATTTAACGAAGAGATTCGTAACCACCGAAGTGACAGCGTGGACGATTTATACACATAACCTTGCAGACAAAAACACAACACCTAGACACAAGATTAACCTGGCAAAACCATATTGAAGAACTATCCAGGAAACTATCTACAGCGATATACACAATTCGGCGAATCCGACAGATAGTTGGAGTGAAAGCAGCGCTCTTAACATACCATGCAATGTTTCACTCCAAAATGTCATATGGGATAAGAATATGGGGCGAATCAGCACACGCGGAAAAAATATTTAAACAACAGAAAAAAGCAGTAAGAGCCATCGAACAGGTAGAATCCACCTATCACTGCAGACCACTGTTTCAAAAGTACGGGATAATAACACTGACAGGAACATACATATATCACCAGCTGGCAAGAGGGAAAGCAGACCTGCACAACCAACAACGCCGATGGGAGACAACTCGAATCCCACCTTAGAAACGCCAAGGATATATCAATACCGTTCCACCGCACAAACACCACCACAGCTCAACACAGATACTTCCATCTGCTAAATACCCTTCCAAAATTATGGATGGAGAAAAACAATAAAATATTCCAGAGGGACCTGAAGGCGATGATGCAGAAGCAGGCATTCTACAGTGTAGGAGAGTTTATTGCTTATACAACGGGGAGGCCAACATGAATACAAGTGAATACATATTGACGATTTTTGCAATACGATTATATTTGTTGTTATTAATTTCTATTTATAATTCCGTATTTAGCAGAAAATAAACTCTTTCTATTCTATTCTATTCTATTCTATTCATGGTTGTCAACTTGTTAACCTAAATCACCTATAAAAGTCAAAAACTTACGGATGTATTTGGTTGCCTAGGTGTCCGTGTCAACATCCTTCTCGCAGTGACGTCATGCGCCGAAATGAACGAATTTGAGACGCGAAGTGAGCAGACCGTGTGGACCGTGTTCTGGCGGAAATTCGTTAGAAGTTTGAGAGAATTGAACTTCGGGAAGCGAATATCAGCAGTTACGATACAACGTCATGTCGCAGCAAGGAGATCAAGTAAATGCGGAAGCTAATTCACGGTATTTTCAAAATGTCCACAACGTATTACCGGAATTTGACCGTGTTAAAGGCGAAATAGACATCTCATCATGGATCGATAAGATTGAAGAATTTGGAGATAAGATTGAAAACATTATGGATTATCCAAATTGGTTGGTGTGGCTAAGAAATGGAGAGATAGTCTCGCATGTGAAAGTAGAAGCTGGATCGACTGGAAGACGCTATTGAAAGAGATATTTACTGTGGAAACCAATTTAATCGGTTTGCGTTTGCAGGCGCAGAATTACAAATGGAGACAAAACCAAGATATAGAATACTATTTCGAAAAATTGGCCAGGTGCAATAAATGTAGGATGACTGAAGCTGAGGCTATAGAATGGATTGTCCATGGTCTAGAGTCTAGATGACAACCGATTCAAGGATTATTTGGGACCACTTAGCAGGTACACAAAATTAAATGACATTGCCAGACCTTAAAGCAGGAGCTGCTCACATGCGAAGAAATGTGCAGAAACTGAAATTTAATAAGAGCAGCGCCACAAAACAAGTTGTTGTTGCCACAACTGACAACAATAGAAAAACAAAAACTGTTACATGTTTAAAATGTTCAAAAGTTGGACATTATGCGCGAGATTGTCCGGAAAAGAAGCGAAATGACCCGAAGCAGAGCCCACACGTGAGTACCACAACTGACTCGCATGCGCATTGTACTGTCTTAACGATTACAACAGAGAATTCCCATGCAAAATATTTTAATACTGCTCCCGTGAATGACAGAAAGGTTGATTGTTACCTAGATTTGGGAAGTAGCTGCGTTACAATGCGTGAAGATGTCGTTGCTGATCTGAGCTTTTCCTATTTCGAGACCGACACATCATTGGTAGGCTACGGGAATGGAATGGTGAAACCTCTGGGAGTGTTTTTTTTTTTAATAATAAAATAATAATAATATGTAAGAAACATGAGAGGCAACGAGTCATGATTCCCCGACGAGTCGTGATTCACCGACCGGGCGACCTGACGACTGATGACAAAGAAGCGGTTGGAGACAAATAGGCACCTAACGGGGAATCGGATCAGTATTAGATAACTATTCGAATAGTGAAGTGTTAATTGTATTATTCTATATTATTATTATTACAACGTTAACTACATCGAGTTTAGTTTAATTATCCTACACACCTCTAAACGTTCGGGGCGTTTATAGAGCAGCGGCGGGATTCGCTTACATGCTAGTGCAGTCTTGTTAAGTGCACACGTATAAACATCTTTCTTTGTGCGGTTTTGTTTTTGGATTATTCTACATTTTCGTGTTGAGCAAGTAGCTTATTATTTTACGTATTTCACGTGCTTTACGTTTAATTAACGTAAAAATTAAATCAAACCACGTTGATATTTTCTATTGTTTGTAAGTTTGTTTAGTTAACGTACAAATTAAACAAAATAGTTCTGGAAAAAAAAAATAAAAATGGGACGCCGTCGCACGTACTATACGTCTTCGTCCTCAAGTTCTTCAGACAGCGAACACGAAAATGTTAGAAGAATGAAGTTGCTACTAAACGATGCCATCGAAGTTCTTTACCGTCCACCAGCACAGCTGATGTTTCGTATACTCCATCTAAAGCAACGACTCCTAATTCTGTGGATAGACTAGAAGCTATAGTTGAAAAATTAATCCACCACCAGTTTCAACCGACAGCAAATAAACCAACCATCAAGCCAGACTGTATTCCGGAATTCGCACCTGGAAATCCTAATCTAAGTTCTCAAAAATGGATAGAGAAGATAGAGCAATTGGGATCTATCAACAACTGGAATCAAGAGACAATGGCGTTTTATATGCAAGGCCGATTGACTGGTTTAGCAAGGAGATGGTATAATAATTTACATACATACCAATTAACTTGGGAAGAGTGGAAGGGATTGTTACTCAAAACATTCCCGGAACACCAGGATTATGCCGCCACAATGAGAACAATGTTGGTAGGTACAAATTATCAACCGAAACATGGGAAGTATACTACTTCGAAAAGTTGGAATTAGTCAATGCTTGCGACGTTAGTGGTAAGAAGGCTGTATCTTGCTTGATTGATGGTATTAAAGATCCAACCATCCAAGCTGGTGCGAGGGCTGGGAGATGTGAAACTCCAGATCAATTATATGCGGAGTATCTGTCTTCATTGAAACACCAGACGCAACCTTTTACCAAACCAATAAGACCATTCCTTAAGGAATTGGATAAGAACCGCCTGAATGAAACAGCACGGCACAAACAGAAACATTCTACACAGAAATTAAACGAACAACGTTGCTACAATTGCAGACAAAAGGGTCATCATGCTAACAAATGCCCTAAGCCCAAAATTGAACGTACCACCTGCAAACGCTTAGGACATGTAGCCAAGGATTGTCGAAGGACCATTCCTACCCGTGTTGTCGATGTAATTGATGACTCCCAAAAGGGTTACTATTTCAACTGCACCATTAATGGACACGATACCAACGCTTATGTTGATACGGGATGCGAAGCTGTACTTATCAGAGAAGACAATGCAAAGGTATGGAATTTGGATATAAAGCCAACCAATGCAACTATCACTGGTTACGGAGGATCTATTCTATACGCATTAGGCGAGGCTAAAGTGTCGATACAGATAGACCGTGTAGAAGGTGTTGTTACTGGTTTAGTCGTTGCGAACAACATACAAGAAGTTCCAGTTATGATTGGGTAGTCATTTTTAAATCAACCAGGACTATCGATGGTAGTGATGGGCGAAAAAGTGAGGCTTTTAAAGAATCATGACCTCAGTAATGTCCTGGATATCCCTCCAAGAAAGATTCCACTTTGGGCTAAGTAATGCCGTGTGATACCACCAAGGGAAGTGGCTGTCGTCATTGTGACATCTCGAGGATTAACGAAGGGAGATGTTTTCGTTCAAGGCGGATACCGACCTATCCCTGGGCAAGAGCACTACATCGACGGATGTGTAACGAATGGAGAGGATGGATTTGTCACCATTGCTAATTTGTCGTCACAAGAAATCAAGGTTAGTGACTCTTGTATTTTGGTTAGGGGTGTGGATTGCTACCCAGATATGAGTTCCCTAGTCAGTTCTCACATGTTCTACTGTAATAATGTTTCTAAACGCATCGAGTCATTCAATATTTCTGATATAACGTATAATGATCAGTTAAGTGAAGTAGAAGTGGAACAGTTGTTGGATCTAATCGATGAATTTAAATATTGCTTCACTCGGAGTACATGTGAGCTTGGTAGAAGTAGTATTCTAAAAATGGGAGTTCATTTGAAAGACGATAACCCAGTTGTATATCGACCCTACCGTTTATCACACAACGAACGTAAAGTTGTAAGAGACATTGTGACGGACCTTTTAGACAACGGAATCAAATTCACCATACTCGAGTCCAATTTTGCTTGTTAAAAAGGAAAACGGCGTACAACGAATGTGCATTGATTATAGAGCCCTAAACGAGAAAACTATCAAAGACCGATTTCCATTACCGCGCGTTGATGACTGTCTGGAAAGGTTGAAGGACTGTAACTTCTTTACCAGTTTAGATTTAGCAAGCGGGTATTATCAGATTGTAATAGAGGAAGCATCAGTTCCTAAGATTGCTTTCATAACGCCAGATGGGCATTACGAATACCTGAGGATGCCATTTGGGCTTGCAAATGCACCCGCAGTATTTCAACGAACCATAAATAAAGTCTTGGGTAACTTAAGATACGGAAATGCATTGGCTTATATGGATGAAATTCTGATACCATCGAAAGATTTTGCTAGTGGTATAACTTCACTAAGGGAAGTTTTCATTTCATTGAAAGAAGCAGGTCTTACCCTTAGGTTAACGAAGTGCTGCTTTTTTATGGGAAAAGTTGACTACCTAGGTCATGAAATCAGCAGTGGAGGTGTTCAACCGGGAAACAGAAAAACTGACGCTGTGTCTAAGTTCCCAACACCAGCAAATATCCATGCAGTGCGACAATTCTTAGGACTGGCTAGTTAGTTTCGCAAGTATATCAAAGGTTTTGCGAGAGCACTGACAAGTCTAACCAAAAAGGATATACCATTTGAGTGGAAAGAAGAGCAACAAACATCGTTTGAAACCCTTAAGGAAAAACTGGCCTCACGACCGTTATTAGCAATATACGACCCTGAATTAACAACTGAAGTGCATACTGACGCATCAAAAATTGGCATAGGAGGTATCTTATTACAAAGACAGAAAGATAACACATTAAGGCCCGTAATGTATTATTCCCGACAGACTACAAAAGAAGAACAAAGGTGCCATTCATACGAACTGGAAACCTTAGCAGTTGTAAATTCCTTGAAGCAATTTCGTGTTTACCTTGTGGGTATATTCTTCAAGGTAGTCACTGATTGTAATGCTGTCAGAACGACCCTTACAAAGAGAGATTTGATTCCAAGAATTGGTAGATGGTGGCTGTCGATTCAGGAGTTTACCTTTGACATCGAATATCGACCTGGACATAGAATGGCGCATGCGGACGCACTGAGCAGAAATCCAGTTGATTCCATGTTTTGTGATATTGTCGTCTCAGAAGTCAATATAACCGAAAGTGATTGGGTATTAAGTGCTCAATTAAATGACGACAGATGTAAAGCAATTATAGACGTTTTATCAAGAAAACCGATGGACCACGACGAACAAGAACTTCATAAGAATTATAGTATGGTGAACAGTCGACTCTACCGAAATATCGAAGGTGAAAAGAAGTGGGTTGTTCCAAAAGCTGCACGACGACAAGTGGTGTTACATTTCCATGATGGGAATGGTCACATGGCTGCAGAGAAAACTATTTCTGCTATATTAAAACAATATTGGTTTCCCGGAATGCGCAGATACATGAAATTGTGTCTAGAATGCCTAATATAATAAGGAACCAGGAGGACGAAAAGCTGGTTACTTACATCCCATTGAAAAGGTTGCCGAACCATTTGATACCTTGCATATTGACCATTTGGGACCATTTGTGAGATCTAAAAAGAAGAATGCATACTTGATAGTGGTTGTGGATGCTTTCACCAAGTTCGTATTTATGAAGGCTGTCTCTTCTACACAAGTACGGCCGGTTGTTATTTTCCTGGAAAGTATCTTTGATAACTTTGGTGTTCCTAGACGACTTATCTCTGACAGAGGATCATGTTTTACCAGCAAGCAGTTTAAGGAGTGTTGTACGAGGCTCAATGTTAAACATGTATTAAACGCAACAGCTACTCCTCGTGCTAACGGACAAGTCGAGCGGTACAACCGGACTATTTTGCAGTCACTTGGTGCATGCACTGATGACGAAGAAAGATGGGATATGACAATACCTAAAGTGAAATGGGGACTGAATTCAACGACGAATTCAGCAACTGGTAAGACACCATATGAGCTGCTTTTCGGGTACGCACCCCGAGGAGTCTTTGAGAGTGTCTTATCGAACGAAGTTGCCATCACGTCAACGTATGACTCCGATTTAAATAAGACAAGAAAGGCTGTGAAGGATAGAATCGATACCAACCAAAAACGGCAGAAACTACGTTTTGACAAAAGACGTTGTAGGAAAAACTTTCAAAAAGGGTGATCAAGTTCTTGTGCGAAAGGCCCAAACTAGTAACCAAGGAGCTAGTAAGAAGCTTTTACCTAAGTACAGTGGCCCATATATTATTACGCAGGTCCTAGATCGTGATCGCTTTGCGATTGAAGATGAACCAGGTGCTTCTCGATCGCAGAAGAAGTGCAAGGGTATCGTCTCCCTTGATAAGATCAATGCATTCACTTTAGGGGTGAGCTCGGATACCGACGTGGAATCCGAAACTATTTCAATGTAAAGAAATTATTTGCAGTGCACGGATTCGAACGGAAAGAAACCAAACGGTTAGGATTCGAACAGAAAGAATCCATACGAACCGGATTCGAACGGAAAGAATCCCAGAACAGAATTCGAACGGAAAGAATCCTTATGAATAGAATTCGAACGGAAAGAATTCAAGTGGGAAATTTTAACGAACAAATTTCCATTACGAGGATTACAACGAACCCAATCCTGTAGAGATCTAATACGTTTCTTTCAGCATAGTTAGTAAGGTTGTAAGCATTGAGCTAAGTAAAGTAAGGATTTAGATTAAGAGCTGTTTTCTATGATGTGTTATTGATTTGCTCTTAGGTCTCAACTAATGCAGTTGCCATGGACTACCATCGTGGATATGTTTTTATTTTGTGATTTTGTTTATTTGCAAATAACAATGTCTTAAACAAAGTTCTGATATTCTTAATATGTCTAGGTAAATAATGAGGGTCCACAGGGACGTGGATTTCAGCAGCTTGGCCGACTGTAAGCAACATGAGAGGTAACGAGTCATGATTCCCGACGAGTCGTGATTCACCGACCGGGCGACCTGACGACTGATGACAAAGAAGCGGTTGGAGACAAATAGGCACCTAACGAGGAATCGGATCAGTATTAGATAGCTATTCGAATAGTGAAGTGTTAATTGTATTATTCTATATTATTATTATTATTACAACGTTAACTACATCGAGTTTAGTTTAATTATCCTACACACCTCTAAACGTTCGGGGCGTTTATAAATAATAATAAAAAAGCTTTATTGGTCATAATTATCAGAAAATACAAATAATATACTGATCAGGGCGAAGTTCAGTGCAAACTAAGTTGCTCTGCTCTAATACTCAACCCCGTCACCTAAGATTACAGAAAACGAAAGTATTAATAATTAACAGAATAGAAAACAAAAAAATACTATAATAATACTATATGTATGACATCTAATAAAAATCTTTTCAAGTCGTAGTTAATACAAAATAAATAAAAAAACAAAATTTTTAGAGTTTAGCATAATAGAGAAAAAAATCAAAATTAAAGTTATATTCTCTCCAGTTCAGCAAATGCCCCGTTCATTCTAATCACTCTATACCGCGATATGGAACATCTACCGCCAATAGAAAAATGTAACAGATATGTATATAAAAGAAGAAAAAAAAATCTCGTACGGGCTACCATCTAGCGATTTCTCTAAGAAGCAGGTGCGCAATAAAAGAAAACGAAATATATATTATATAGATATATACATATTGTAGCGTTTTTTCGTTCGTTAAGGTGTGAATTAAAACACTCGGTATATTAAAATAGTCAACTAATTTATTTAACACTATTACAGTCTTATTACCTAATTATTAAACACGAACACTAAAAACTAACTGTCACTTAAGGCTACTATAAACATTTATCTTCACAGTATTTATTTCTAACTATTTATGTCGATCAATAATCGCGCCCGCGCTCCGACTGCACTCTGAATAATACTGGCCAGAGAGCGACGGCTCGCTCTTATATACCCGTATCGATCCGTTCTACGTTGTACGGTCCCTTACTAGAACGGTCGCGACTTGTGCTCGCTGTCCGGATAGATCTCTCTGGAAAGAGCTGCCCCGAGAATAACCTCGAACTTCCGGCGCCTTCGCGGCTGTTAAGATCGTCACACTGCCCCCCTCCTAAGCTCGTTTCGTCCCGAAATGATTCCAAAGATGGTGGATGTCGATATCGGCAGAGAGCTCCCTTGTTGCAGCAAGACCTCTTGTGGAAGTAACAGTCCACGGTTCTCTCCAGGGGACGACGTTGAGGGCTATAACAGCACACCAGAATTTGTACGCCCGTCAACCTGAAGAGTGCTTCCAACATGCTGCGAATCATCCTCCAGTCCAAGCCATCGAGTCCGCATGCCAGCTTGGGAATCGCCAGGCTTCTCAGGTCCTCGGCTAGCAATTCTTCCTTTAGAGAACACAAAGTGTCCCAAACATCTCTATAGGTTGGCTTCTCATCGGACGTCTCTTTGGTAACCAAGTGGAAGATCTTCCTGCCGGTCCTTTCATCGGTTGCCTTGAGTGCTTGTCCGATTCTGGGATTAGACCGACGGCGACGCAGCTCTGGAATATTTCCAAACTTCCCGCGGAAAACCTTGGCTATCCCTCTAGACATTTGCAAGTCCTTAGCCACACAATGTGCCAGTGCGTAGCCAGCTGGAGCAGTAAACAGGTCCCGCTGCACTTCACAGGTCACACCGAACCGACTCTTTTGACCATTAGTATGACGGGCCATGAATTCGTCGAATGTCAAATCCGGCTCTGGTTGGATTCGCCGCAGCTCCGCGTCTTCGTGGTCTCCGTAGTAAGGAGCCAGTCGGGCTTTACCCCGCGGTGGCTTTTGTATCCGGTAAAGGACGTCGTTGATAGCTTCCAGAACTTTGTATGGTCCATCCCAGGATGTTTGAAGTTTTGGTGACAGTCCCTTTCGTCTCTTAGGGTCGTAAAGCCAAACCATATCACCGGCATTGTACCTGTGGTCCTTGGCATTCACATCGTATGCGTCCTTCATCCGATTACTGGCATCTTGAATGGAAATGCGAACTTGGCTATGAATGGCATCCATTCTTCTTCGCAGTTCACTGACGTAGTCCTCCCCGGCGACATCAGTTCCTGGCGGGCAACCAAACTTCAGATCGCATGGGAGACGGAGTTCTCTTCCCATAATTATCCGAGCCGGAGACTCTCCCGTGCTTTCGTGGACGGCCGATCGATAAGCCAGGAGGAACAAATGAAGAAAACCATCCCAGTCTCTTTGATGGTCGGAGACCACTTTGGCCAAATACCGATTAATGGTTCTATTCATGCGCTCCACCATTCCATCTGACTGCGGGTGTAACGCAGTAGTTCTTGTTTTCTTGATTCCGAGCGTCTTACAGATGTTCTGGAACAAACTGGATTCAAAATTTCGCCCTTGGTCCGAATGTAGCTCCAAAGGTACGCCAAATCGGCAAATCCATTCTTTCACCAAGGCGTCGGCAATTGTTGAGGCTTCCTGGTTTGGCAGAGCGTATGCCTCAACCCATTTGCTGAAGTAGTCCATCACGACCACGATGTACTTATTTCCTGCTTCGGATTCGGGAAACGGGCCGGCTACGTCGATAGCAATCCTCTCAAAGGGACTTCCCACGTTGTACTGGCGCATCAAAGCCTTCTGCTTTCTCTGCGGCCCATTACTTGCCGCACATACGACGCATTTTCTGCACCAGTCCCTTACGTCTTCCTTGCTATTGACCAAGTAAAATCTTTCCCTCACCTTTCCCAGCGTCTTTGTCACTCCGAGATGTCCTCCTGACACACCGGCATGGAGTTCCTCTAGCAATTCCGCAATCCGACATTTGGGCACAACAATTTGCCTTCTTTCCTCTTTGCCGTCGTGGTCAATTATTTTCCGCCGCAGGAGTCCATCTTCCAGAATTAGGGAGTCCCATTGTGCCCAATACGACTTGATGTTAGGAGCATACTTGGCAACTTCTCCCCAGGTTGGCTTCTTCTCTTCTTTCGTCCAGTTTAGGACTATCTGGATATCGGGATCTTTCTCTTGGTCTTTTGTAAGATCTCTATTTTGCCAAGTATCGTCGACTATGGTAGTTCGTAACAAATCAGCATCTTTTTTCTCTACCCGCTGGCAATGCTTGACGCGTTCTGGACATCGTCTTCTTAGGTGGCCTGCCTTGCCACATTTCCAGCACTCCAACTTTCGGTTCTGGCGGCTACGTTCTTTATCGATCTCCCTGACGATCCGTTTGACTGATTCTTCGAAGTCGTCCTCTCCTGGAATCACTTGTGGGACACGAGCTTGACTTGTGTTCTTGGCAGCTTCGAATTCAAGGGCCCATGCTAGTGCATCAACTAGCTTCGGTGGATGTGCTAGTAGTAGGGCTTGCCTCATTTCACCATCACGGAGTCCGTCCAGGAATGCTTGAACCGCCAAACGTTCCATGATCTTTTCCTGGGCATCTGGATATGCCAGTCGAACCAGACGTGCAATATCTGCCTCAAATTCCTGTAAGGGCTCCCCTGACTTCTGGCACCGATTTTTCAACTGAGTGTGGTAGACATGTTCCAGGTGTGACTGGCCATAACGCGTCTCCAAGTGTCTGACCAGGTGGTCGTAGACTTCTTGCTCTTCCGGGGACATTCTTTGCAAGATAGCAGCAGCATCTCCTCTCAAAGCTAACGTAAGGGCGGTCGCCTTCTCCCTGGATGACCAACCGTTCGCTTTTGCAGCCGCTTCAAACTGACGCTGATAAACATTCCACGACGTTGAACCATCAAATTGCGGTGGTTTGAGGCGCATCAGCCCAACGGAATCCTGATTGCCACTAACTTTGCTCTTGTTGTCCGTTGCTGAAGGTTGATGGGGCAATTCCTGGAAGGTGTTGACGTCCAACGTTGTGATTTTGTTCTGAACTTCCTGGATCTTGCCTTCCAAAATCAAAAGAATTCGCTCTTCCAGTGTAGAAGATTTTGTTAAAATTTCTTCGTTTAATTCCGTTTTTAAGTTTGCCATCTTTTCTTCCAACTTGGCAGAATTCTCTCCTAACTTTTCCCCAAGCTCGCAAACTTTAGCCTCTAGGTCGGCGGAATTTTCTAGCAATTTAGCCTCCAGGTCGGCGGAATTTTCTAGCAATTTAGCCTCTAGGTTGGCGGAATTTTCTAGCAATTTAGCCTCCAGGTCGGTGGAATTTTCCAACACTTTAGCCAGGTCGGCGGAATTTTCTAGCAATTTAGCCTCCAGGTCGGCGGAATTTTCTAACACTTTAGCCAGGTCGGCGGAATTTTCCAGCAATTTAGCGTCCAGGTCGGCGGAATTTTCTAGCAATTTACTCTCCAAACATTGCAGCATTTGGCCGATATCACTTGCACTAGCAAAAACAAAGTTGTCCGGGTCATTGCCGTCTTCAATTAATGCTTTACGAAGCCGCTCCTGCAAGTCCGCTTTCTTCCCCGTCGTATCGCAGTCCCTTTCCTCCAGCTCCTTCTTCAGCTCACTAACTTTTAAGTCCGCTAGTTTCGCCATTTTCACGCACGTTAATTAGTCCGATTTATTTCACTTCAATTTTATTTTCACTAATGTCCAATTCACACCCCACACCTGACACCAATGTAGCGTTTTTTCGTTCGTTAAGGTGTGAATTAAAACACTCGGTATATTAAAATAGTCAACTAATTTATTTAACACTATTACAGTCTTATTACCTAATTATTAAACACGAACACTAAAAACTAACTGTCACTTAAGGCTACTATAAACATTTATCTTCACAGTATTTATTTCTAACTATTTATGTCGATCAATAATCGTGCCCGCGCTCCGACTGCACTCTGAATAATACTGGCCAGAGAGCGACGGCTCGCTCTTATATACCCGTATCGATCCGTTCTACGTTGTACGGTCCCTTACTAGAACGGTCGCGACTTGTGCTCGCTGTCCGGATAGATCTCTCTGGAAAGAGCTGCCCCGAGAATAACCTCGAACTTCCGGCGCCTTCGCGGCTGTTAAGATCGTCACAATATATATCCATTATAGAAAATGTGTGACAGCGTTCAAGAGACCCAGCCGCCCAGCGAGACCCCGGGCAAATCCACACAAGTCAACAGCTAGCAATCAGCACGCAGCTAGTCTAACGCACACAACAGCCTTGCGCGAGCCAGAAATCTAAACCGAGGGACAGAGAAACACTTATAATTGTCTGGCACACCATTGTACACGCTTGCAGCCTGGTACGAAAAAGACCGTTTATAAAATTCAGTGCTGTGCGATGGAGTGGCTAGTAGACCCCTAAATCGGAGGTTAAGGTTATGTATGTCCGTTCTGTATCGCAGTCTAGTCGACAAATACACGGGCTTCCGCATTAGCATAATCTTGTGATAAAAAACCTGACTGTGCAGCAACCTACGTCCCGCCATCGTCAACCATCCCAGCTCAGCATATTTGTGCGAGACCCTGTCAAACTTATGAATTCCGAATACTAATCTAACACAGGAGTTCTGAACCCGTTGCACCCTCACCGAATCAGCAGCCGTGAGACACGGCCGATAGGCCGTATCGCAGTAGTCAGAGCGCGACAACACCAGCGACCTGCACAACAGCGCTTTCGTTCTAACATATAATGTGTCGCAACGGATATAACATTTTAATTTTTGCGTATGCCGACTGTACCAATCGCGACACGTGCTTATGAAAACGCAAGTCCGGCTCGAGGATCACACCCAGGTCGTGAGCGTCATCCACGAGTGGCAAAGCGACGCCGTCGATTTCAATTTTTATTTTATGACTGTTGTTAAATAAATCTCACTTTCTGCCGAATAGCATCACTTTAGATTTAGCTGGGTTGAGCGCAAACCATGGGCGCTTGCAGCAAGACACAATTTTGATAATTCGCGGTTTAGATTAGCGACCCCAACCTCCGTCTGCTTGAACGAGAGATACACCTGGGTGTCATCTGCATAAAAGTGCACGCTACAGGAATCGAACAGTCCATAAAAGGACTATATATAAATGGACAGTTGGAGACAATATAGATCCCTTAGCGACTCCGCGCGAAATAGGCATCTCCTGAGATCTACCGCTCGGCATCTGGACATACTGCCGTTGATGCCGAAGAAACGATGCAAAAAATCCCACTGCTGAAAGGGACAAACCGACGTGTCGCAAAATCTCTAAAAGGATGTGATGGCGAATCGTATCGAACGCTTTAGAGTAATCAAGCAAAACCAACACAGTCATGTCTCCGTAATCCCAAGCACGAATAATGTCATCAACCACACGCGTAACGGGCGACGCACAGCTATGGCCAGCCCTAAAACCCGACTGAACAGGTGGCAGAATATTATTCCTATTTAGATGTTCTTGCAATTATTGGAGAATAATATTTTCCAAGATCTTCGACATAGCCGGCAATATGCTGATCGGCCGCAGATCCCCAAATGATGTTGGGTTTCTGACATTTGCTATGGGTTGGATAACACCACATTGCCATTCCCGGGGAAAAATAGCGGCGGCGATGCAATTATTGATAATGTGTGTGATGTATTTTAATAAAAATGGCAAACAAAGCTTTATAGTTTTTATACCTATACCGTCAGAGCCGATAGCCGCACTCTTTATGGTATTTATAACGGTCGAACCCTTGTTCTCGGATACTGCCTCAAAATTCAGCTGTTCAAAGACCAACCGAGCAAGCCCCGCGTAGTTCTGACTGACCGTACCATCTGCATCAATACCATCCTCCGCGTCCGGCCCGGACTCGCGAAAATAACGACCAATGGCTTCCGCGTCCATCAGGTGCGGGGGCAGAGGTTCCCTTACTTTTTTGAGCCGACACAGAAATTCTGGAGCCTCTTCCATAAATCCTCACCCCCCTGCCGAAAATATTCCCGCTTCCGCAGTCGTAACAGTTTTGTAGCAAGATTTCGCAAAGACTTGTACAAGTTCCAATCACCGACACGCCTATCCCGCTTGTAAATACGCAACACTCTGTCCCGTTCGTCCATTACAGCTTTCAGGTCTGCAGTAAGCCATGGCATACGGGGATTTGTAAATCGAGATGTTTTGTATAGCGCGTGGCGATCTAAAAGAGTCGTCAAGTTAGCATTCATGTATTCAATTTTATCATCTATCAATGTCAAATCAAAGATATTACGCCACGGAATAGACTGTAGTTCTCCGTAAAAAGACTTTAAATCAAATTTAGAAAAATCTATAGGTTTTTAAAACGTGTTTTCGACGGGGTCAAACGCCAGCGAACAGAAAATCAAATCCAGAGATTAGTAAAAAAGATAGGAAACGTCCATAAGTCACCTATGGTGAAATTCGACCACATTTTATTAACTGGTTAACATCTGAGATGTTAGGTGGCAGCACGGTGGCGCTCTGGGCGTTTAACGGCGGGATGTGGCGGTAAATTTGAATTTGTGTGCATTTCTTATGCTTTATTATTTCGTGTTCCTACACAACATACAAAACTTAGTTGTACATTATTTATTATATATTAAATATCAATAACAAATACGAACAGTGTTACTAAAGTAATTCAACACTAAGCTATATTAACAACAATAGAAAGCTTAGCTTCATTACTGCTGCTGACCTGCTGCTCTTCTCTGCTGTTCATAGCAACATGCGCGGCCATATTATCTGCAGAAAGTAAAGGTACAGCTCCTGATTTCAAAAGCAGTCGCCGAAATGCTTTCTTGAATTGCTCGACAGAAAAATATCACTTCATATGTGACAGTTTTTTGTGTCATCTTGCAAAAGGTAAATTCGGCCAATATTTAACATCCATTGCTTGGCTCTGCAAAACCAAAATCTATGCAGATGAGTAATTTCAAAGATTGATTTTTACTTACAGTGAACGATCCTTTGGTATTGTTGCAAAGAATGCCACATCCCTACTATCGAATTTATTTTTTTAACTTGAATTACAAATGCAATAAGTGCCACGACTCATGTTGTACCTTTTGGTAAAGAAAGAAACGCCGGCATTACCACTAAATGCAACGTTAGTCAAATGACGTTTCAAAAAGTGCGTTTTGAACACTTGACATGACAAGACATGACATTTCAGTCACGTCATAGAGCGGTTAGTTAACATTAGAGACGATAGATGGCGCTAATATCGATACGGTCGCATCGCTTCCTATCTTTATTTACTAATCTCTGATCAAATCGTGATCGGACACATGCGGCACGTGCACCACCCCAGAATCAGACACCACGTCACTACCAGACACAATGACCAAATCGATCAAAGTAGCCGTGTTCTCCGTCACGCGAGTAGGCTCTCTAATCAACTGCTGCAACCCGAAACATTCAAGAGCGCAGTCTAGCTCCTCCGCGACATTTGTCCTCAAGCCCAGCAAATCAATATTTAAATCACTTATACAAAGCAAAAAAACAGCAGCGGGCAATACGTCGGACAAAGTGTCCTCAAAAACCGCGAGAAACGTCCGGACCGGCAAGTTTGGAGGCCGTTACGCCACGCCGCATGCAAGTGACATTCCGGAAATGCAGGCTTTCATCCATAGTTGCTCTATATTTTCGTGTGTCTCGATAACACTAAATTTAATGTGTGATCTAATGTACCAACAAACACCCCCGCCACGACCAACTCTACGGCATAAATTGTATCCACCGATCAAAATCCGGTCGTCCGGAACGTCGGAAGCCAGCCAGGTCTCCGATATCGCTATCAGATCAAATTCGAATTCATTTAGAATATCGCGCACCAGCCCTACTTTGTTTTGTAAAGATCTCACGTTAAGGTGCCCGCACTTGAAATATCTATCCCGACCTCTAATTGGCATAGTACCACGTAACATTACTCATAATTAATGATAGTAATCTGACTTACTTCTTACTAGCGGTGATGCATAATCTCACAAGTTCCATAATCGCATAGCAATAAAACCAAGCAAATGTCAGAACGAAAGAAGGCCTAGGGTATAATGATTCACAACCCAAAAAAGACCGGAGAGATCAGATCTTAACTAAAAAATGGAAAAAAGAACAAATTGTTGACGCAATTACACCAGCAACCAACACAATTCTAATTCTAACGTTCACACAAGTAAACCGCCATCTATACATAATTGCAAAGTTCATCATTACTACTTATGAACTTGATTTGATCATTGATCTTAAAACACACCTTCCCATCGAAAGTCCAAACATTTTTATAATCGAATTTTTCAGCCGGCGTCTTGTAAAGATTTAAGCGAACTGCAGTCAGATCTTCTCGGGGCGTTACTTTGGTACCCTTTAATAGCTTTTTGTTAGCGAACACCAGTTTTCTGGCCTTATAACTTAGGAACTTTACTATGATAGCTCTATGCTCCGGTTTACTCTTGCTTCTAGTAACACTTTGTTGGTCACTTACCGCAGATCGACGGGGACCAAATCGGTGTGTGCGCTCGATGTCCTCCGAAGCAACAGCAAAATTCAATTTATTGCAAAATAGGTCGAGTGCGACTTCCTCGGTGTTTTCCCCATTGTTTTCAGGAATGCCAAATATACGAAGACAGTTTCGGCGGGAGTATTGTTCCTGTTCATCAATTTTCTTGTTCAGCGTGCATAATTGACGCTCCATATTCTTATTTGTCCGCATTAAATCCCTATTTCCCTGGTTTCCAACTTCACATTCAGCTGGGCTATTTTCTCCTCAACAGTTTTTAGGATCACAACTGTTAGCCGATCGGATAGTCTATCGATAAAGTCGTCGTCCTTGAGCAGATCCTTTACTTGCAACTTGAATTGTTGCAGCTGTTCTTTCGAAAATTTCATGTTGGTAGAGACAAGCAAAGCGGTTTTGTATCAAAATCGTAGTACTTAATATAAATATATAGTATACCGGGTGATTCAATTTCGAGCCTCACCATGGGGATCTCGGTTATTAGTGGAGATGGAGCCAATGTTTAAATTTGGCAAAGTTTCGTATTTTTGTGCTAATCAATTATCTGAAAAGAAATTTAAGCTATCATTTCTCATTTTTACGATATCCGCAAAAAACTGAAACGTTAAGATATCGTTTTTAATTTTGTATTTAAAACCAAATGTAGCTAGACATTTGAAACAAAAACATTCTACAGGTAACAAGGAATGCAGTGTCATTTTTTAATTTGAGACAACGTCAAAGATGGCGGCGTAACCATGGCCAACTTTTGCTTTTCTTATGGGCGCCATGTTGAATTTTGGCATGGAAACCGGTGTATCTTTATCAAAAGATTCGATTTCGAACGGACGTTCACAGCCTGAATACTAGAAGGAACACTGATATTGCTATTCCGAAGCATAGGACATCTCTATTTGAGCGATCCTTTTCTTACAAGGCCGCTCAAATTTATAATAGCATGCCCTACGAGTTCAAGCAATTAAGTTTGACCATGTTTCGGAGGCGTTGCAGACATTTACTGTTTTCATTACAGTAACAAAAATACTTACAGTTTTGAGCTTTGTTTTTTTTTCTTTTCTTTATTGCGTTTATATGTGTTCTTGGTATTATTTTTTAAGTTTTGTATTTGAGTCATGTCTTATTTATCAGTTGTAATTTTTTAAGATATCTTATTTTTAAGTTGTTTTATTTTTATTTTCAAGGTTCGGTATGAAAACCGCGCCGCGCCTGATACTGTACCTTTTGGGTCATCATGTAATTTTTTTTTTCAAATTGTACATTTATGTTTCATTTATGATATCCCAATAAAAGCATTTATTATTATTATTATTATTATTATTTTCCGATAGTCGTGGGTTTTCTCATTTCCGCAATCTATAACATGTTAACATCCTTTTTTAAAATAATGGTGTAATAATCAAAAAACCTTCAGCTACCCAGCTGAAGCTTGGTTACAGACCGCCGGAGTCGTTGCCAAGCAATGCCAAGAAAATGGACTTGGATCAAGCGGCGCCCTCAGCGTTAAGTTTGCATTTTAAGCAAATAAACCTTAATTGTATTTGATTGTGGATGTAAAATGCCGTTTGCCAATAACAAAAAGCGTGATATAATAAGGGTTTATTATTGTACTCTTAGAAATGGTCGCATCGTCCAATATTCCTAACATTGGACGGAAATTTAGCGGACCATGGATCGTTTAGTAAACCCTGCAATTGTTAGAATCCTCATGGAAATGTGGAAACTGATCAAAGAGGTATTTTAGAAATGGTAAACGTTAAATTACCATAATTTGCAATGCTTCCACTACTGGTTTTTAGATAAATGACGATCCTCGGATTTCTAAGCGGGAAGTAGCCCTTTATTTGGAATGCCGCAAACACGTGTTTGCAGACCATTACGAACAAAGAAATTGAATACGTACAAACCCCACACAAGTCAAACTTTGCAATTGTACGAAATTATTTAAATCAACAATTTCCAAATCGCTGGATTGGTAATGGAGGAGTGGTGGATCCCCTGATTTAAGTCCTCTGGACTATTTTCTTTGGGGAACTGTAAACGACGAAATTTATCACGATACTCGCAGAAATATGGACGATCTGCGGGATCGAATAACAAATGCGGTCAATGCTATTCCGGGAAGAACAGTTAGAAGAGCGTAACAACATGTAGAAAAGCGGGCACGCTTTTATGCCTTCAAGACAATAGGACAATTTGAACATTTACTTAAAAAATAATCTTCATGTTGTATAAACTTGCTTCTTTTACAATCTGAATGTTTTTAATCCAAAGCACTCTTGGTCAGTCCGGTGCCGGCGGTCTGTAACCAAGCTGCAGTTCGTTACTTGATAAGCACCAAAAACAACACGAAAAAGAAGAACGTGTTTTTTATTATTATTAAACCATTGTTTTAAAAAATAAAAAAAAAATGCCAACATTGTAATACATTTCGAAAATGAGAAAAGACACGACTATTGGAAAATGTCAAAATTCAATTAAACTCTTAACTATATCACGCTTTTCGTTATTGGTAAACGGTATTTTACATCCACAATTAAGGTTTATTTGGTTAAATGGCAAACCTAACGTTGAGGGCACCGCTTGATCCTAGTGCATTTTGTTGGCGTTGCCTGGCAACGACTCCGGCGGTCTGTAACCAAGGAGCTTGATCCACACCGACCATAAAGGCAAGTCAATTTTACCCGTATTGAATATTTCTAATAAAGACCTCATTATTCCTAAGGGAACAAACTTGACCAGAGCAGAGAGGTGCATTGAGGTTACCTTTGTTACAGAAGTCAACGAGGAAGAACTAGAAGAAGATTCGATCAACTCTGAAATTGATTGTGAAGATAGGAGGAACCTGACGAACTTATTGGACGAATACAGAGACTTAATCGCGAAAAACATAAGTCAAGTAGGGTGCACTGACAAAATCCAAATGAACATCCAAGTGAATGGTGATACTCCTGTGTACTACAGACCGTACCGACTCTCTCACAGTGAACGGCAGCAAGTGAAGGACATAGTGGAAGAACTTAAGGCGGCGAATGTTATCGAAGATGCAAAGTCACCGTTTGCCAGCCCACTTATTCTAGTGAAGAAGAAAACAGGAGATGTGCGGCTTTGTATCGACTACAGGGCCCTGAACAAGTTGACGGTGAAGAACTACTACCGTTTGCCTTTGATCGACGATCAACTCGATTTACTGAGACGTAAGCGATATTTCTTCAGCCTTGATTTACGCAGTGGTTATTACCAGGTACCATTGAACAATAGTGCCAGAGAGAAAACTGCCTGTATCACACCTGATGGGCATTACCAGTTGAATAGAATGAGTTTTGGACTCTGCAACGCTCCGGCAGTGTTCCAAAGGTTGATCAACACGGTGCTAGGATCCCTAAGGTACGATGTTGCGATGGCTTACCTGGACGACATAATTATACCATCCAGTACGATCGAAGAGAGAATGAAGAGACTGCGAATGGTTTTTGAAGTACTACGAGAGGCTGGACACCCCAAAATTGGAGAAGTGCTATTTCTTCATGAAGAGGATAGAGTACCTTTGCTACGAAATAACAGAAGTAGGAATACAGTCAGGATCCAGGAAATTAAAGAGTTTGGTAGAATTTCCGACGCCAAAAGACGTGCGAACTTTGAGGAGCCTCGTGGGACTGGCGAGCTACTTCCGTCGATTCGTCAGACATTTTTCCATAATCATGCTACCCTTAACTGCCCTACTGTCAAAATCAGTGAAATTTGAGTAGAAGGAAGCTCAAGAGAATGCGTTCTGTAAGATCAAGAAGCTGATGTCTGAAAAACCTGTATTGTCAATCTACGATCCGAAGGCATCAACAGAGGTGTGTGTGTACACGCAAGTTCACTGGGAATTCCAGGCGTATTGTATCAAATCGAGAAGGATGGATTGTTACATCCCATCTCATTTTATAGTAGAAAGACGACAAAAGATGAGTCAAAGTATCACGCCTTTGAGCTGGAAGAACTAGCAGTAGTATGTACGCTGGAAAGATTTAGAGTCTACTTGATAGGCATTGCATTTGTAATACGCAAGTAGTTATTATTCACGGCTCCTATAGCAGTCAAGTGGAAGTGGACTCGTCTCGTTACAACAGTCGAGTGGAAGTAGAGTTTGATGGCAGCGCCATCTGTGTGTTGGTAGGGTGATGTGTGTGCGCGCGGGCGTTGTGGGTGGCATGCAGGCGCCATCTGGTGGTCGATTTTCGAATGAGGTTTGAGCGCCATCTGTGGGCCATTTTGCGAATGAGTTTCTGTCGGTAATATAGAGAATTAACTTTTGAAATTTAAATGCGTGCGTCATCTCTCGGCCGTAGGCGTTATTTATAATTTAAATTTAAAAAAAATGCCTTTGCATAGGTTTGATCTCGCTTCCGGAGAACACGCATACAGCCTAGTTCGGTAACCTATCAGGCAGGCCAAGAGGCCAATTTATCTGCAAAAGCTTATTGGGGAATGACACGCGACGGAGACCGACCGACCGACCGACCGACTGCTGCGCGGGCGTTGTGGGGACAGGTATTATTCACGGCTCCTAAAACAGTCGAGTGGAAGTGGACTCTTACAACAGTCGAGTGGAAGCAGAGTTTGATGTGTAATTTGATAGCAGCGCCATCTGTGTGTTGGTAGGGTGATGTGTGTGCGCGGTAGATAAGCTATAGGACTTCTAGCGCAATTTTACGTGTAAATTCAAAGGGGGGTATAAATTCACTTTACTTCCGGTCCATTAGAAAGAGATAGCTATAAGACGATGGTTAGTGTGACAAGGATAGCCGATATCAATGACGTCATTGTATTTTAGTACAAGTCGCGCCACCTGTCGTCGGGTAGCGCAAAGAAGGCGGCGCGCCATCTGGTGGTCAGTTAACAAATCAGAGCCCTAACTTACCGACTACATCTTAAATTTCAAAAATACGCTGACTAGGCTCGAACTTAACCTCCGCACACGCGCGCATGTCACCTTACACAGGCGAACCATCGGAGTAATTTATCAGCAATAATTTTTTTGTAAAATTTAAAAACTGGCCGTATCTCCTAAACTAAGGCCCGTATCGAAAAACTAATTGCAAAAATACCCCCTAAGACCCCCTGTCCGCTTTGACAATTACAGACCCGATGCCGTAGCAAAAATTACCAAAACGGCACTTTAAAAATTTTTTTGTAAAAATTAAAAAACTGTCTACGCCATGTATCGGCTGGTAGTGCAAGGCCAAGTTGTCGGCACGCCACCTGGTGGTCAGATAGGATGTAAGGGTTGTACCTGTCGGCCATTTTCATATTAGCACGCCACCTGGCGGTCAGATAGCGAATTAGGGTTGCACCTGTCAGCCATTTTGTGTGATTTATTTGAAGAAAACTGTCGGTAGTTGTAGTGTATTGTGTGTTGCATTTATCGGCCATATTGCGAATTGTTGCGCATGCGCGCTATCCGTTGGTCGTTTTTGTAACATATTATTTAAATTTAATTCAAAAATACGCTTGACTAGGCTCGAACTTAACCTCCCGGGAGTACGCGCGTATGTCACCTTACACAGGAGAACCATCGGAGTAATTTATCAGCAATAATTTTTTGTAAAATTTAAAAACTGGCCGTATCTCCTAAACTAAGGCCCGTATCGAAAAACTAATTACAAAAATACCCCCTAAGACCCCCTGTCCGCTTTGACAATTACAGACCCGATGCCGCTGGAAAAATTGCCAAAAAGGCACTTTAAAATTTTTTTGGAAAAATAAAAAAACTGTCTATATCTCCTAAACCAAGGCCCGTATGGAAAAAATTTATTGACAAAATACATTAATTGAAATTTACTGATCATTTTGGGCAAGAATACTTTCAGCCGTAACGATTGCCGCTTTTTTTCCGCGTTATTAAAAAGATCCGACCAAGGAAGGAGCCCGAGTGCGAAAATGTAAATATTTATGCCGGAGAGAGTGAGAGTGATTTAGGGTTCGAATTACTTTGGTTAGACCCCAGGTGTGTGTAGATTTAATATTAATCAATTATTGTGGGAAGTTTCTATTTTCTATCTGTTCAGACTTTTGGGAAGATTCTATAATTACCGCTGCTTCTGTTTAATTTCGACTTATCCATTATCATGATGAAAACAAAGTTCAACGTTTATTATTATGACTGTCTTATTTTATTTATTTACAGAACAGAATTTGTATTGTGTGTACCATTTATAGGCCACCGCGGCGCCCGCCCACCGTCGTCGCCGAGCGAGAGCGCGCAGCACGACCGACGACGGAATTGACCGATCGCTGCGCGCGGGCCCCGACGCCTCGCGGCGGGGAGCGAGTAACGGTCTGTCCGCCGTATTTGAAATAAAAGGCTGCGTGTTTAAATATATTTATTGAATATAAACACATAATAAAAACTGGTGTACTAAATTTAGATGACATAGCCACTGTCCGCTTGGACAACTACAGACCCAATGACGTTGCTAAAGTTGCCAAAAACGCACCACTAAAGAGATTTTTGTTAATTTAAAAAACTGGTCGCATCTTGCAAGAGTAAATCTAAGGTAGCTATTTAATTCTTTTGTATAATTAAAAAAACTCAGTAGAATTAGTGTATAGATCAATATTGCTTATATTTTAAAAGCAAAGCCGGTGGCGCTTTATAATATTGCAGATGGCACAATTTTTTAATACAGAATTTAATATTTTGCAGTCATTTGTCGCTCTGGATAGAAGAGGATCTTGTAAGGATTTTTTTTTGTGTACCGTTTGCACGCTTGCTGACAAATATGCTTATTTTTTTGCTTTTTTTCCCCCAATAGCCCATTGGCATGACTTATCCGCAACGTTCTTTAGATTTTTGTTAATTTAAAAAACTGGTCGCATCTTGCAAGAGTAAATCTAAGGTAGCTATTTAGTTCTTTTGTATAATTAAAAAACTCAGTAGAATTAGTGTATAGATCAATATTGCTTATATTTTAAAAGCAAAGCCGGTGGCGCTTTATAATATTGCAGATGGCACAATTTTTTAATACAGAATTTAATATTTTGCAGTCATTTGTCGCTCTGGATAGAAGAGGATCTTGTAAGGAATTTTTTTGTGTACCGTTTGCACGCTTGCTTACAAATATGCTTAATTTTTTTTTGCTTTTTTTCCCCAATAGCCTATTGGCATGACTTATCCGCAACGTTCTTTTGTAACACAGGTATGTATTTTTAGACCCGCATTATTATTTATATTACCTATCCACAATTGGCGGTGTCTTCCAACAGAGGGCGTATCGGCGCGCGCGTCTTTGCAATTCCAACAGAGGGCGTATCGCGCGGCGCGCGTTTGTTTTTTGAAATTGAAATTAGCGGTTGAGCGCCATCTGTAGATGACACGCGATGTCTTTGCAATATAGGGGCGAATCGGCGCGCGCGTTTTTTTTGAGCGCCATCTCACGCGCGATGTCTTCCAACAGAGGACGTGCCGCGCGGTACTGCGCAAACTGAAATTGTCCAATTTTTGTCATTTGAGAAAAAAATTCTCCGATGGAAATAAAACACATAATATTTTTTTTTGTTAAAATATTTTAATGTTTTCTTTTAATTGATATAACAATAATTTGTTATTGAGGTTGTGAATTACTTTTCGATTTACACAACAAGTGAGTCCAAACGACTTTGGAGTAATGTTATGTTGATCAGGTCACTTAACTCTTTACATATACTGGATAATAAACCCTCGGTTTGCATTTTTTCTATGAACATGTCAATAGATATTTTATCAGTCAGATATTGATGACAATAATCAATACCCAATAAAATTGGTTGAAGTTGCAATTGCAGATGCCAGGTTTCCTCCCACCGGTAAGCGTATTTGTTCGGTAAAACAAAATTTTTAATTTCATGTAGTAGATTCTGACGACGAAGATCGTATTGTTCTCGTTGCAATTGAATTGCTTGTTTCAGGTTTGTAGCAGTTGACACCATTTCTAACAAAAATATAAACATTTAATAACTTCATATTAGATTATTGAAAAGAAAGTACATACTTAATATATTCGTAAGTTGACTGATTGACGTACGTTAACTACGCTGATTCGTTTGTGAGGACTTTAAATTCATACATCGTTTAATAGTAATCCAACTGTTACATATATAGTGCTTTGAGTTGGAAGGGGTTCAAACCATACACCAAGTCACGCGCGGTACTGCGCAAATTGAAATTGTACAATTTTTTGTGATTTGAGAAAAAATTCTTCGATGGAAATAAAACACAATATTTTTTTTATTAATATATTTTAATGTTTTTTCTTTAAATTGATATAACAATAATTTGTTTTTTGAGGGTTATGTTAACGTAAGATAATAAGTGTTATTATAGAATTACAAAATTCTGGTGTAACAATATAGAATGGAACAATAAAGATACTATAAAGAAATAGTTTTTTTTTTTTAAATTATCATCATAATGCTTACAATAAATGCACCAGCTATTGCCAGGCTTTTCGAAATTCATTTGTTTGACGGTGTTTCTGAGCATTAAATATTAACTGCGACTCATTGCTTCTGAAATTTTTATATAAAATATTACCGTTACCCCAGTATTGTCAGTATTTCACTTTCATCCTAAGAACGAAACCCTACAAATGTAGTTATATGACGTTTGTTACACATAAACTTACATTGTCGGTGTAAAATTTTGATGAAAAAAAATGTGACCAAAACGTCCATATTAGTATATTAACTTTTTTATATACCGATGACCTTTATTGAACGCTGGAATCGATTACGCATTGCAAATTAACAAAGTAATAGTACGGAATGGATGCCAATGCATCAACCTTGAATGAGACCGGTTTCTAGCTGTACGGGTACATCTGTGTGTTTTTAACGGAGAATTTATATTCGTAGAAACTTGCAAATTAAATAAACAACAACAGAATCGATTTCGAACGTTAAACATAACATATTATTTAACACTTTCACTCAAAGTAAAAATAAACTAGCTGGTCCTATAGTCACGCAAACATAAAAGATTTATTCAACTTTACCCAACGCCGTTATCCATGTCGGACATCACATTATTGTAATTGCTTGGAGAATGCATTTTTCTGTTTTGTATCGCATGAACGCAACAAAATCACCAAAGAATTTTGATGTATATGAAAATTAAGGAAGCTATAAGATGACTTTGTTTGACGCAGCTGTCTTGATTTTGGGTAGTGAGATTTTTTAAAATAAACTGTTTTATGCTTAACATAGGAAATCTAAACAAACTAGAACACCAATTTTGGTGTTTCAAAGATGAACAATAATTGAAAATAAATGTAATTGTAAAGGTGAATTAGACTGTTTACGCAAAATTATGGTGCAAATTAATTGCAAATTTTGTGCATTTAATTTCTAATATGTCGAGAGCACGCAGCAAAACCATGCCTCGTTTAACATGAACTCAACAAAAGCTTCAAAGGAGCATCGAAGAATTTTGATGCATATACAAATTAAGGAAGCTCCTAAGATGACTTTGTTTGACGCTGCCCCCTTGTTTTTATTTTGTAACACTTTAAAAATAAACTGTTTTATGCTTAACATAGGAAATCTAATCAAACTAGAGCACCAGATTTGGTGTTTCAAAGATGAACAATAATTGAAAATAAATGTAATTGTAAAGGGGAATTAGATTGTTTACGCTAAATTATGGTGTGCTTTGCACATTCCAAAGTATTAGTTCCGAATTTTTTGCATTCGATTACTAATAGGTCGAGAGAATTTTTATGTAAATAATAATTAAGGACGGTCTAAGATTACTTTGTTTGACGCTGCTGCCTTGATTTTAGGTTGTAACATTTTTAAAATAAACTGTTTTATGCTTAGGAAATCTAAACAAACTAGAGCCATCCACTTTGGTGTTTCAAAGATGAACAATAATTGAAAATAAATGTAATTGTAAAGGGGAATTAGATTGTTTACGCTAAATTATGGTATGCTTTGCACATTCCAAAGAATTAGTTCCGAATTTTATACATTTGATTACTAATAGGTCGAGAGAATTTTGATGTAAATAATAATTAAGGACGGTCTAAGATGACTTTGTTTGACGCTGCTGCCTTGATTTTAGGTTGTAACATTTTAAAAATAAACTGTTTTATGCTTAACTTAGGAAATCTAAACAAACTAGAGCCATCCATTTTGGTGTTTCAAAGATGAATAATAATTGAAAATAAATGTAATTGTAAAGGGGAGTTAGACTGTCTACGCTAAATTATGGTGTGCTTTGCACATGCTATAGAATTAATTCCAAATTTGTGGTCGAGAGCACGCGACAAAACCACACCGTCCTGAAACATGACTACGAAAATTTTATATATCATTGGCCTAATTTAAAAATTGCGTATGTCCATGTTGTTAAAAATACATTTTTTAAATCTTTGTTAGAGCTTTTTGCTCTGTCGAATGATTTAACAGCATACATCAAAAGAATTTGATAATTGTATTTACGGTGGAATTATGATTTTAATATTTACACAAAACAGTATTTTATGTTTCCTGTAAAAATTGTGTTCTTTGGATATGTACAAATTTCAAATTAGCCCGACGATATGATGTAAAAATAATGTGGTGAATAGGAAGAAATGGCGAGTAAACTGCTACCTAAGCAAAGCTGTCAGTCGAAAGGTATTTAATTAGGCTTATATTACTAATTAACATTGGGTGGGCGAACCAGTACCCTCACACCATATTTGAATGACTTTTTTTGTCTTAATTATACAGGATCTTTCATAATAACTTGGTGTGCCTATCCCTGTTTGACAGCAAGTGGTTGGCAAACCGTCTTGAAGGCATAAAATGTAAGAAATATGACACTACTTTCATCAAAAATCCCGGTAGTATTTTAAAAAATAAAGTTTGTTTTCTCAAAACTTCAAACATACCACTTCAGACATTATTGTTAGACGATTTCTTTTTCGAAAACAAGAGTCCTTCAGTACTCAATCAAAATATCTGAATGCGTTTGTTCTCAATCATAGATGAATATAATGTCCTTTCATAATAACTTGTCGTGCCTAACTCTATTTGGTGAGAAGCACTTGGTACGGCTATAACGACCGCTATAAATATGTATATTTCCTCTTCAAATTGGTAAGTCGAGAGCTTCCAGTCTAATGTGGTTAGGCAAACCAAGTTATTAGGAGAGCATGTTGTGAGGGTACTGATATTCACAATTTTAGTCATTTATTAGCTTGATTAAACATCGTTTCGGCCAGGACTGCTTAATTCTACATTAGCATTTTTTCTCCATAAGTAGTGATATTTTACGAGCGTATGTTTTGCCGCAGACTCCTCGCCTACAACATTTCAATAATCTCAAGGAAGGTGTCGGTATTTTAAATCGTTTGTGTAGTTTGCAGTAATGGTTTTAATGCAAAAGTGAATAATAGTATTGTCGTTGAAATGTATGTGAACTATATAGCGGCGATAGCCAAACAGATAAATTGTATCCATAAGTCGGATGAAAACTATAGAAAATGTTTGCTCTTTACGTTGTTGAGTGACGAAGAGAAAACAGCGCTAAAGGGACTAAAAGGACATAGTGTGGGCTGACAGTCAGGACCCGATACGGGTGTTGGGCCCTCTAACAATCTTCAAGACTATATTGATACACTGAAGATTATAAATTGTTACACTACTATCAAATTGTAATTTTTTTCGCATCTGTATATTTAGTAAATTTATATTTTTTTTTCATGCATTTGTTTTATTTTAGTAATAAGATGGAGAAAAAACGACAAAAAATTTAAAAAAAACTCATTTATTCAGTATCATAAATTTTCTCTGCTGATTTAATATATCAAAAAAGGAAATCACACCCCGCTAAGGTCTTGGTGACTGCGATGAGGACGACATCGTCGTCATAGTCCACCACGTTTGCAGCCAATCTCGAAGAAGGTAAGCATTTTGATGGGCGCATTGCAGCTCGTTGATGGCATGCTTGTTGCAATGATACTTGGCACCAACAACAATACCATCAGCTCCTCCTGCTCCTGCTTGAAGTTTTAGCGTTGAGAGTGCCGGACAACCCATGTCTTCAATATTGAGAATATGAATATTTGGTAGGATGTTTTCTAACCAGCACTTTTTTTGCAGTCCCTTGACGATTATTTGAGAACCGTTATCAATTCCGGCCGTCCGTAAAAGTGAACATAAATTGGTATAAGGAGCCTCTTCTCCTGGTGCCGCTACTTGTTCTTGTTGTTGACGTCGTGTTGTCAAATTGTGGTTACCGCCATTGTAGAGAAAATTCTCATCTTGCTTTTGCCACGTAAGTCCATGTATTTGTGTCGTAACAAAGCGTACATGCCGCTGTAGATTTTCCTCCAAATGCGCGAACTTAACGGGTAATTTGAAAAATTTATGCAGCTCACCATGACCGGAATAAACATGTAGTAGGGTCAATTCTTTGCATATGAATTCACTATCTTTCAGTTGAAAGCCTTGCACGTCGATGATCCAAGTGTTCATCATCACGTTATCAGTTAGTAATTAGTCAAATGTTTATTACTGAACCGACCGACCGACCGATCGACCGACTGATGCTGACCTCGCCAGCTAATGGTCTAGACTTTAAAATGCATTCGTTAATTAGGCAAATGTTTATTTCTGATTGACACACGGAGACCTACATACCGACCATCCGATCGACCACGGCGAGACCAACCTACTGCTGTCGAGACGGACCGATCAACCGACCGACTGCTGTCGAGGCTAACCGATTAACTGACCGATCACCCACCAACCAACCGACCGACTGGTGTCGAGACGGATCGATCAAAAGACCGTCGGTCGGTCTCGCCGTGGTCGATCGGATGGTCGGTATGTAGGTCTCCGTGTGTCAATCAGAAATAAACATTTGCCTAATTAACGAATGCATTTTAAAGTCTAGACCATTAGCTCGCGAGGTCAGCATCAGTCGGTCGATCGGTCGGTCGGTCGGTTCAGTAATAAACATTTGACTAATTACTAACTGACGAGGTCTGATCGCTGTAAGACGCCGTGATGATGAACACTTGGATCATCGACGTGCAAGGCTTTCAACTGAAAGATAGTGAATTCATATGCAAAGAATTGACCCTACTACATGTTTATTCCGGTCATGGTGAGCTGCATAAATTTTTCAAATTACCCGTTAAGTTCGCGCATTTGGAGGAAAATCTACAGCGGCTTTGTTACGACACAAATACATGGACTTACGTGGCAAAAGCAAGATGAGAATTTTCTCTACAATGGCGGTAACCACAATTTGACAACACGACGTCAACAACAAGAACAAGTAGCGGCAGCAGAAGAAGAGGCTCCTTATACCAATTTATGTTCACTTTTACGGACGGCCGGAATTGATAACGGTTCTCAAATAATCGTCAAGGGACTGCAAAAAAAGTGCTGGTTAGAAAACATCCTACCAAATATTCATATTCTCAATATTGAAGACATGGGTTGTCCGGCACTCTCAACGCTAAAACTTCAAGCAGGAGCAGGAGGAGCTGATGGTATTGTTGTTGGTGCCAAGTATCATTGCAACAAGCATGCCATCAACGAGCTGCAATGCGCCCATCAAAATGCTTACCTTCTTCGAGATTGGCTGCAAACGTGGTGGACTATGACGACGATGTCGTCCTCATCGCAGTCACCAAGACCTTAGCGGGGTGTGATTTCCTTTTTTGATATATTAAATCAGCAGAGAAAATTTATGATACTGAATAAATGAGTTTTTTTTAAATTTTTTGTCGTTTTTTCTCCATCTTATTACTAAAATAAAACAAATGCATGAAAAAAAATATAAATTTACTAAATATACAGATGCGAAAAAAATTACAATTTGATAGTAGTGTAACAATTTATAATCTTCAGTGTATCAATATAGTCTTGAAGATTGTTAGAGGGCCCAACACCCGTATCGGGTCCTGACTGTCAGCCCACACTATGTCCTTTTAGTCCCTTTAGCGCTGTTTTCTCTTCGTCACTCAACAACGTAAAGAGCAAACATTTTCTATAGATTTCATCCGACTTATGGATACAATTTATCTGTTTGGCTATCGCCGCTATATAGTTCACATACATTTCAACGACAATACTATTATTCACTTTTGCATTAAAACCATTACTGCAAACTACACAAACGATTTAAAATACCGACACCTTCCTTGAGATTATTGAAATGTTGTAGGCGAGGAGTCTGCGGCAAAACATACGCTCGTAAAATATCACTACTTATGGAGAAAAAATGCTAATGTAGAATTAAGCAGTCCTGGCCGAAACGATGTTTAATCAAGCTAATAAATGACTAAAATTGTGAATATCAGTACCCTCACAACATGCTCTCCTAATAACTTGGTTTGCCTAACCACATTAGACTGGAAGCTCTCGACTTACCAATTTGAAGAGGAAATATACATATTTATAGCGGTCGTTATAGCCGTACCAAGTGCTTCTCACCAAATAGAGTTAGGCACGACAAGTTATTATGAAAGGACATTATATTCATCTCTGATTGAGAACAAACGCATTCAGATATTTTGATTGAGTACTGAAGGACTCTTGTTTTCGAAAAAGAAATCGTCTAACAATAATGTCTGAAGTGGTATGTTTGAAGTTTTGAGAAAACAAACTTTATTTTTTAAAATACTACCGGGATTTTTGATGAAAGTAGTGTCATATTTCTTACATTTTATGCCTTCAAGACGGTTTGCCAACCACTTGCTGTCAAACAGGGATAGGCACACCAAGTTATTATGAAAGATCCTGTATAATTAAGACAAAAAAAGTCATTCAAATATGGTGTGAGGGTACTCTTTCGCCCACCCAATGTTAATTAGTAATATAAGCCTAATTAAATACCTTTCGACTGACAGCTTTGCTTAGGTAGCAGTTTACTCGCCATTTCTTCCTATTCACCACATTATTTTTACATCATATCGTCGGGCTAATTTGAAATTTGTACATATCCAAAGAACACAATTTTTACAGGAAACATAAAATACTGTTTTGTGTAAATATTAAAATCATAATTCCACCGTAAATACAATTATCAAATTCTTTTGATGTATGCTGTTAAATCATTCGACAGAGCAAAAAGCTCTAACAGACAAAGATTAAAAAAATGTATTTTTAACAACATGGACATACGCAATTTTTAAATTAGGCCAACGATATATAAAATTTTCGTAGTCATGTTTCAGGACGGTGTGGTTTTGTCGCGTGCTCTCGACCACAAATTTGGAATTAATTCTATAGCATGTGCAAAGCACACCATAATTTAGCGTAGACAGTCTAACTCCCCTTTACAATTACATTTATTTTCAATTATTATTCATCTTTGAAACACCAAAATGGATGGCTCTAGTTTGTTTAGATTTCCTAAGTTAAGCATAAAACAGTTTATTTTTAAAATGTTACAACCTAAAATCAAGGCAGCAGCGTCAAACAAAGTCATCTTAGACCGTCCTTAATTATTATTTACATCAAAATTCTCTCGACCTATTAGTAATCAAATGTATAAAATTCGGAACTAATTCTTTGGAATGTGCAAAGCATACCATAATTTAGCGTAAACAATCTAATTCCCCTTTACAATTACATTTATTTTCAATTATTGTTCATCTTTGAAACACCAAAGTGGATGGCTCTAGTTTGTTTAGATTTCCTAAGCATAAAACAGTTTATTTTAAAAATGTTACAACCTAAAATCAAGGCAGCAGCGTCAAACAAAGTAATCTTAGACCGTCCTTAATTATTATTTACATAAAAATTCTCTCGACCTATTAGTAATCGAATGCAAAAAATTCGGAACTAATTCTTTGGAATGTGCAAAGCACACCATAATTTAGCGTAAACAATCTAATTCCCCTTTACAATTACATTTATTTTCAATTATTGTTCATCTTTGAAACACCAAATCTGGTGCTCTAGTTTGATTAGATTTCCTATGTTAAGCATAAAACAGTTTATTTTTAAAGTGTTACAAAATAAAAACAAGGGGGCAGCGTCAAACAAAGTCATCTTAGGAGCTTCCTTAATTTGTATATGCATCAAAATTCTTCGATGCTCCTTTGAAGCTTTTGTTGAGTTCATGTTAAACGAGGCATGGTTTTGCTGCGTGCTCTCGACATATTAGAAATTAAATGCACAAAATTTGCAATTAATTTGCACCATAATTTTGCGTAAACAGTCTAATTCACCTTTACAATTACATTTATTTTCAATTATTGTTCATCTTTGAAACACCAAAATTGGTGTTCTAGTTTGTTTAGATTTCCTATGTTAAGCATAAAACAGTTTATTTTAAAAAATCTCACTACCCAAAATCAAGACAGCTGCGTCAAACAAAGTCATCTTATAGCTTCCTTAATTTTCATATACATCAAAATTCTTTGGTGATTTTGTTGCGTTCATGCGATACAAAACAGAAAAATGCATTCTCCAAGCAATTACAATAATGTGATGTCCGACATGGATAACGGCGTTGGGTAAAGTTGAATAAATCTTTTATGTTTGCGTGACTATAGGACCAGCTAGTTTATTTTTACTTTGAGTGAAAGTGTTAAATAATATGTTATGTTTAACGTTCGAAATCGATTCTGTTGTTGTTTATTTAATTTGCAAGTTTCTACGAATATAAATTCTCCGTTAAAAACACACAGATGTACCCGTACAGCTAGAAACCGGTCTCATTCAAGGTTGATGCATTGGCATCCATTCCGTACTATTACTTTGTTAATTTGCAATGCGTAATCGATTCCAGCGTTCAATAAAGGTCATCGGTATATAAAAAAGTTAATATACTAATATGGACGTTTTGGTCACATTTTTTTTCATCAAAATTTTACACCGACAATGTAAGTTTATGTGTAACAAACGTCATATAACTACATTTGTAGGGTTTCGTTCTTAGGATGAAAGTGAAATACTGACAATACTGGGGTAACGGTAATATTTTATATAAAAATTTCAGAAGCAATGAGTCGCAGTTAATATTTAATGCTCAGAAACACCGTCAAACAAATGAATTTCGAAAAGCCTGGCAATAGCTGGTGCATTTATTGTAAGCATTATGATGATAATTAAAAAAAAACTATTTCTTTATAGTATCTTTATTGTTCCATTCTATATTGTTACACCAGAATTTTGTAATTCTATAATAACACTTATTATCTTACGTTAACATAACCCTCAAAAAACAAATTATTGTTATATCAATTTAAAGAAAAAACATTAAAATATATTAATAAAAAAAATATTGTGTTTTATTTCCATCGAAGAATTTTTTCTCAAATCACAAAAAATTGTACAATTTCAATTTGCGCAGTACCGCGCGTGACTTGGTGTATGGTTTGAACCCCTTCCAACTCAAAGCACTATATATGTAACAGTTGGATTACTATTAAACGATGTATGAATTTAAAGTCCTCACAAACGAATCAGCGTAGTTAACGTACGTCAATCAGTCAACTTACGAATATATTAAGTATGTACTTTCTTTTCAATAATCTAATATGAAGTTATTAAATGTTTATATTTTTGTTAGAAATGGTGTCAACTGCTACAAACCTGAAACAAGCAATTCAATTGCAACGAGAACAATACGATCTTCGTCGTCAGAATCTACTAGATGAAATTAAAAATTTTGTTTTACCGAACAAATACGCTTACCGGTGGGAGGAAACCTGGCATCTGCAATTGCAACTTCAACCAATTTTATTGGGTATTGATTATTGTCATCAATATCTGACTGATAAAATATCTATTGACATGTTCATAGAAAAAATGCAAACCGAGGGTTTATTATCCAGTATATGTAAAGAGTTAAGTGACCTGATCAACATAACATTACTCCAAAGTCGTTTGGACTCACTTGTTGTGTAAATCGAAAAGTAATTCACAACCTCAATAACAAATTATTGTTATATCAATTAAAAGAAAACATTAAAATATTTTAACAAAAAAAAAATATTATGTGTTTTATTTCCATCGGAGAATTTTTTTCTCAAATGACAAAAATTGGACAATTTCTGTTGGAAGACATCGCGCGTGAGATGGCGCTCAAAAAAAACGCGCGCGCCGATTCGCCCCTATATTGCAAAGACATCGCGTGTCATCTACAGATGGCGCTCAACCGCTAATTTCAATTTCAAAAAACAAACGCGCGCCGCGCGATACGCCCTCTGTTGGAATTGCAAAGACGCGCGCGCCGATACGCCCTCTGTTGGAAGACACCGCCAATTGTGGATAGGTAATATAAATAATAATGCGGGTCTAAAAATACATACCTGTGTTACAAAAGAACGTTGCGGATAAGTCATGCCAATAGGCTATTGGGGAAAAAAAGCAAAAAAAAATTAAGCATATTTGTAAGCAAGCGTGCAAACGGTACACAAAAAAATTCCTTACAAGATCCTCTTCTATCCAGAGCGACAAATGACTGCAAAATATTAAATTCTGTATTAAAAAATTGTGCCATCTGCAATATTATAAAGCGCCACCGGCTTTGCTTTTAAAATATAAGCAATATTGATCTATACACTAATTCTACTGAGTTTTTTAATTATACAAAAGAACTAAATAGCTACCTTAGATTTACTCTTGCAAGATGCGACCAGTTTTTTAAATTAACAAAAATCTAAAGAACGTTGCGGATAAGTCATGCCAATGGGCTATTGGGGGAAAAAAAGCAAAAAAATAAGCATATTTGTCAGCAAGCGTGCAAACGGTACACAAAAAAAAATCCTTACAAGATCCTCTTCTATCCAGAGCGACAAATGACTGCAAAATATTAAATTCTGTATTAAAAAATTGTGCCATCTGCAATATTATAAAGCGCCACCGGCTTTGCTTTTAAAATATAAGCAATATTGATCTATACACTAATTCTACTGAGTTTTTTTAATTATACAAAAGAATTAAATAGCTACCTTAGATTTACTCTTGCAAGATGCGACCAGTTTTTTAAATTAACAAAAATCTCTTTAGTGGTGCGTTTTTGGCAACTTTAGCAACGTCATTGGGTCTGTAGTTGTCCAAGCGGACAGTGGCTATGTCATCTAAATTTAGTACACCAGTTTTTATTATGTGTTTATATTCAATAAATATATTTAAACACGCAGCCTTTTATTTCAAATACGGCGGACAGACCGTTACTCGCTCCCCGCCGCGAGGCGTCGGGGCCCGCGCGCAGCGATCGGTCAATTCCGTCGTCGGTCGTGCTGCGCGCTCTCGCTCGGCGACGACGGTGGGCGGGCGCCGCGGTGGCCTATAAATGGTACACACAATACAAATTCTGTTCTGTAAATAAATAAAATAAGACAGTCATAATAATATACGTTGAACTTTGTTTTCATCATGATAATGGATAAGTCGAAATTAAACAGAAGCAGCGGTAATTATAGAATCTTCCCAAAAGTCTGAACAGATAGAAAATAGAAACTTCCCACAATAATTGATTAATATTAAATCTACACACACCTGGGGTCTAACCAAAGTAATTCGAACCCTAAATCACTCTCACTCTCTCCGGCATAAATATTTACATTTTCGCACTCGGGCTCCTTCCTTGGTCGGATCTTTTTAATAACGCGGAAAAAAAGCGGCAATCGTTACGGCTGAAAGTATTCTTGCCCAAAATGATCAGTAAATTTCAATTAATGTATTTTGTCAATAAATTTTTTCCATACGGGCCTTGGTTTAGGAGATATAGACAGTTTTTTTATTTTTCCAAAAAAATTTTAAAGTGCCTTTTTGGCAATTTTTCCAGCGGCATCGGGTCTGTAATTGTCAAAGCGGACAGGGGGTCTTAGGGGGTATTTTTGTAATTAGTTTTTCGATACGGGCCTTAGTTTAGGAGATACGGCCAGTTTTTAAATTTTACAAAAAATTATTGCTGATAAATTACTCCGATGGTTCTCCTGTGTAAGGTGACATACGCGCGTACTCCCGGGAGGTTAAGTTCGAGCCTAGTCAAGCGTATTTTTGAATTAAATTTAAATAATATGTTACAAAAACGACCAACGGATAGCGCGCATGCGCAACAATTCGCAATATGGCCGATAAATGCAACACACAATACACTACAACTACCGACAGTTTTCTTCAAATAAATCACACAAAATGGCTGACAGGTGCAACCCTAATTCGCTATCTGACCGCCAGGTGGCGTGCTAATATGAAAATGGCCGACAGGTACAACCCTTACATCCTATCTGACCACCAGGTGGCGTGCCGACAACTTGGCCTTGCACTACCAGCCGATACATGGCGTAGACAGTTTTTTAATTTTTACAAAAAAATTTTTAAAGTGCCGTTTTGGTAATTTTTGCTACGGCATCGGGTCTGTAATTGTCAAAGCGGACAGGGGGTCTTAGGGGGTATTTTTGCAATTAGTTTTTCGATACGGGCCTTAGTTTAGGAGATACGGCCAGTTTTTAAATTTTACAAAAAAATTATTGCTGATAAATTACTCCGATGGTTCGCCTGTGTAAGGTGACATGCGCGCGTGTGCGGAGGTTAAGTTCGAGCCTAGTCAGCGTATTTTTGAAATTTAAGATGTAGTCGGTAAGTTAGGGCTCTGATTTGTTAACTGACCACCAGATGGCGCGCCGCCTTCTTTGCGCTACCCGACGACAGGTGGCGCGACTTGTACTAAAATACAATGACGTCATTGATATCGGCTATCCTTGTCACACTAACCATCGTCTTATAGCTATCTCTTTCTAATGGACCGGAAGTAAAGTGAATTTATACCCCCCTTTGAATTTACACGTAAAATTGCGCTAGAAGTCCTATAGCTTATCTACCGCGCACACACATCACCCTACCAACACACAGATGGCGCTGCTATCAAATTACACATCAAACTCTGCTTCCACTCGACTGTTGTAAGAGTCCACTTCCACTCGACTGTTTTAGGAGCCGTGAATAATACCTGTCCCCACAACGCCCGCGCAGCAGTCGGTCGGTCGGTCGGTCGGTCTCCGTCGCGTGTCATTCCCCAATAAGCTTTTGCAGATAAATTGGCCTCTTGGCCTGCCTGATAGGTTACCGAACTAGGCTGTATGCGTGTTCTCCGGAAGCGAGATCAAACCTATGGAAAGGCATTTTTTTTTTAAATTTAAATTATAAATAACGCCTACGGCCGAGAGATGACGCACGCATTTAAATTTCAAAAGTTAATTCTCTATATTACCGACAGAAACTCATTCGCAAAATGGCCCACAGATGGCGCTCAAACCTCATTCGAAAATCGACCACCAGATGGCGCCTGCATGCCACCCACAACGCCCGCGCGCACACACATCACCCTACCAACACACAGATGGCGCTGCTATCAAATTACACATCAAACTCTACTTCCACTCGACTGTTGTAACGAGACGAGTCCACTTCCACTTGACTGCTATAGGAGCCGTGAATAATAACTACTTACGCACTGATTGCAATAGTCTAAAAATGCTAGTTAACAAAAGAGATTGAATCCACGAATTGGAAGGTGGTTCGTGAGGCTATCTGAATATATAACTATACCATAGAATATCACAAGGGATAAAATTGTTCTCTGATGTTAAAATTCTTTATTTGGTTTCGTGCAGATCGATTTCGAGCGTGAGCCCGTCTTCAGTGCGTACGGCAGAAAATATATGAGATATAAAATATCTCGCGCCTTGGCGCGCGGTACCTCGCCACGAAAGCCGGTTCAACCGCCCAAGCAACCAACCAAACCAACCAACCAAACCAACGAACCAAACCAACAAACCAAACCAACAAACCAAACCAACAAACCAAACCAACAAACCAAACCAACAAACCAAACCAACAAACCAAACCAACAAACCAAACCAACCAACCAACCCAACGAACAAAACCAACCAACCAATCGACCAACACCGCTCAAAAATAATAAACGAAACAGTTCAACTGCCCCCATCGGGAACTATGGGGTATTCCAACGGATATATTGTTATATTTTACAATTTGAAGCTGTCAGTTATTACAGTCATAGAAATAAAAGAGCTCGTTTGCTACGCTTGTTTGAATAACTCATGCGAATCCGTCACTCTCCGGATAAATTGTATGGTGGCCCTGAAAAGCGCCGTGGCAAGCGGCTAGCGCCTCGGAATGTCACGGGTCTTCAGGAGGAAAAGTCAGACTCATCGGTTGTACGGTTCTCTTCTTCAGGTAACATATTAAAAGGCGGTAATAACACTAAACGCAAAAATTCCGCCGTCCGGTTCAAATTTAGCTCGTTACATCTTTTAAAATACATGTACCGAGCTAAATTTCCCGAATAGTGTTTATTTCTGCGTCCACTGGCAGAAATAGTTGCTTTCGCAGCCCGCCACGACGACTCAATCGCGTTAGTATGTGCACCTGTGGCCGGGTCCTTGAAATTAATCGAGTGGTTGACCTTCAAGTGTACATACCCCTCGGAGGAAAGGCAATCATAGGCCCGCCAAATATCGCTAATGATAGTTGTTCCGGGCTCAATCCATTCCTGGATGATCGGCAACAATGTATCAGCCGAGCGATCATTGACGGGTACCATAAAAACCCTTCCTGAGCCTCGCTCGTAACCTCCAAACACCCACTGCCCTTCAACATAATGCCCACGGTGGTACTTCCTCTTGCCAAACTTAGATTCGTCTATTTCAACTACTTTCCCCACACCCCCTAATTTCTGCTTGTTGGTAATGAAAAACTCGACGCAAACCTCACGGCAGAAAGAGGACCAATCCACCGCGGGTTTTCTCGTGATATCCAATTGCTGACAAGCAAACTTTAGAGAAATGCAGGAAACCCAGTGAACTACAAATCCCAAAATTTGGAAAATGGAAAGTCGGGACCGATAGAAAAAGGTCCCCGTACGTAGCCCAACTCTGTACTTGCAACTCTAGTTCGCTTCCGATGACCCTTCTGGCTCGTGTTGTCGCAACACCAGCGGACTCCGTCAGCCCTAAAATATAATGAGATTTAGAAATTTAAAATATGCATTAACAGTCGTACTCACGTATGCTTATCAACACTAATTCTCATTTGTTAGCCACATTTCGGACAAGGATAATGCCCTACTTTGGGTATGACACCCCACTCGCCTAGTTGAGCACAAAGTATTTCAGGATCCTTCACCAAATCCCATACTTCATGTACCTTTGTATAACGAGTAGATCCGCTAGCGCCCGCCATTTTAACAAAATTGAAGTAATTCCCTCAATTCATTCCGTTCAAACAGGCGTTCAAACTAGCCAAAGCAAAAAATCCCCACAAAAAGCCACTAGTTCATAACCTAAAATACGTAATTTTCAAAGGTAAGTACGGAACTATTTATGATTAGATTTTGCTTCCCATGTGTTTTTCTTATTTATTTCATGTCTATGTATCGTCCAAACACAAATTGTAATGACATTTTCATCGATTAAGCTGTTCCTGTCACGTAAACTTTAGCGCACAATTTATTGGTGTCCCAAACTACAATTGAATGAGACTCAATTAAAATTATAACCTTCAAACGCATTTTCTGACAGCTAACCTTCGTGTTCGGATAGTTTTGCTTATATTTTAACAATCTATGAGAGGTCCCTTATGTGCAAGGCCGGTAAAGCCGCATTTTATAGAGGTTATGCCGACCGCCATTTGCGGGGCGGGGACGAGGTCCACCAGTGACTTCGAAAACTGCTATCTCGTAACACGCAAAACTCCTAGTCTACTAGACGTTTTATCGGTCCTGACACCACTGACGTCACTTTTTCGTGAGCTTGTAGGCATCTGCGGGGGTCGCTAGGATACATGGGCAATATAGGCATAAGCGCAACCTCTGTAAAATACGGCTCTACCAACCTTGCCTTATGTGTTCTTGTTCGTTATTCAAATTCCTTGGTGTCTCAAACTATAAATGCTCGGAATATATCAAATTAAAATTACATCATGTGGACATTTTTGTCAACTAACCTTCGTGTTTAGACAATCGTGCTTATACCTTAACAAATACAGAGGTGTGGTCTGTAGGATGTATACAATTGAAGAAATGAACACTACAATACTGAAAACGCCAATTAACAGCGGATATTATAACTAATTCGGAGCAACTATGTTTTACGGTTTTTACAGTTTATACTGTTCGTCATGGTTGACAGGACGCGGCGAGGTTGGTGCTTGGTCGGAGAGGTGGCGCTGTCGGTAGCGGCGGTTTCTTCAAATATTTTAAAAACATTCGGTTAGCGTTTTCTTCTACCACATCGTTTAGTATGTTTTCGGGCTGCTAGCTCCTAGCATTTTGTGTTTTTGTATCTGCATTTCCTCGTATAAGTTCATTCTAGATTATTTTGGCAGGCAGTGCAGAAGCTTTATGTTATCTGTCGAGATGTTATTTCCGGTATTGATGAGATGTCGTCCAACTGCAGAGTTATTTTTATTTTTGATGTGTTCCCATAATCGAGTTTCCAAATTTCTGCCAGATTGGCCTATGTAGAACTTATCGCAGTTGTTGCAGGAGATCTTATATATACCACTTTTCTTCATTTTTGTTTGTCTTTCTTTATTGTTGATCAGGTAATTTGTAATGTTTGTGCTTGTTCGGAAGGAGGACGTGATATTATATTTATTGAGAGTTTCTTTGATGGGACTTGAAATGGGCTGGTGATAATTTAGAGCAATGTAGGAGTTTTCTTCTCTATAGTTCGGATAAATCATTTCTGTTATATTGACTCTGTGTATCTTATTATAAATATTTTGTAGATCTGTCATGCTGTATCCGTTTGCAAATGCTATCTGAATTATGGTGTTCATCTCTGTATTAAAGTTGGCTTTACTTAGGGGCATGTTGAGGGCGCGGTTAAATAAAAATCTGAAAGTAGCCTGTTTATACAAGAGGGAGGTGTAACTTTTTTTAGGAATACGTATGTCTGTGCTGGTGGGTTTTCTATAAATTATATTACAGCCTCGTCTCATAAATAATACATAGTAGTAGCTTCTATTCTTGTACTGAATCACACGTTTAGAGTAAAAAACTGAAAAAACTACCTGCTCGCCGGCTGCGGGCAATGCCTGATTCACTATTTCATTCTTCGTTCGTGTGCTGAATCGTACGTATCGTTTCGCTCAGTGCGTATTTAATATAATTATATTTAATATAACTAGAAATCAATATACGAACATAGCGTATGGTACGGACTTACCGTAATGATGAAATTAATCAAAGTATAGAAGATGGTGATATACAGGCGGGATGTAAATTCAAATCCAGGTTGTGGCTGTAATTTTTAATTTATTTAAAAAATTTACATCCCGCCTGTATATCACCATCTTCTATACTTTGATATTTAATATAATTTAATACAATCTAGTGTATTTAAAAATGCCTAAATAATCTCAAAAACGGCATAGGAACGATAGTGACAGTGACTATTCGATGGACCGAAAAATTTTAAGTTAAAGAAGAAGCTGTCAAAATTAAATGGAAAGAAAAAGGATACGGCATTTTCCAACTCAGAGGGCGAAGAGGTCAGAGCAAGAATGGACTTGGTTGTGAACACAAGACCGTCAATAGAATACAGATTATCAGTAGATAATTTTAAAACCTGCTTGTGACAGCAGTATTTGCAATAGTTTGCAATTAGCTTGCTTATGTTAGCAATGCCCATATTATAGGTATATAATACAATATCTTCTCATTAGATACGAAAAACTTGCTTGTGACAGCAGTATTTGCAATATTTTGCAATTAGCTTGCTTATGTTAGCAATGCTCGTATTATAGGTATATAATACAATATCGTATCTTTAGATAAGAAAAACTTCGGACTAGCAAAATGCTTCGTAGAAGAAAAAATTAGAATAAGAAGATGTCACAGATGCTGGTTACCCTCACACGTAGCTAAAGACTGCAGCGGAGATGGTAAATCCGATAAATGTTTTAATTGCGGAAAAAATGGACATCTAACGAAGGACTGCAAAAACACGCAACACTGTCCGGACTGCAATGAAGAAGGCCACAGCGGGGGAACATCGAAATGCCCAAGATACAGAACTGAGTTAAACAAAATGAAACGAGACCACGGTGCAGGAAATGGAAAAGGTAACAGAGGCGAAAGGAGAGACTCCCAATACTCTACAAGCAGACGCCTACCCTCAGACGGAGACTGGGAATATCAAAAAAATAAAGGAGACCGACGAGGAGGGCAACATGTGAAAGCTGGAGACACCCAAACAAAGGAAACGGTGGAGGACCGAGAAGAACTGAAAGAAAAATGCTAGATAAAATAAATATAATGCAACTGAATTGCAACCGAAGGTGGGACACGCATGACCTACTAGAGGTTGCAGCCAAACAGCAACACGTAGATATAATACTCGGACAAGAGCCAAATTTGAGACGCACCGCCAATCTGAAAACAGATAAAGACAGAAATGTGTTTATACAGCTGCTTAACGGATCCTTAAGACCGCTGCGCTGGATAGTGGGCAGTGGATTCCTGGGTACTGAATGGGACACCATGACAGTGTGGACAATATACTTCTCCCCTAATAGACCTGATCAACAGTTTGAGATCCTGTTGGATGACATGGAGAGAGAAATAAGAGTAAGTAGCAAGCCAACGTTGATATGCGGAGACTTCAACGCGAGAACCAGAACTGCAGGAGATCGAATATACAATAGTAGAGGGCAGCTGCTGGAGGAATGGGCATCGAAAAACCAACTAGTGTTAATCAACACACCGGGGCAAAATACATATACATGCCAGAGAGGCTCATCGGTAATAGATTTAACACTGGCAAGTGAACTGATAGCTGACCAAATTACATCCTGGGAAGTGCTTACGAAGACAGAGGTACTGAGCGATCATCACCTCATATCTTTCTCCTTCGCAGACAGAAGAACCCGGAGCAAAGCTAAAGAAATAACGACAGGATGGACATTCTCTCCGCCTCGTATTGAGAACATGAAAAAAGAATTCACCAAGATGACAAGCCAACAGACTGCTGAGTCGCTAACAGCAAGGATAATAAGAGCCTGTGACATACATCTGCGGAAGAAAACCAACCAAAGTCACAACCGGAAACCAAAATACTGGTGGACCCAGGAGATTGCTGACGCGCGGAAAAACTGTATAACTTACAGAACGAGGTTACAGAGAACAAGAAGGAGTCACGGCCCGACGCACGAGATTGAAGAGGCGAGGACTAACTACATAAAGGCTCGGAAGGAACTAACAAATTTAATTAAGAGGACAAAGAAGGAAAAGTGGAGAGAACTGTGTGAGGAATTGGAGTACAACGTGTGGGGAACAGCCTATCAAGTACTGACAAAGAAGATCGGACTCAAGTATAAAGCTCAGATAGACGAAGAAACCGTGAACACCCAGTATGATAAACTATTTCCGACAATCCTATTGACCGACGAACCGTTGCAAGAGACCCATACAGCTGACGCTGCAGCCGACCCCTTTACAGCGGAGGAGCTAATGAGTTGTGTGAGGAGCCTAAAATCTAAGAAAGCACCAGGAACGGATGGAATCTCCAACGAAATACTAAAAGCCTGTGTGGATGCCTGCCCGGAACCTTTCCTGCAGGTATACAACTTCTGCCTCGCTGAGGGAACCTTCCCGAAAATATGGAGGAACGCGCGACTGATCCTCGCCGAGAAACCACCAAAACCGGGCCGGGAGATATCCTACCGACCTATATGTCTGCTGAGCGTCTTGGGCAAACTCCTGGAAAGGCTAGTCAATAACAGACTTGTAGAGGAGCTGGAAGAAAGAGGATGTATAGCAGAAAATCAGTTCGCTTACAGGAAGGGAAGAGGCACTGTGGATGCGGTTATGTCGGTGATTCACCTGGCGGCCCAAATAAAGAAGGTATCGCTCACCAACAGAGGATTTATACTAATGGTACTCATAGACATCAAGAACGCCTTTAATTCTGTCCCGTGGAAACAGGTAGCAAAGGCATTGCACATGGCCGGAATATCAACTCCGATAAAAAACATGTTGATCAATTACCTATCCGACAGAGAGATCATAATTCCTGGTGGACAGTTTCGGAAAATGAGCTGCGGCCTGCCACAGGGATCCGTCGTGGGGGGCACACTCTGGAATCTGTACTATAACACCGTATTGAACATGAAACACGAAGAAGGAATAACAACAATAGGCTACGCGGATGACCTCGCACTCCTAGTGAAGGGCAAGTCTAAGGAGGAAATCACTGATAAAGCAGAATACGCTATCAAACAAGTTACGGAGTGTCTAGAAAAGATGGGACTTCGGATGGAAGAGTCGAAAACAGAGGTAGTTGTGTTGGAGGGCAGAAGGAAAATGAAGGACATAGCTATAAGAGTGGGAGATGTACGAGTGGAAAGCTCGCCGTCGGTGAAGTATCTAGGCGTATACTTGGACAAAGACACAAAAATGACTACGCACATCCGAGAGACAGCGAAAAAAGCCGCCAAGATCCAGAACACCTTATCCAGGATGATGCCTAAAGTGGGAGGACCCTCACACCACAAGAGGAGAATCTTAGCGTCGGTGATCACATCGGTGGTCCTATACGCCGCCCCGACCTGGGAGGCAGCATTGAAGCATCAGAAGTACCGAACCTTACTCCGGCAGACGGAAAGGAGATACTGTGTCATGATAACGTCAGCATACAGGACGGTGGCAACTGATGCGGTTGGTGCCCTGGCTGGGTGCCCACCACTAGACCTGCTGGCATGGGAGCGTTCCCGAAACTGGGAAGCCCGAGGCGATAACAACAATCAGAACGCAATAAGAGAGCAAATGCTAGAGAGATGGCAAGAGAGATGGAGCAGGTACAGAGGATGGGCGTCAAACTTCATCGATGATGTCAGAACGTGGAAGACGAGGGCACCACCAACCAATTACTACGCTACGCAGGCGATTACCGGTCACGGCTGCTTCGCAAGCTATCTGAAGTAAATACGTAAGAGGGAATCTGATGAGTGCTGGTATGGCTGTAGACAGGAGGATTCACCGGAACACACAGTATTTGAATGCGCGAGATTTGCATGCAGGAAAGAGCGACTACAAGTGGAGATAGGAAGACAGGTCACGAGGCAATCGATAGCGTCGATCCTTGTAGGCGAACAGACCGCGGCATGCAAGATGATGACCTTTCCCACGGAGATCATGAAGACGAAATGTGAAACAGAAAAGCAGTTTGAAGGAGATTAGTGACACCATTCGAGGAAAATAGAATCATTACAGCTTAAACCGCGTGATGGCCGTGACCAATGCCCAAAGCAGATACCGACCATCCAGACCAAAAGCGGAGGAAATGGGGGAGGAGTTTTAGTGGGTATGAGTGCCAAGAGGCGAACTGAGTCCCACACTCCCGGCCGAAGTATTTCCAATGAACATCTTTGAAGCGCCATCAGTAGGTCGGGGTTCGTAACAGCATTTCTCCTTCCCTAGCGCAAAAAAAAAAAAAAAAAAAAAAGATAAGAAAAACTTGCTTGTGACAGCAGTATTTGCAATGGTTTCCAATTAGCTTGCTTATGTTAGCAATGCCCGTATTATAGGTATATAATACAATATCTTATCATTAGATACGAAAAACTTGCTTGTGACAGCAGTATTTGCAATAGTTTGCAATTAGCTTGCTTATGTTAGCAATGCTCGTATTATAGGTATATAATACAATATCTTATCTTTAGATAAGAAAAACTTGCTTGTGACAGCAGTATTTGAAATGGTTTGCAATTAGCTTGCTTATGTTAGCAATGCCCGTATTATAGGTATATAATACAATATCTTATCCTTAGATAAGAAGAACTCGCTTGTGACAGCATAGTTGGCAATTACCTTGCTTGTGATAGCAATATTATAAGGTATGTATATAATATACTAAATTATCATTATATAATAAAAACTTGCTGATGACAGCATAGTTGGTAATTAGCTTGCTTGGGAGAGCAATATTATATATGTATATAATACAACATTTTATCGTAGATAATATAAACCTGCTTGTGACAGCATGGTGTGCACTTAGCTTGCATGTGATAGCAATGCTCATAATATACATATAGGTATTTACATATATTGTATAACATATTATCGTAGACAATAATATAAACTTGCTTGTGACAGCATAGTTGACAAATAGCTTACTTGTGATATCAATGCTCATAATTAATATTCATATATATATATATTGAATAATAGATTATCATTAGATATTATAAACCTGCTTGTGACAGCATGGACTGCTTTTGTATATATCATAATATGTATAGGGCTGTGTTTGTGAACACAGACCTCCAATAAAGTAGCTTATGACAGCATAGTTTGCAAATAGCTTGCTTGTGATAGTAATGCTCATCATATATTTACATACAATATATAACCGAATAGAAAAGGGACAACAATATATAACATATCTTTGATGAAAGTTAAGAATAAAATATAATACATTATCATTTAATAGAACCTTGCTTGTGACAGCATACTTGGGAATTAGCTTGTTTGCTCATATTATACGAGTATATGTTATGATATTATTTACATATAACAAAAATACTCACGTTTTTTTAGAACGCATTTGTTTGCATGAATAATACAATCCACTATTATAATTGTTTTCCAAACAAAGGAAGAGGTATATATGGAAGAAGAAATATTGTCGCAGGTACTAATGGCGCCTAATAGTAGGTGTCAGTTACCGCGGGCTCAAAGCTAAATCCAGTAGCTACTGCTGGAATCTCGCGAGTTCATATCAAATGAGACAATAGATGACAATCTAATTTGACTCAAAGTGGAGACAGCTCTGTTAAGCTATATGTAGGGTGTTAACAGCAAGGTTGCAAAAGGAGAGGGTGTAGAATCCACTCAACGTTTTATAAAGGTTTTGAGCGATTCAAAAACAAAATCAGACGGGAGCTTGCGGCTTACAATTTAAGCAAGGGTTTTAATGTGGCCATAATGAAAGCCCCCACAAATTAATGGTAATTTGACGTGATTTTTTCACCTCTCTCTTGCTTAACCTGTTTAAGTATAAGAGGCAAGGGAAGAAACCCTTTTTGCCTCGACTAGATAATTTTTTACGCCTACTTGACTGCGTAACGAATTGCGTGTAAGATAAAAAATAAAAATAACATGAATACTCACGTTAAACATAATTTAAAAATTCAAAAAGGACCTGGCGCAACTGGACCGGTTTCGACTGGGTCTACGAACTCGAGAACGAGTTCGTATAGACCGGCCAGCTGACGCAGAAAAACAACCAAAAACATTACAAATACACGAATGACTAGAGATAGAAAATATTGGATAAAAACGTAAGTAAAAAGGACGGTACGGCAGCAATAGGGCTGCAGGATAACTAGAATATTGGTGACTTGATTAAATAAATTAGATTGAATAAATAAGACATGATATACGCGGAACGAATAGACTGGGCAAATTTTTGAGGACATAACACGGGTTGTCACCGGCGTTATGGCACCGGAGGCGGCAGAAGAGCCGTCTTGGGGCGGTTTCTGCGAGTTCTCGCAGTTGCCTGATAATCGAGGGCTTGCGTAACCAAAGGGTTACTGTGGTCCTCGGCACTTTGAAGTCGCTTTGTGACGGACTTACTGACGAAATCGGGGATAGTTTCAACGCCGGTTTCCTCGTGCACTCTGGCCATGTTCGTACGCCAGGGGGCGTTGACGGCGATCCGCAGATAGCGATTTTGTTGAACCTGTAGCTTGTGGATGTGAGTTTTTGCTGCAGTGCCCCAGACCAGGCTCCCGTAGGTCATTGCTGGCCTAACGACCTGCTTGTACAACAACAGTTTGTTTGCCGTAGATAGCTTACCGCGACTGATCATCGGGTAGAGCATACCTACGGCTTGAGCGCCTTTTTTTGCTGCCTGGGTCAGGTGTGCTTTCCAGGTCAACTTCTTATCGAGGACCACACCAAGGTATTTGACGGACCCTACTTGTTGGATGGGTTCATCGTCCAAGTAGAGTCGCCGGCGGTCATTGTTGTGCCGGTTGGAGAAGACAATGGCCTGGCTTTTCCCTGGGTGGGGCCGGAGCTTCCACTTCCGGAAGAACCCGCCTGCTGCGCTGAGTGCTTGCTGTACGCGACTATGGGCTAGCAGCTCGACTTTACAGCTGGCTAGGAATGCCAGATCGTCGGCGTAGGCGTATAGAGACGCAGCTTCGGGTCTCGGGAAGTCGGCCGCGTAGAGATTATAGAGGGTGGGAGAGAGCACGGAACCCTGTGGAACACCAGCCCTGATAATTCTATCGGTGGAGATAGCGTCGCCGACAGAGACCACGAAGCTACGATCTCTGAGGTAGCTCTCGGCAAGTTCGACCAGGAAGGGGGTTTATGTTAAGCCGGTACAATTTTGCTACCAGTCCATCGTGCCAAACAGTGTCGAATGCCCTTTGAATGTGTAAGAATGCTCCTATGGCGACATTCTTGAGGTTCATAGCATTATGGATAGCCTCGACTAGGCGGAGAAGTTGCAGTTCGGTTCCGTGGGAGCTACGGAAACCGAACTGCTCCTGGGGAATGATATTAAGCTCCTCGCATTGCTCGGAAAGCCGCGCGAGTATAACTCGCTCGGTAAGTTTTCCGAGCGTTGGGAGGAGACTTATTGGACGGTAGCTGTTGGGATCCGACCTGGCCTTTGTGGCTTAGCAATGAGAATAATTTTCGCCCGCTTCCAAGCTTTGGGGAAACGACGCGAAGCCAGTACGGCTCCGGGAGACTCTGTGCCATCACGTTCGTGATGCCTTCAAGGCCCGGAGCCTTTTTACGCCGAAGGGCTTGGATTAAAGATCGAACTTCGTCGGGGGTGGTCGGATCTAAGACCGTCCCACGTCTTAGACGATCTCGCTCGAGGCGTCGGAGAATTGACAGATGTGTTCCCTCGTCGGGAATGTCATTGTTGAAAACAGAGTGTAGCGTATCGGCGAATAGCTCGGCCTTTTCGACATCCGAATTGGCTACTCTGGCTTCATGACGGAGGGCACCGATATCTGATCGACGACCGCGAAGGGCTCTGCCCAGAGACCAGAGAGAACCGTCCCCCGGTTCCAGGCCCTCCAGCTTACGCTGCCAGCTGGCATTGGAGTGCGCCTGCATGGCCAGGCGAACTTGCTGGTTTAGCCGGTTTCTGAGGACTTTGTCTTGCGGGGAGAGAGTCATGTTGTAGAGTTTGGTGGCTCTGCGGCGTGCGTGAATCAGTTCGATAGTTTGCTGAGGTACTTCCACATGTTTTTCAGAGACAAATCTGGTTGTGGTGGCTGACTGATACGCCTGTTGAATCTTCTCCTCGAGGAACATTACTCGATCCTCGAGGCTAGACAGAGAATTTCTTCCAGGAGGTTTTACTCAGGGGGGGTTCTGAGGTAGTTTTTACCTGCTCCCCAGGAGAAGAGGATGGGCATGTGGTCCGAAGACAACTCATGCACAGGACGACGTTCTTGACGACGACAATGTCGAGGACATCGGCATTATGGTCGTCTCGAAAGGGGAATCGGGTTGGGCTTAGAGGCGCCGTTACGATGAGGTCTAGGTCGTTCGCAAAGGAGTGCAGGCGCCGACCATTGCGTTCGTGGCGATGGAATGCCATAAGTCGTGTTTGCTATTCAGGTCGCCGGCCAGAATGACTTTTTGACCAAGATTAAATATATTGACAATGTCCTCGCGCTGAATTGGATTCTGCGGGGGATTGTATTCAACGGCCAACACGAGGCTCCCCCCGCTGGTGGAGACCTTGATGACAGTGGCTTCCAGGTGGGTGAGAGCTGGCAGAGATACCTCGTGATGGTCGATGGATTTTTTGATGTAGATGGCGGTGCCTCCGCACCGGCCGTCTAGCCTGTCGCTACGGTAGCAGCTGTAGTTTGCAATGGTTGCTCGGTGCGATGGCTTAAGGTGGGACTCGCCGACAAGAGCGACGTCCACACGGAGGCGGGAAAGAAATTCGCGGAACTCCGGCAATTTGCAGACGAGACTATTCGCATTCCAAGCAACCACACGGAGAGAATGCGGTTGACATTTAGCGTGCGGTGGCATTAGAATGCGTTAAAAGCCTGGCACATGTTATTAAACATGGTGGCCATAGTGTCCATAGCGAGCCGGAACTGACCGATAGCGGCCGCCATGTCCTGCTGGGAGAGGTTGGCTAGAATGGGCATCTGCTTGGCAGAACCCCTCTGTACAACTTGCGCCATAGTGGCGCGGGAGGTGGACGCTTGCGTCGCGGACACTGGTTGCTGCTTTAGTGCAGCGGGGAACGCCGTTTTGTCCAACCGCGCAGCGGCCTTGACTGGTGCTTGAGGATGCACCGTGCTTTTTCGTGGTTTAGGTGCTCGTTTGCAACCTCTATAACTAGCTTTGTGACCTTCGTGGCAGTTTGCGCACTCGAACGGGGCATCTGGCGGGGCATTGCACTTTCGAGGGTCGTGACTACCGGCGCAGTTTTTGCAGCGGTAGTCAGCAGTGCATTTTAGCGAGCTGTGGCCAAACAGGAGTGGGCTTAAACCCTTTGGAGGTGAGGTCCTGTTCTGCATCCTCAAGACTGAGCTCGATGGGCGTACCGCGGATAACTACCAGGAGGTCTCCCTCCTCCTGGGACATGAAGGTGTGGTGCTGGACAGAAGACTCATCCCACAGCTTCAGCACCTTCTTGTAATCGTCCAAATTGGACGTGAGAATTTTTATCCCAACTTGGGTGTTAATTGCTGTCTTTACAGCGATGCCATGAGTAGACAAGGACGCACGGAGTGCAGACCACTTCTCTTTTTGACGCACCACAATAGGTGGTACGGAGGAGTCATTTGAGGTGGCAGGAGCCACGGGGTTTGGGGCAATCTAATTTACTGGCGCTTGATGGGTAGGCGCTTTATTTTTTAATTTGCTTTTTGATTTTGATTTGGGCGTCGGGCGCCGAGGCGCCGGATGTAGAAGGCTGGGATTCAGCTAACGCAGAGGTTGGCTGTGGAATCTGTTTTTTGGTAGCTGGGCGCTGCTCGGTTTCGGAAGAAATCGGATATTGGTTGAGAGCATGTTTGCGGGCTTTTGTTTTTTTAGGTAGGGATCTTGCCTTACGTTTACGGCCAGTCGTTCCATCCGACTCCTCGCCGCTGGGCGAGGATGATTCGGAGGACGATCCGATTTTGTGAAGAGTGGACTTGGCTTCTTTAATTATATGGCCGATATCAGTTCTGTCTCTCCAGCCTTTAATGAACTGGATAACCAGTTCTGGCGTTAACGAGCGTAGAAGCTCGGACTGATCGTCAATGGTTGCCAGTGAGCTGTCGTTTGGTACCGCCGGCTTGGGCAGATCAATGGGGCCCATTGCGGAAAATGATGGGGTTAGAGTACCGTCATCGTCTTCGTCCATTAGGTTGAAGTTCCTCGAATCGCTCGTCCCCGACATGATGGCGGAGATTCACGAAACCAGAATAGACTTTGCCAGACTGGCCGGGGCCAGGTGGTGTTAAAACTGGTCCGGGCCGACCCGCAAAAAAGCGGTTCAGTGCCCGGTCCAACGAAACTCGACAGAGTTTACGTGATTTTAAAATCACTGGACGAGACAGTAAATATAAAATAAAAGGAAATTGGCTTTGCCGTAATAATAAAAATAAAAAGACTTCGTATAAAAAATAAAAAATAAAAATACCTTCTTGGTAAAAATAAAATATAATTCTATGACGGGCAGGACTAAACGGTCCTAACGGGATTTTCCCGCGAGATGCCGGGGAAGCACGCCTACCGGAGGAGAGCGTACCAGTCTCCTACTGGCACGTCCCGTCACGTCAGGCGCGCCCGACAACCTCGGTGGTGAGAAAAATCGTCGGTGGACGAAGGAGAAAGGGCCCTATCGCGTAACTAGCCACGAATCCCTGTACCGCCCACGCATACGGAAAGCTAGTCGCAGGCTTAACTTGAAGCTAGCACTGCCGCCCTTCCGTAGCCGGCACGACAAAAAATCCGCTTGTAGCTAGTCCCGCAGGACGCCTTGTCTCAGATAGCGTCTCTGTGGATCCCGTCTTGCGCACACAGAACACGTGGCCAAGATTGAGGATCACACAAGAGAGCAAGCACTAGAAGATAGTGCGGTGATGCCCTGGTGATGGCTGCCGAAGCACAAGTCACTATACTGCACTGTACGGGACGATACGTCCGAGCTCGGCGAAGCGTGTAGACTGATTTTTTTTTTTCATCTGAGAATACCAAAAATTAGTATGAAAGGAATGGTCAAAGAAGTTAAATATCAGGAGTCCGTCTCAGACAAAGTCTAAAGGACCAGATCAGAGCGAACAGCGTGAACAATCAAAGACTCTCTACACAAGAACCAGTACCTACGCAGGGTACAGGTCGCACCCAACGCAATGAACGGATAGGGGCGAAGAACATTAAGTAAATGTGTTGGTTCGGGTTGTCGACTATGTATGGTGATTGGAAATAAAACTATCGCTATATAGTCTGGGGGTAATTTATTCCTCTACGAAGTCATTAACTATGCCAACGTTTCGCTCGGTTGATCTCCGGCTTCATCAGGGTAAGTTAGGTAAAAGTGGAGGTCGTCAGTTTTATTCAATTTATTCACGACCTCCACTTTTACCTAACTTGCCCTGATGAAGCCGGAGATCAACCGAGCGAAACGTTGGCATAGTTAATGACTTCGTAGAGGAATAAATTACCCCCAGAGTATATAGCGATAGTTTTATTTCCAATTAAGTAAATGTACAGGTTTGAAAAACTGCTAGACATTGAGCCTTTCTTACAGTAGTTGATGTAACGTTACTAAAATTAAGATGGAAAATTAGCTCGGATGTTGGGTAAATTTGGGTTTTGTAACATGTCCCGTCCAAAATATTGTGCCTACAAGGGTAGAATTGGTTAATATTAACTATTCTCAAATGTATAAAAGATGCTGATATTCCGGAGGGATGAAGATTTTAAATAAATTACAGTGATAACCTGGAAATTACTCAGGGACTATTGCGTAGCTGCGCAATGCTCTAACAAACTGAGCTGTCATTCTCAGTTTTTTATTAAATTGGTAAAAATTACTTTAGACAACCTTTTGGCAACTTTAGACACCTATTTACCAGTCGCTGTAAGAGAATCGGATAAAAAATATCTAGATTTAGATTTAACAATGTACCTTATCAATGTCATTGTATGCCGCTTATATATCCTTTGCTTACCTATTATTTTTACAAAATAATGAAACGGTGGTGAAAGATTAGAATTTTTTTTTGCCGTTTAGTTACGTGAATGATTTTTTGCTATAAAATAAAACAGCAAAGAATTGTCAGAAAAGGTTAACGATACAATTAAACTGCTAGAATATTTGAGATATGGAATTAACTATCATAAACGTAAACTACATAGTGTATATTATGCACTAAGGAAGAAATACTTTTAGGTTGCATTCGTAATTCCGTAAAAATAGCAATTTCGTTGCCAAATAAAAAAAGAGGGGGAATTTTGTCTTACCGTAACACACTCAAGAAATAAATATGTGCAAAATACGTGAATTTACAAGATTCTTAGGTGTAAAGACTTCAGCCGGTGCCGCTGGACGCTATAATGACTCTTTATGAAACCTTTCGATTGAATTTTGTTAAATTGAGGCTTTAATGCAATAATAAACATCTCTAATAATCTTTCGAAGGGCGTCACTGGTGGGTACAGAATATCTCCAAAACAATTCGAAAAAATTAACAAAACTTTATATTATTTAGATGCGTTATAAAAATCGAATGGGGTATTAGGACACTGAGAAAAATTAGAACAGAGTTTTCTAGAAATTTATTTAGAATTACTGACTCTATTTTTTAAGTAGAGATTTTTAAGTAGGTTTTCCAAAAACACATCAAACTGTAATATTATATGTATTATTTATATGTAGTGTTGATAATACGACACCCTTATCTTAGATCATCTGTAGGGACAGTAATTTTACCATCTAGTTAGGTTGGTCAGGGAGACTTGGATATGGTGCAAAGCAAAAATATTTACTTACAGGCATCAGTACTATAGGCATCTTTAGACAAACATGAGACAGAGTTCAGTCGAGAATGGGAATAAACGGTACAAAAGGGGAGTTAAGCTGCTACTTTTGGGATATGTTAGTTAAGTTTGAAAAGCCAAAAATTGATATTTGGCATTTCGGACGAACACAAATTGTAGAATTTTATTTTGTGCTTGAAATATCCGGAAAGTTTTGTTGGTGTGATGATCACAAGATCATCCAATTGACAACAATTGGAATAGTGGTCCTTCTTTGGCCCTCACAGCTGTCGTAAAAGTCATTGTAGAAAGCTGGACACCTGAAGTGTCTTAGATATCGATGTTTCAATGTTAGAATCGAACGGTATTTGTTTTGGAATTTTCAATAATTATTAATGTTTGACCAGCAGCTATATTGCAAATTTTGGTGATTAGCAGAAAGTTTTAGAGCTTTATTAAAGGCGCGTTTGGGTTACGACCGAGTTTGTCAAAATATAACGTTACCTGGGAATCGGAGATATCCCAGGGTAGACGCGGGCCATAATAATGATAATTCGGGCCTGCTGATGCCCCCGTAGTGGCGAAAGCTGTTGGGGATGATAAATAAAAGCAATGAACATGCATTGTCTTAAAAAATGGCAAGCGGATAATAACATCCGGGCCAATCAGACGGCCTACTCTGAAACTGCCATATTTCCATCAAAATCGCAATATATGTGCAGCAACTGCTGGTGTACAGTATTGTAATAAAACTAAATATTACAAAAATTCCTAGATGATAATAATAATAGTGGATTGAGATGTAAACATTTCCGTCTCACATTACAAACCAGGCGCCTCCACATTACCCGCTGCTGAACTTACTGCTTAATTACAGTAAGATTAACAAGGAGTCGGATAGATAACTCTAATACTTTTGTAAATTTTTATAAGTCACCAAAAGTTATAGTCGGCAGTTTTTGTTTTTTTTTTCGGAAACAATTAAAAATAAATTAGTTAATAATGTTAACATACGTAGAAGATAGTTTAATATTAGCTTTATTAGGATCATAGGAAGCTAATTTGGAGTTAATAATTTGGATTATCGTTTGTTGAAACAAACCTTCTTATGTGGGAGAAATAAAATTTTGCTGTTTATATCTCTAAACATCTACTATGTATTATTTATGAGACGAGGCTGTAATATAATTACAAGATCAAACGAACTTACCTAAGTGAAGTTCGATCTTGATTATATGAAGCCTCGTCGAAATAAATAATCACCCACCACTCCCTAATAGCCCCTTAAGTAACAGCAAACATTTTTTTCCCAGACTCTGAAGAAATGAAATAGTGAATCAGGCATTGCCCGCAGCCGGCGCAGCAGGTAGTTTTTTCAGTTTTTTACTCTAAACGTGTAATTCAGTACAAGAATAGAAGGTACTACTATGTATTATTTATTTAGACGAGGCTTCATATAATCAAGATCGAACTTCACTTAGGTAAGTTCGTTTGATCTTGTAATATTATATGTAAGTTTATCTTGATCTCTTTGTAATGTCATGTCCAGGAAATTCAAACATTGGTTCTGTTCCATTTCGACAGTATACCGCAGATTCCCCAAGTTGTCTAAGATTGTGCGCAGAGCATGAAGTTCTGCGTTTGAACCATTGTATATTATAACAATATCATCCACATATCGGCAGTAGTAGCTGACTTTTGAGGTGAACAGCTTGTATTGGTTTGAGAAGAGTTTTAGTTCTAAAAAATTGATATAAAACTCTGCCATCAAGCCAGATAGTGATGACCCCATGGCCAGTCCATCCCGCATGTAATACTGGGAGCTGTTAAAGGAAAAGAAATTTTGTCTTGTTACTAGGTCTATGAGGTCAATGAGAGTGTCGACGTCTAAAATATCCAAAAAATCATGGTCATCTATCTTATCCATAAGAAAGTTCTTTATTATTGAAATGGTCTTCTTTATCGGGACATTTGTGTATAAATTAGTGATATCTAGTGATATAAGTCTATCATGCTTGCTGAGTTTTAAGCCCTGTGTATCTGAAATCAGTTCTGACGAGTTAGCTATTGAATACTTTGACCTAAATCCAAAAATGTTATGTAATATGTGCTTAAGAGATTTAGCAACTTTGTCTACCGGAGTGTTGATGTTTGAGACAATGGGGCGTTTACTTTGTTCGGGTTTTTGCAGCTTAAAGAGGCTGTAAAGGATAGGACTAGTGTTGTTCATGTTAGTTTTATGAATTAGGGAAGTGGGTTCTTGTTGATGTGGGTTATGCCGTTAGTATGGAAGAATGTTAGTGTTTTGGAAATGTAAAGTTGTTGATGAAGCAAAACCAAACCTGAGTTTTTATCTCCATATGTGCAAATTATGTCATGTTCGAGGATCTTGCTTCTGAACTCGGCGAGATTTCTTTTCGTTGTCTTGATGGCTGTGACGTCCTTCGGTCTATTGCTCTTGTCATTGTCGAGTATCTTCGTAATCTGTTGTTTGATCTCAGGGAACTCTCTGTGTCTCTCCAATCTGGATTCAATATCTATGCAAGTATCACTGACAATGTTGTCGATGTTCGGAAGGATATTTTTGTGTCCCAGGGTTAGCAACTTCTTCTCATTATCATCGAGTATCATAGATGAAAGGTTCGTGTACCGAGGGGCGAAACGAAAATTGGCTTCACTGTTGTATGTCACAGTAGTGTATGGTTGGTCGATGTTTATTCTTTTTATCTTCAAAGTGGGCGGCAATATGTTGTTTCATATGTTAGCGTTTCGGCGCATGGATGCTTGCTTTTGTCTTATCAAATTGTACAACTTACGTTGTCTCTTATCATTTCTCTCAGACAACTTGTAGAATATGTCGGTGTTAAGCTTCTGCAGTATGTCCTCAAATTCGATATAGTGTAGTTCCTTTGTCAGTCGTCTGTGTAAGTATTTTAGTCTTTCTCCGTGTCGTGTTTCTTCCGCGTAATGTTGTCTAAGTCTTCTCTTAATTAGCCGTTTCTCAATGATCTCCGTTTGGTGTTTGAAGCATTTAGGAATTTTTATTCTAAAGGCGTTAGGGGTGATGTTATTGTCCAGTGCCTGATGTAGGGCCTCTATGTGTTGTCTCGTGTTGGTGCGTTTCTCCATATGTTTTCGCAGCTGTTGGAGTAGGACAGATAGCTCTGCATTCTTCAATTCAGCAAGGAATTTCTCCATTATCATCAGATGTCTTTGGTTAATTCAATAAATAAAATTCTTCTCTGACGTTAAAATTCTTTATTTGGTTTCGTGCAGATCGATTTCGAGCGTGAGCCCGTCTTCAGTGCGTACTGCAGAAAATATTTTTTTTTTAATTTATTTATTCAATAAGAGCATTACAATATAGTCATAATTGACTAATGAGTAACTTAATTCTAACTTATTTTACTAGTGTAACTTAACCCATTAACCCCACAGGCACCCATCGATGTCTCTCAGTTAGTCCTGGTATACTGGGCACGTTTTTCTTGCGCACTACGTAGCACTGACTCTGCTTTTGGAACTAACACCTACAACCAGCACTTACTCTGCTTTTATCACTATCTCACATTCACACTAACTCAAAAGGCTTCTTTCTCTTGAGTCTTCTGACTAATGCGGTGTTGTCGAGGAGCTGGATGGCCTCAACGTTCACGGGATGGCCTCAACGTTCACGTGATGGTGGATTTCTTTGCAAAAAACTCCATTTTAAGGTCCTTGTGGAGATCATCATTCCTAATGTACCAAGGCGCATTGACAATGCATCTCAATACTTTATTTTGGAAGGTCTGGACAATTTTAATGTTGCTTTTTTTGGTGCAACCCCAGAGTTGAGCACCATACGTCCACACGGGTTTTAGAATTTGCTGGTACAAGAGAAGCTTATTATGTACAGACAGCGTAGAGTTTCTTCCTAGCAGCCAGTACATCTCTCTATAACGGATTCCTAGTTCCTCTCTTTTCTTTTTGACATGGGGTTTCCAGCGGAGCCTAGTGTCTAATGTCATGCCGAGATATTTGGCTGTGTTTGCGTACGGTACTATTTGGTTATTAATAGTAACCGGGATGTGTTGTATTTTCTTGTTCGTGAAGTCAACATGTACTGACTTGAGTTCGTTCAGTTTAATTCTTTTTTTCTTTGTCCAGACCTGAAAATGACCAAGAGCTGTTTGGAGTTTTCTCGTCGTTTCTTCATTGCTGTTCCCAACAGCTAGGATAGCCGTGTCGTCAGCAAAAGTTGCGACAGTATTATTTTCTAGTGCTGGGAGGTCGCTGGTGTAAAGTAGGTAAACGACCGGCCGTAAAACACTACCTTGCGGCACTCCTGCTTTTATTTCCTTAAGGACAGAGCATGTATCACCTTGTTTGACTCTAAAGTATCTCTCAGTCAGGTAAGATTTTAATAGTTGTGCAAACTGTTTTGGGAGAATATTTCTTAATTTATTGTTCAGTCCTTCATGCCAGACTTTATCAAAAGCCTGTGCCACATCTAGGAAGACTGCAGAACAAACCTTTTTTTCCTCTAACGATTTTTCAATTATGTTGGTTATTCGATGTATCTGATCAATAGCAGAGTGCTTATCCCGAAATCCGAACTGATGGTCTGGAACAAGCCTTTTACTCTCAATTATTGGCTTCAATCTATTGAGTAGTAATTTTTCGAAGATTTTTGAAATGATGGGCAGCAGAGAGATAGGTCTATACGACGTTGTTTCATGTGGTGGTTTCCCAGGCTTCAGTATCATGATCACCTCTGCTACCTTCCACAGTTTGCATCAGCTTTTCTGATCGGTGGAATCTGAATTATTGGCCTTTTGAGCTTTTTGGTTGCCTTCCAGAGCGAACAGTGTGATTCGCTGGTGTTGGATAGTTCCCTCAGATAGGCGTTGAAAGATTCATTTTTTAGTTCTTTAATATCTCTTCTGAGTTGTTGAGTGAGGTTGTTTAATCTCGTCTTGTCTCGTGTAGCTCTAGTTTGGAACCATTTTCTTCTTGCCTTTCTTTTCTCAGAGAGCAGATTTGTTATCTCTTTGGGGTATTCCTGGTTATTAGTAAGGATAATGACTTGAACAATGGCCGATATAGAAAGGGGTTTCATTGTTATATAAAGCTACCGTAATGCGCGCTAAAACATCATTAGAAGACGGTTCGCGAAAACGTTCAGACGGTTTTTTTCCCCTCTTACTACATATAATTATGAACATTAAGCGTACAAGCATGAGCTCTAAGGAAATTACTATTATTATTAATTAAAGCTAAGAAAAATATTAAACAAAAACTAGTTGTTCTTAAACAAAAAGTTAAGGTCCGAAGAACAACTTAAGAGCAAATATAAACCCATTACAGATTCCGTTCAAAATTTAGTTAGACCTAATGTCACTGCTGCTACTATTAAATTGGAACCAAAAGCTGAAATGAAAAGAGATGGTGGTGATGATGGAGACGACGAGGTACAGACAAAAAAGGATGTAAAAATGAAGGAACTGTTATCATCGCTGCAACTGAAGAAACCAAAACATAGAGGTCGAACATCGTTGCCTTTCGAGGAAGATGACGATGACGTATTCCAAATGAGTACACCAAATGTTAGACGAGAAGAAGAAGCAGAAGAAACGTTTGAAGCATATGTCGACCCTGATGAAACTACAATAACACCAACTCATCAACGCGATTTGGAAACAACCGAAAGTTCATTCGTGGAGTATATGGATCAATTCGCTCCCTTATCTAGAGAGTATATTGAGGGATTTAAAAAAAAATAAAAGTAGAATGAAACCCATTGGAGAAGGAAGAGAATATAACAAAAAAAAGGAAAATTAATTTACGAGCGGATCTGAGGTCGGGAAGTGGAGGAGATTTCCGGCAAAACTACAAGTCCTATGGAAAAAAGTTAAACGGCAAAGTTGTAGGTAATAAAAAGATCTACAACTTTTGTATTTATACTTTTTTCACATAACCTCAAAATTTTAGTGAAAAATTCAAATTAACAAGTTTTTAGTTTTTTATTTTTACCTTTTACAACAAAAAATTCTTTCACGAAATTTGGCGAAAATTTGCCTTTACATGTCCCAAACACACTGTAATTTTTTTGATTTAAAATATTTAGAAATAAAAACGAACGTTCCTCTCTGTTCAAAGGTAATATAATTGTGTTACCGACCGGTTTCGCCCATCACGGGCATCATCTAGGGTAACGCTACAATAAAAATAACAAAAGTCAAGACAAATATAAAAATTGCAGGTGGCAAAACTCAAAAATTCACAGTCTAGGTTCTTAAAAATATTCACAAATAAGCGAAACACGGGGGCAGCAGCGAATCAAGACAAATTCAAAGTCACAAAAACTGGCAGCAGCAGGCAAACAAAACATAACCTAAAATAAAAACGTAACGATTAAACAAAATAAAAATGTGTGAAAAAACAACAAATAGCTACCTCAGATGAAAAACAAGCGGCAAATAACAAATAATTCAACGAAAGGCTCAGCAGCAAAACAAATAAAACAATTTCCTTGGCCTCAACAATAGCGTTATAAACGTCAGAATGCGCCAAGGTCAAACACCATGAACGAAGTGAGAAAAATCAATAAAATAGAAAACATGAGCGAATATAACGGTACGCATATGCAACCAAACACACAAAGGTCGGTAAAGCGGGAATCGTTAAAAATATTACAAATTCAAAAATCCACTCTGGCAGTAAATAGTTAAATTACAACACAAGCAAAAAAAAAATAGAGCAACAGATAGATAGTAAAAAACGGGAAAACATATAAATAATAGGGGGGGGGGGGGAAATAGATAATAATAACAATGAAGGAAAGGGAAAACCGGCAATATAAAACAGTAAATAAGTACAAAAAATAATAAGCAGAGAAAATAAATTAAATGAGAAAACAAAAGCAAGGTGTTCTCTAGCTACAGGCCTTGAAAAGAGGTTCTCCTCCGAGGTCAACCTGTTCGTTGAGTAGTCCAGTAGAGTCGGAAGCCTTCCAAATTTCAAAAGCCTCGAGAAGTGTAAGCTTGTATCCCTTGCTCTGTGTGTGCAATATGCTGATGTTGGAGTCATCGTTGCTGCGGTGTCCAGACTCCAAGAGATGTCTCCCAAATGCAGATCTATGCCTAGTCTTTCGGTGTTCATTTATTCTGGTACGGATAGCTCTACCTGTTTCGCCGATGTAGAAAGCCTCGCAATCGTCGCACTTCACGCGATATACTCCACTGGTCGAGAGTCTATCAACCATAGGCTTTTTCTCTTTTAGGAGGGACAGCAGAGTATTGTTAGACTTAAAGGCACATCTAATACCTCTTTTACCTAGCAGTCTGCTAACATTGGACACTAGGGTGGCCCTTAGCTATAGGGTATTTTCCGAAAGTAAAAAATTTGCTGCTCCCACCCCCTAATCTTATTCTAATTAACAAAAAGACGGGCCGTACAAAATTTTACTTGAATCGGACAAGTACTTGGCGACCCTCAAACGCTATGAAGTTGAAACAATCCTTAAATACAATGAAAAATTTAAACATATGTTTCTTTTTTAATAACTCAGGAATTTCTATAAGGGAATAGTATATTATTCTATGAGCAAGTAATGCAAGCAATTTGTCACGAGAACTAAGTTTGCAGTACGAGCCGTAGGCGAGTGCTGCAAAACGTTCGAGTGAGAAATTGCCATTACTTGCGAATGGAATACTATACTTTTTCTACGACCATGCAACGAAATTTTATAAATTAATTTTTGTGTGTATAGGGACGGCTGTATGTCACTATGACGGTTTACAGGATTTTGACAGATTGAAATTGTTTGGTGCGCTTGTCACTTACCGACGTTATCAATGCCTTGACAATGTCGCTAAGCAGTGTATCAAAACAATATGGAAATGAAAAATCCAGAGCTGTGATTGGCTCTAAAGCCGTGAGGAATGAAATATTTCTCACTACTCTCGGGGTATGAGGAGCAACAAATAAAATATTTGCCATACGTGTGGGGAGTGGTTAGTATTACTTATCATAAATTGCCACTGTAATGAATTCCTTAATAGGAGTAGAAAAAATATACTTTTGTTTAGACGATTAATTTCTATCAATACAATACATATACATAATGTAAACGAACGAACATTGAATATTATTTTTTGCTATGAGAGGATTTCGTAGCAGTTGGGTATCTTTTTCGGTCTTCCACAACGATCGATCCCTAGAATAAATTGTTTCTCATCTTTTGTGAGACTGTTATTATTTTCCTGGATTAGTTTGACACCTCTTTCTGCAGCATCATGCACAACAACTATTTTATCAAGATTTTCTATTGCTCTTTTGCCACCAGGATCATCCTGCCACGTTGAATGGTCTTTGTCGACAAAATCGGTGCTAATCGAAAATCTCGTGAAGAAAGTTTTTAAGTTACAAAAGACCAAAAGTCGTCGTTTGTAAAGGAAGAAAAATCATTTTGGTGCACAATGTACCTCTTTGGTTGATTTTTTCTTCTTCCTGATCTTCAGCTTTGTCTTCTTCCAGCATAACTTGAGCAATATTTGTCTTAACCGTGGTTGGAACTTGATCATCAAATAAGCATAGTGTTTCGGGAGCTAAGTACCAGAGAGTTTGAAAATTTTTTAACAGCAACCTAACGAGTTCTGGATCAATATCCTGATAATTTATCTGTTGACACAAGAATAGGAAATCATGGTAAGGTACTTTTATTGCTTCTCGTGACAGAAACCAGGCACGAACGTACACGCAAGCAAGAAAATTTCATATTCTTTTTAAAGAATTCTTCTCCCTATCAGATAACTGAAGTTGATTTTGAAATAGGTAAATCTTCAGTGCATAAATTGCCGTTGCCATCCACCTAGCGTGACATACAGCTCCTGGTATACGAAATGATATCCCAACCATGGAGCTTATTTTCTTATTTTCTTTATTTTTCATCAGTGCCAAAGCATTTGCATGACCTATGTCAGAGATATCGTCCATAGTTTCCACAAAAATGTGTCGTTTTCTTTGCCAGATGTTCTAGACCAATTTTTCTGTCAATGCTTCCATTCATTATAGAGTTTGACTAGCTTATCAATGCAGTGGTCAGTTCTTCTAGTAGGAACTCGTGCTTTTTGCCAATAAATAGAAACTTCGTCAATCGCCAATGTTGCACTTTCTTCCTTTGTCATATTTACAACTCTTAGATTGTACAGAAAAGGCGCAAAACTTGCCTAAATGACAATTAACTAAACACTATTAATTTAATATTACAAAAATTATGACCTAAGCTTTAAAGTAGAGGTTTATAAATTTGATTTAGAAAGGATATATTGCACTACATGTAATTATTGGTACAACCTTCTTAGCTGTCTGCCTTTACGGTTAGAATTTCAAGTTAATTTGTTGTCTGAACTGGGCGAAAATTCCAAAACTTCATGGTCGATGAGGGTCGTCTTGCAGTTGTCCGATTAAGCTGAAATTTTGCATATATCGTTTTTTTGTTTATTGAAACAAGATAGGGGGGTGGGAGCTAAACTTTTCGAAAGTTGCAAAATAAGGGCCACCCTATTGGACACATCATCGTGATAGAAGGTAAAGCTTTTCCATAAGAGACCATCGCCAACGATCGGTTTTACATACAGTAGCATGTGCTTCCTCTCCTCCTCTCTAATGATTTTATTTATAGTAGTCAAATTGAACCCATTTGCCAGACCAAGCGTCCACATGACCTCCAGCTCACGACGCTTTTCAGCATCCCGTAATGGCAGTCTAAACATTCTTTGTACCATGGCTCGAAAAGCGGCATATTTGTGCGAATGATGGTGGCAAGAATCAGAAGGGATGAGGGAGCTACAAGTTGTGGGTTTCCTGTAAACGCCGAAAATGAAGCCACTCGACTCCCTTCGGATGGCAACATCCAGGAAGTTTATTGTCCTGTCCACCTCCAACTCCAACGTAAAACTTAAATTGGGAAGTATGTTGTTGATGTACTGCTTGAAGTTGTTAAGTTCGATCTCATTCCCCCTCCAAAGACGCAAAATGTCATCAACATACCTGTACCACTGAATGATGTTTCCTCTGTAAGGGTTTCCCGCAGATATAATGAATTCTTCCTCAATATGGTTCAGAAAAATATTTGCAAGCGCCCCCGAAATGGGCGACCCCATGGGAAGACCGCTCTCGATCTTGTAGGTGTTACCATTGAAAGTACAAAAGTTATTACAGATGATGTGATTGATTATGTCATAGGTGTCCTGGCTCTCAGCGTCACTCAAGTCAGATGAAGCAAGCTTGTCCTTGACAATTTGAAGGGTGTAGGGGATCGGAGTGTTACTGTAGAGATTCACAACGTCAAAGGAAAGTAAAACAAGACCAGAAGCATCCACATGGGTAAGTTTGTCGGCGAGTTCCTTGCTGTTTTTGACCGTGTACTTCAATGGGAAAATGTCACCTGACAAAACCGATGCAACGATCTTCGAGAGTCTGTTAGTGGGAGTATTAAAGAAAGTCACAATAGGTCTCATGAGTTGACCAGTCTTATGAAGTTTTATAAGAAAAAAAATAAAATATAATATAAATAAATATATATATAATATAAATAAAATATTTGTTTTTTCATCTTATTTTCCTAATTTTCAATTGAAAATTCTCACGTCAAAATATCTCCTTTTTTGAAAAAGTCGGTGGGCTTTTTGTTCGTCGAAATCAGAAAGTAGTTTCGGATGGTGTAAAAAAAGTATACATTACTATGGTAAATGCTCTCAAGAAAATGCAAGGAAATGGAAAAAATTCGAATCCGTATTTTTCTTAATCGTTGTGTATAATTTTGAGCCATTTATTAAAATTTATACTTTAATTACTCGAAAAACGTAAGATTCCATGTTACATTGATAAACAGAAACATTACAAATCTATGAAACAAGAAGATTGCAAAAATATGCGAAAATAGTGGTTCTAAATATAATTAAAGGTAGGATTTAAAGGGTACTTCATCTAAAAAATGTGACTGCTGCTATTTTGTTCATTAAAAAATTAATTTATTAAATTCTATTTACAGTTGTTAGTATCTATTACTTTTGTCTCTTTGATGGCATGTTTTCATCGTTAGATTCGATAAACTTTCCAGATTCTAGTAGATCTTCGAAGTATTCAAGACCTTCACTGTCTTCGTCTCCAATATTAGTTCCAGTCTGCATTGGTTCTTCATCCACAATTTCATCTGAATCACTAAGTTCTTCGTAGCTTTTTTCTTCTACATTGGAGGATTTTTCAAGACAATGACAATTTGAGCATAAATTTGTGCATTTAAAACCATGTTTTCGGCAGCCACATTTTAAAGTTCTACATCCAGTTTCACAGCTGCAGCAAATCGTTTTGAGCAATATTTCCGGAATTAATTCCTTTTCTGTAAATTTGGGCATAATACTTCGAGCCCCAATCTGTTGCTGTCAGTTTGTTACCCAGCCAAGTTTGAAGCTGATAATAAATTAGATGCATGCTACGCCTGGGATATCAGGAGCCGTGCCGACCACATTTTAGAGCTCTAAATCTTCTGACATTGCCGAGCATATATATTTATAAACTCCTATGCTACTGCAGAAAGAATATCTCTGGCTTCACCAGAAATGCGGACATATCGCAATCAATGCCCACTCGGGGTGCATCGCGACTGGTTACGCCGGGACACGTCTCGTCTGGTTTTGAGAGAGGACCATACTATATGATGGTGAAAACTTATAATGCTCTGCCCCCTACAATAGTTTCCGAGGTTGGGTTTGGGGGATTTAAGAGAAAGCTACGAGACTATCTTGTTGAGGGTGCATTCTATTCCCTGGACGAGTATATGAGTTTGTGACTGACCAAGGTGCACTAATTCTACGTGTTGATCCGTTTGCTGGATATCAAACTGTTTTATTCTTGTGCATATTTCTATATATTTATTTTTTTGAATTGATTTTATCTATACACTATTTGTTTGACTGTTTGCACTTGTGTACGTTTCATTTTTGGTGCGATATATCTGTATATTTATTTCTGTATATTTTTTTCTTGTATTGTATGACAATGTCAATATCTTCTCAGGATCCTAATGACAATAAAGAATTATTATTATTATTATGCCCTGTAACAATGATGTTCTGCTGCACCTTATGTGGGTGGGAGATTTGCCAATATGAAAGATGATTTAATTTTTGCCATTTATTGGGCTAATATTTTCCGTAGGTCACTCAAGTATATAAGTTATCTTAAAATAGCAATTAATAGGCATCTATGCATATAATGTAAAGAATATTCTACAACTTTCTCAAGATATTGTAGATGTCTTCTTAAATATTAACTTTATTAACTTATTTGGTTGTTAATTATAGTAGTATATTTCGACTTGCAATTATTTATCAATGTAACATGGAATCTTATGTTTTTCGAGTAATTAAAGTATAAATTTTAATAAATTGCTCAAAGTTATTCATAACGATTAAAAAAATTGGATTCGAATTTTTTCCATTTCTTTGCATTTTTTGAGAACATCTACCATAGTAATGTATATATTTTTTACACCATCAGAAAGTAGAGCTTTCTAGAAACAGGAAGCCCACCGACTTTTTCAAAAAAGGAGATGTTTTGACGTGAGATTTTTCGATTGAAAATGAGTCTGCTCTTTCGATATTAAGTCAAAATAAGATGAAAAAATTAACATTTTAAATAAAAAAAAAATAAAGTGCGTTTGAGACATAAAAAGGCAAGTTTTCACCAAATTTCGTGAAAGAAATTTTCTTTTGTGTAAAAGATCCAAATAAAAAACCAATAACTTGGTTATTTGAATTTTTCACATCAATTTTAAGGTTATGTGATAAAAGTGTAAATACAAAAGTTGTAGATCTTTTTATTAACTACAACTTTTTTCCATAGGACTTGTAGTTTTGCCGGAAATCGAGATAAACCGTTTTTTACCCTTAAAAACTCACCCTCTTTCACTTCCCGACCGCAGATCGCCCGGAAATTATTTTTCCTTTCATTTTTGTTTTATTCTCTTCCTTCTCCAATGGGTTTCATTCTACTTTTATTATTTTAACTTTTTAAAATTTTCAAAGGCTTCTAGTAATGCCGGCGACAAATATCGTAAAGTTATCGCTCCACTCATTTACAATCAATCGACACCCAAAAGTGCGCGTCCGACGACGACGGCGGCGGCGGCGGGAAGAGCGAGAGCTAGCACCTGGGCTAGTAGTAGTAGTCAATTCGGCGGGCGCGGTCTGATGAGCTGCAATAACAAACCGATTGAATACTCGGTCTGGGATGACGCGAATGAACGTATTAGTCGCTTAAGGCTATTGCTTGCTTCGCAAGATGCCGGAAATGACGGTCACGAGAACGAAATTAATAGCATCGTAGAGGAATTACGCGAAGCGCGAATAATTGTATAAATTTGCAAATTTGAAATTTTGTCTATCACTTTTACCATGGCTCTTGATAAGTTTGGTCGTCATATATCCGCAAGAGCAAAAGAATTAAAATCATTATCGTCGGCGGATAAAGAACTATACGCGAACATATGTTTACCTATTCGTGGTTCGTATACATTTGACTATGCGACATTAACATTTAATTAACAGTTGGATAACGGATCCGCTACATATAAATACCCATTGAAGCATAGAGGAGAAATCCAAAGTACAATGGTCTTTCCTTTCGACTTAATCACGCACATTAATTCATCAAAAAAGAATATTTCAAAGGACCTTTTAATTGGAACTGTTATTCGGAAGGGTGATCCACTAACTTTTAGCTTACATAGCGCTAGTACAGCATCTACCACAACGTTGACAGGAAGACATCGACTAATTAGTACGGATTTGTACGTGGAATTACTCGTTAAATATAGAATATGAGCGACGTTAAGCAACAAGTGGTCGACGAATTGCACAAACCGGCCCGAAAGACCTTCAAACGCAGACGCGTAATCGTGAAAGGACTAGATGACTTATTTCAAGCCGACCTTGTCGAGATGATTCCGTACGCGCGGCAAAATCGCGGCAACAAATATATTCTCGTTGTTATCGATGTGTTTTCAAAATTTTCATGGGCCGTTCCGACAAAAACAAAGTCCTCCAAAGATGTCGCTAACGCAATGAAAAAAATTCTATCCTCGGGGCGTCACCCTACAAATTTACAAACCGATATGGGTAAAGAATTTTACGGACGCGAGTTCTCAATGCTAATGAAATAATTCAATATCAATCATTACTCGACATATAGTACGACGAAGGCGTCGGTAGTGGAGCGTTTAAATAGAACACTAAAAGCGATGATGTGAAAATAGTTCAGCATGCAGGGGTCCTATGCGTGGTTGAAACTATTGCCACTTATTGTTTCAAAATAAAATAATACCGTTCATTCACCGATTAAAATTAAACCGGTAAGTGTTACTCGCAAAAATGAAAAGCAGCTATTGAATAGTGTCTATAATTACATTAAAATGAGCAATTTAATTACAAAATTTAAACGAAACGACTATGTAAGGATTTCGAAATATCGCTGCAAAGGGTTACCAGCCAAGTTGGAGCAACGGAGTCTTTATTTATTTATTTATTTACATTTAAGGACTGATTACGGGAAAAACCCAAGAACATCAGCCACAATAAGTCTACAAATTACAAAAAAAGAACAACATCCTCGAACCAACAAATTTCGACATAATCATGCGGAAATCATAATAAATAAATGCAATTTCTTAATTAACAGTACAAAAAAAACAATGAACAAAAAAAAAATAAAAATCAAAGAGCAGACCCTCAGAAACGCAAACGAGGTGCACCGAAATCGAGACACAATCGATACAGTTCCGACTTGATCGATCCGACAGACTGACTGAAAATGTCAACACTGATAGCGTTATTGCATGACGTTGCCAACCGGAGCAGAGGCGAATTCCTCATGGAATTTGTCCGGGCAGTCGGCACAGTGAACAATTCACGGCGGCGAAGATGGCGAGCACAGGCGTTGAGCTGAAGGCTCTGCAAAAGAATGGGCGAATCATACTGACCGCGAAACAATTTAGCCACAAAAACAATTCCGCCGCACAGTCTTCTGTCCTCCAAGCTGAGCAGCCCAAAGCGGCGGCACAAGACGCTGTATCGTTCCCCCCCCAAATTAAATCTATATTTCAAATGCCTGACAAATCGACGCTGTACCCCCTCGATACGGTCAATGTACACCGCATACTGCGGGCACCAAACAGTTGAACAATATGACAAGTGACTATAAACAAACGAATAAAAAAGAGTTGTCAGAGATCGAGGATTTCTGAAGCCACCCGATGTTCTTAAAACAAAACGCAGCATGCGGTTGGCTCTCCTCGCCACGAAATCAACTTGCTCATTAAAAAGCATCTTCCTGTCCAGCATCACACCCAAATCTTTTATACAGGAAACTCGCCCTACCAGGTTATTGTCGATGTTGTAATCGTGTGTAAGAATATGATTATTTCTTGAAAATGAAATGACATGACATTTGTTGTAATTCACGATTAAATGGTTGTCTTTGCAAAAGTCACTAAAACTGTCTAGATCATGCTGTAACCTAACGCAATCACTGGCAGAGCGAACGCGCATAAAAATTTTCATGTCGTCCGCGTACAGGAGGCATTCCGCATGCTGGAAACACTGAACAATATTATTAATATACAACAAAAACAAAAGCGGGCCAAGATGGCTCCCCTGGGGTACACCCGAGGTAACAGGAATTATTTCTGAAACAAAACCAGCAACACAAACCCTCTGTGATCTGTTAGTAATATAAGACTTGACCCATCTCAGCAAATCCCCAGCAATACCTACGCTGCCCAGCCTGGAAAGCAGACGACCATGATCCACCTTATCAAACGCCTTAGAGAAATCTGTATATACTGCATCCACCTGCACACCGCAATCCATCGAGTCCAGCACAAAAGCCGTATATTCCAGAAGGTTTGTCTCCACAGACCGACCAGCAAAAAATCCGTGCTGGCGGACCGTAATAAGACTTTTTACGTTAAAAAACATCTGCTCATACACAAGTTTTTCAAAAATTTTTCCAAATTGGCTAAGAATTGAAATCGGTCTGTAGTTTAGCACAGAGGTCCTGTCGCCGTCCTTGAAAATAGGTACGATGTTCGCTGCCCTCCAGATGACTGGAAAGATTCCCGTTGATAGTGATTTGCTGTAAATCAAAAATAGGGGAGCCGCCAGCGCCTCTGCGCAACTCCTTATTAATAAAGGCGGTATGCCATCGGGACCCGCCCCCTTGCTCACGTCAATGGACCGCAATGCGCACAAGACACCAGATTCATCAAGAAACACCGATGACAAATTGACACCGCCACGAGACACACCATCATCGCCATCCGCGACTGCCACCCGCGGTTCATAAACAGAACCGAAATATTCGGCAAACAGGTTACAAACATTCTCACCGCCTTCGACAAGACGGTCCCCAAAGCTCATTGAGGAAGGCATGACATAATCGGAGTTACGCTTGCTCCTAACAAATTTCCAAAAGTTTTTAGGTTCCGACACAAGAGCAGTCTCCGTCCTTCTGACAAACGAATCGTAATCCCTCGCGATTAAGTGTTTGGAGCGACGCCGCAGCAAGCTGAACGAGAGGTAATCTAACCGATTACCATATATTTTCCATTTTTTATGTAGTTTATTTTTCTCCCGCACTACCCGAATGGTTCCTGAAGTGAACCAAATGGGGAACCTGCGCTTACGGAAATGTCTACACGGCACATTAGTTCGAATAGACGCGCGCAGGCAGTCATAAAAATCAACAACAGCGTCATCTACAGATTTATTGGCCAGTCGAGTGGGCCAATCAAAGCTGTTAAGTTCGGTAACAATTCCTACAAAATTAGCTTTATGAAAATTATAACTACGCGACGACACCATATTACATAAATCATTAACGACGTTACATGTTATATCAAATTCTAATGTGACATGCGCAACATCTTCCGGAACGAGCGGTGCAGCCGAGATGTCAAATGTACGAACAGTGTGGGCGCTATACAATATTAAGTCTAATATGTTGCTTGAAGCGTTACAGTAATGATTGAACTGATTAAGACCGCACAACGCCAGACAGTCCATGAACTCCAACGCTCTCCGCGAGGCGCCCCCAGATGGAGTGCAAAACGCATCGCCCTCATTCTTAAACCATGAGACCTCTGGCAGATTGAAATCTCCGCAGATCAAAAATCTGTCGTTAGGGTGTCGTTCAACAATAGAGGTCAAGTTTTCAACAAAAGTATCCAATGCGTTGAAATCTCTAGGCGGGATGTACACACAACATACATGTAATTTACCGAAATCGCACAAAACAGTCACCCACACCGCCTCCTCAGACGTTGACCAGGCCGGTTGAGCACTACTAGACAAGCCATCAGCCACCGCGATCAGAACACCACCACCGCGCACATTAGCGAAATCGCGCTCGCGATCCCTGCGGTAAACACAATAGTTCCGCGGAAAAAACTCACCAGAACACATGTCCGGCTGCAACCACGTCCCCGTTAAACAAATTACGTCAAAATTTGAACTCAAAACACTTGTGTATACAATTTTTGACTTACCACGAATGCTTCGAACGTTTTGATAATAAAAACTCAAAACCGTGCTGAATGAAAAAATAATTAACCGTAACTATTATTGCTTAACGACTTAATGACTCTACTGAAGTTTTTCAAGAACCATTTCTGAGGAAACATGGATAATACGAGCCCCTTCGTTTTTACGGATGTAAATTTTGCCGTTTCTCGGCCAAACAAACGAATAAAGTTTATTGCGCGCAACTTCCCTAGCCCGTTTAAACAGTAGTTTATTTTTTAGTGTTAGGTGTTCGTTTACGTAACACAAATCAACGGATCCTTCGATTCTTATTCCAAGCGGGGATTTAGTAGCCCTCGCCGCGCGTTTGGCCTCAACCGCCGCCGCCAAAACCGAGTCACGCACGCGACGATTGATAAAGCGCACTATAATTGACTTCGGCGCGCGATCACCGGAATCGGAGTGCGGCACACGATGGACCGCGTCAACCGCATCATCGGAGATGGGTACATTCAAGGAATATTATAGTTGATAAGATACAATACACTAACCCCACAACTTACATATTGCGGGATCTTAACGGCAAACCGATTTTGTGATCATTTTATGTTCAACTCGTCGAGAAAGTGCTCAGAAAGAAGGGAAATCGATTGTACGTCAAATGGTTGGGTCTGGATGAGCGAAGTTGGATTTCCAAAGCTGACCTTGTATAAAAATCCAAAAAGCGCATTATCTTGTTCATTATAATGCCACTACTGTACAAGAATACAATTTTTGGCAGGGGACTTGTTAATTCCCTCATCGATAAGTTACCCATTGAGCTTCACATGCCCGGCGGCTACCAATTCTGCGGACCGGGCACCAAATTTCATGAGCGCATGGAACGCGGTGATCGCGGAATAAACGACCTGGGACCCTATTCTCGTCATCTTTTTGAAGCGAATGGCTCTTTCCGAATGTGTTCGAATTATTAGGAGAGTTGGAGTGGGGATACCACGTATTTAGGAGCACGTTATCGGCAAGTCTTTTCGAATGTGTTCGAATTGTGAGGAGCTTCCTTGTTCTGGCGATGCCCGATAGGGCGCGTGGCGTGTTTATTATTGTTCTTAGCAACAGTTTGACAAAACTAACCTATAAATTTTTGGTTATGCTTTGCATGAAATATAAACTATGAACTTTTTGAGATCTTTTTAATAGTTTATTTTATTTCAAAAACAAGCGAACATCTCTAATGTTAACTACAGACTGGCTAGTATATATTATAATGCACGAATGAAGATAAGTTGCAATTGGAATGTCTGACTAAGCGTTTCTAAGATAGCGTCTACTGTAAGCGGTCGTATAACATGTCCAAGGTAAGAAGATAATATAACTCCTCCATCACTAGATTGAGGTATATTTTTCAGCGGGTGAAAAATATCCGAGCCGGCTCGTTCGGTGTAGCTGCTTGGTGCTGATCCGTAGGGGCTGCTAGGGGCTGCTGCATTGGGGCTGCTTGGGGTTGCTCTGTTTGGGCTGCTTCCGTTCGGCTTCTTCTATTATTTAACCATTGAAGGACGAAGTATCCGGTAACGGCAATGGCCAATAATAATGACGTATATGATATTACGTGACTGGTTATTGTTGTATTACTGCTGGTTATTTCCAAATGATGTAAGTTACGTTGTTCCTTTTGGATTCCTGAAGCTGAATTTTCATCGTCTTCTCAGTTGTGGGTCTACTGGGAATCTTTACTTCTGGTAATAACATTGGATTTCCATCGATAATATCGTTGTTGTTGATAAACGTTAAATCATCGGTCTCGAAGCGGCATCCGGTTGGTAGGGTTAGCAGGTAACTTCCTTTTAATGTAGTGAAATCTGATCGATTGCAAATGGTGTGTATCTTTGTATGATCAGGGAATATTGCAATGTAGTTGGCCTGATCGATTTGCTCTATGATTGATTTTGATATTTGTACCGGCGTGTAGGTGCAACTTCCAAGTGTGGATGATACTTGTAATAGGTTGTATACACAATCTTCGTGTTTAATACCATTTATCAAATCTTCATCGGTACAATAGTATTCCGTGTGGAGTTTTACACATGGTGAGGACGCATATTGATAAGATGCTTTGTTCATGACCAGATAGGTATTTGGTGGTACCAGAATTGTATTATTTTCGGTGGGAATGGAATAAAGGTGATAATAGGTATAAGTATCGGGGTGTACAATGGGAAAGTGGATGACGAAAATAACTCTACGATTAGAATTGTAAGCTTCGATGTCTAATATGTCATAATAATTATGTATATCTGTGGGTAAATTTGGAAACATTAATTCGTCAACAGAATAATATTTCAAAACCGTATTTAATATGGATTCCATTTCGTCTAATTTCAATATGCTACTATGGTATATATTTAATTTAGCAAACGCTATAGCGTTTTCAATATCTACGAGTAATTGTAATATTAAGTTTGAAGTTAAATTCAGTTGGTCTAATAAATTCCTAAATTACAAATAATATGTAAAATCATATACAAATGTATGGATTTCTGCATTTAATTTGTCAATACTTGCAGTAATAACTTGTTGATTATGCTGTATGGCAGTTACGCTGACATTAAAGTTATCAATGATTTGAGTAGTAATAGAAATTTCTTTATTTAATTTTTGAACAATTTCTTTGTTGTTATTTTGTAAGTCTCTAATAGCTTGATCGTATTGAATGGCATCATTAGCGTCTAAATTACCCGTAATACTTTTTATTATAGAACCAAGACCGTCAATAAGTCCTCTTTCAATTCTCATGTTTGGCATTAAAGAGTTAAATTTTTGTTGAACAGTATTTAATTGAAACCAGATTGGTTTATAAAAGTTTTCTAGCTCGACAATTTGTGGATTTAAAAGTTTATTGCGAATTGCATCAGTTATGCTGTTATATTCTTCCTTTACTATCTTTATTTCATTATGTATTGGTTCCAGATCATAGTAATGTATAAAAGTATGCGATTTTGATTTAATTCTGGCTGGGCCTCATTTATAGGGAAGGATTCTTGGATTTTTGTTAAGATTGGTTATAAATCCGCTGGCTAAATCAAGCGTTGTGAAATAATTGCACCTACCCAACTTGTCCAATACATCAGTAATATTGGGAAGTGGATACCTATCTTCGATTGTTTTCTCATTTACCTTACGGTAATCTACTACGATTCGCCATTTCTTATTTCCGGACGCATCTGCCTTTTTGCGTACAACCCAAATAGGTGATGACCATGGAGAATTACTCGGTCGGATTATTCCTTGATCTAACATTGATTTTACTTGACGTTCTACTTCTTGCTTATGCACAAATGGATACCTATAGGATTTCGTGTGTACGGGAATTTCGTCTTTAGTTTTTATACTGTGCTTAATTTGATTGGTAAATGTTAAAGGTTCACCATCAGTATGAATAATATCAGAATATCTTTTACATAATTTTAAAATATGATGTTTTTCTTCTGAATTCATGTGATGAGTACGTATTAATTCTTCTAGGTTTAGATTTTGTTTGATGATTGGTTGCTGTACATCGGTTTGATAGATTTCAAAGTTATTTTTATTGAAAGATATTGTTTTCACTGGTTGTAACAATCTTAAGTTAATTTTTCTGTCTGTTTTATTTAAAATTTCGACTAAAGCTAGACCATTTTCAGCGACTGTAAGTGTTTCGGGTATTTCACAATTTTGTATAATTTGTCGAGGAACTATAATTTCACCTTCAAGAACATTTACAGGTATTTTACTAATTATTCGACAATGAGGTTTAATATTTATTTTAATGTTTACTCGCATATTTGATTGTTGATATTTAATCGGTATTGTACAGTAAGGGGTGTATAATTTATGGTTTGGGAAGTCTAATTTTACATTTAATAGTTTTATAATATCTAATCCAATTAAGCCGTCAAACAAATCATGGAATTTGAAAAGATAAAATTTTAACGATTGACTTTGATTAAATTCTGCAAAAATTGGAACATCTGCACAATACTCGTGATATGACGTCTGGCACACTGAAGATACTTCAAAAGGTTCATAGATAATTCTGTTACGATAATATTCATTAGCAATATCAGGATTTATGAAAGATCTTGTAGAAGCTGAATCAATTAAAAGTTTTAAAGGGGGATTTGTATATAGGGAAGTTCTTTCTGATTTGCCGTTAATATATAACATTCTTCTAAGTTAAATTGATTGGATCGGTGTCTATCTGAAAATTTGTATTGTCGTTATCTGAACAATCCTGTGGCTCCTGTTCGAATTCAAGGTTATTTTGTTCTATTTGGGAATATTGATTTTAATCATTCATATAATATTGATCAATAGGGATATTATAAGAACAAGATGGTTCGTTTTCAAATAATTCTGTATTATACATTCGCATTCCATTTGATCTTGAACTCACACCACTCATGGGTGTTGGTTGGGGCAAAGCTTTTTTCGGAACTTGAATAGGTTTCCAAACGTTGTGCGGTTTGCCAAATATTTGCGAATTGGTAGGGTACTGCTGTTGTTGTGGATACGGATGTTTTTGCATATAGATCGGTCCTTGTGAGAATTGATCATATTTAGGATATTGAGGTCTGTGATAATTTTGTGGGAGATTATTTTGATAACCTTTTGGTTGATTATGATATTGGACGGGTGGTCGATTATTGTTATGTGAATTCTGCTTCCTAATTTGATGTTGAGGGGCATATGAAGACTGTATTTGTGATCTTTGATAATAACGAATATTATCTTCTTCCATTATAAATTGCATTGCTTGGGCAAGAGTATTCGGTCTCATTGCTCGTATAGTAGAGCCTAATGGTTCTCTTAAACCTGCCAAGAATGTTTTTAATGCCTGTTTAGTACAGAAATTTCTCTTACTATCTTGTTCATTAGCTTCACATTTTAAATCTATATAGTTACATATGGTACTTAACAAATATGTTACTCTTTCATGGAATTGAGTTGGTTGTTCATTCTGTTTTTGTCTTAAATTAACCAAATCTTGATTTAGACAATTTTCGTCCCTTTGATCACCAAAGTTTTGAATTAATGTATTTTTAATAGAATTCCAATCATTAGGATTTCCATTAATTGCTACTACTTCTTCCGCTTTACCTTGGAGCTTATTTAATACTCCATTTAATAGTAAAGTATTTTGAAAATTTGCTCTATTCGCTACATCAAAATAATGGTTTAATATTGCTTCAGCGGAATTGATAAATCTATGCAGTTTATTAGGGTTTCCGTCAAAATTCGGAATTACACTTAAATTTTTAATATCTAAAACTGGTACATCCATATTGCTGGTTTCTGGTATTTTACTTTCGTTTACTAAAATTAATTTGTTAAACTTATCCAGTAATTGCTCTAAATCTGAGTTGTTATCGTCAATTGATTCAACGTGGGATAAAGAGGAGTCTGACACGAACAAAGTACTTACAGCATCGCCAGTGTAAATTCCATCAATAGATCAGCCTGGTTTTCTAATTGATTCTGGTCTTCCTCGATGGATCCTGGTAATCTTCGATAATCTCTGTTTCTTAGAACTTGGTCACTGGGTAGTTGAAAGTTCGATATCACAAAGTTTTTGATTTTCGATGTTTCGTTTAAGAGTTGCAACTCACGGATTGTCACAAATTGGATATTCCGACGAAACGTCCTACCGACTGCGCCAAATATTAACTACGAACTTTTGGAGATCTTTTTAATAGTTTATTTTATTTCAAAAACAAGCGAACATCTCTAATGTTAACTACAGACTGGCTAGTATATATTATAATGCACGAATGAAGATAAGTTGCAATTGGAATGTCTGACTAAGCGTTTCTAAGATAGCGTCTACTGTAAGCGGTCGTATAACATGTCCAAGGTAAGAAGATAATATAACTCATGCTATACTACGGCGCTTGAAGCATAATCAACTTGTTTGGATTAAATATACAAGCGAAGACTTGAAGAATCACTTGGGGCTACCCACACTTGGTAAGTATCTCACAACTACACGTTATTTATTATTAAATTTGCAGTAAAATGGACGAGCTCCCGCAAATTCAGCTTATCGAAGAGCGTGAAGCCGCAAATAGGTGACAAATTGATAGGAATGACGTAGCTACACCTCTTGAAGTGCTCACAGATACCCAATTTGTTCGAATGTTCCGATCAAGCAAGGAATTGTTTTGGAATCTTGTCGACCTGTTGCGACAATTCTGATGGATCAGACTAAAGATACTGCGTTGGATCTTGAAACGAGGGTAAGAACACTAATGGGGTAAGATGTATAATAAAGTGTAATTACAACATTGTTATAAAATTTAGATACTGACCGCACTGCGGTTTTACGCATCGGGTTCTTACCAATTGGATATATTATACCGAAGTATAAGAGACGTAACAGATGCATTGAATCAACCGGAAATATTTGATACGTGGCTCAAATTTCCATCAATCATTCATGAGCTTAATTTTTCGAAGCTTCGGTAAATGATAACGTTACACAAGTGGACTACGTTTTACCTCACGCATTGCTTGTAGATTCTTTGAGAAATATCAGGTTCCAGGCATTATAGGCTGTATTCATTGCACTCACGTAGCCATCTTCCCACCCAGAATTGACGACCCGGAGTATCCAGAATATGTGTATTTGAACCGTAGAGGGTACCATTCAATAAACGTTCAACTGGTAGGTATACAGGGAATCATAAGAACTAGTACATCTCAAACCAATACATCACTTTTAGATTTGCGACTCTGATCTAAGAATTATTAACGTTAAAGCTCTGTATCTGGGAAGCACTCACGATGCCTTTATGTGGAATAATTCAAACATCCAAAATGACTTGAGGAATTTTCAGGTAGCCGGCCACAGATATTCAGCCTAGTACCTAAATGGCTCTTTCGGAAATGACGTTATTGAAAAAAAATATTAATTAGGTGTCTCCTACAGCTACAACCCCTTTCAGTTAGTCGCAATATTAAAGGGAAGCCCTTTACATATTTATTTATTTCTATATATATTGTTTGTAATTTTTGTGATATGTGGATATGTTTTCTTGTGACAATTAAATATATGCGATGGAAACGGAAAGTGGTCAAATTAGGTACTGGATGTATATGATTTCTAGTTGACTACCTTACTGATGTTAATTATACTTAAAATAAAGAAAGTTACAAATTGTTTATATTTAATTGTATTCAATTTAATATACTATTAAAAGTTATTGTAGAAGGATTCCGTGAGGCGATACAAGGTGAGGTGATTGTAGCGTTGAAATAAAAAGTTCTTCCTTGTAGATATTTTATGTAATTTTCTTACTACCGGTTTCAGCTAATAGCCATTATCAGGTAAGCAACTAAAAGACAATAATAACAGAGCATAAGCATCACAATAATATAAAGAATGATCTTAAGTGATTGAAAAAATATAAAACTCACATGTCAGTTCAGGGTCATTAAAATAAAAATAAAAACATGAAACATGTATACAGGCGATGGGCAGTGCAGACGCAGACAGGCGAACATCGAAAAGTAAACTCTCTCAATAAAATCCTTGTTTTGTGGTGTAGTAGCAAAATTTAAACGGTGCACATCAATCAACTGTCAGTTAGGCGATGAAATTATAGGTTAGAAGAACTCCCACGTGTTTTTTTTCAATCACTTAAGATCATTCTTTATATTATTGTGATGCTTATGCTCTGTTATTATTGTCTTTTAGTTGCTTACCTGATGATGGCTATTAGCCGAAACCGGTAGTAAGAAAATTACATAAAATATCTACAAGGAAGAACGTTTTTTATTTCAACGCTACAATTAAAAGTTATGTTGTGTTTTATTTGAATATTTGTGCCATAAAGACTAAAGAAACACAGGCTTACATTAAGTTTAGAACAGCAATTACATAATACTTTCTCAATTGAATAACTTGCAATAATTCAGCAAAATATTGTCTTTGGCTTTTCCATAATTTGTAAAGGGTTTTATGCTCTGTCTTACATAAGTACGAGACTCTTTGGTTATGATGTTGAAATATAACTGGTAAAAATTTCAAATTAAAAAATTACACTGTTATTAAAGAGTGTCCTCGTGTAAAGGAAAGATATTGTTTAGTGCAGATGTAACCACTCTTATAGCTTATGGAAACTTTGGATACCGTTCGTGTTCAACATAAGTACTTGTGCTCTTTGTTTATAAACTATTTAGTCCTTATAAAGGCCATTCAAAAATGCTATAGACATTTTCATCTATAGGAGGCAATTCAGTGCCATCGTTAGCCTACTCCAAATGCAGTTCTTCTGCAATTTTTTCCCAAAGATTTTTTAAACATCTCTTGTTCAAATGTATTTGATCTCTGCAAATAATAAAAGTGGTATTATAATACTATACAATAAGTTTTATTTTGGATGACTAACCTCTTAAATGCTGGATATGGATGGTTTATAACAAAATTATAAACATCCAAACACTGTATACCTTTTGTATTACAAATTTCTCGTATAAACTTATTTTAATCCTAGAATGGTGTCTTGTTAACAAAATTGTGGAGTATAGCATTATTGAATACGTACCAAAATGTCTGAGAAATCTTTGCACTTTGGAATAGTAAATATTAAAAAATTCGGAATGCCTATTTTTTTAAGACGTTCAAGCGATGATTCAAATGCCTCCGCATCTTCTCAACACTTTTCCTTCGGAGAATGTTGTTGGTACCAATCAATAGTTTAACATCTTTATTTATTTATTACAAATTATGGAAAAGCCAAAGACAATATTTTGCTGAATTATTGCAAGTTATTCAATTGAGAAAGTATTATGTAATTGCTGTTCTAAACTTAATGTAAGCCTGTGTTTCGTTAGTCTTTATGGCACAAATATTCAAATAAAACAAAATATAACTTTTAATAGTATATTAAATTGAATACAATTAAATATAAACAATTTGTAACTTTCTTTATTTTAAGTATAATTAACATCAGTAAGGTAGTCAACTAGAACTCATATACATCCAGTACCTAATTTGAACACTTTCCGTTTCCATACGCATAATTGTCACAAGAAAACATATCCACATATCACAAAAATTACAAACAAAATATATATAGAAATAAATAAATACCTATGTAAAGGGTTTCCCTTTAATATTGCGACTAACTGAAAGGGGTTGTAGCTGTAGGAGACACCTAATTAATATTTTTTTTTCAATAACGTCATCTCCGAAAGAGCCATTTAGGTACTAGGCTGAATATCTGTGGCCGGCTACCTGAAAATTCCTGAAGTACTTTTGGATTTTTGAATTATTCCACATAAAGGCATCGTGAGTGCTTCCCGGATACAGAGCATTGACGTTAATAATTCTTAGATCAGAGTCGCAAATCTAAAAGTAATGTATTGGTTTCAGATGTACTAGTTCTTATGATTTCCTGTATACCTACCAGTTGAACGTTTATCGAATGGTACCCTCTACGGTTCAAATACACATATTCTGGATACTCCGGGTCGTCAATTCTGGGTGGGAAGATGGTTACGTGAGTGCAATGAATACAGCCTATAATGCCTGGAACCTGATATTTCTCAAAGAATCTACAAGCAATGCGTGAGGTAAAATGTAGTCCAGTTGTGTAACGTTATCATTTACCGAAGCTTCGAAAAATTAAGCTCATGAATGATTGATGGAAATTTGAGCCACGTATCAAATATTTCCGGTTGATTCAATGCATCTGTTACGTCTCTTATACATCGGTATAATATATCCAATTGGTAAGAACCCGATGCGTAAAACCGCAGTGCGGTCAGTATCTAAATTTTATAACAATGTTATAATTACACTTTAGTATACATATTACCCCATTAGTGTTCTTACCCTCGTTTCAAGATCCAACGCAGTATCTTTAGTCTGATCGGTCAGAATTGTCGCAACAGGTCGACAAGATTCCAAAACAATTCCTTGCTTAATCGGAACATTCGAACAAATTGGGTATCTGTGAGCACTTCAAAAGGTGTAGCTACGTCATTCCTATCAATTTGTCGCCTATTTGCGGCTTCACGCACTTCGATAAGCTGAATTTCCGGGAGCTCGTCCATTTTACTGCAAATTTAATAATAAATAACGTGTAGTTGTGAGATACTTACCAAGTGTGGGTAGCCCCAAGTGATTCTTCAAGTCTTCGCTTGAATATTTAATCCAAACAAGTTGATTATGCTTCAAGCGCCGTAATATAGCATGCAAAGCATAACCAAAAATTTGTAGGTTAGTTTTGTCAAACTGTTGCTAAGAACAATAATAAACACGCCACGCGCCCTATCGGGCATCGGCAGAACAAGGAAGCTCCTCACAATTCGAACACATTCGAAAAGACTTGCCGATAACGTGCTCCTAAATACGTGGTATCCCCACTCCGACTCTCCTAATAATTCGAACACATTCGGAAAGAGTCATTCGCTTCAAAAAGATGACGAGAATAGGGTCCCAGGACCGTGTCTGCCGAGACCACGATTTGGCGTACCATCAACACAAGGAGCTGCAGAAGAGGCATGCGGCAGATAAAATTCTGGAAGAAGCGGCTTGGCAACGCGTTAAACATCCATCGGCATCCACCGGTGAAAAAATTAGCGCCTGGTTAGTAACATCTGCCATGAAAGCTAAATGCAAATTGGGATTAGGTATGCAGCGGCGACCATGACGACGACTGGCAGCAACAGCATCAAACCGATCGTTGTTCAAAATCAACAAGAAAAAAAATATGTAAATTTAGTACTCTTTTTTATTATTTTATAAACAATAAATATGTTTAAACACTACAATGTTTTATTTTAAATTTGACCGCTCTCCATATAATTTAGAAATAAACAATTGCTGATAAATTACTCTGATGGTTTATCTGTGTAAGGTGATGGGTCTGGCATGTGCGCGTACTCCGGAGGCTAGTTCGAGCCTATTCAAGGGTATTTTTTTAATTAAGTAGGTATTGTACGACACAAAACGACTGACAGACGCAAACATTTTGAAACAATTCACAAAATGGCCGACAGATGGCGCGCACACAAACCTAACGTGCTATCGGACCACCAGATGGCGCAAGTAGTGCTTAAATAGTAGGTATCTTACAAAAACAACCAACAACCAACAGATGGCGCGCGTGCGCAACAATTCGAAATATGGCTGATAAAGGCTACACACAAACCTACTTCGTTAACTGACCACCAGATGGCGCGCCGTCTTCTTTGCGCTACCGGACGACAGGTGGCGCGACGTGTACTAAAATCCACTTACGATAATTTATTCCACCGAGTTGATTCCACCGCCTTGGTCTAGAACCCGAAAATATACTCTACTATTAATGTTTACCACTTTAAGATTTCTGGTGGTATAAATTTGGAAAAATTGCCAAAATTGCGTTTTCTTTATTTTTATCCCACTTTTTTCGAAAACATTGCGTGATACAACATTTTAGAGCCAGTATTCGTTTTCAAGGCAATTAATTCTACCCGAAACGCAATTTCATATTCAATTCTCAAAATTTCTCTTTTCTAAAGTTATCCATCTTCGACAATTTTATTATTGTCTTTTTCTTCAAAATGATGTATTAAAATCAGTAAGAAAAAATAGGCTTGCCATTTTTTTAAAAAGTGTTGTCGTCATAACTCAGTAAGAATTGTCAGTTGGACGACGGACAAACGCTGCAACGCCGGACACTCATTTACTTCAAGGTATTGGATATCGATCCGTTGTTGGCATTGCTGCAATGGTGGCAACTGACGGACGTGACGGTTGCACGTAGGACACAGCGGCATGTAGTGCCGTATCTTTTTGTGGTAACAATAGCTACTGGGTATACCAGTACCTACATTGTCTACTAGCTGAAAGTTAGTCATACGATTCTTTTTTATGTCTAAATTTACAAAAATACTATTTAACACGGTTAGGTGCAAAATTTGTCAAGCCTCTTTATTCCAGTTACATATAGATTTATGTAATCGTATGATTCAATTTCGTAGATACGAACTGCAACTTAGTGTCGACACTTACAGCTTCTGTCGGTGTCAACTGCAATATCCCTCTGAAATTGAATCATTAACAACACCTGTTTGTTGACGTTTTTGTATATACCTACCTGTAGCTCTAAAAAATCTTTATCCCATTTTTCTTTACCAATTACTGATATGGACGCCTTTAAGAGTTCTTGAACAGTATCCTTCTTGTTCAGTGCAGCCTTCAGTAACTGAGGCCATGTTGTCTTTTGGCTGGCATTAAATGTAACAATCGATATTCCAATATATAGCATACCAGCTTCTCTTGTTAGTGTAGCCTGAAATTAATATTCATTTTCAGTGGGTGATTTCATTCAGGTGAGTGTGGGGGGTAAAACAATACTAATTAATCTTGAATTAACGTAAAGCAAACCATACACATATGTTGAGTACAAGAAATTATTTTAGTTGCCTATATGTTTCATTTACTTATTACGGTGCATTTTCTGTCAGTGGTAAGTTGGCAATCCTGCGTCTAGAGGATTGTGTGTGTAATGGCCGTCAACTACTGAGTGCCTGTATGTTGCTGTATGTGTTGTAGTGAAATAAACTAGTTAAAATACAGTCCACTATTTTTATTCGTCGTACTACGCAACACAATTTGGTCCAATCGAACCGGAAGGGTGAAGTTGCATCATACAGTCATTGTAGAGCAGAAGCAAGCAGAAGTTCTGACCGGCACAAGGTGCAAATCCAACAACGTTTGCGACGGCCATAGGGAAAAATACAAGTTACAGGTTAGTCCCGTCTCTCTGTCCTTTCCACATTTGCCGCCCTCTGTCTCGCTTGTATGCGAATCCGTGGTTAATTTGCACGTGCGGGTTAAAATAAATTGTAAATATTACATTGGGATTTCATCATTTAGTTGTGGTTGAGTTGCATTTGGGGATTTGCGCAAGATTTCATTGTCGGGGATAGTTTGCACAAGCTGGGGTATTTGCGTCTGGTTGAGTCTGGATACAATGGCGGACAAAAAGGTAAACAAGTTGAAAAAGCAGAGATCGCAGTTAAAGGGTGTTTTGACAAAGTTTGGTAATTTTTTGGCTGAGAATGGCGATAACGCGTCAATACACGAAATAATTTCACGTTTAGAGAGAGCGGAAGGAACATTAGAGAAATATTGTGACATAACTTTAGAATTAGAGGACTTGGATGATCAAACAGATTATACGGAGGAAAATGATCAATTCGAAAATGAATATTATAGGATAGTTGGATTGGGTAAAGAAAAATTGGATAATAGGAGGGAAATTAAACCAGTTATAGTAGCTAATGAGGTTATCAATGTTAAGTTACCTACGATAGATTTGCCAATTTTTGATGGTTCTTACGATGTGTGGTTTCAGTTTAAAGATACCTTCCATGCTTTAATTGAAAATAATAAAAACTTATCCGAGGTTCAAAAATACTACTATCTAAACTCATGCCTGAAAGGTAAGGCAAAACAAATACTGTCTTCTTTGGAAATGTCAGGGGAAAATTATGCGCTAGCATGGGAATTACTTACAAAACGATACGAAAATACGCGAGTTATAACAAATACTCATGTCCAAGCGATATTTGAACTTTCAGTTATCAGCAAGGAAAATTTTGGCGCAATTAGGAATTTGGTTGATGAGTTTTTAAAGCATAAAGGGGCGCTGGAAGCGATGAAGCATCCAGTTAAACACTGGGATATATTATTGGTGCACATAATTGCAAGTAAATTAGATAGTAACACGCGCAAATCGTGGGAATAGTGTTCAAAGGCGGACGAAGATCCAAAAATCGACAAGTTGATGAGTTCCTAAATGAAAAATGCAGGATTTTAGAAACTATTAATCGAGAAAAGGTGGGTGGGTCATCAAAAGTTGTAGCTAACGCCAATGCAGCCGTTTTAACTTCTATGTGTACATATTGCAGGGGAGAACACATGATCTACAGATGCAATGAGTTTTTGAAATTATCTATATATGAAAGGATAAATAAAATAAAATATTTGGGGTTATGTTGGAATTGTTTAAAGAAGGGACATACTGCACGTGACTGCAGGTTGGATAAATGCTCAATTTGCAAGCGCTCTCACAACAGGCTCATACATGTAGACATAAATAAAAGGGAAGAAAAGGTAGCTGCTCATTGTCAAGCCGAGGAGGGTCAAGTGTTGTTAACCACAGCCGTGATTAATTTAAAGAACAGATATGGCAAATCAATACGAGCTAGAGCATTGTTGGATGTCGGTTCAAATGCTAATTTTATTACGAAGGAAATGTTTAAAAGGCTAAAAATAAGGGATAAAGAAAGGGTTTCGGTTGCGGTAGCTGGTATGGGTTTTAGCGTCTCAGCGGTAAATGAGAGAGTACAATTAGAACTAGGATCAATTTATAACAATTTTAAGGCAACTTTGAATTTTTTGATGATTGATAGAATTACCACAAAAATACCAACATTAAAAATCGAAACAAAACAAATTAGATTGCCGAACAACATTAAATTGGCATACCCTAATTTTGGAACGCCTGGGGAGATAGATGTGCTGTTGGGTGCGGAAATCTTTTATGAACTACTATCGAACGAAAGAAAGGAAACTGGAATTCATGGGCCGGTGCTGCAAGGATCGAGATTGGGTTGGTTGGTAACGGGAACGATCGGAAAAAATAGAAAGGAAATTGCAATTAGCAACTTAGCAGTGGGTATGGATGCTGTTAGGCGACAGATGGAAAATTTTTGGAGAATTGAAGAGGTGGAAAATCTGGAGGTTAGCAGCCAAATGAAAATAAATTGCGAATTAAATTTTATTAACACTTTTGATAGAGCAAATGATGGAAAATTTATAGTACATTTGCCAAAGAAGGATAACGTCACCATTGGAAACACTAGGCAGATGGCATTAAAACGATTTTATAACTTGGAAAAGCGGTTGGATAGGAATGAAGTATTAAAAAGGGACTACGTTAAATTCATGAGGGAATACGAGGAGCTAGGTCATATGGAAGAATTAAGGAACGAAGAGGTACGGGAAGAAGTTTACTACATTCCGCACCATCCGATATATAAGGAGACCAGTAGCACTACAAAACTTAGGGTTGTCTTCGATGCGAGCGCAAAATCATCAAATGGTAAATCATTAAACGACATGCTAATGGTAGGTCCGGTTGTGCAGAGTGAACTTTTTACCATCTTATTGCGATTTCGAACACATAACGTTGCGCTGGTGGCCGACATCGAGAAGATGTATAGACAGGTGTGGGTGCATCCAGACTTTCAGAATTTGCAGAGAATTTTTTGGCGCGAGAGTTCGAGCTTGCCAGTGCGAACGTACATACTAAAAACATTAACGTACGGGACCGGTCCTGCTTAATTTCTGGCAACAAGATGTCTTGCTCAATTGGCGGTCGAAAACAGTGCGATATATCCGGAATCTGGGCGAATTATTACACAGGATTTTTATATGGACGATCTCATTACGGGCGAGAAGGATGTGAGGACGGTTGCAGACCATAAGAGGGACATCGAAAGGATTTTGGGTGCAGCAGGATTCAATTTGAGGAAATTTTGTTCCAATGTGTCAGATGTTCTCGAAGAGGTGAATGATAAGGTAAATGATAAGAAGCATATCCTAAGAGAGGAGGATGATGATCGCACATTGGGAGTTATTTGGAATGTAAGGGACGACATTTTGACGTATCATATAGACGTTGGGGATGGTGATAGAGGCATTATCACGAAGCGCGCTGTGCTTAGTGCGATCGCCTCGAGTATTCGACCCGTTGGGACTGGTAGCGCCGGTTGTTGTTGTATTTAAAATATTTTTGCAGGAGCTTTGGAGCAAGGGAATAAACTGGGATGAAGAAATACCTAAGGAGATAAAAGATAGTTGGCTGGACATAAGACAGACATTTTCCGATTTGGGGGAAATTAAAATTCCGAGACCGGTATTATTAAAAATTTACAAAAGGGTGGTGTTACACGGGTTTTTGCAGATGCCTCTGAAAGAGCGTATGGTGCGGTGGTTTATTTTAAAACTGTAAATGGCGCGAACGAGGTAAAGGTAGCGCTATTGTGTTCAAAATCAAGAGTTGCTCCTATCCAACAAATTACTCTGCCCAGATTGGAGCTATGCGGGGCGTTACTACTCGTGAAGTTGATGCAATCGGTCATTAAACATATTGGATTGGCAGTTGACTCGGTTGATTTTTGGACGGACTCCACAATTGTATTGGGGTGGATTCGCGGAGAACCGAGAAAATGGAAAACGTTTGTCGCAAATCGGGTGGCTAAGATTCAAGACAGTTCAAGTATCGCGCAATGGCATCACGTTTGTGGTCGCGAAAACCCTGCAAATATAGTTTCTCGCGGTTCCGGGGTGGGCAAGTTGATTAATTCGGAATGGTTTACCGGGGCTTCGTTTTTATACGATAGAGCTAAATATGCAGAAATTAATAATTATGACACGGATTTGGAAATAAGAGTTCAGAACATAACATGTATTGTTAACGTTGACGCGGAATGGGAGAATTATCAAAATTCTCTTCTTGGATTAAATTTAAAAGAGTGCTAGGTTGGGTTTTAAGATTTGTCCATAATGCCAAGGGTCGGGAGGGTATCAGTGGAGCACTAAAATTACACGAGTTAAGTCATGCCGAAAACGTTGTATTTAAATTGGTGCAGGGCCAAGGCTTTAAAAATGAAATTAGTTTATTGGAAAAATCCCGGCAAGTAAAAACGAACAGCAAATTGCTACGGTTAAACCCATTTCTTGATAAAAACAGTATAATAAGGGTTGGTGGGAGATTAACTAACGCTGAATTATCATATGACGCAAAATTTCCTATAGTTCTGCCAAAAAACCACAATGTTACTAAACTTTTGATTGAATATGAGCACATAAAGTTGTTTCATGCTGGTCCACAGGCTGTTTTATCCAGCCTTAGACAGAAATATTGGCCATTGTCAGGCAGAGATGCTGTACGCAACGCGCTGAGAAAATGCATCATTTGTTTTAAGGCCAAGCCGATAAGTAATAACCCACTGATGGGTGATTTGCCTAGTGCGAGGTTGTATCCAGTGAGGCCATTTTTTAGTACGTCAATTGATTACGCAGGGCCGTTTTTTATAAAAGACGGAAAGTTAAGAAACCGAAAGTATATTAAGGCGTATCTTTGCGTCTTTGTTTGTTTTGTCACGCGGGCCATTCATCTGGAAGTAACCACGGACTTGAGTACAGCGTGTTTCTTGCAAGTATTAAATAGATTTATTGCTAGGAGGGGACTTCCCAAAATGTTGCATTCGGACAATGGGACAAATTTTGTAGGAGCTTACAATGAAATAAAAGACATGAAAAAGAATTTAAAGTGTATTTCAGGAGACGAAAAATTAACTTCATATCTTACCGAGTATACTATTGAATGGGTCTTCACACCCGCACGAGCACCTCACATGGGAGGGTTACATGAGGCTGCGGTAAAAAGTGCAAAGAGACATTTGCTACGAGTAATGGGTAACGCGAAGTTAACTTATGAACAATTTTATACGGTTGTTTGCCAGACAGAGGGCATATTGAATTCTCGTCCCTTGTATCCATGTTCCGATGATCCTTCTGACCTAACCGTCCTCACTCCTGGACATTTCCTGATCGGTCAAGGTTTGAACGCATTGCCTGATGGAAGATCCACTGCATCCAGTAGTCGACTAAAGGATTATCAGAGATCACAAGAGCTGGTAAATCATTTTTGGCGTAGATGGCACCAAGAATATCTACATACTCTCCAGCAACGAGTCAAATGGTCTCGGCCAGGTTCTTGTTCCATTAAAATTGGAGCTTTAGTTCTTCTCAAGGAGGAGAATCTCCTGACACAACAATGGCGTTTGGGTCGTGTTAGCCAGCTGTTTCCCGGAAAGGATGGAGTTGTGCGAGTGGTCTCCATAAGGACCTCCAATGGAGAAACGCGTCGAGCTGTGGCCAACGTATGTCCGTTGCCGGTGGAGCAGTAATTGTGCGCAGTGCTGTGAAGTGCGTAGCTTGCATCGCTAAAAACCTACAAAAGACGGGATAAAAAGGTTTAGTTATTAAAAATTCTACTTGTTGCAATGTTTATGTGTAAAAAATTGACTTTGGTTACTTACCTTTGTTGGAATTCCTAAGTTACTGGATTTATTATTGTTTATTTACTTGTATTTTCACGCATTTCTTATTTTGATTAGTACTTACCTTTGTATTTTCATGCGTTTACTATTTGGGTTAGGGCTTGTCTTTGTATTTTCATATATGTAGTATTTTCGATTAGTACTTGCTTTATATTTAATGTATTCCGTTTGATATTTGTGCATTCACTTGGGGGATCGATAAGGGTTGAACATTGTTCAAGGTGGGGAGAATGTTGAGTACAAGAAGTTATTTTAGTTGCCTATATGTTTCATTTACTTGTTACGGTGCATTTTCTGTCAGTGGTAAGTTGGCAATCCTGCGTCTAGAGGATTGTGTGTGTAATGGCCGTCAACTACCGAGTGCCTGTATGTTGCTGTATGTGTTGTAGTGAAATAAACTAGTTAAAATACAGTCCACTATTTTTATTCGTCGTACTACGCAACACAATTTGGTGATTCGCGGAGAACCGAGAAAATGGAAAACGTTTGTCGCAAATCGGGTGGCTAAGATTCAAGAGAGTTCAAGTATCGCGCAATGGCATCACGTTTGTGGTCGCCAAAACCCTGCAGATATAGTTTCTCGCGGTTCCGGGGTGGGCAAGTTGATTAATTCGGAATGGCAACACAATTTGATTAAATAAACACGCAATCATTTGAATTAGAAATTAACAGTCAAAACTAGTAACAAAATTATCTTCAGCCGTGCTGATGTTAAAATACCCCCCATCGTAAAGAAAGTGAATCGATTTTGCCTATTCACGAACTTCCTATACTTTTCAAGAGATAAGCTTTCATACCAAATTTCAGATCAATCACTTCAAAATTACGGCAGATATCTTGTACACAGGCGAACAGACGGACAGACAGACGCAAATAGCTAAATCAATTCAGTTTTTCAATTCTGATCAAATCCATATATATATATATATATATATATATATATATATATATATATATATATGTTGGATCCGGCATGTGCGCAGACGCAGCACCAGAACCAGGACCCCGCTACAAGCTGCGACAGAAGCTCAAGCCAAGCTTGGTAGTACGCCTCGGGCATCGAAACGTTTAACATCTTGTATTCTTGTTTGACGTGTGACCGTACTTGATTTTGAATAGTATTATTTTATCTTTGCCTACGTTTCATTTAACACGATCCCACAAAATAGGGGGCTCGTCTGGGATAGTGTTACAAAAGTGCGACGCGAGGTGTACCGAGTAAGAGTGTATGGAACAATTGAAGTTGTAAGCGGCGGCGTAGGTCGTGTTGTGTGAACAGTGAGGTGAACTGATGGTGTGGCAACGCGGTTGTCAGCTAAAACATTAGTGGCGATAACGTTATTAGCTGTGTGCGGGTGAATTGTAACGTTATAGCGGTGTGTTTTTTGTGGTTGTTCGAGAGTCTATGTGACGACGCCATGAACTAACGATAACGGGTCGGTACGCGAGAGCGGTTCGGGTAACGCTTTGCGCGAGTATGATTACGATGACGTAGCAGCGGGAGGAACGCCTATTGGTCAAAGCGGGGAACGGCCAATAGAAGCGCGTGAATTTGGAATAAACCAATCGGGTGGCGATGGCAGTAGTGAACTGAAATTATTGATCTGGGAACGTGAACTTTTGGCGCGAGAGACAACTTTTAGCGCGAGAACGTGAACTGTTGAGTAGTTCTGTGAATAATAACTCCTTTTTGCAACAATCTAATTTGATGGTGCCGAATAACAATAAGCGGGAAATCGCGGATTTAATTCCTGAGTTTAATCCGGCAAAAACATCGACGCTGACGTCAGTGCAGTGGATCAAACGTGTAGAACAAATCGGATCTGCGTACGGCGTGGAAGACGTCTCGTTGGCGCTCTATTCGGCGGCTAAATTTCGCGGCGCGGCGCGCGTTTGGTACGATAGTGCTTCAGACTGTGCGGTAGACTGGAGACGGTTCAAAAACTCTTTCTTAACGGCATTTCCGACAACGAACAACGAGGTAGCAGTGCATGCGGAGTTAATGCGACAGAAGAAAAGGCCTGGAGAGACGTGCGAAGAATATTTTTATCATATGATGGCTATTGCTAAGAAGGGAGATATTGGTGAGGATGCTATAATAAAATATATTATCAACGGATTGAACCAGCCTGATTTGATGAGGGTTCTGTCACTGCAGTTCTATGACAGCCCTGCTGATTTGTTGAAGAGAATAAAGAGCTATGAAGATACGATGACACAAGAAAAATTTAGATATGGGAATCGACCAATACAGAGCCTGGTAGTGTCGTAAGTAGCAAAAAATGTTACAACTGCGATGAGATAGGACATATTGCCACGAAATGTGATAAACCCCGTAAAGTAAGAAAATGTTATTCCTGTCAGCAAGTAGGACACCTGGCTAACAACTGTCCCACAAAGCAAAAATCTAGTGCGATGTTGATTTCACCTAGAAGACAAACCATTTGGGTCCAGATTGGTATATCACGGAAGCTAGCACTGCTGGATACAGGAAGTGGAAAAAATTTAATGAGGTCCGCTTATGAAAGAAACCATTTCATTAACCGGATTAGCCTCAATTGAAGTAGACACTTTGGGGTACTTCAATGGAGACCTCGTAATCTATGGCGAACATTACCAGACCGAGGTGCATGTAGTTGCAAATGACGTCATCAACGAGGCAATGATCATCGGAAGAGATCTACTGGCCCAAGCTACAGTGGTCATTGAAGGAGGAAGTGTGATAAAGTTTGAAAAGAAGACAGAATATAAAGAAAACAAGACAGAACTTGAAAAAAAGAACATAGAAGATGAAAACGAAAACGAAGAGAATGACAAAGAAAATTATGGTGATCGAAGACGACGATTTGGACCTTTCTCATCTAACGGATCCAGGAATTACGGCAGAGATACGGGCGATGCGAGACCTTTACAATCCTGAAAAGAACCATACTAAAAATAGCCCAGTGACGGCCAAGTTGATATTTAAAGATGAAGAACCGATTTATACACGACCAAGGAGATTGGCTGAAAAGGAACGACAAGAAGTCGATAAGCAGTTAAGAGATTGGCTCAATGATGGTGTCATTTAGCCAAGTTGCTCAGAATTTACCAGCCCAATTGTACCAGTAAAAAAAAGATGGATCATTGAGGGTATGCATCAACTATCGAAAGGTAAATGGTAAAAGGTTGTGAAAGATACATATCCCCTTCCGATTATCGAAGACCAACTAGATAGACTGAGAGATGCAAAGGTGTTCAGTACGATTGATCTCAAAAACGGATTTTCCATGTACAGCTAGAACCAGAGAGCCGTAAGTACACATCCTTTGTCACTGCTGATAACCAGTACGAATTTTTAAAAGTTCCCTTTGGCTTGTGTAACTCACCTTCAATTTTCCAAAGATACATCAACGATGTGTTCCGACAACATATTCAGAAAGGAGAAGTATTGACTTATATGGACGATTTGATCATACCAGCTAAGGATATTTCTGAGGGTTTGAAGCGATTACGAAGTATTTTGAAGACAGCGGAAGAATATGGTCTACAAATACAATGGAGAAAATGCCAGTTTCTTAAGGACAGTACAGAGTACTTAGGACATCAGATCGAACATAATCAGGTACGACCATTAACGACTAAAACTTTAGCTGTAACGAAGTTTCCAACACCAAAGAATCAGAAGCAAGTTCAAAGCTTTCTAGGACTAGCACGATATTTTCGCAAGTTTATACGGAATTATTCACTAATTGCTAAACCTTTGAGTGATTTATTGAAAGCAGAGACCTCGTTTGTATTTGGTGATGAACAAAACAAAGCATTCGACAAATTAAAGACAATTTTAGCAGAACGACCGTCCTTGGAATTTATCACCCTGATGCAGCGACGGAGCTAGACACAGATGCTTGCAGATATAGCTACGGTGCGGTGCTTTGGCAGAAAGGTGAAGATGGTAAAATGCATCCGATCTATTATATGAGTAAGAAGACGACGCCAGCAGAGCAGAACTATTGCAGTTATGAGCTAGAGGTTTTAGCCATCGTGACAGCAATCAAAAAAATTAGAGTTTACCTACTAGGAATTTCGTTCAAGATAGTTACGGATTGTGCAGCATTTACTCAAACATTGAAGAAAAGGGATTTAGCAACCAGAGTCGCTAGGTGGGCCCTGCTAATGGAGGAATTCGATTACACCATAGAGCATCGGTCAAGGAGTGCGATGAGGCATGCAGACTCGTTATCCAGGAATGCAGTGATGACAATTTCACATAACGAGTTCTTAGAGAAGTTGAAGATTGCCCAACAGTCCGATGAACACCTTAGAACGATAGGTGAGTTATTGAATGAACATAATTTGTCTAATGAAGGTTATTTCCGCAGAAATGGACTACTTTATAAGTGTGTACAAGGCAAGGACTTACTAGCCGTTCCGAGAGGGATGTACCACGACATCGTGAAGAAGTACCACGTGGAGAATGGTCACTTTGCAGCGAGGAAGACCGAAGAGCTTATTCTTCGAGAATATTGGATACCCCAACTGCGACGAAGGATAGAGACCGTGATCAAAAATTGTATTCCATGCATACTGGTCGAGCGAAAAAAGGGCAAACAGGAATGTCTACTCAACCCATTGGACAAAGGCGACACACCACTGCATACATACCATGTAGATCATCTAGGACCATTGGAAGCTACGGGAAAAGAGTACAAGTACATGTTTGTTGTTGTCGATGGATTTTCCAAGTTTGAATGGATCTACCCAAGTAAGACGCTCACGACCGCTGAAGTACTACAGAAGCTAGAGCAGCAAAAACAGGTATTTGGAAACCCAAAACGAATTATCGCAGATCGAGGAACAGCGTTCACATCCCAAGAGTTCAAAAACTACTGCGAAGACGAAGTTATCGAACTAGTCCACATTACGACCGGAGTACCTCGAGGCAATGGCCAAGTCGAGAGAGCCAATCGAATGATCATACCAATACTCGCTAAACTGGCAATGGAAGACGAAAGTAATTGGTATAAACATGTTCCTAAAGTACAGATGTTTTTAAATAGAACCTTCCACCGAGCAATTGAATCAACGCCAGGACAATTGATGTTTGGTGTGATACCACGATTCCAAGATGATCCCCGATTGAAAGAAATAATAGAGGTACAATATATCAAAAGTTTCCTGAATAATAGAGAACAGATAAGAAATGAAGCAAAAGATAGTATAAGGAAGATACAAGAAGAAGACAGACGTAATTTTAACAGAAAGAGAAAAGAAGCAAAGAAATACAACGTCGGAGATCTGGTAGCCATACGACGTACCCAGTTTATTACCCAGGGAAAGACGAAGACCAAGTTCCTAGGGCCATATAAAATAAAAAAGGTGAAACCACACGATCGATATGATGTTGAGAAAATAGGAGTTCAAGAAGGACCAAGGAAAACTTCTACGGCAGCTGACTATATGAAATCATGGTCAACTTACTACAATGACCCTGATGATTCTGACCAAGAGGTAGAAGGACAACCCGAAGAAGGAATAAATAGCTACGAAGAAGACCACGAACCAAACCCGGAAGAAGACAAAACCCCAGAAGAAGACGAAACCCCAGTAGAAGACAACGACCAAAACCCAGAAGAGGAAGAAGAGCAAGAAAGCGAAGACGACCCACAGCATGAAGGTGAACAGAAGATCGACGACGACCTTCCTGTCAGGACTGGCCGAGTTGTTGGATCCGGCATGTGCGCAGACGCAGCACCAGAACCAGGACCCCGCTACAAGCTGCGACAGAAGCTCAAGCCAAGCTTGGTAGTACGCCTCGGGCATCGAAACGTTTAACATCTTGTATTCTTGTTTGACGTGTGACCGTACTTGATTTTGAATAGTATTTTTTTATCTTTGCCTGCGTTTCATTTAACACGATCCCACAAAATTGGGGGCTCGTCCGGGATAGTGTTACAAAGGTGCGACGCGAGGTGTACCGAGTAAGACTGTATGGAACAATTGAAGTTGTAAGCGGCGGCGTAGGTCGTGTTGTGTGAACTAAAACATTAGTGGCGATAACGTTATTAGCTGTGTGCGGGTGAATTGTAACGTTATAGCGGTGTATTTTTCGTGGTTGTTCGAGAGTCTGTGTGACGACGCCATGAACATGAACGATAACGGGTCGGTACGCGAGAGCGGTTCGGGTAACAGTTTGCGCGAGTATGATTACGATGACGTAGCAGCGGGAGGGACGCCTATTGGTCAAAGCGGGGAACGGCCAATAGAAGCGCGTGAATTTGGAATAAACCAATCGGGTGGCGATGGCAGTAGTGAACTGAAATTATTGATCTGGGAACGTGAACTTTTGGCGCGAGAGGGACAACTTTTAGCGCGAGAACGTGAACTGTTGAATAGTTCTGTGAATAATAACTCCTTTTTGCAACAATTTAATTTAATGGTGCCGAATAACAATAAGCGAGAAATCGCTTGAGCACTTCAAGAGGTGTAGCTACGTCATTACTATCAATGTTCGCCTATTTGCGGCTTCCCGCTCTTCGATAAGCTGAATTTGCGGGAGCTCGTCCATTTTACTGCAAATTTAATAATAAATAACGTGTAGTTGTGAGATACTTACCAAGTGTGGGTAGCCCCAAGTGATACTTCAAGTCTTCGCTTGTATATTTAATCCAAACAAGTTGATTATGCTTCAAGCGCCGTAATATAGCATGCAAAGCATAACCAAAAATTTATAGGTTAGTTTTGTCAAACTGTTGCTAAGAACAATAATAAACACGCCACGCGCCCTATCGGGCATCGGCAGAACAAGGAAGCTCCTCACAATTCGAACACATTCGAAAAGACTTGCCGATAACGTGCTCATAAATACGTGGTATCCCCACTCCGACTCTCCTAATAATTCGAACATATTCGGAAAGAGTCATTCGCTTCAAAAAGATGACGAGAATAGGGCTCAGGACCGTGTCTGCAGAGACCACGATTTGGCGTACCATTAACACAAGGAGCTGTAGAAGAGGCATGCGGCAGATACAATTCTGGAAGAAGCGGCTTGGCAACGCGTTAAACATCCATCGGCATCCACCGGTGAAAAAATTAGCGCCTGGTTAGTAACATCTGCCATGAAAGCTAAATGCAAATTGGGATTAGGTATGCAGCGGCGACCACGACGACGACTGGCAGCAATAGCATCAAACCGATCTTTGTTCAAAATCAACAAGAAAAAAATATGTAAATTTAGTACTCTTTTTTATTATTTTATAAACAATAAATATGTTTAAACACTACAATGTTTTATTTTAAATTTGACCGCTCTCCATATCATTTAGAAATAAACAATTGCTGATAAATTACTCTGATGTTTTACCTGTGTAAGGTGATGGATCTGGCATGTGCGCGTACTCCGGAGGCTAGTTCGAGCCTATTTAAGGGTATTTTTTTAATTAAGTAGGAATTGTACGACACAAAACGACTGACAGACGCAAACATTTTGAAACAATTCACAAAATGGCCACAGATGGCGCGCACACAAACCTAATGTGCTATCGGACCACCAGATGGCGCAAGTAGTGCTTAAATAGTAGGTATCTTACAAAAACAACCAACAAGCAACAGATGGCGCGCGTGCGCAACAATTCGCAATATGGCTGATAAAGGCACACACAAACCTACTTCGTTAACTGACCACCAGATGGCGCGCCGCCTTCTTTGCGCTACCGGACGACAGGTGGCGCGACGTGTACTAAAATCCACTTACGATAATTTATTCCACCGAGTTGATTCCACCGCCTTGGTCTAGAACCCGCAAATATACTCTACTATTAATGTTTACCACTTTAAGATTTCTGGTGGTATAAATTTGGAAAAATTGCCAAAATTGCGTTTTCTTTATTTTTATCCCACTTTCTTTCGAAAACATTGCGTGATACAAAATTTTGGAGCCAGTATTCGTTTTCAAGGCAATTAATTCTACCCGAAACGCAATTTCATATTCAATTCTCAAAATTTCTCTTTTCTAAAGTTATCCATCTTCGACAATTTTATTATTGTCTTTTTCTTCAAAATGATGTATTAAAATCAGTAAGAAAAAATAGGCTTGCCATTTTTTTAAAAAGCGTTGTCGTCATAACTCAGTGTCAGTTGGATGACGGACAAACGCTGCAACGCCGGACACTCATTTACTTCGAGGTATTGGATATCGATCCGGTGTTGGCATTGCTGCAATGGTGGCAACTGATGGATGCACGTAGGACACAGCGGCATGTAGTGCCGTATCTTTTTGTGGAAACAATAGCTACTGGGTATACCAGTACCTACATTGTCTACTAGCTGAAAGTTAGTCATACGATTCTTTTTTATGTCTAAATTTACAAAAATACTATTTACTACAAAAATACTAGACGGTTAGGTGCAAAATTTGTCAAGCCTCTTTATTCCAGTTACATATAGATTTATGTAATCGTATGATTCAATTTCGTAGATACGAACTGCAACTTAGTGTCGACACTTACAGCTTCTGTCGGTGTCAACTGCAATATCCCTCTGAAATTGAATCATTAACAACACCTGTTTGTTGACGTTTTTGTATATACCTACCTGTAGCTCTAAAAAATCTTTATCCCATTTTTCTTTACCAATTACTGATATGGACGCCTTTAAGAGTTCTTGAACAGTATCCTTCTTGTTCAGTGCAGCCTTCAGTAACTGAGGCCATGTTGTCTTTTGGCTGGCATTAAATGTAACAATCGAAATTCCAATATATAGCATACCAGCTTCTCTTGTTAGTGTAGCCTGAAATTAATATTCATTTTTAGTGGGTGATTTCATTCAGGTGAGTCTGGGGGGTAAAACAATACTAATTAATCTTGAATTAACGTAAAGCAAACCATACACATATAAACAAACACGCAGTCGTTTGAATTAGAAATTAACAGTCAAAACTAGTAACAAAATTATCTTCAGCCGTGCTGATGTTAAAATACCCCCCATCGTAAAGAAAGTGAATCGATTTTGCTTATTCACGAACTTCCTATACTTTTCAAGAGATAAGCTTTCATGCCAAATTTCAGATCAATCACTTCAAAATTACGGCAGATATCTTGTACACAGACGAACAGACGGACAGACACACGCAAATCAATTCAGTTTTCAATTCTGATTAAATCCATATATATATATATATATATATATATATATATATATATATATATATATATATATATATATATATATACAGTGTGTCCACGAAAGTCCGCACCATATGGACAATTTTTTTATTGTGTATTTCTCAGAACATTTTATTCGTTATAAAAGTTGGCGGTTCGTATGAAACCAAAACTGCAACCGTCAAATACGTAAATTTCAGTGCCATATACCGGGCGATTCAGAATATATGAATTTGTGATAAGAGTAAACTACCCTTATGTTTAGTATTATCGATAAACTTTATTTGGAAATGTTGTTTAGAAGTAAATATTATATTTAAATATGAAGTCAGAGCCACCTACCATGAAAAAAAATATTTTCTGTTTTTTCTTAATTATTAATCTTGTGACAAATATTAGTAAATGCCAGTGATACTAAGATGATCTTCTTAATCTATTTTTTAGAAATTTGAATAATTTTTTTATAATTTTTGGTATTTTGGTATGATAACTAATGTTTATTTAGAGCTAGCGCAAAATTATTCATTTTCTTGGTGCGAAGTTGATATTTGACCCTGTAGATAATAATAGATCATACTATAACTAATAGAGGAGCGTGACTTACCTTTTATTCAATTAAGATTAATGACTGTGGATAGGTTTATAATAGTAGTTATCCATATACAGCGAGCGATTCTCGAGTGGTGGTACGCGCGGTAATACCACTATTGAAATTTTATTTTCACTTATTTTTTAATAAAAATAACTAAAGCATCAAACATCTAATGTTTCTTTAATTAATTATGACTGACTTAAGTTAATAACTATTATGAATATGTCTACTACTTACAATTACAAAGATACATACATTATCACAAAATAGAAAAAAAACTAAACTAAACATCGAAGGAATTGTTAAAAATCCATTCATCCTGTTTCTGTGTGGTGTCCGTCCCGTTCTATGCATAAACACATTCTCCGAGAAACATATTTGGCCGCATTACGAACAAAACTCGGTGGAATGTTGTGGATACAATTTTGAATAGTTTCCTCTAAATGATTTATATCTCTAAATGGTCGGTGTTTCTACACTTTATTTTTTACGAAACCGCACAAGAAGAAATCCAACGGGGTAATGTCGGGGGATCTTGATTTCGAATTTCTGCCTATCCAGCGATGACCAAATTTGGAATTTAAAAACTTCTTGACAGAGTGTATACTGTGTATGGGCGCACCATCAAGCTGGAACCAAATTCACGCCCGTTGAATTAACGGCAAATTGTCCAAAATAGGTGACAACTCTCTCTCCAGGAAGTGAAGATGTAATTCCCTATTTAAATTATGACGAAAAAAAATGCCCAAATATTTGATCATTCAAAATACCGCACAGCACATTAGCCTTGAAATGGTACTGATCTCGGCAATCTATTGTAAAGTTCGGGTTTTCTTGTGCCCACCACCGGCAATTTTGCGAAGAAACAGTACCATTTGACGTAAATGTTGCTTCGTCTGTCCAAAGAATATTTTTTACAAATAATCTGTTTTTTCCATTTTCCCCTCAAACCAGATTGCAAAGTCATACCTGATGTCGAAGTGTCTCTCTTTTAGAATACTTATAAATTTTGGTTTATAAGGGTGATACTTGTTTCGTTTTAATATATTATGTACAGTTGATTTGCTGCATTGGCTGTGTGAAGCAATTTGTCGAACAGAGGTTGTTTTATGTTCGATTACTTCTTGCAACACTGGCAAATTGGTTTCCTCATTGTCGGCAACATATTTTATGTGGGGTTTCTTGAAGACGTTTTCAACAGACCCAGTCTGTTTGATTTTCTCATTATCCTGGCAACGGTTGAATGGGCAATTAGGGTGTGTGGATGTCTTTCATTAAAAATAGTGCCACATCTCGGTGCGGTCTATTTTCTCCATGTATTAAAACAATTTCGATTTTTTGTTGGAGTGTAATCATGGTTTTAAAAGTTACCTGACACAAACTGACGTAAACTGCAGTGGGTACAATTAAAATCATAATGTCAAGTGCATTTGTTTTTCATATCACCTGTGATAACTGGTATACGGTTATTTTAAAATTTAAACAATGTTGCATAAACAAAATAAACATTTTGTTTCATATTCTTTAATGTAACAGTTCTAAATAGTCATTAGAAACTAAAATCGCAAATAAAATATTCAAAATTAAAAAAAAGTTGATCAGCGTCCATGATTTAATTACAGCTTGGAATTAGTGCGTTGGGGGGCCTACCTAATTCAACGGGCGTCAATTTGGTTCCAGCTTGATGGTGCGCCCATACAGAGTCTAAACTCTGTCAAGAAGTTTTTATATTCCAAATTTGGTCATCGCTGGATAGGCAGAAATTCGGAATCAAGATCCTGGCCACCTAGATCCCCCGACTTTACCCCGTTGGATTTCTTCTTGTGGGGTTACGTAAAAAATAAAGTGTACAATCACCGACCATTTAGAGATATTAATCATTTAGAGGAAACTATTCAAGATTGTATCCACAACATTCCACCGAGTTTTCTTCGTAATGCGGCCAAATATGTTTCTCGGAGAATGTGTTTATGCATAGAACGGGACGGACACCACACAGAAACAGGATGAATGGATTTTTAACAATTCTTTCGATGTTTAGTTTAGTTTTTTTCTATTTTGTGATATTGTATGTACCTTTGTAATTGTAAGTAGTAGACATATTCATAATAGTTATTAACTTAAGTCAGTCATAATTAATTAAGGAAACAATAGATGTTTGTTTAGTTAATTTTATTAAAATATAAGTGAAAATAAAATTTCGACGTGGTATTACCGCGCGTACCATCACTCGAGAATCGCTCGCTGTATATGGATAACTACTATTATAAACCTATCCACAGTCATTAATCTTAATTGAATAAAAGGTAAGTCACGCTCCTGTATTAGTTATAGTATGATCTATTATTATCTACAGGGTGAAATATCAACTTCGCACCAAGAAAATGAGTAATTTTGCGCTAGTTCTAAATAAACATTAGTTATCATACCAAAATACCAAAAAATATAAAAAAACTATTCAAATTTCTAAAAAATGGATTAAGTAGATCATCTTAGTATCACTGGCATTTACTAATATTTGTCACAAGAGTAATAATTAAGAAAAAACAGAAAATATTTTTTTTTTCATGGCAGTTGGCTCTGACTTCATATTTGAATATAATATTTACTTCTAAACAACTTTTCCAAATAAAGTTTATCGATAATACTGAAAATAATGGTAGTTTACTCTTATCACAAAATCACATATTCTGAATCACCCGGTATATGGCTCTGAAATTTACATATTTGACGGTTGCAGTTTTGGTTTCATACGAACCGCCAACTTTTATAAAGAATAAAATTTTCTGAGAAATTGACAATAAAAAAATTTTCCATATGGTGCGGACTTTCGTGGACACACTGTATATATATATATATATATATATATATATATATATATATAACTGTTTGATTTCAGGGGAAAATCGACGGGAGACTTATAATGAAACTACTCTTTTAGCATGTGTCTAGCTTTCGGTACTTTTATTTATTACCTTCTTCAGGACTCTACAAAGACATAAACAACAATTTAAAAATGTATATAAAGATTCCAATCACTAAAAATAGATTTATCACAACATAACCCTACTTACATTGCTTGTGAGGTCTGTCAAAATTAGGATATGCGATTTTATCGACAAATATATTCCTTTTTGTATTCGGGGAGCCACCACATATACGAGCCATACAATTTTATTAATTTTCTGCTTCAGATTACTCAGATAACACGTGAATTTCTAATAACTATAATTTTTCTCTGTTTCAGGACGCCTTCGTTGGTGCAGGAAACAGCCATCTTGTGTTCATGACAGTGACGTCACAATGGCGCCAACTTGTTTGAATTTGAAAATGCGCTTCTCTCTTACTACCATCTAAAATGTTATTGCCTCGTTATACAAGCTGTCCATGTCATTTCTTCTTGTTGTCTCTAATTCTAAAACATAGGTGTACATAGCACTTAAGTTTTGTACATCAGATTTCTTATTTATTGTGTCAGAAGTTTTATATATGTGGAACATTTCGAGGAAAGTACGTTTTATGTAGTTCGGCTCAATGTCCAATATTTCAATTTCTTCATACCTGATTTTGTGATCCTCTTTGTTTACGTGGGTGGCTAGCATGCATCTGTCTGGATTTCTGATGCAGTCGCTCTTGTGTCCTGCTATTCTGCTTTTCAGAAGTTGTGAAGTTTGACCTATGTAGTATTTTGAGCAGTCCGCACATTGCAGTTTGTACACTGCATTTCCCTGTGACAGAATAGGTGTTATCTTTCAAATTTGTATACACTTCCCCTACCGTTTTTATCTTTTTTCGTGCTATCTTTAAATTTTCTTGTCTGAAAGTATTTATCAGACAAGAAAATTTAAAGACAGCACGAAAAAAGATAAAAACGGTAGGGGAAGTGTATACAAAATTGAAAGATAAAACACCTATTCTGTCACAAGGAAATGCAGTGTACAAACTGCAATGTGCGGACTGCTCAAAATACTACATAGGTCAAACTTCACAACTTCTGAAAAGCAGAATAGCAGGACACAAGAGCGACTGCATCAGAAATCCAGACAGATGCATGCTAGCCACCCACGTAAACAAAGAGGATCACAAAATCAGGTATGAAGAAATTGAAATATTGGACATTGAGCCGAACTACATAAAACGTACTTTCCTCGAAATGTTCCACATATATAAAACTTCTGACACAATAAATAAGAAATCTGATGTACAAAACTTAAGTGCTATGTACACCTATGTTTTAGAATTAGAGACAACAAGAAGAAATGACATGGACAGCTTGTATAACGAGGCAATAACATTTTAGATGGTAGTAAGAGAGAAGCGCATTTTCAAATTCAAACAAGTTGGCTCCATTGTGACGTCACTGTCATGAACACAAGATGGCTGTTTCCTGCACCAACGAAGGCGTCCTGAAACAGAGAAAAATTATAGTTATTAGAAATTCACGTGTTATCTGAGTAATCTGAAGCAGAAAATTAATAAAATTGTATGGCTCGTATATGTGGTGGCTCCCCGAATGCAAAAAGGAATATATTTGTCGATAAAATCGCATATCCTAATTTTGACAGACCTCACAAGCAATGTAAGTAGGGTTATGTTGTGATAAATCTATTTTTAGTGATTGGAATCTTTATATACATTTTTAAATTGTTGTTTATGTCTTTGTAGAGTCCTGAAGAAGGTAATAAATAAAAGTACCGAAAGCTAGATACATGCTAAAAGAGTAGTTTCATTATAAGTCTCCCGTCGATTTTCCCCTGAAATCAAACAGTTAAAAAGAGGTAAGCGACAGTGATTAAGTATACATATATATATATATATATATATATATATATATATATATATATATATATATATATATATATATATATATATATTAAGTAATAATTTCAATAGTTAGCCTTGTTTATAATACGAACGGTTTTATTTTTGGGGATAGAGGCTATTTCATTCAAATCATCTTTCGATGTGTTTCGGTGTCGTTTCACCACCATTTTAGTTACTCTGTGAACAAGACGCGATTTGCGTCGAAACGTTAGAGAAAATATACTTTAGTTAAGTACACGTTCTTAATTTTGAAATAGCCTCTATGCCCAAAAATAAAACCGTTCGTATATATATATATATATATATATATATATATATATATATATATATATATATATATATATATATATATATATATATATATATATATATATATATATATATATATATATATATATATATATATATATATATATATATATCCTTCAGACACAAGTAACGTGGGAAATTCGGTCAAATGGGCGAAGTAAATAAAACTCCTTTTATCTGGTTCGAATTTTCGTCTTTAATTTAAGACTTCCTCAGGAACGAGCTAATAAAATACAAACAAGGGCTTAATTGCTGAAATGTCAAAATTTACAAATAACGGACAAAATGTTTCTACTTACAATTAGAGTATCATAAAAGTTTGCATAGCACGAACATCCCCGGAAAAATCATGTCAAATTATACACCGAAATCAATACACATTAAAACAACCAGGCAAAACCAACCACAAAACAAAATATTAATCAACACATGTCTTCACAACACAAAAGTAAACATAGCCTGACTGACCGAGTCCACAGTGAATACAGAAATGGCAAGGTCACCAACATTACCACCAACCCTATCGCGTTACTATTTGAAATTATTGTTTATTAAAAAAGAATAAATATTACTAAGTTGACTAGTATCAGATTTAAAATTTAAACTATTTCTCATGTTAAGCTGAATATGGTACATTTCCAAAAACAATCTAGATTTATAATTATTTTCAACCGCAATAATTTTGGTATCCTCCCACTTCATATTATGGGCCATCTCGAGCGCGTGTTGTGCAACAGCACAGTTCCTTTTCCCTAACTTTAAATCGCTTTTGTGTAAAGCTAACCGGGATTTGAGCCATTGACTGGTTTGACCATAATATTCCATAGGACAACCACCACACGGAATACTATAAATAACATTGGATCTTAGAAAATGAGGGGTCTTGTCTTTTATCTTTGAGAATATACCACTAATTGTTCTATTATTACTAACAACAACACGGAAATCATCATTCTTGAACAAATGAACCAATCTCACTGAAAGATTTTCAACTTGGAAAAGTTTCTTATACCTTACAGAGGGAACCGCACAACCATCATCCATTGCGTGATCACGGAAGGGGCTATTAAAAATTAACCTCTGAACAAGAGCTCTAGGATACCCATTATTAATGAACATCTCACTCAAAACCCGCAAGTTGTCTCTAACAAAAGATAGATCACTAATGCACACTACCCTATTCCTCATGGCCACCAAAGTGTTGATCTTTTGACTAATAGGATGACTCGATAGAAAATTAACAAACCTACCAGAGGCCGTTGGCTTCCTATACCACTCCAATATAATGTTGTTGGTGGCCGGGTCACGTATAACCTTTGTGTCCAAAAAAGGGACGCCGTAATCAGACTCCTCTTCAACAGTAAACTGTAGATGAGGATTGAAGTTGTTGAAAGTATTTAAAATCTCCTGTACTTTGTCTTGAGGTACAGCACATATTATGTCATCGACATATTTAAATAAAAAAGGGAGTCTAAAAGCTAGTCTATCAATACAAGTCTCTATAAGACAATCCATGACAAGCTGCGCCAGCATTGGACTTAATGGGGAACCCATAGGTGTACCAAAAATTTGCTTGTAAAACTTATCCTGAAAAGTGAAATAACAGTTGGTGTAAATAAAACGAATTAAATCAAGAAAAAGCTTCAGAGGTACATTGCAACAACTTCCGATGATCCCCCACACATCTGTCACAGTTTGAATTATTAGATCCAGCGGTATATTTGTAAAGAGTGAGACGACATCCAAAGATACAAGAACATAGCCAGGAGGTAACCTTTTTCGCTCCATCAATTTACAAAAAGTGAAAGTGTCCTTAATGTTATACTTTTCATCATCCTGAAGGGATGTTTGTAAGATATCCGCTAAAAACTTTGAAAGTGCATAAGTTGGTGATCCTATCGACGAGACTATAGGGCGAAGAGGCACGCCGGGTTTATGAATCTTTGGAAGACCATAAAACTTTGCTGGAATTGAGTTATATTTGATAAGGGAACTTGCAGTCTCGTTGTTAATTAGTTTTTTATTTTTTAGTAAGTTAACAAAGTCATTGTTTTTCTTTTGAACAGTGATAGTGGTGTCTCTGCTAAGATTTTGGTAGACCGCCGTGTTACTCAACAGATCGAAAGATCCAGCAACATAACTATCCCTACACATCGCAACCGTCACGCCACCCTTGTCCGCTCTCGTTATTAAAATGTTTGGTTCATTTCTCAAAAATGCTAAAGTTTTTCTATAAATTGAATCGAAAGGTGAAATTGACTGTATGGGATGTGAAGCATCCGACAGATAAGAGTTGGTTATCATGTTGGTAGCTCGAGCCCTATAAAAATCCTGTTGGTCAGAGGGCATTGCCTGTACAATATTCTCCACCTGTGATAGCAAAACAGCGATGGGTACATCTTTATGAGTAGAATTTATACTGAATTTTGGACCCAATGACAAGAAGTTACTAATATCTTCAGGAATCGGTATGTCTGTTAGATTCTTGAACCATTTTGAGTTATTCCTGAAGGGTTTAACATTAATCACTTCCGACTTGAGTTTATTAAGCTTCTTTATGTTTTTATTCTTGATCTTAGAAAAATGTTTATCAAATTTAAAAGTCATACGATATGAGTATTCTTGGAATACACAAACAGGCAATAACCCTCTGGCTCTTTCTACAATCTTACTCAAACGTTCATCCAACACATCAATATTCTTAATAGTAATTTGAATTTCGAAATTAATAATCTTGATACCCAATCTGCAGTTGAAAGCTTCCACGCTTCGTGCAAGCGTTCTATCGTTACAATCCAGCAGTTGAAGGAGATTCTTCGATCCGTTCGCAATATGATCCGGTTTGACATGACTCCTCCGACAATTTAAAAGGAAAATCCTGCTGTTCCTCGCATTAGCCAACTAGATGTTGATCGCAGCCCAAGTTTTGAGGGTGTGAGATGCAACTGCACCATACCTCGTGTTGATGTCTTTGTAGAAACCCATCAGGACCAATACAGTGTAAACGAAATAACGACCGTGACTTTGTAACAACTTCAGACACAAGTAACGTGGGAAATTCGGTCAAATGGGCGAAGTAAATAAAACTTCCTCAGGAACGAGCTAATAAAATACAAACAAGGGCTTAATTACTGAAATGTCAAAATTTACAAATAACGGACAAAATGTTTCTACTTACAATTAGAGTATCATAAAAGTTTGCATAGCACGAACATCCCCGGAAAAATCATGTCAAATTATACACCGAAATCAATACACATTAAAACAACCAGGCAAAACCAACCACAAAACAAAATATTAATCGACACGTCTTCACAACACAAAAGTAAACATAGCCTGACTGACCGAGTCCACAGTGAATACAGAAATGGCAAGGTCACCAACATTACCACCAACCCTATCGCGTTATAAATCTAGATTGTTTTTGGAAATGTACCATATTCAGCTTAACATGAGAAATAGTTTAAATTTTAAATCTGATACTAGTCAACTTAGTAATATTTATTGTTTTTTAATAAACAATAATTTCAAATAGTAACGCGATAGGGTTGGTGGTAATGTTGGTGACCTTGCCATTTCTGTATTCACTGTGGACTCGGTCAGTCAGGCTATGTTTACTTTTGTGTTGTGAAGACATGTGTCGATTAATATTTTGTTTTGTGGTTGGTTTTGCCTGGTTGTTTTAATGTGTATTGATTTCGGTGTATAATTTGACATGATTTTTCCAGGGATGTTCGTGCTATGCAAACTTTTATGATACTCTAATTGTAAGTAGAAACATTTTGTCCGTTATTTGTAAATTTTGACATTTCAGTAATTAAGCCCTTGTTTGTATTTTATTAGCTCGTTCCTGAGGAAGTCTTAAATTAAAGACGAAAATTCGAACCAGATAAAAGGAGTTTTATTTACTTCGCCCATTTGACCGAATTTCCCACGTTACTTGTGTCTGAAGTTGTTACAAAGTCACGGTCGTTATTTCGTTTACACTGTATATATATATATATATATAAACATTTGAAATAGTTAATACAAGATGGCGGTACTTTTTTTTTTTTTTTTTTTTTTTTTTTTTTTTTTTTTTCGCAGATTTCTGCGAGAATTCACTTCCTTTATATATATATATATAGATGGAAACCAGGTTTATCGACGGTAAGATATTAAAGGAGAAAGGTAATTTGTCGGGCAATTCCGTCACACGAAGAAGCAACCGTAGACACGTGTTTCGGACTATTAGTCCTCATCAGTACGGTATAGCCAAGGAGTAAGATGGACACTCAATGGAAAAAAACACTCAAATGGAGACCATAAGGGGGGTGCCCAATGTCGCCAATTGGTGCTTCAGTCACAACATCTTCAGGGTTCGAAGACAAGATGTAACGTCGCGCCGGAGGTGACGGACACCCCAGGCCCACCATAGCCCATGGAGGTATAGATGGAAAACAGGTTTATCGACGGTAAGATATTAAAGGAGAAAGGTAATTTGTCGGGCAATTCCATCACACGAAGAAGCAACCGTAGACACGTGTTTCGGACTATTAGTCCTCATCAGTACGATATAGCCAAGGAGTAAGATGGACACTCAATGTGTTTTTTTCCATTGAGTGTCCATCTTACTCCTTGGCTATACCGTACTGATGAGGACTAATAGTCCGAAACACGTGTCTACGGTTGCTTCTTCGCGTGACGGAATTGCCCGACAAATTACCTTTCTCTTTTATATATATATATATATATATATATATATATATATATATATATATATATATATATATGGATTTGATCAGAATTGAAAACTGAATTATGAATATATATATATATATATATATATATGTTGGATCCGGCATGTGCGCAGACGCAGCACCAGAACCAGGACCAGCTGCGACAGAAGCTCAAGCCAAGCTTGGGAGTACGCCTCGGGCATCGAAACGTTTAACAACTTGTATTCTTGTTTGACGTGTCACCGTACTTGATTTTGAATAGTATTATTTTATCTTTGCCTGCGTTTCATTTAACACGATCCCACATATATATATATATATATATACAGTCGAACTTCGTTAACTCGAACATGACTTGCCACTAAAAGAGTTTAAGTTATCAAGACTTCGAGTTATTAAATAAAAGAGATAATATGTATAGGTATAGTATTCATGTGTGCATTTATTAGAGTAAAAATGAGTTACATACACATATATTAACTATGTACTTTAAAAGGTACTCAGATGTATACTTTTACCCCAGAATAACACCATGTTGGGTTTGATACCGATTTCCTATGCTGAAAAGTGTACATATATTATTTTAATTTTCAAAGAAGTTTTATTGTTATCAAGCAATTATACTGTCACGTTAAATATAACTACTTATCTTTATTTGGGGCTACTCGCTTGACTAGCTAAATAGCCATATTGCGGAGGTACCAAAACTACTAAATATATTTTAATATTAATAAATAATATTACACTTACCGTTAATCTATTACTCTAACGCCTCACAGCCACTGGAACTCAGTCGGGGACAAGTGAAGTAACACCATAAAGCTCTTATATGCTACATCTTTATTTGGGACCACCTGTCCCCTTAAGCTGCTACATTACGATTCAACTATTCTACCTTTAGCACAGCGTTCGCTGGTTTCTCCCATCCGGTTGTTTTGTCATGTATTGCTATTCTAAAAATGCATACATGCAATACAATATGCGGATTGGCCAGCAAACGCTCCATTAAAGAGTAAACAAGAACTTTTCGTGGCATTACCTTTCCTGCTGGAAAATATGCTCCAGCATATTGCTTCAGTTACTACAACTATCAAACAAACAAAAATACCATGAACAATCAAGACCCGTCTATGCCACCAAAGTTCTCGCTTATATCCTTATTCTACATAATCTTTATTTTAGTACTTCCGGAAACATTACAAACAACAATAACAGAAAACAAGGCAAATATAATAAAAGAAAGAAAAAATGACAGAACAATAAATGATGTTGAGATGGTTGTGGGGTTCTCCGGTCTTGAAGATGTGATTGTTCAGCAGTACTTGCAGTTACTAGTTTTGGAGGGTGATAGGACAGCTTTACAGCCTTACTCAATTCAGGCTTCTATCCAACCTCTAAATAGGACAGCTTTACAGCCCTACTCAATCCAGACTTCTCTCCTATCTCGACTCTCTACTCTCGACTAGTTACGAGCCCTACTCAATTCAGACTCTCTGCACACACTTGTTACTTGACTGAAACCTCGACTCGGATAACATCGGGACACCCTCACGCAATTATTGTACATGAAAACAAAGAAAATATTACGGCAGTACACATAAAACAACTTCAACAATAACTATAACTACATGGCATTTTTATGTAGACATTTAATACTAGTAGAAATCCATCTACTTTACATCTACCGTCAGGCAGTACATTCAACGAGATACATAATTTCCTCGCCCTTACTGTACCTGACAACCAATTTGGACCATATATTCCCTTATTTATGCACCTTATCGTGGCCAATACAACAATTTCGAGCACAATCCTTCACACACCGTACAACAATACACTCTCAATAACTAACACGGTGTGTGGTATGCCCTTATCTTTTCGAGAATCTATTTCTCCAACAACATAATCCAAGTTTCTAATACCATGAGTACAGCTTTCTTATCTTTCAAGAGTTTACGGTACATACTTCGTTCAGTTAACTTATGGAAGAAATTATAGAGTTATATAGGATTATAAAAAAGTATTATCTGCACCCGGAAGTATATGTTACAACTACACTAAAAATAAAAGAGTAGAAATTACCTCCCTCCCCCTCAAAGTAGGAGGTGAAAAATAATAAACCCTACATATTGAGAGAAACCAGCGAGCGCTGTGCTAAAGGTAGAATAGTTGAATGGTAATGTAGCAGCTTAAGGGGACAGGTGGTCCCAAATAAAGATGTAGCATATAAGAGCTTTATGGTGTTACTTCACTTGTCCCCGACTGAGTTCCAGTGACTGTGAGGCGTTAGAGTAATAGATTAACGGTAAGTGTAATATTATTTATTAATATTAAAATATATTTAGTAGTTTTGGTACCTCCGCAATATGGTTATTTAGCTAGTCAAGCGAGTAGCCCCAAATATAATTAAGTAGTTATATTTAACGTGACAATACAAATAATTGGTTGTATGTTTATTAGTTTCTAAATACGAACTCAAAACGTTTAACAAAATTTAACGAATTTGCAGCCAGCTTGTTTAAAGGTGGTTGCTGCAAATCATCTTCTATTGCATCTTTTTTGCTATCATTTTTATTGCTGATCTGTACATATTCGGATGTAGATCTGTAGAGCTTAACAATATCACGTGTGTTTGCTAATTTTTTTAATAGTAGACACCGTTCTTCCGGAATACCATTCTATCGTAAACCACTTCCACTTCTTTTATAAGGCTACATTTTTCATCAATAGATAGATAAAGCTTTTAAGGTTGGGCGCGAATTGAGTAGGCAACCAACTATACTTCATAATTTTGTAATAAGATTTACACCGAAATGATTATATTTCCATTCAAAAGTTAAAGTGAAGTTGGAACCTTATCCGATAATAAAAAATATCTCAATTTTTCTCAATTTTTGTCGAGTCTAGGTGACGGATTTTAAGATTGTTGGTGGCTGTCGTAGTCTTCTTGCGATCAACTAAAAAACACCGATATTCACAGAATTCGTGACCTACACAGAATTGAGCCAGGTATTTTTTTATAATTAGCAAAGATACAAAGTTTACTCTAATAACGTATATTTTTAATGCACAAACTTGAACATACATATGTAATATAATAGCCGATTGATATTTATAACCGCATTTCCGATTTGAACGTTGCTTTAAACTACATTTTAGTGACATATCAGCACTAATAAAAATAGTGTGATAAACCAAATACACAGAATAAGTTATTTTGCACTTGTTATTTCCGCACAGTTGGCCCTTTGAGCTTTACCCCCACTAGTGAACAGTATTATGGACAACCAGAGATGTTCAACTGGTTGCCGGGGCCCACGGTTTTTCGTCTCTTCCGAAAGACGGCGGACGAATTTTTTCGGCTTGTCCTGGGTGTGAACCCCGGACCTCCTAGTCAGTTTGCTACTTAATAACAACTAATAAACCATACACAGAAAGTAGCACATAAACATCGTTATGCTATAAAACGAGCATTTATAAACCACGTAGAATGAGGTGATTCCCCAGAAAATTCGACTTATTGAAGGTTGTGCCAAATAATCTCTTTGAGTTATCAAGATATTCAAGCAAGACCAAGATTGACTTGTAGAGTTACCAAGTAAAAATTACACATAATTGTCAATCTTGGCGCTAACGCCAACAAATTTGATTCGAGTTAGAAATTCGAGTTATCGAAGTTCGACTTATTGAAGTTTGACTGTATGTACATGGTCTCCCACGACGAGCTGCCATTAGAAGTATATGGAGAACCAAATGAAATGAGAGATTGAAAATTTGTGGACTTATATTGTTGGACACGATCGTCTCAACTAAAATATTTTGAGTTTTCGGTTACTTCCGGTTACACCGGAAATGATGTCATTTTTATATTTCAAATGGAACACCCTCTATTTAATCGCATTTTTGAAATCTTCATTAAATTTTAGATCAATCTTATGTTACATTCCCTATACCTAACATGTGTCATTTTTGAGATATTCATATTTTTCATTAAAAAATGACAGCTGCACGGTTACATTCAATTACTTATAAATTATGCCCTGTGACCGTTGGAAAAAAGTTGTCCAGCAAAATTGTTGTGAAGGTAATGTATTATCAACACATTAGTAGAATTCTTCTAAATGTGATACAGGGTGTTCAAATTATAAGATCAAATTTGATTTCGACAAAAGTATTAAAAGTCGATTTTTTCAAATGGCAACCCTAACATATGAATACATTTCTGAATTCTATGGAAAAAATCTAGATCAACTTTGTGTACAATGTCCTATACCATAAATTCCCAAATCTAAATTGCGTTGAAAACAACTGGACAATTTGGAATAAGCAGTACTTTATTAAACAAGTTTTTTGGGTCATTTTTCATTATAGTTGATTTAGTATTTGTAAAATTATAAGCCTACAATAAAACACAATAATAAAAATAAAACAAAACGTTAAGTAAATTTAAAAAACTGCTTAATTCTATTTTAGTAACTGTTCAAAAACGTTGCCGTTTTCCTAAACATGCTTCAATTCCTTTTAACATATTATTGTTGGTGGCGTCCCTGATAGAGTTAACACTTAAGTCATTGAAAGCAGGTCGAACTCTCTTTCATGTTCTCCTTATCAGTTATTGGATCGTCCATTATTGGGTCGCTTCAAATGGACGGTGCTCCAGCGCACATAACTGTTGCAGTAAGAGCCTTGCTTAACGAGATGTTCGGCGATCGGTGGATTGCGCTTAATGGGTCATACAAATATCCACCGCGTTCCCCCGACTTGACGCCAATGGATTTTTTCATTTGGGGAGCTATTAAGACGTAGGTTATGAGGACCCAATAGTTGATAAGGAGAATATGAAAGATAGAGTTCGAGCTGCTTTCAATGGGTTATGTGAGCACTAGTCAGGGACGCCACTAACAATAATGTGTTAAAAAGTATTGAAGCATGTTTAGCGGAAATCGGCAACGTTTTTGAACAGTTACTGAAATTAAATTAAGCAATTCTTAAAAAAAATTACTAATTTTATTTTTAATATTGTGTTTTATTGAACGCTTATAATTTTACAAATACACAATAAATTAATTATAATGAAAAATTACCGAAAAAAATGTTCAGTTGTTATCAAACGCAATCTAGATTTGGCAATGTTTGCAATTTCTACTGTGATGGTTAAAAATCAATTTCAGTAGGTTCAAGTACATTTTAGGTATAGGACATTGTACACACAGTTGATCTAAAATTTTTCATAGAATTGAGAAATGTATTCATATGTTAGGGTTGCTATTTGAAAAAATTGACTTTTAGTACTTTTCTCGAATTCAACTTTCATGTTATAAGTTGAACATCCTGTATAACTTTTAGAAGAGTTCTACTGATTTGTTGATAATACGTTACCTTCGTAACAATTTTGCCGGACTTTTTTCCAACGGTCACAGGTGATAATTTATAAGTAATTGAATGTAACCGTGCAGCTGTCATTTTTTAATGATAAATATGATCTCAAAAATGACACATGTTAGGTATAGGGGATGTAACATAAGCTTGATCTAAAATTTAATGAAGATTTCAAAAATGCGATTAAATACACGGTGTTCCATTTGAAATATAAAAGTTGACATCATTTCCGGTGTAGCCGGAAGTAACCGAAAACACAAAATATTTTAGTTTAGACGATCGTGTCAAACAATATCACTGGCCAACAAAAAAAATGCCGGACAAATGACAACTGATTCGCATAGAGTTTTTTCTCAGGAATCCGAATCTGAAAGCAGAAATACTGAATTGGCTCTAGTTTTTTCGAAAAACAGTGTTAAATGTGCAAAAAAGACGCTTTTTCGCTACTTTTGGTGGCTATCAAGATAATGTATTTTAATGCTCATATGAACACCTAGTTTATCAAAATTATGGAGCATGGTTTCTACTATGTCGTTGTAATTTTCTGCTTTGTTGTGATATTGAAGCTTCAATATCAGTCATAGATTTTTTGAAGCCTAAATCCTTGATTAGTTTCCGAATCTGCGGACCATTAAAAATTCCTGCCGTTAATTTCTCCATGCTCAGTCGAGGAAATGATCTGCAAATATACTTAAAACATTCACCATTTTTGTTTAAGGCTTTCACAAATTGTTTCATTAACCCCAACTTTATGTGGAGTGGTGGAAGAATAATTTTTTCCCTAGCAATCAATGACTCCTTCACAACGTTTGCTACACCGACGGTCATGCTCTCTCTTAATGGCCAATCCTTTTTTGTCCAATGATCCTTTGCTCTACTATCCCACAGACAAATAAAGCAAGGATACTTGGTGTATCCACTTTGTTGTCCAAGCAAGAAGTTCACCATCTTTAAGTCAACGCAAACAGGCCACTGGTGCTCTTGATAACGGATCTCCTCCAAAACAATTTTTATATTTTCGTATTCTTCCTTTAGCTTTGTTGAGTGTCCTATTGGAATGGATGCATACCGATTTCCATTGTTCAATAAAACACATTTTAAGCTTCTTGTAGAGCTGTCAATAAAGAGCCGTCGATATTCCAGCACACCCATGTTTAACAGAAGTCCTGCGACATCATGACAATAAACAAACTCTTCATTTTCACTAAAATATGGTAGAATTGCCAGCTCCCTTGTTCTGAAAGCTGTTATTTTAACTTCTCGGTGTAGACATTTCTTTACTTTTAATCTGGATGCTAAAATTTCAGCGTCTTCTTTTGACAGCCTTAGATCTCGCACCAAATCATTTAACTCATTCTGAGAAAATTTTTCTGGAGTCTCATCTTCGCTTTCGCTGCCCGAATAAATCGTACTCTCTGCGTTAGGGAATACTTCGTCATCTGACCATGGATACTCTCGCTGTGACATAACAATTGGTACTTGTGGTATTGGCATGTCTTCTCTGTGGGGCATGGGACGCTTAGCTGACTCCAAAATAGGATATTCCCAAGTACGTTTCTTGCTTCCATTAAAGCCTTTCACATCCACAGCGCAAAAATAACAATCATCATGGTGATTTCTCGGTTCTGACCACATCATAGGAAAGCCAATGTTTATATGTCGCCTGTTTCCCTTAGTCCAGTGTCGCAGCGACTCCACACACACTTTGCAAACCTTGTGGGGAACCCAGTACTTATCCTGTTTGCTAATTGCAATACCAAAATAAGCAAGATATGCTTCTTGCACAAATTCAGTAATGTTTTTTCTATACTTTTTCAAAGTATATACCCCACAAATAAAGCAGAATACATCTGGATTGTTAACGCAGGCTTCTCTTGACGAATTCATATTTATGCGAAACTTTAAGGCAACAGAACTTGAACTACACAAAAGTGAAGAATCACGTTTTTCTTCCACAAACCAAGCGGATTGGAAAGCATATGCTAGGAGTTCCAGGAGCGTAAGTTATATATGGCCAACATATACAAACAAGTAGCTAAATAACTACTTAATAAGTAGTTATTAAGTATGTATAAATGGGCAACCAAAGGCTGCTTATTTTTGTTAAGTAAAAGGTTGTTTTCGGTAAAAATGTTAAAACTTGCTTAATCCGTTCTTAATTAGCTACTAACAGAAAATTCACATTAATTTTCAATTACTAGTGGGATAGGTGAAGAAAACCTAGACAATAGTAGTAACTATATTTGTCCAGGTAATATATTATCCTGTTATCTTTATAAATCAGTTAATTTTCAATTACTAGTGGGACAGGTGAATAAAACCTAGACAATAGTAGTAACTATATTTGTCCAGGTAATATATTATCCTGTTATCTTTATAAATCAGTTATTAAGTATTTGTTGGCAAAATGTACTATAAAAAGATTTACCTACTATATATTACACTGACCCTATAAATCGTTAGGGGTATTTTATTCTGAAACTTGTAAACCAAGGGATATTAATTAATTTACCTTATTGTTGTAGCGTTTTGCATTTTTCATACTACCTCTCAAAAAAAAAAACTGTAGCTAATTCATTATTTCTGGTTTCAGATTCGGATTCCATGGGAAAAACCGATCGAAATTAGTTGTCGTTTTTCCGACAACTTTTTGGCCACAGCAATTTATAAATAAAGAAACAAGCAGTGCGCTCCGTACGATACGGTGCCGTAATTGGCGCGCGCTGCTATAAAAAGGTGGTGTGAAAAGTTCAAAGTTTATGTCATCCGATTTCTCGCTAACTTGCAAACTTGCAAACTTCTACTACATTACGTTATTGTTTGGCATGTCTGCAAAAGTAGCGAAAAAGCGTCTTTTTTGCACCTTTAACACTGTTTTTTGAAAAAACTGGAGCCGATTCAGTATTTGTGTGTTCAGATTCGGATTCCTGAGAAAAAAACTCTATCCGAATCAGTTGTCATTTGTCCGGCAATTGGAAGTCGGTCAAATTTTGTTGGCCAGTGTATAAGTCCACAAATTTTCAATCTCTCATTTCGTTTGGTTCTCCATATACTTCTAATGGCAGCTCGCCGTGGGAGACCCTGTATAAACAGGCTCCTGCAACTCAGCTCCCGTCTTCTGTAGCTCAGTTCTTCAAGGTACATTTCAAGAAATTATTTTTGATTGTACAGGGTGTCCCAAAAATGTGCAACGCTATGGTAATATAATTTTTTAAATTGCATGCTATATATTTTTTTACATATTTAGAAGCCTTTTATGGTTACCTACATACCACCAAAATTTTATCGAAATCGATTGAGTGACTGCAGCGCAAAAAAATAAAAACAAAAAAAAATGGTTTTGCATCGTTGGCTTTAAAAATCAATAAAAACCACAAATCGATCACCGAACTTAACGAAACTGGATTTCTTACTATGGGGCTACGTTAAGGATTATGCTGAACCTCCAACAACACCAGAAAACATGCAAGAAAGAATCCGGGGCGCATATAAGCCTTCTGCCACAGTATAGAGAAACGCTACGCTATAGAGTAGTCGCACTTCGGTCGAAAAGCATTGATTTCCATGAAACAAAAGATACCCTCGCGCAGCCTCGGTGCGCATAAATCTTCTCCACACGTATATGTCCAATTCATGGACCAAAACTTTTGACACGTGTGTAGTCACCATATGTTGTATACCCAGACGGCTGCGCAGAGAGGCTGCGCGGTTACAGGTTTGCTTCATGAATTTGCCGGAGTGCGACTGCTGCTTAGCGTAGCGTTTCTCTATACTGTGCTTCTGCTACCTGCCACGGTACCAAGTAAATTGACTCCGCCTACATCGCGCAGTGGTTGGACGGTAAGCGGGCCTTAAGGGTCGGCAACCGATTAAGCACACAGAAATCAAGTAAAATCAATATCGACCAGGCGTTGCGTTGCGTTGGTTAGAGACAATTCAATTAATATCTCAATTGGCAAGATTGATAATGAATATCTTATTTTAATTACGTACCTCTATTTATTGATGATTTTTAAATACTAATAACCGCATAAAATAGATACAATTCAGATAAAATAGAGATTTTAACATCCATGCTCTCCTAAACCGAATGGTATATATGTCGTAGGCAAATGGTTATTTTAGGCAAAAGGCTTTTGCCTAGGCAAAAGCTATTTGCCAGGGCACATAGTTAGTACAAGTTTATTTATATTTTTAAAGCTATTTGCCTAGGCAAATTTATTTGCCAAGACCGTTATTAGGCAAATAGCATTTTGTTTTCAATCGCGTTTGTTTTAAAATTATGTAACGTTATGTGCAATCCGTGAATGATTGTTCTCAAAGACGTCATAATTATATTTAGTCGTTGATTACTTCTGAGAAATATATCGTATTCTAATCATCATAGTTTTAATGAAGTTATGCCTGATTTGTTGTGACAAGCGTCAACACTCATGGGTGAAGAGATACTATTTTATATGGATCAATATGGAATTTATTCCACCAAAACAAGACTTTTAGGTTAGGAATGTTTTGGTTCCCTTTTACTAGGAAAAAAGTTATAATATACTGAAAAACAGTAAATTTTTGAATTCTTATCACCTAACTATTTTGCACACGAAAAACCATGCGGAACAAATGTACCTACAACTCGTGAACATTTGGTGTGCTGAAACGTTAGACTTGTCTTCATACTGGTTCACTGATATGCTGCGGAGGTTACAGTGATGCGACTGTGATGTTCCAAACACGCAGCCGAACCAAGTTGTTGTGATAAGTAACGGAGTTGAAATTAGTAACTAATAGCGCTGTTAACCACAGCCTGTCAACATTTACATAAGCTCACATAATTTTAAATTCGTCTAAACGCTCATATTTCACGGTCGCTTGCGATTAGGGTTACACTTTGTTCACCAAAACCAGTCGCTTACGTCATCATTTATTCTCCGTATGGATCAAATTGCACAGAAGAATAAAAAAATATTTGCTACTATTTGTATGGCAATGCTTGTCATCAAAGAGTTTTTGTTATACAAATGAGGATAACCGACAGAGACGAAGGAAGAGAGACCCCCATTAATTGATGATGCTACGGACTTCTCTACCCGTACGGAATGTATTTTAGCGTAGCGAAATGTGACTAATCGATTTCTAAATAAAACGCTATTTGCCTAACAACGGCTTTGGCAAATGCATTTGCCTAGGCAAATAGCTTTAAACATATAAATGAAGCCTTAATATCCATTTACCATGGCAAATAGGTTTTGCCTAGGCAAAAGCCTTTTGCCAGCAATAGCCATTTGCCTACGACATATACAACCAT
>OZ030391.1:42318551-42479389 GCA_964023965.1 Melinopterus prodromus | reverse complement strand
GGTGCAAGGACGGCTAAACATAACGGGAAGGAAAAGGTGTTATTTAATATATAAAACGATAACCAACCACTCAATGTTGTGAATATTGAGAACAAAGAAAAGCTATGAAACGAGTACATGTTGCCCAAGTTATGTAAACTTTATAACAAACAGGTTTAGCATGCTATTATTGCTATTATCCGAAGGTATATGACCGAAGGTAATATTTTGGACCAAAACCGAACCTGAACTTCATCTTTTTCGGTATCTTCGGCAGAAGCCGAAGGAATACAAAAGAAGTGCCAATGTTTAAAGTAAAATAGTATTTATGTTTTTTGTTGTGCTAAAAATTACATAAAGTAATAGAATTATAATTTATTTATACAGTACGTGTGTCACTATAGCTTGGTTTGCTGAGCGGTTTTGGAACGCGTTGAACGCAAAATTAACTAATTTTTATTTGTTGTGTAATTGTTTTAAGATGTCATTTGTGACCATAAGTGGCCAAAGCCGAATGTTTGGTCGGGTTCTAATCATAAGACAAAATGATAACATAGTAATAATAATAAATGAATGATATAATATGTGTTACTGAATTAAGTTGTATGTTGGCAGTTCACTGTTGTCGGAACTGTAGCTGTCAAATACTAATTATTTAATATATTTCCCTCTTTTTAGTTTACATTTTTTAACAGTGCTTATTTGTTTAATGTATAGTAAATTAGTTAATTAATAAAAGAATGTGATATCTGCTTTGAGTGTTATTACCTCTTCTCTATTTGATTTATAATATATATAAATTATGTTTTACTGCAAATAATTTCAATTTCTCAGTAATCTGAGGGTATTACCCTTGATTATATATAAAAATAAAAATTCAATAGTATACGTTTGGTACTACTATACGTATAGATTTATGGAAGTATCCACTGTTTGCAGTGTATTTTGATGAACCAGGAATACTAGCGGTGCAGCTATTGGGACGGTTAATAAATTAATCCATTTCCTTTGCAAGGCTCTTAGCTTTCGACAATTTATTTATGTCTTCATCAGAGGGAAATCTAAAAAACATAACGTACACAATTTTCACAATAACCAATGTTAAACGAGTCAACTCACAGCCGGAAGCAAACATCAAGTCAACCAACGATGACATCGGACAGAGGTCTGAACTCGGTGGGCATTCTTCAAAACTTAAAAAGTGACTCTTATCATTAGGTAAAAGAACGACAACTATTTGATATCCATTTCTTAACATGATTGGTGCTTATGTTTGTTTTGTTAAGTAGTAACTGATTCTTGTAGACTTAGATGTGTCGCACTGTATGTAGCTAGAGAATGCTCACCGTGTTCAGACCTCTGTCCGATGCCATCGTTAGTTGTTTCGGTCATTGTGAAAATTGTGCACGTTATGTTCTTTTATTAGACTTCCCTCTGATAAAGGCTTAAATAAAGTGTTGAAAGCTTAGGGCCTTGTAATGGTAAGTGTTTCATTTATTAACTGCCACACTGGCTGCACCCCCAGTATTCCTGCGTCTTCAAATTATATGTATAGAGATTTACATGAAATTGTTTGAGACCTGATGAGTAGTACACACACACATAATATTCGTTTGAACCAAAAGGAAAATTAAATTAATGAACATTTATTATCAATAACCAGTTTTGAATATTAATTTCTACACAAATGCATACTTCCCATTGCACAATATGTGTAATAATAATAATATAATAATAACAATACATATAGTAATGGATAATAACTGCAGAGATAAGGTAAGATAAGATATGAGAGGGAAATAATACAGAAACTGCGAATTTTATTTTGAATGTTTGTTATAAACAGCGGTGGCGCCATCTATTCGAAAAGCGGTGAACTACAGGAATTCCCACTCTTGGTTCAAACAACACAATCCGCACAAAAATCATAGCTTTTTCTGCTTCCAATTGATTTCCAAACAAGGGTGGTTTTATGGAGATTTTATTGCATACATAGGTAGGTGATTTTTGTGTGCATGGCTAAAAATCAATGATTCATAAATCTAAAAATAAAATCGTAAGTTACTGCCTATTGTTCAATAATGACTGATTTTCAAAAAGTATTTCCTTTTCAATTATTGTTATGAGAAGTTTTCCCCAATAGCTACATTCAATTCAAACCGTTTGAGCATAAAAAATCTCAAATTTAAAAGCAACAATTGAAGAACAATTGGAACTACCGAAACGCCATTTGGGGTACGTTCTAAAGCATCGTTTCACCGGACCCTTAAATGAAAAAGAATTGCATGAGTTTTATTTATTGTCCCCAATATCCAATTTGAATCAGCGCCATCTACAAAGGAACGGTCAAAGTTAACTCTTCTACTACTTTATCGGCATAGGTTGGGGAATCCAAGGAGGCATATACGTTAATCTACTCGCAATAAGTTTAATTACAAACTATACAGATGTACAGCGTGTGCCTACCATTAAAATATGCTTTTTTATTCGTTTTTAAATAGGGGTGAAATTGGAAATTAGTGAGCCGCATTGACTATCTCGACGATCACTGTGGTACATTAAGAAACTATTAAATACTGCGGGTGTCTTTTGCGTATACTGGGGATTAAGTAGTAGACTTTATCGGCATCGGTAGAAACTTGACAAGTAGTAAAAACTAGCGGCTACTCGATCAATACGGCTATGACTTAATTAAAAACTATTTATTGGATATAGGAAGTATATTATAGTATATATACAGATATAGTATATGACAGTATATTATATTAAAGTTTATTTTTTATTTTATTTGTTTATTTATTTTAATCTTTAATATAATATACTGCATTTGGCTGTATTATTGTGGTTTCAGGCACAGTAGCAATGAATGTTTGCAAATCGTCGAAGATTTGCCAGGTGTTGTCCATCCTTAGACAGTACGTGGTGAAATGGCTATTTCCATAATTGACTATAGCTATCAATCTGAAACAATATCTAGTTACTTATATGATTACATTTTGGTGAAATATTTTTTACTCACCGAAAGTCTGCATTCGAAATCTTTATAGCTGCAGGAATATCACGTAATGTACCTGTCATTCCTGTGGTATCTGCTGTTGTTTTTCTAATATCAAGTTCTACCAAGATATGTTCGCAAACCGATTGACCAATCGTTCGTAGGCCTTTGCATTTTTCCGTCGGACATATGACATTTTTCATCCCTGATTTAAAACATATCGCGTGTTCTAAACTGCTGAATCCATTCAGTATTATTCATATCATGATTTACATTTAAAATTGTAATTGGTGTTGTTTTGACAGTGCCACATGTACCCGAACAGTCCTCACTCCTATACGCGCTAGGTTCTGATATCATCAATTTTGCCCACACGCTACATGGATTATCCCACGCGTCTATATATTTAATGGTACCTTGACAAATGCCTTGGTTGCTAACAGGATAAAGTAATTCTAATATCTTGGCTCTCTGCTTGAAAACTACGTTGTTCGCCCCACTACTACTAAATATATTTATAAATTTTAAAAATATATTTGTACTTTTCTTCACTATTAGATCATAGTGGGGGTAGTCAAGCACTGCTGTCAACAAGGCATGTGCCAGCGAATCAAAGGGGCAGGTATTTGCACATTGAACCTTGACTGTACATTTCTTTTTATGCGGTAATGATATAAAAGTATCTGAATATACCGTCAGTACAATTCCCATTTTTGTTAAACATACGCTGGCTTTATCTTTTTTAGTAAATTCTTTGTAACAACTTCTGGATATGGTTTGAAATGCTTAGTCCTGAATTTTTTAGTACGCTATCGGTTCCAAAGGTTTGAGCCCTGTGTTTGAAGAGTCGTAACTCTGCAACGACTGAACAAAAAAAAATTGAAATAAAGTGTGTTATACTCCTCAATCATTTCTACATAACAGGAGGGACTATCAAATTTTTCTGCCCCTAGGTTTAGACAGAAGTGCAAGAGAAGTGTAAAAATGTACCCGATTTTAGCTCTTTTTAATAAAAGCTCGTCTTTACAAATTTTTTTCTGCTAAACCGCTAGCCCAAAAAAAATCAAATTCACACAGAGTATGACACAATTTCTTGTCTACGGGTTGGTTTTTTTGCTTTTGTAAATTTCTTTGTAATAAAGGCTATAAACAACATTTTTAAGGAAGCGGATATCTCGGTAACGAGTGTTAGCACGACAACGCGATAGGTACGAAAACAATCGCAAAATTTTGTTTATTGAGACTATTGAAATAGAAACACATTTCAGATGTTCACTAATTTTATAAAGCGATATGAATTTGCGATTTAATTTTGGAACACCGCGCAACACGTCACGTCGTCGGCGGACTCGAGAGCGGCTACGTATTGGCGCGTCGGGGCTCATGGACCGTACTTAGGATTAAAGGATCAAAACAAACATGGTATTTGTCAATTTGAGCAACGCTGAAGTGGAAAACTAAAAGTTTTGGGATCTGAAGCTTTTTAATGAAAGAATAGATTGCAGCAAAGAGATGTAAACATGTTTTCTTATTGCTTTTAACGCACTTTAAATCAATAGCCGCAATCAAAAAATCAGATAGTTGCGGTAGCAGCAACCAAATAAAACTTCAAAACAAAATATTTTTCTGATCAAGGATGGAATATTTACTATACTGATGAAATGTGGTGTGGTGCAAATCATTCCAAATAGTTTGGATGGGTTGAAATGTTAAACCCAGAAAATAGAGATTCCTTTGATCATTATCGTGGCGGCATTCAGGAAGTAAATGGTTATAGAGGAGGTATAAAACGCCCATCAAGTGCAGGGCAAAGCGTGATAATTTTACATACTGGCTCTGAAGACGGGTTTTTGCAAGGATATCTCAAATACTTTATTGGTGAGAAAAACAACGGAAAAGCGGATTATCACCATGAGATGAATAAGTAACATTTTGAAGAATGGTTTCGGCATGTGGTCTGTATAATACCAGCCAGATCCATTATTGTAATTGATCAAGCTCCATACCATACAATGTTAGATCCTGTTTACAGAAATCCAACTATGGCTTGGAAAAAGTCTAACATTATCGAGTGGTTGCTGCAAGGAAACGTTCAACGTCCAAAGGGAATATCATCTTTTTTCTGAATTAACCAAAGCACAGCTGTAAACAAGTCAGATGCAATGAAGTAAAATTATTATGGTTACCGGTAGCCCATTGCGAGTTTAATACAATTGAATTAATATGGGCATACGTAAAAAATAAAGTTACAAAAAGCAACAATACATTTAAAATTAAAGATGTGTTAAATTTATGCATTGACGCAATGAACATTGTTTCAGAAGAGATATGGGAAAATTGTGTTGCACATTGCAAGAAACTCGAAATAATATATATTGAAAAAGATCAAATTGTTGACACAAATATAGAACGTATTATAATAAACTTGCGTGAAGATGATGATGACGACGAATCATTAGACTACAACGACAGCAGTACAGATAATGAGGAGTGCGATGGTCAACTTCTAATTAATGTCTTACTCTTTTTTTAGATAATGATACAGAAATTTCCGGCGGTAGTTCCAATGTTGGTGGCTCTTCTGGAACTGAACAAATCGTTCAAAGTTTAGGACAAATACTTGGCGCAATACAAACATTTGGAGAGAAAACCGGACCGTTTGGTTTGGCACCCGAACCCACAACGTCATCATAATCAACTACTGATTTTTGCCAGAAATAATATTGTAAAATAATAATAAATCACAAACAGAATATGTGTACAATTCCACAAATAAAGAAAAAAACCACGTATGCTAGTTTAAAAACTAACACCGAACGAGAAAATTACATAAATATTGAATACGGTCCTGAGAGTTGATCGTTTGAAATCGTCGCGCGAATGCTTACGTCGCTTCCCGCCAGTAAACCCCTTTCCCCGAGGGGAACCATCCTGCGCACAGGATCGATTACATTCATTTCACTCTTAAAAATTCGCAAATAACTTTTATGTTATAATACATCAATGGATAAGTATTACATTAAATAAGGATTGTTTACGTGCTAACTGCGTTGTCCTGCTATCGTTCGTTTCCGAGATATCCGCGTCCATAAAAAGCTCGTTTACAGACTTTATTACATAAGAAACCAAGAAAATAAAAACACCAATCTATAGAAGAGATTCTAACTGTAACCCGATAAAAAATTTATTTTTTTTTTAGTAAGTGGTTTAGGAGAAAAAAAATCGGAAAGTCGAGAATTATTTTAAAACTCCAAAAATCGGGTACCTTTTTTTACTTCACTCCCGCTCGTGCCTAAACCGATGGGCAGAAAATTTTAATAGTCACTACTGTTATGTAGAAATGATTCAGGAGTATAACACACTTTATTTCATTTTTTTTTTGTTCAGCCATTGCAGAGTTACGGCTCTTCAAACACAGGGCTCAATACTTTTGCAACCGATTAGTAGTACGAAATTGCCTTCACAGATCCTAAAACATACATTTAGAAATCACCACAATTGTTTTGATTTGAAAATAGTGTATATTATATAAACATGACAATACAATACCTGACGGCTCTTGAACTGCTTCATAATTTTCCAAATATTGAGATGTTGCGTTTTCAATGATCTCTAAAACTAGATGTTTAATACTTATAAATTCACAATGATGAGATTTATTTATTACCTGGTGATTGTTCAAATTCAGATTCAGAATGATGTGGTTTTGCGGCTCGGTGCTTCCAATCTTCATAAGATTGCAAGTCAGAATCATCTAAGCTTGTTGGGTGTCCACTTAGTCCACTCTCTACTTCAGTCTTTGTTTGCAACATTTGCGTGTTGATCAATTTGCTAGAGAATAGTTTCGCCGCACCCATCTGATCTAATATCTCTAACTTTAAAAATTTGTCAACACGGAAACATTTGCCATACTTGGCCATCATCCTGACCTTTCGATCTCCAAAATGACTCTCACAATAGCTAGAGGATGCGCGTTTTCTAGGACTTTTGAATAAAGGAATCATAACACCGGTCCAAAGTGGAAAAACTTTGCCTAAGCGGTTCAGCTCTCGTTAAGGCAGGCAAATAGAAAGGATTGATGTCTCCATCATTTCCAGTTCCATCCATTTTGGCTCGAGTTTGGAGATCTTCTATCCAGATCGAAATGTCATCACTGCCATCCTCGGCAAGCTCATCCTCCTCCATTTGTGTTTCTGATTCCTTTTCTGCTTCACTTTGGGCCGAAGACATTTTCTCCAAATCGGTGATCTCAAAGCAGCTAATATAAGTCTCTAACTGCTTCCGTGCCGAAATAGCAGATAGTTTTTCGTCTATAGTGCCGTTATATTTTAGGCAACAAAGTCTGCATGATAAATAAAAAATTAATTCGAAATCTGATATTTTTTCTGTTTCTACCATAAGAGCAATGCAACGGACAAAAAACTCTTTAATAGCGGGATGGCTAACAGTGCGAAAACATTTCCAGCGTGTTACCGAACGTACTATATGTGCAACATCTATTCGTATAAATGTTGTGGCAGGTCTTTTCACATTTAAAGCCGTGGTGTTGTTTCTCAGAGCTGCAAAACATATATTTCCATATGCTTTAATGGTCTGATTATTGCAAGCGAGGGATAAAGCGTTCAATAATGCTCGAGCCCCATCACATATTGCTTCTGGAGGTGTTGGTACTGCTCTTAGCCACTGTCAACCACATATATATATAAATTCTGTATCATGTCGTTCGGTAAGCATTTGGTTTACACCAGCTGTTACTCCGTCAACGTTAATCACAATGGAATAAAGAAAGATGTGCCCAGAACTACTGTTTGAGCCACGAGGTATTCTTTTTACTATGCTACCCGTAGCATCTAAGCTTATAAATGCAGCGTTTTGATATAATCTCAAATATTCTTTATAAATATGATTTTGTTGATTCGTTCTGTAAAATACAAAAAATCTTTGGGACCCTAGATCTCTAATTGTATTACAAAATAAAGGATCATCTATCATAGATTCTATCGTTTTAATAACATATTTTCCATCATCTTTTTTAATTCCTAGCTCATGGTCTAGTTTTTCCTTTTTTGCATGTCGCAAGACAACTGAACTATAAACAGTAGGTGCCTCCACATCTCCGAAGTCCATGTGTTCTTTGGCAATGCGTTTTCGCCAGTTTGTGACACCTTCTTTTATAATTTCTTCAGCAACAATTTGCCTTCGATGCATTCGCAATGGTCTTTTTGTCATATTTTCAAGAGGTTTTTTATGAATGACTCCCAGGAAGTTATTGGCACATATCTTACTTTTGCATGTACCGTGTATTTTTAAGTAAAACTCACTTTCCGATGAGGTGCACACCTTGGCTCGTTTAAAGTTGTAAGCACACGGAAGCCGGAATTGCTTCCAAAATTCCTCAAAAATTACATCTGTCCAGAAATTGGGTTTTAAAATCTGATATGGTCTTTCATATTCTACTTCTATTGGCATAATAGACTTCCAACATTGGTTACTTATATACAACACGAAATCGGGATTTTTTCTAAAACTTGGGTCTATATCTATTACTGAAGACGACTGCTCCTGTGAAGAATCAATTGTTGAATTATTATTAGTAATACTCAAACTCTCATTATTCTCATTCCCTTTGGTAAGCCCAGTCTTTGGCGTAAATTAGTAAGGATATTTCTACGATCTTGCTTAACATTGTTGTAAAATACAGCTGAAGACCATTTCCCTTCTGTTTCCATACTCTATGTTTTCCAAATGGTAGATGAATAGCTGGGCACACTATCTTTAAAGTGGTCTCCATATTTGAATAAAATGTCAAGTACTTCTTCGGTTGGTATCTTAGGTTTTCGAGGCATCTAAAGTTTCATAGTAAAAAAGATTAGGATTTTAAGTGGGTACAAGTACAACAGGTACAAGTTAGTATTATTATGCTAGTAAAACGTGCAGGCCTAATAGGCCTGCTAGTCGCCTAGGTAGATCGCCGGTAGCAAAACAACCGAAAGTACGACTATGCTCTTACACGCGCTACGTGACTATGCTCGTACGTTCGGCGTGCCTACGGTACTACGTTTCGTTTAGGTTAGGTGTCTAGCAACCGCCTGGCGAAGTTTCGGAACCTAACCTCAACGGTATAGATTATATATTTTTATAATACCTACCTTAAGGTTTCTGTATACGTGTCTCTAAAGTTGAACGTCCCAAAGCGTATAAACAATCCCACAGTCTTGCAACTGATAAAGCACAAATTGAAGAGTATATATATATATATATATATATATATATATATATACCGGGTGGTCGTTTTAACTTGAGACTGCTAAATATCTGGTGAAATATGCATGGTACGACAAAAGTGTCTTTATTAAACTTGTAGGACTCAAAGGGGGAAATGAGATGACGATATCAGTTTCGTTCCAGATGGCGCTGCAATCGGTGAAAATGAGGCTAACTTCATTTTTTTAAATGGGAATACCCAAATTTTTTATCAAATTATGATTTTACGCTAAAAAATAACAATCTTTTGTCTAAAATTTTATAGGTCTAAAATCTTAAAGGTTATTGACGATGGAAGTTTGTGGCGGCTGCGGTAGTTACGACCGCTGCCACTGCATGGGAAGCGCTCGCCGTCTGGCAGTCAAAGCGTCGACTTAGTAGACACTCATGGTACAACGTAGGAAGGTATGTGCGTAACCAGGACACGTTTTGGTTTCTCGCGCGTTGCGCCGTCATGCGCATAGGGTTTGTTTAGGCACGAAAAAAATGCATCGTACGAAAAAAAGTTTCAGACAAAAGATTCTTCTTATTTAGCGTAAAATCATAATTTGATGAAAAATTTGGCTATTCCCATTTAAAAAAATGAAGTTAGCCTCATTTTCACCGATTGCAGCGCCATCTGCAATGAAACTGATATCGTCATCTCATTTCCCCCTTTGAGTCCTACAAGTTTATGTAAGACACTTTTGTCGTACCATGCATATTTCACGAGATATTTAGGAGTCTCAAGTTAAAACGACCACCCGGTATATATATATATATATATATATATATATATATATATATATATATATATATATATATATATATATATATATATATATATGTGGGATTGATAGGTTGCACTGACCAAGATATGAACATCAACGATCCCATAGCAACGAGAACAAGGTCGAAAACGAGAGAAAAACACTTTGATGGTAAATGAAGTTGTGTAAAAAGTAGAAGCTATTAAAAACTGTTTAATACGTTAACCTGAGTTATTCTTCATTTCCCACAAATTTTGGGGGCTCAACCGGGATTTGAACGAGTGAGCCGGCTGAACGGGTAGCAGACACACAATATTTACCATTGACAAGTTGTCAGTTTACTAAATTAACTGACATTTGGAAATAGTAAAATGGAGGATAAAGATGGAGATCCATCATCTGCAGAAAATATACCTGGTTTTTTCTTTACTGAAGCTAGTGGAAACCACCATGAGTTGATACGAGAGATGGCTCTAATGAAAAGAGAGATGGATTTGTTGAAGAGGGAAAATCAGTTGTTGCAGCGAGAAAAAATTGCGGCTACGGCGGAGGTAGGCAGTGCGACAAACTTCAATTTCGGTGGTAGTTTACCGACATTTGGGGAGACTGCAGACCAATCTGTTGAGCGCTGGCTAACAGATATGGAAGAAAATGGAGTATTATATAATTGGTCTTCGCTTCAGATGCTAGCTAATGCCAAAACCTTACTACATGACACGGCGAAATTGTGGCTTCATTCTTTGCCCACAATAAAAACTTGGGATGACTTTAAAAATAAAATTATAGAAGAATTCGGGAAGAATTTGAGCAGTGCCACGATTCATCAAAAACTGATGACAAGGAAAAAGTTACAAAATGAAAATTTTCAAGAATATATTTTAAGCATGAAGTCAATTGCTAGACAAGCAAACATAGAGGAAAGAGCTCTAGTTCAGTACATAATAAAAGGAATCCCAGATACTACACATAATAAAGTTTTACTGTATGCCGCAGAAGATCTCAAAACGTTGAAAAAACAGTTAGAGATATATGAGACAATGAAGACAAAAATGCTAAATGAAGATAGAATGTGGCGATTAAATGTGGCGAATAAGAGGTCGGAAAACAATTTTAAGCAGGAAAAGTTAACACAACCTAACGACTACGGTGACAAGTTGCGCGACCCTAAACGAACAGAAAAGGGTAGTGTACTGTTCGTTTCAGGTAAGTTGAGCGGTCTGGGGTGGGGCATAAATTCGCGGTGACGTCGAATCCATAGGCGCGCCGGATAATTTTGTGATGGGTACCGGCAAAATTGAAGTCAATTATAAACCGACAAAATCTATGGTTCTCGAATTATGTAAATACTCTATTATTGAATAGCTATCAAAAACATTTAAAAACTGCATGTGCAGATTTATAGCACATAAAACAATATTTAAATGTCAAAGTCATAATAACAGTTGCTCTTTTATCCATTTTTCAAAATTTGTTCGATTCATTTGACCATGATAATCACTGGAACTTAGTCCGGATCTAAACACAAGACCGGCATTTTCCACAAACCCTTCAGCTGATCCGGCATGTACAACTATTAATCGACCCGATGATCGAATACCACCACTAACACAAAACACTTCTTCGCTTTGCCTGCACTTTTTAACCGTCATGTCGTTGTCAATCCATGTTTCGTCCAAATAAATAATCATTTTCTGGTCATCCCCATGTCTTTTTAAAGCCCGCAAATATTTAAAAAGCCAATTTAGAATTGCTGGACTTTTATTCTGACACTTCTTCCAAACAAAACCATTCATGTGCAACCATCTAAATAACGTACTCGCACCATACGGAAACACCATTATTTCTTTAATAGCAGCCAACAATCTTTTGCAAGTGGGAACTACTTTTCTAACTCAATAAAAGTTTTCAATTTCCCTTCGAATTATTTGAAAGTCCATGTCGTCTAGCCTGTCTCTAAAACTCTTCCGCTTTCGTTTTTTACCCGGGGATGACAAAGGCTGGTTTTTTCGGAGTTTCGGCATTTCTTCTTCTATCTTCTGCTCTAATTCGTCTAATTGACGCTTCCGATGCACCTGTGTACTCAGCTGCCCGCTTTGTATGTGCGTGAATCAGGATATGAAATTCCTTACGTTCGGCTTCCGTTTCACACAAAGTTGCCACATTTGAAATAATTTCACGGGCACCGCTACGGAGAATTTGGCCCCGTTTTCTAGGCATTATTATTGTCGTGCCGCTACTGGTGTCGCTACTGCTGATAGTTCTCGACAGTTCTCGATGACTTATGTCAAAATAAATCACAATTACCCAATAAAGCTAACCATATAAGATCTTTGCAGTCATACATTCGAACTTGTATGCATAATTGGAAGTACACTAGCAGTGGTGAGCGGAATCGTTCCTACACATTCTATCATTGTTCTAAAGATGTATAGAAAAAAGTGCCGCCTCATAGCATAGGTGGACAATGTTACATTCCTTAGACCGCTCAACTTACCTGACACGGACAGTAAAGTGTTATGCATGCCATGAGTTTGGATATATAGCTGCGAAATGTCCGAAGGTGAAAACTGTGCAAATGATTGAAGAGAATTACCATGACAAGATGTCAAAATACATTCAAATAGGTGAGGTTAAAGTAAAAGCTCTGATTGACACTGGTAGTTCTGTCAACCTGATTACTTCTGGTGAATATTTTCGCATCGGTGCTCCGAAAATCACCGCAGAAACAAAACTATTAAAAGGTTTAGGTGGACAAGTGCGTACATGGGGAGCTTTTCATACGGTAGTCACCATTGACGAAGGAACTTTTACCACAGATCTACATGTAGTACCTGACAACACAATACCTATGAAGTGTTTACTGGGAAGTCCTTTGTTAAGACAAGCTGAATTGCTTATAACACCGCAGGATGTAAAATTAAGAAAGTTAGTGGACGATGTGGACTTTACTGTGATGCTTCAGTTGGAACAAGAAAACGAATGCACAAAGGAGGAGACGATCAATTTGAAAAATATTGAGGATTCCCGCATAAGGAAAGCAGTTGAAGAAATGGTAAGAAAATATAAACCAACTGGAATTAAATCAACTTGTGTGGAGACAAAAATCGTGATGAAGGATGAAACGCCGATTTATCACACGCCTAGGAGAATGTCTGCATGGGAAAAGCAAGAAGTAGAAACGCATATTTTAACATGGTTACAAGATGGGATAATTAGACCTAGCAACTCAGAGTTTTGCAGTCCTGTTGTGCTAACAAAGAAGAAAAACGGTACGACGCGTCTATGCATTGATTATAGAAAACTCAACAAGCAAGTGGTAAGGGACCGATATCCATTGCCGTTGATCGAGGACCAGATAGACCGTCTCCAAGAAGCAAAAATTCTCAGCGTATTGGACTTGAAAAATTGATTCTTTCACGTTCCGGTGTTTGAAGATAGTCGTAAATATACCTCATTTATTACACATAACGGACAATTTGAATTTATAAAGACTCCTTTTGGATTTTGTAATTCACCATCTGTGTTCCAGAGATTTGTTAATGAAACATTAAAGGAACTTATTAGAGACGGGACAGTGATAACTTACCTGGACGATTTGGTTATTCCTGGAAAAGACGAAGAAGATGGACTGGAGAAGTTGCAACAGGTTTTGAAAGTAGCTGCTGACTTTGGACTTGAAATTAACTGGAGCAAATGTCAATTCATGCAGAAAAAGATTGAGTACCTTGGATACGAGGTAGAGAATGGATCTTTAAGACCACCTCACGGAAAACTGAGTGCAGTGAGTAACTTTCCAAAGCCAAAAAATGCAAAACAACTGCAGTCATTCCTTGGTTTGTCGGGGTATTTTCGAAAGTTTGTGAGGGATTATTCGCTAATAGCAAGACCATTGCACAAACTGTTAAAGAAGGATACACCATTTAACTTTGAAGATCAACATCGTGAAGCTTTTGAAAAATTGAAATCTATATTAGTAAATCCGCCCGTTTTGAAAATCTTCATACAAGGTGCTGAAACCGAGGTACACACTGACGCTAGCAAATATGGTGTTGCTGCGATATTGATGCAAAAAAAGTACAGATGATCAGAAGATTCACCCGGTATATTACTACAGCCGAAGAACGTCTAATCCAGAACAGAAATATACTAGCTATGAATTGGAGGTTTTAGCTATAATTAAGGCACTAACAAAATTTAGAGTCTATCTTCAAGGAAATCATTTTAAAATTGTTACTGATTGTGCTGCTTTTAAGATGACAATGAATAAGAAAGAACTGGTTACACGAATAGCAAGATGGGCTTTATACCTAGAGGATTTTGATTACACTGTTGTTCATAGACCGGCAACAAGTATGATACACGTGGATGCTATGTCAAGATATCCGGTGATGATAGTAGAGGATGGATTAATTTCTCGAATTCGCGCGGCTCAGCAGAAAGATGAAACATTGAAGCCAATATTTACATTATTGGGGAACGCTGACTATGAGAATTATATGATAGACCGTGGATTGTTGTGCAGAAGTATAAACGGTGCAAGTTTGATAGCAATACCGAAAATTTTACAAGGAGAGATCATACGAAAAATACATGAACAAGGACATTTTGGACTCAGAAAAATGATAGAAGTGATTAAAAAGGACTATTGGATTCCTAACTTAGAGGACAAAATATCCCAAATTGTTAAAAATTGCATACCATGTATTGTCTCTTCGACTAAAATAGGAAAGAAGGAAGGATTTCTTACGCCGATAACAAAAGATACGCCACTTCATACATACCATATTGATCACTTAGGCCCGATGCCATCGACGAATAAAAATTATCAGTATATGTTAGTTCTTGTGGATGCATTTACCAAGTTTACATGGATTTACCCAACACGGAGCATGACAAGCAAGGAAGTTATCGATAAGCTTACACTTCAACAAACTATCTTTGGAAATCCGAGACAGATAGTAACTGATAGAGGGACGGCATTCACATCAAAAGACTTTAGTGACTACTGCAACGGAGAGAACATAAAGCATCTAGTTATAACGACCGGTATTCCAAGAGGTAATGGACAAGTAGAACGCATCCACCAGATAATTATATCGGCATTATCAAAGCTGTCCATTGATGAGCCAAGAAGATGGTATAAGCATGTTTTTGACGTTCAGCGCTTTATGAACTCATCCTATCAAAGAAGTATAAATACTACACCTTTCCAATTGCTGGTTGGAACAGAAATGCGGAAGAAAGAAGATTTAAAATTGAAAGAGTTAATAGAAGAAGAACATAGAATTAGATTCAATGATGACAGGGACAATCTAAGAAAAGAAGCCGTTTGCCAAATCATAAACTTACAACAAGAAAATAAACGGAACTTTAACAAGAAAAGAAAAAAGGCTTTAAAATATGAAGTAGGTGATTTAGTGGCCATACGAAGAACGCAGTTTGGTACAGTTCTAAAATTATTTCCCAAGTACTTAGGACCGTATCGAGTCGTTACTGCAAATGCTCATGACAGATATGATGTTCAAAAGGAAGGTAACAGTGAAGGACCTGGAAAGACAACCACTGCTGCAGACTCAATGAAACCGTGGAGACGACTCCAAAAATTGATCTACTGGAAACGGAATCATCCGAGTCGGATGACGAACAGGATGGCCGAGTTGTGGGATTGATAGGTTGCACTGACCAAGATATGAACATCAACGATCCCATAGCAACGAGAACAAGGTCGAAAACGAGAGAAAAACACTTTGATGGTAAATGAAGTTGTGTAAAAAGTAGAAGCTATTAAAAACTGTTTAATACGTTAAACTGAGTTATTCTTCATTTCCCACATATATATATATATATATATATATATAAACAATCTCCAGTATACACAAAAAGGGCACCCGCAGTATTTACTAGTTTCTTAATGTACCACAGTGATCGTAGAGATAGTCAATGCGGCTCACTGATTTCCAATTTCACCCATATTTAAAAACGAATAAAAAAGCATATTTTAATGGTAGGCACACGCTGTACACCTGTATAGTTTGTAATTAAACTTATTGCGAGTAGATTAACGTATATGCTTCCTTGGATTCCCCAACCTATGCCGATAAAGTAGTAGAAGAGTTAACTTTGACCGTTCCTCTGTAGATGGCGCTGATTCAAATTAGATATTGGGGACAATGGACAATAAATAAAACTCATGCAATTCTTTTTCATTTAATGCCAACTTATAATTAGAACTATGGATTATGATACATTTTCTAACCGAAATCAAACAACTCCCGCTTAAAATAGCCCAAATTAAATCAATTCGGACAATAAGATAACTAATTACTAACCTAATAAACTAAACTCTAATTTCGCCGATTTCAGGAAAACAAAAACTATTTAACGTCGGTAATAGACAATCAAACTCAACCAAACCACAAGCAATCAATTGCAACTTCAAAAACCCGAAAATTCGAACATTATTAATATATTATTTATAAGGATCATTAATTTTTACAATATTATCAGTCATGCCGTTACCAGAGATTAGTAAAAAAAGATAGGAGACGTCCATAAGCCACCTATGGTGAAATTCGACCACATTTTATTAACTGGTTAACATCTGAGACGTTAGGTGGCAGCACGGTGGCGCTCTGGGCGATTCGGCGGGATGTGGCTGTAAATTTTTATTTGTGTGCATTTCTTATATGTTTTATTATTTCGTTTTCCTACACAACATACAAAACTTAGTTGTACATTATTTATTATATAATAAATATAAATAACAAATAAGAACAGTGTTACTAAGTAATTCAACACTAAGCTATAACAACAACAATAGAAAGCTTAGCTTCATAACTGCTGCTGACCTGCTTCTCTTCTCTGCTGTTCGTAGCAACATCCATATTATCTGCAGAAAGTAAAGGTACAGGGTACAGCTCCTGATTTCAAAAGCAATCGCGGATATGTTTTCTTGAATTGCTCGACAGAAAAATGATCACTTCATATGTGATAGTTTTTTGTGTCATCTTGCAAAAGGTAAATTCGGCCCATATTTAACATCCATTGCTTGGCTCTACAAAACCAAAATCTGTGCAGATGACTAATTTCAAAGATTGATTTTTACTTACAGCGAACGATCCTTTGGTATTATTGCAAAGAATGCCACATCCCTATTATTGAATTTATTTTTGTAACTTGAATTACAAATGCAATAAGTGCCACGACTCATGTTGTAACTCTTGGTAAATAATGAAACTCCGGCGTTACCACTAAATGCAACTTAAGTCAAATGACATTTCATATTGCGTTTTGAACACTTGACATGACAAGACTGGACAAGACCACTGACACGACATTTCAGTCACGTCATAGAGCGGTTAGTTAACATCTGAGACGATAGATGGCGCTAACATCGACACGGTCGCATCGCTTCCTATCTTTATTTACTAATCTCTGCTCTGGCCGTTACTAAGAACAATTATACGTTCAGAACTAACAAGCGAACAAAATGAAACAACAATCAAACAACTCCCGCTTAAAATAGCCTTTGGTAAGGAATAAATTCGGACAATAGTAGGTTCGTTCGAGCAGTCGCCAAAACCAGTCAAAACAATTGGGGATTCTTGTACGCATACGCAATGCAGGCTTTTGCAGGGCAAAACCGCCATTTGGCATGCGCAGGAGAAAGAATAAGTGCTTTATGCACTTATTTTGGGGCTGCTCGAACAAACCTAATAACATAACCTAGAAATTCTAATTTTGCGGATTTCAGGTAAACGAAAAACTATCAAACGTCGGCAATGGACAATCAAACCTAACCAAACCATAAGCAATCGATTGCAGCTTAAAATACCCGAGAATTCGAACATTATTAATATATTATTTATAAGGATCATTAATTTTTACAATATTATCAATCATGCCGTTACTAAGAACACTTATACTTCCAGAAGTAACAAGCGAACAAAATGAAACAACAATCAAACAACTCCCGCTTAAAATAGCCTTTGGAAAGGAATAAATTCGGACAATAACATAACCTACAAATTCTAATTTTGCGGATTTCAGGTAAACGAAAAACTATCAAACGGCGGGAATGGACTATCAAACCTAATCAAACCATAAGCAATCGATTGCAACTTAAAAAAACCGAGAATTCGAACATGGGGGGGCTAACTTCACACCAAATTGTATTTTCTGTTTTCCGGAAAAACGAAAAACTATTAAACCTCTGGAATAGCCTATCAAACCCTATCAAACGACTATCAAACGATTTAAGCAAAAAAAAAACTGTAAAAAATCAATATGGGGGGGCTAAGTTCACAGAGGTATCGTGAAACAGTTTTGGGGGAAAGGTGAAGCGTTGGCTGTTTGCTCAACAGGGGGGACTTTAGGCACAGTGTTGCCACCAACAATCATTACCTGGCCGCTACCGTTCACGAGAAATTCGGCTACCGACCGCTACCAAAGTGTTGAGTTTCGTCGACGTGCGGGGGGGGGGGGGGGGGGGTAGGAACAAAATTCAAAAGTCAAATATTAGGCATACTATTTTTGGAGAGAGAGAAAAAAAATTATTTCGGGCGATTTTTGATGTCCCAGGGGTGATGGAGGGCCGTTGTTTGCTATTCTGCATGGAGATCACCCAATGTAAAAAAATCCGCTACCAATGAGCAAACGCCGCTACCCCGTTACTTTACAAAAAAATCCGCTACCGGTAGCGGAATTCCGCTACTGGTGCCAACTGGCAACACTGTTTAGGCCTCAAGCGCACGTTGGAGGCTTTTTAATTTTTATTTTTTATGGGCAGGTGGCAGGTGTGATGTTTTGTTGCGTTGGATTTGCTGCAATTACGTGTAATTAGACTCTATAGTAATTTTGTTGTTTGTTTTTGTTTTGATAAGTTCTCGGAATCATTTTTATATTATTGCTACAATTATGGCTTAGTTCTAGTTTGCGTAAGGGGTTGAGTGGAAGAGTAAGGCAATTTGGAAACAAGTGTGCTGAACTGCGCCCTAAATATAAATAATATTTTGTTGCAATTAATATTGTCTTATTTTAATAAAGGAATTATTTATTTATTTAGTTATTTATTTATCTGTTAAATCCTGGCTAACTAGTTTTATTTTAATCCAGACACGACTGATCTCAACCAAATAGATTCTCATGCAGCTAAACAATTAATTTTATATATTGTATGATAAACTCATGTGCCTGGCCACATCATATTTTTAGTTATCGTTGTCCTGTTCGTATGCTGTAGCTACATTCAAAATACCCTTTGACTGCAAAATATCTCAAATTTAAAAGCAAAATTAAAAGATCTGTACGATTTACAAAGTTAGTTGCTGAACTTTCTTGGTGCGGAACGCACCCGTTTCGGCACCCTTAAGCGAAGATTGCACCGACTACGGCGCTGCAAGCTGCACTGCCGTGCTGCTGCGTCGTCAAATAACGCTACGTTGTCATCCGTTCAATGGGTATTCCACCGGATACAGCACTGCCTGCGGCAGCACTGCATGCGGTAAAGTCGTTTGCCTTGGTTTTCATTTAAAGTCATGATTTTGAAAAATAGAAAGAGATTCAATTGGGTTTTCTTCGAAAACTAAATTTTTACACTATCATACACAGTATGATAAAGTATTGTAATCGTGCCGAAATAATGTCCGCATGTGTGTATCCGATTTTTGTGGCGACGATTCCGCAGAAACTACTAAAGGTATTGGGACAAAAGTTCATAATTAGAAGTTTTATGACCAAACTTAGAGCTGAAAAGCTTTTGGTTCAAAAGGGTCCAAAGGAACTGGATGTCTCCTCTAAGCATTTTTCAAAGGTTTTGCAAATTAGCTGCCATTTCTGTAATTTCGTCAAAATAGTTATATAATAAATTAAAGTAGAGGAAATTTTGTGTAATTCATGTCTATCAAATTTTTTGGTAAAATAATAGTTTAGCTGTATGAGCAAATTGTATTTGATCGAGATCGTGTCGGCATTAAAACCACATAGGAAGCCAGGATTTGTCAAACGCTGATTTTTTGACTATACCTACTGTTAATATTGTCAAAATGTCTGTCAAATCCTTACTAACTTGTGTTGTTTTAATGCAGACACGATCGATCTCGATCAAATAGAATCTCATGTAGCTAAACTATTAATTGTATATATTGTATGATAAAGTAATGTGCCTGGCCACATCAGATTGTTTTGAACTGCGTCGGGGCAATAGATGGCAAGGACGTGCAGCTATTTGCTCCCAAACATTCAGGATCAAAGTTTTTTTTTTTAATTATAATGGCGGCTTCTCTCGTGTACTAATGGCAGTTGTAGACGCCAATTATAAATACATCATGATTGATGTTGGTGCATACCGTGGTAATATCGATGGTGAAGTGTTTGCTAATGCTTCTTTTGGAAGATTGTGGTTGCCCAACGACCTTAATTTAGAGTTGCCAGAAAAGCAACATCCACCATCAGCTGACCCTTCACCATAGCGCTAGTAGCCGACGTAGCATTTCCGTTAAGAGACAACATATTACGTCTATATCCAGGAAATAAGCTTTCTGATCGGGATAGGCTTTTTTTAACTATCGCCTTTCACGAGCAAGAAGAGTCGTAAAAAAATGCTTTTGGCATCACTGCTCATACCTGCCGTATTCTCTTGAAACGAATCGAAGTTAACATTGAGTTTTCCACGGTAATAACTGTTACATTTTGCACGCTGCAAAGTTATTTATTTACGGAAAGAAATATCGTAATGACTCCACACACAACAACTTTCGTCGGATGCAACACAAAATAATGTAAATACCATGAACAACAATCAAAGAAAACGACATACGAGACCTATGGCATTCTATGGACATTCAGAACACCTGCAACATTGATTTCAATGTATACCTTATTAATTAGCTGTATTCACTCATCAATAAAAATATATATAAACTTATACCCTTTGACTGCATTTCATTAGCAACTTCCTTCTAAGCATTTTCGCGTAAATTGCCACTTTTGTAGGCAGATAAGGCCGTTCCCTGACGGACCGGTACGGTACCGGTACAACATTGTCTCGGTAAGCGCTCGACATGCCGAGCGACTGTCGCCGCCTTGTATTTCAATGGTCGGTCGCAAACGGGTCTGCACGATGCGGCAGCAACACAACATGTATTCGATATGCCGCAAATCCACACATTTTGAAGCGGTAAAGCAGCATTTACTGGTCAGCTGTTTGTCGTGTGGTGGTTTTGATGTTATGTTACTGACGGTAAAGTGACAAAACAACTAAAACGTGCAGAGCCGTGCGAGAGTGATGTACGGCACAGCATCGTTGCAACATATGTCGCACCCTTGTTGTGTCGCTACCGTACCGGCCCGTCAGGGAGGGGCCTAAGGTCTCGTCTTATATTAGTCGATGTGTTTCAACCGTCAATATTAGTTGCTCCTCCATATTCAACGATGCAGGCATTCCGGCAAACGCAAGCCAACTGATGTTTGTTTTACTGCATCCGTCGCCCTGCCGCGCTGCGCTGCGCACGTTTTGCTGCAACGGACCCGGTGGACGCGTTCACATTGAACGCCATGTAATATAAAATATTTGCCGTGACGGAGATCGCTGCTGCGGCAGTGCAGCATGCAGCGCCGTAGTCGGTGCGATCTTCGCTTAAATGTGACATCACAAGCGTACATTACGAAGCCCAGTTTAATCAGTGCAAATTAGAGCCTTGATTATATATATATACCATAGATAAGTAAAGATGGGGTAGTTGGGGCCTTTACCACCAGAGGGCCGGGCCTTTGGCAAGATTCATTCATAAATTAAAATTGGCGGGTAAATCCTTACGTTCCATCGCATTCCATAGTAACTGACATAGTAACTGATGGCGAACGATGTGTTGCCTATAGCCTGCTTAACACATATCTGAGGTTTTCTCCCGTCTATTCGTGACCTTGAGAATATCGATCCACTAGATTTGTTTCCTCTATCTTTCATAAGCGAGCGTTCTCTCTCTTTCTTTTTCTATTTACTGGTCGTAAATTCATTTACGGACTTGAATTATGGTCGGTGGAATCTCAGTGGACCGGCGAGAGACCCGAGAGACCACGGATTTTTGAAACTCCCGCGTATTTTCGCGGTGGCGACTGGCGGTAAGCGTTCTTGCGTTCTCAATCGTTTACCAACCGTTCTCTAACCTTTCTAACCAAGGCATATAAATAGGGTGCTAACCTATAAAATAAGTGAAAATGAGTTTTTCTACTCCTATTGAGGAATGCATTCATTATCATGGCAATTTATGATAAGTAATAGTAACCATTCCCCACACACATGGCAAATATTTCATTCCTCACTCCGCTCGCCGTGAGAAATATTTCATACCCCACGGCTTTAAGAACCAATCACAGCGCGGATTTTCATTTCATCGTGTTTTTAGAGCCTGCGCCGTCATGGCGTTGACAACGTCGCTAAGCGACGAGCGCTACAAAGCTACAAACAAGTTAATATGTCTTGGTTTGGTCTTGCACAGGTCTTGCATATGTACGGCCACATGACAGCCGGTGCCGTTCCAATACGCACTAAATTAATTAAAAAAATCTGATGTGGCCAGGCACATGACTTTATCATACAAAATATAAAATAGTTTAGCTGCATGAGAATCTATTTGATTGAGATAAATCATGTCTGCATTAAAATTAAACTAGTTAGCCAGGATTTGACAGATACTTTGATAGTCAATAGTATCAATAGTAGGTATTGTCAAAGCATCAGCATTTGACACTACCTACTGTCATCAGAATAATAGTTAATTATCTCACAAGTGCCGAAAGTACGGAATAGCGCGACGAGCGCTGATGCGGCACGTCACCGATGGCGGCGCGTCGCCGTCGCATGTGAGCGAGTCGCGCTATGTAGTTTTCGGCAGGAGTGACATCAACGTTTTTTGTGTTGCGTTTTGAGAAATAAGTATTTAAAAAAATATGGTTATATTTCTGTATAGGAAATGTTAGGTTGATAATGGGTTGATACCTACCACTTCTACGAAACGTCAAGTTTGAAAAGCTAATTCAAATTCTGACAGATTTATATTCGTTCATTACACTGTAGATGTCACATACTACCGTACCACCATACTAAAATATAACTACACTCATCGCTATACTTTATTTACAATTTTCTCTATTTATAGTTTTTACAATTAGATATAACAACGGGTTGATATTTCTTATCAACAAACAATCAAACTGGTGATCTTATTTTATTTAAATTTTGGATTTTGTACGTTCTATAGCGGTTCTCCAACCTATGATGAAATCAGCTGTTTTATTTTCTCTATTTATCGTTTTTACAATTAGATATAACAACGGGTTGATATTTCTTATCAACAAACAATCAAGCTGGTGATCTTATTTTATTTGAATTTTGTATTTTGTACGTTCTATAGCGGTTCTCCAACCTATGATGAAATCAGCTGTTTTCGAGTGTGACAGCCATAGACATTTCTGTGGTGACAGCACAAAAAATATTTGTCAAATCCAGGTTACTATGTAGTTTTTGATATCAATGCAGATGCGACCGATCTCGATCAAATAGAATTTGTTCTTGAAGCTAAACTATTAATTTTACCCAAAAATATCATAGGCATAAATTATTCAAAATTTCCTCTACTTTAATTTATTATTTAACTATTTTGACGAAATTATAGAAATGGCAGCTAATTTGCAAAATCGTTGCAAAATGCTAAGAGTAAATACCCACTTCCTTTGGACCCTTTTGAACCAAAAGCTTTTCAGCTCTAAGTTCAGTCATGAAACTTCTAAATATGAATTTTCGGCCCGATACCTTTAGTAGTTTCTCCGGAATGTAATTTCGTATCAATGCAGATGCGATCGATCTCGATCAAATAGAATTTGCTCTTGAAGCTAAACTATTAATTTTACCAAAAAAAGTCATAGGCATAAATTATTCAAAATGTCCTCTACTTTAATTTATTATTTAACTATTTTGTCGAAATTACAGAAATGGCGGCTCATTTGCAAAAATCATTGAAAAAGGCTTAGAATAAACTACCAGTTCCTTTCGACCCTTTTGAACCAAAAGCTTTTCAGCTCTAAGTTTGGTCATAAAACCTCTAAATATAAACTTTCGTCCCGATACCTTTAGTAGTTTCTCCGGAATCGTCGTCACAAAAATCGTTTACACACGCACACACACACACACACACACACACACACACACACACACACACACACACACACACACACACACACACACACATACAGACATTTTTTTGTACCTTGGTCAAAAATGTTCAGGGGACCCAAAAAGACCTATTTCCGCTAAAATCTCAATTTTTTTTTCGGCATGATTACAATACTTTAGCATACTGCGTATGATAAAGTAAAAAAATAAATGATTTCTGTATAGTAAATGCTAGGTTGGTACCACTTTGACGAAACGTCAAGTTTAAAGGTGCGTTCCGATTAGTAGGTAATGGTAGCTAATGGCGGTGGTAGAATACGAAATTATAGTGTTTCTTACATATCGTGATAATGACACATATTAGTTTGCATGTGCATAAACATGAGTCACTATCAATTTTCTATTGGAAATACTATAACGGCGTCTGCTACCACTGCCATTATCACTAATGAAAACGCACCTTAAAAAGGTAATTAAAATTCTGACAGATTTATATTTGTTCATGACACATCCCTACCAAAATACTAAAATAAAACTACACTCATCGCTATACTTTATTTATAATTTTCTCAATGTATCGTTTTTGGAATTAGATATAAAGACGGGTTGATATTTCTTATCAACAAATAATCAAATTGGTGATCTTACTTTATTTGAAATTTGTATTTTAAAATTTGACGCACTGCAGCGGCAACGTTCCATAGTGGTTCTCCAACCTCTGATGAGATCAGCTGTTTTCGAATGTGACAACACAAAAGAAATATTTGTCAAAATCCTGGCTACTATGTAATTTCATATCAATGCAGATGCGACCGATCTCGATCAAATAGAATGTGCTCTTGAAGCTAAAGTATTAATTTTACCAAAAAATTTCAGAGGCATAAATTATTCGAAATTTCCTCTACTTTAATTTATTAATGAACTATTTTGTCGAAATTACAGAAATGGCGGCTCATTTCCAAAATCCTTCAAAAAGGCTTAGAATAACCTAAAAAGCTAAACTATTAATTTTACCAAAATATTACATAGGCATAAATTATTCAGAATTTCCTCTACTTTAATTTATTATTTAACTATTTTGACGAAATTAGAGAAATAGCGGCTCATTTGCAAAATCCTTGAAAAAGGCTTAGAATAAACTACCAGTTCCTTTGGACCCTTTTTAACCAAAAGCTTTTCAGCTCTAAGTTAGGTCATGAAACTTCTAATTATGAACTTTCGTCCCGATACCGTTAGTAGTTTTTCCGGAATCATCGCCACAAAAATCGTTTACACACACACGCACGCACGCACACACACACAGACATTTTTTTGTACCTTGGTCAAAAATGTTCAGGGGACCCAAAAAGACCTATTTCCGCTAAAATCTCAATTTTTTTTTTCGGCATGATTGCAATACTTTAGCATACTGCGTATGATAAAGTAAAAAAAATTGTATAGTCGTAGAAAAAGTATAGTATTCCATTCGCAAGTAATGGCAATTACTCACTCGAACGTTTTGCAGCACTCGCCTACGGCTCGTGCTGCAAACTTCGTTCTCGTGAGTAATTGCATACATTACTTGCTCATAGAATAATATACTATTTCTTGTTATGAATACAAACATTGCAATGCGATTACAGGTAAGTTCATGTTTATTTATTTATTTTTTTATTGTAATTTATATTCATATTGCTTACAGTACAACATGAAAATTAGAAGTTGTTCGCAGTTTTTGTGTGCAAGTATATCCAGCAAATAAGGAACCTGATACTCCATGTCCATCATTATGAATGTTTATAATTCATGTTAAAGATGAAAATTGTTACGAATGGGGGATTATTAACTTCTGTAAGTACATTTTTTAGCAATCTAAATTTTGCCAAATTTTCAAATTTTGATTTGAATTCTTATATTTCAATTATGCAACAGATGACACGTAGGATATAAGATTATACATGGATTATACATGGTTATCTATGACTTGAAGCAGGTTTTCCTAGGAGCAGGTTTTTTACGCAGCGTACAACGTAACGTGACGATTAACACTTTTGACAACACGCAAAGATCCTTGACGAAACTATAAGTAGGCCACCTGAATAGCTGATGCGCCACGTTTGGAAAACACAAACGCGCGGCGTAGTAAGCTGTCAACTTGAATTGAGTTGTACGCTGCGTACAAAGCCTGCTCCTAGGAAAACCCGCCTTTATGCCAAACGATAAATTATAGCGGATGTCATTTTGAGTAAACTGCTTTCGATATAGGGCCGTATCCACGGTCATGCATGCATTACGAGCATTCGTTGCTGTCATGCATGCATGACCGTGCATGACATTGCATGAGCGGGTTTTCAAGACAAAATTTGCATGAACAGTATGTATTTAAGGTTTTACCAAACATTTTTATTAACATTAGTAGTAATCATAACTTACAGTGATCGGTTTAATTGAACATTTTTAATTACCCGGAAATTTAAATCAACGTAATTTAATATTTTGAATTTTTAATTACCCGGTAATTTAAACGAGCTTAGTTTAACATTTTGAAGTTTTAGTTGCCCGGTAATTTAAACAAGAGTAATTTACCATTTTGAATTTTTAATTACTCGGTAATTTACGCCAACGTAATTTACCATTTTTAATTATTAATTACGTGCTAATTTATTATTTAAAATTAATAATTTTAATTTCAACGGTAATTTACGAAATAAATTAATTACCGTAATTTAACATCCCTGGAAATAGTTAATACAAGATGGCGGTAATTTTTTAAGTTAAAAATATACAGCCACGCCTGTATGTATTAACTATTTTCAATCTTCATATTATTTTTAATACATACCGGCTGACATCACCAGCTGTCTGCTAACTTTTTAATAGTAGTTTTTCTTCATTTTTATAGTATAAATTCTTAAATAACTTATTAGAATTCAACCCTATCTTAGAGTCTTGATTTATAACAAATCAACTCTAAAGGAAGTATGAGGTTAGATTATTATTTAGAATATATATTTTAAGTAATAAATTGTGTAATTGAATTAAATTGTTTGTAAATAATATTTAAACATTGTTATATCAAAAAAAAAATTGCTTTGAAAAGTAAATTTTGAAGCAGTCTAACAAAGAAATGAAAAGGAATTGCCTTAAATTGTCTTATATTGTCCCAAGAATGTTCAAGGTGTGTCCATCAAATTATGGGTCGACGTGTATATTATAATATAATTTAACAAAAAGAAACTAAACAAATAACTAATGCAACAATTATACAAATTTCTTGTTCATCACATCTTAGTTTTTGCAAACATTATTGCAAAATAATTATAGTGGTAATGTTTCTTATGTGATTTTTATTTACAGGAAACACGTCAAAACCTTACTATTTTCGTACTGAAGACTATGGGAATATGGAACCAGCATAGAACAATTAGAGAAGCAAAAGAAAAGAACACCACCATCATCATCTGATAGTAACAACGAAAATAAAATTCATTATAATTTTATCACTACGGAAGCTTGTTAGACAGGAGAATATCAGTTTAGAATTTATTTCTATTATTGAGGATATTATTAACATGCTATCTTTGCCAGCAAAAGCTAGTCCCCCCCCAGACAGGTTAGGAAGACATCTACAAGGCATTCATAACTGCTTTCCTCATTTATAAGCCACACTGGCAGAAAAGAACCTAATTAGTCATGTCAGTTTTTGTTATAAATCTCCAAATTCATATGTGACCCGCTCCGAAGAAAGGGACTTTATGACGATTTGTCATAAGGTCCATTGTGGTTGAGATTTTACCTTCTGCCGGTTCATCATAAGGTCCCTTTTGTCGGAGCGAGTGACATTATACATTTTAATTAAGGGAATATATATTAGCTTTCTCATCCACTACAAAATCTTAAAAAATGCCTTTTGGGCTGGGTTAAGCCAGAACTTGTTTTATTGGCAAAGCTGTTTTAACTTTAAATGTGCAGGAAGGATGCTGCAGTGTGCTCTAGAAAGGAAGGCAGAATAATAGACATGGACGACCTACCAGAGATCGATTGAAAGCCCAGTCTAGCCACAAATGCCCTTTTTTTAATGGGTACTTTACTCTAGATGGATACTGCAGATGACCAGACATCATTTTACGAGCACAAGAATAAAAACTGAAAACTTACGAAAAGTCATTAAAACACATTGGACAATCAATAAAAATAGCTGTTTTGCCGCAATAGACAGAAAACCAAATTTGTTCTTTTTTGTTGAATAGATATGATTTTAGCATTATTATGTAATATAGTTGGTTTACAAAGAGCTATGAAATTACTGTTGTATATTTTCACATTAGACGGTGTAACATATTTTTAACAATATAAAGTACTTGTATTTGTAGTATTATTTCTAAATTTAATAAAGTTTTTCAGCTTGTAATTTGTAGTGTTATTACTTTTTCAGCTTAAGACTTTTTCCACTTACCGTACCTTTCATACAGCACAATATCACTATTCTGGTAGGTAAGTAAACTTGATTTTGTAAGTAGTTTATTTCGTAATTCAAAATGAAGTTTGTTTAAACTATAATGAAATCTTGCATTTTATGTTTTAAAATAGCGTCTAGTTACTTTCAGTTTCTCATATTCAATGTTATTAAAATGTATCTTCAATACATCCAGAATACCAGAGCTAGTTTGGTTGCATATTCATATTATTTCGGGTTTCATTGATAACTATTGCTTCGCATATTTCCCGCTAGGTGCGCCACTATGCAGGGAGCAGAAATTGGTGGAGACGCTTCGGTTAGCTATCTACAGTAGCGGCCAATAAAATCGGAACAAACTTATTTTGGCTCTTTCACCTTCAATAAATCAGAAATATTGAAGGTTCACGAACTGATGTTTACGATGTTGTTTCCCCTATTTGAGATGAACATTTTCCATTTTTTATATTTACGCTACAATCCTTCTTTGATTTTTTATATATTTTTTTAGTCAATTTACTCGCTTTTGGAGGGGACAAAAAAAAACGGAACAATGTATTTCTCTACTCCTATTGATAAATGCGTCCATTATTATGGCAATTTATGATAACTAATAATACTAATCATTCCCCACACACATGACTGGCTACTCACAGAACCAATCACAGCTCTGGATTTGCATTTCCATCGTGTTTTGAGAGACTGCTAGCGACGTTGTCAAGGTATTGACAACGTCGCTAAGTGACCAGCGCTACAAACAATTATAATCTGTCAAAATCTTGTGAACCGTCACAGGGACGTACTGCGGTCGCTATATTATGTAATAAATTAATTTATAAAATTTCATTGCATGGTCGTAGAAAAATTATAGTACTCCATTCGTAAGTAACGGCAATTACTCACTCGAACGTTTTGATCACTCGTTTACGGCTCGTGCTGCAAACTTTGCTCTCGTGAGTTCTGGTTCGGTGCAGAGGAATGTGGGAAGTGGTAGGCCAAAAAAATCAACTGAACGCGAGGATCGATTGATGGTCAGAGTCGTGAAAGACGACCCCAGAATGACGGCCGTGGATGAGATGAAGCATGCTAATCAACATCTCGGTCTTGAAATCAGCGTTCGTGCCGCACGTCGTCGTCTCAAGGCGGTTAAATTGTTCGCTAGGCGTCCAGCCAAGAAACCACTGATATGGCATGTTAACCTAACTTTGTAATGTTAAGGTTAGAACTGTTATTTTACGGACCATACATGGTCAAGTATTAATTGTTCTACGGACCATAAATGGTCATGTATTAACTGTTCAAGGACCATACATGGTCAAGGACCATAAATGGTCAAGGACCATAAATGGTCAAGGACCATACATGGTCAAGGACCATGCATGGTCACGGACCATAAATGGTCAGTGTTATTGTTTTATGGACCATAAATGGTCAAGGACCATACATGGTCAAGGACCATACATGGTCAATGACCATACATGGTCAAGGGCCATACATGGTGAAAGACCATAAATTGTCAGTGTTATTGTTTTATGGACCGTAAATGGTCAAGGACCATAAATGGTCAAGGACCATAAATGGTCAAGGACCCATACATGGTCAAGGAGCATACATGGTCAAGGGCCATACATGGTCAAGGACCATACATGGTCAAGGACCATAAATGGTCAGTGCTATTGTTTAATGGACCATAAATGGTCAAGGATCATAAATGGTCAAGGACCATACATGGTCAAGGACCATTCATGGTCAAGGACCATTCATGGTCAAGGACCATAAATGGTCAGTGTTATTGTTTTATGGACCATAAATGGTCAAGGACCATACATGGTCAAGGACCATAAATGGTCAGTGTTATTGTTTTATGGACCATAAATGGTCAGGTACCAATTATTTTGTGGAGCACTGTTACTTATGGACAATAAATGGTCAGGTACTAAACTTCTATGGACCATAAATGTCAAGTAGTCAACTAGTTAACCGCCTTGAGACGACGACGCGCGGTACGAACGCTGATTTAAAGACCGAGATGTTCATTAGCATGCTTCATCTCATCCACGGCCGTCTTTCTGGGGTCGTCTTTCACGACTCTGACCATCAATCGATCCTCGCGTTCGGTTGATTTTTTTGGCCTACCACGTCCGACATTCCTCTGCACCGAACCAGAACTCACGAGAGCGAAGTTTGCAGCACGAGCCGTAAGCGAGTGCTCAAAACGTTCGAGTGAGTAATTGCCATTACTTACGAATGGAATACTATATTTTTTCTACGACCATGCAATGAAATTTTATAAATGAATTTATTGCATAATATAGCGACCGCGGTACGTCCCTATGACGGTTCACAAGATTTTGACAGATTACAATTGTTTGTAGCGCTGGTCACTTAGCGACGTTGTCAAGGCGACAACGTCGCTAGCAGTCTCTCAAAACACGATGGAAATGGAAATCCAGAGCTGTGATTGGTTCTGTGAGTAGCCAGTCATGTGTGTGGGGAATGATTAGTATTATAACTTATCATAAATTGCTATAATAATGGATGCATTTATTAATAGGAGTAGAGAAATACATTGTTCCGATTTTTTTGTCCCCTCCAAAAGCGAGTCAACTGAATAAAAAATATATAAAAAATCAAAGAATGATTGTAGCGTAAATATAAAAAATGGAAAATGTTCATCTTAAATAAGGGAAACAACATCGTAAACATCAGTTCGTGAACCTTCAATATTTCGGATTTATTGAAGGTGGAAGCGCCAAAATAAGTTTGTTCCGATTTTATTGGCCGCTACTGTATATAGGTATATTATCAAGGATTGAGTGTTCCCGTTTTTTATGCTCGCGATAGTACGTTACGTGGTCTGTAAATTTTAATTAGGCGGTATATATCAATAAAATATAACTTTTATTAAATCTGCGATTATTATTTCATGTATTTAAGTCTCTGCAAGAGTTAAGGCTTGATAAATTTGTTCCAATTAAATTGAAAAAGATATTACAAATAGAAAAGTTAAATTCAAACCGCATACGGTGATAGTACCGTATGAGATAGAAAGAGATAGCTTAACCACTGCACTGCGGGTTGCATACCAAATGCATTTTTTGCATCACGTATTGACCATTACGGTTCCTTTCCAGTTATACGCAGCATGGAGTAAGGACAGTCCTGATCACAGACAATAGAGACACCGCAGTAAATGTTAATTTCGATGCCCCTACCACATCTTCTTACTCTCTCCCACAAAATCTTTTTTCTCTGTCTTTTGATGGGCCCGCGTGTAGGTGGCGCTGAGAGCACAGTGGCGCCATATTTAAAATATTAGTTTCAAATTAATTTTACTTTTTCAAATTAATTCTAAATTTACTTACTTACCATTTTGCTTAATATTGTGTGAGGTAAATTTTCAACGTCAGATGACATTGACGATGAACATCTGTGTTGACACGGCTAGAAGAATACTATCGACAAATATTTTTGAACCAGCGACTAATGATCTTTACAAAAATAACAAATATATTAAAAGTCTTCATCATGATCTTTTTAATATACTTACAAAATATTAAACAGAGGCATACTAAAATAAAATACTTAGTCGATATAATTTATATAACAATAATGATGAAACTAACAAACGTATATAAAAAACAAAGTTATTATTTTCTTATACAGTAACGATAGCACAAGTTCAAATAAATACAACCGGTTTTAATCAAACAGTAATACTTTCTTTATTAACTCCATAATGTAACATGCACAAGTTGTCGTCACAAAATTATTAGAAATTGTTATCCGCTGATTTAAGTTTAAACTTTTTAACAAATATTGGAACAAATAAAGGACATTTTAAAAGTAAAGTAACTTCTGCGTTGGTTATATAACCCATTTACTAACTAGGTATATGTAGTTTTTGGCTTATGCGGTGCACCAACGACTATACAAATTTTCAAAAAATACTTGTCATGTTTACTTAAAATTAAACTCATATTTAATATTGATATCCCCAAATGTAATATCTTTTTCTGAATACATGATATTTATATGGATTAGATTTAAGGAATTATTTTTTAACCAAAATACCAACAGCTTGTTTGAAAATTTTAGACGATCCTACCTTGTTAGTCACATGAATATAACAAATTTGCAAAAGTTGACATAAAGCTTAGAATTGACGACTATCGATGACTACATTGGCCAACATCAAAACATATCGATTTTGTTTGTACAATGTGAATCTGGTTACTACATGTTTTTGCGTTACCTTTCCGTAAAATCGAATCAGATAATAATTTCTGTCTATTGAATCAGATATGGAAAAAGACATACCTATCAGATATTCGTTATGAAATTGGTAGAACACAAGAACATGTTCTTATATTCTTAACAGTTTTTTTTATTATTTTAGGTTTGGCAGCTGGTAGCACCCTCTAAATATTATTTTAAATTTATGGAAAAGAGTGCAATTGCTTTCTAAGCATACAAACTTTTGAAAACGTGCTGCTTGAAAAACTAATTGTACGCATCCTAATAACTAGGTTGTTGACTTTATAGAAAAATTGCAAGCGCAAGACAGCTGCCACACGTTTGCTTCAAACAAATATAATTATCAAAATATCATATTTATCTAACGTAAATATTAAAAAGATGTGTAAAACCTACAGCCATACATCGAGTTACACAAGTTGAAAACTGATGGCTTTTCTCATCATTCTCAGAAAACATGTCACAATAACATGGTCACAAATTATAAGTTATGGGCTTGAATTAAAAAGAAATACAAAAATATAATTTTTTTAGTTAATATGTCTAAGAAAGAAATATATATATATATATATATATATATATATATATATATATATATATATATATATATATATATATATATATATATATATATATATATATATATATATATATATATATATATATATATATATATATATATATATATATATATATATATATATATATATATATATATATATATATATATATATATATATATATATATATATATATATAATAGTATTCACAGTCGCTTTTAATGTAAAATTGATTGGTTAAGGGGAATTCAACTGGATTTGTAATTAAAACTCTTTCTACTTCTGTCGAGCTTTCGGTGTATTTTATTTCATCACCTTCCTCAGGACTCTACAAATGTACGAAAAATAAGACATTACAATAAAACATTTTAAAACAAATCTTATATATATATTTTATTCACTCTATCGTATGACTTACGTCGTAATTGAGTTTATTTCTAAGCTTAGAGTACAGCGCATCACAAGTTGGTTTATTTGACCACTCTCTTCATTCCCTTCCACAATATGATGTCTAGCAAACATTCACACACAGTTATTGAACCTTTTTTCGGATATATATCAATTAATCGTCTCCCAATTGGCAATTTCTTCGCTCTGCATAAGTTAGGTTATGTGCGTCGTCTGAAATGCGTTCAAACCATGATGTACACGTAATGGCCGACTACACCTCAGTTGGGTACGTAGAGTTCTGCGTTACCGACCGTGTCGCCGCTGTAATTTTTTGAATTTAAAATGTGATGGCATTTTCATATAGCGTATCGTTAACATTAGTCTCACCTCTATTTGACATTTCAATGATATATGTGTATATTGAACTGAGATCCTTGATGTCAGATTTTTTGTTGATGGGGTCATGTGTGGTTAAGATGTGGTTAAGATGTGGCAAAGGTAACTAATATCATTACCAATCATTTAACACACCAACATTCAGAAACAACAACATTGAATACAAATTTTCTGCAAACGAAACAATACCTGAAACAACATTCAAACATACTTTGTTTACAGAGTGACAAGGGATCAACGACGGTACTGATGTACAAGGAAGAATATGACGACAAAATGGAACTGATATTAAGCGACAGAAGAATATTCCAAAAAGTGAAGACAGATCCAACACAGGCAACACAAACTAAGGCGAACAAATTAATCGCAGAATTGGAGAGAAAAGGAGTTATAACGACAGAGGAAGGAAAAAAATACTAAGTATACAACTCTGTATGTCCTAAAATCTATGGTAACCCGAAAATACACAAAGAAAACACACCATTGAGACCAATTATTGCAGGTATACAAAGTCCAACCAAGGAGATAGCGAGGCTTGTTACACGGATCCTAGATAATGCATACAACACTGACAATACTTATTACACAAGAGATACTTACCAGTTCTGCGAAGAGATGAAAAACAAATCTATACCAGAAGGATATGTTGTGGTGTCACTGGATGTGGTAAATTTGTTTGGTAATATCACGAAGGAACTAGTGATTGAAGTCATAAGAGAAAAATGGGAAACCATACGACCTTTCACAACTAACATGACTGAGGAACTCTTGATAAGGTTAATCACATTTATTCTAGACAACAACTTCTTTTCTTACAATAACACCTATTACAGGCAAACTTTTGGATGCGCCATGGGCTCAAAAGTTAGCCCCATATTATCACAATACATCATGGACTCGCTGCTGGACAAAAGTCTACCAAAACTGTCATTTCAGGTACCTTTTTTAAAAAAATTCGTAGATGACATAATAACAGCTGTACCAAATGATGGAGTTGAAGAGATAAAAAACATATTCAGTGAATATAACCAACACCTACAGTTCACAACGGAGACAGAAAACCTTGATCGAGCAGTTCCATTCCTAGATACAAAAGTCATAAGAGGTAACCAGCAACAAATTAAATTAAATTGGTACCAGAAAGCTACTGCATCGGGAAGATATATCAATTATTTTTCCAGACAATCCATGAGCACAAAGATTAACTTCATAATACAAATGAAGAAAAGAATAACGGCAATTAGTGACAATGATTTCTTGGTAGATAACATAAAGAGGTTGGAAAACATATTGTTAAAGAACTCGTACCCTAAAACTCTAATCAGACATTTATTATTTGGAGCAGGGAATACACAACTGGAACCTGATAGGCAACCAAACACACAACAAGAACTTCTACAGAATGGAGAGATGGAGAAATTTGGGGTGATGGTCGATGTACCAGATGTAACAGACAAAATATTGCGAATATTCAAGCAAGAAAACATAAAAATCGTCAAAAAACAGACTAAAACAGTAGGTAAACTATATTCTCAATTAAAAGATAAAACCCCACCACTATTGCAGGCTAATGTAGTTTATAAGCTGGAATGTTTGGATTGCTCTCGACATTACATTGGGCAAACTTCTCAGACTTTAAAAAGTAGAGTGTCGGGACACAAAAGCGATTCTAGACTCAACCCAGAGAGATGTATGCTGGCGTCACATGTTCATCAAAATGGGCACCAAATTAACTACGCAGAGGTAAAGATTCTTGATGTTGAGCAGAATTATGTAAAACGTACGTTTTTGGAAATGTTCCACATCTTAACCACACATGACCCCATCAACAAAAAATCTGACATCAAGGATCTCAGTTCAATATACACATATATCATTGAAATGTCAAATAGAGGTGAGACTAATGTTAACGATACGCTATATGAAAATGCCATCACATTTTAAATTCAAAAAATTACAGCGGCGACACGGTCGGTAACGCAGAACTCTACGTACCCAACTGAGGTGTAGTCGGCCATTACGTGTACATCATGGTTTGAACGCATTTCAGACGACGCACATAACCTAACTTATGCAGAGCGAAGAAATTGCCAATTGGGAGACGATTAATTGATATATATCCGAAAAAAGGTTCAATAACTGTGTGTGAATGTTTGCTAGACATCATATTGTGGAAGGGAATGAAGAGAGTGGTTAAATAAACCAACTTGTGATGCGCTGTACTCTAAGCTTAGAAATAAACTCAATTACGACGTAAGTCATACGATAGAGTGAATAAAATATATATATAAGATTTGTTTTAAAATGTTTTATTGTAATGTCTTATTTTTCGTACATTTGTAGAGTCCTGAGGAAGGTGATGAAATAAAATACACCGAAAGCTCGACAGAAGTAGAAAGAGTTTTAATTACAAATCCAGTTGAATTCCCCTTAACCAATCAATTTTATATATATATATATATATATATGTGTATATATATATATATATATATATATATATATATATATATATATATATATATATTGGGCACAAGATGGCGACTCCTGCACCAATGAAGGCGTCCTAAAACAGAAATAATTATTATTGTTCACAAGTTATCTTAGTAATTTAAAGCGGAAAAGTAATAAAATTGTATTGCCCGTATTTGTGGTGGCTGTCGGAACGCTGGGTACGCTTGTATTGCCCATATTTGTGGTGGCTGTCGGAACGCTGGAATATATTTGTCGATGAAATCGCATATCCTAATTTTAACAGACCTCACAAGCAATGTAAGTAGGGTTATGTTGTGATAAATCAATTTTTAGTGATTAGAATCTTTATATACATTTTTAAATTGTTGTTTATGTCTTTGTAGAGTCCTGAAGAAGGTAATGAATAAAAGTACCGAAAGCTAGACACATGCTAAATATATATTTATATATATATATATATATATATATATATATATATATATATATATATATATATATATATATATATATATATATATATATATATATATATATATATATATATATATATATATATATATATATACATCCTGCTATACATGTGGCGTCCTTTCAAAAAACATGCTTATGGCGTCTACCAGAAGGAGTCGTGTATACAATATTTTCGTTCAAATATACTGTTTCCTATGACTTTCAGTGGTAGGTGACCACATTTGTTTCTTGATTTTCAATCACATACTTTCATTTTGCAATGCATGTGGCGTCCTTTCAAATCGCCGATTAACCGGACTCCGTCCGTGTATGGGTTCACTTCATTGCGCCGCGTATATGGCGTCCACAGTGTATGTTACTTTCAAGCCGCAATGCATGCAACAGCCGACAGTGTTGCCGCAGAAATAGTATGTCTAAACGGTTTTAATGAGCCTGGTACAGTGTGGGGCACTACTTGAGTAGATTTCATAAATTTGAGTAATGAGTACGTGAGTACTGAGTAAAAGTAATACTCTTGAGTACTCTACTCAAAACGATTTGAGTAGATTTACTCAGAGTACGCATCTACTGAAATCGATTTGAGTATTTTACTCAGAGTACTACATCTACTCAAACAGTTTTGAGTATTTTACTCAGAGTACTGCATCTACTCAAATTGATTTGAGTATTTTACTTAGAGTACTACATCTACTCAAAACGTTTTGAGTAGATTTACTCAGAGTACGCATCTACTCAAAACAATTTGAGTATTTTACTCTGAGTACTACATCTACTCAAACGGTTTTGAGTACTGCGTGTTCTGAGTAGGTACTGTGCTTTGGCATACTTCGTGAATGCATACATAGCACATACTTTGGCCTGTGCTTAGTTAGAAACCGTTTAAATGCATTTTTCGTATATTTATCATCAATACAAAACTAGCCGATTTACTTGTTCTTTTTATTCGTGCGTTGCAGCACATAGTAAATATGTTTATCGTATAAATGCGTGTTTGAATGGTTTCAAAATCAAAATCTCCGGTCTCCTTCGTAGGTAGATTCAAGTCCCGATTATACCTTAATTGGTGCAGTCCTAACGGTCAGCATACCATTAGGTCTATTTTTACTGTCCACAAAAACAGGGCAATACGGTGATTTTTTTTATACAAGACCACTTTTTTGCGGCTGTATACTTGCTATAAATCATATTGATTGACGGGTGTATTCTTCCGCCTATTAAACATTTCGTATATATATTTGTACATTTTGTCTTAAATCTATGGAATTTATGGTTCGCCTTAAACATACATATCTGGTAAAAATTTCCACAGTTCTTCAATTGAAGGCTACAAGGAAAAAAAGATGAATGTCACAAAGCGCAGTTTACAAGAAAAACTATTTTTAAACTTTGAAGACTTTAAAGTTGTAAAGTTATATTTGTATATAGAGTTGATTTTTTTATTCTAATATTATTCTGTATTTTTACTTTTGTATGTACAATTATTATAAGAATTTGACGGCCATAGGCGCGGAAACAAATATTTATCAGGGGGCAAAAACAAATTAAAAAGTAAAAAGTTCCACATGAATTTTTTAAAAATATTTATGAGCTGTTTTTTTTTTAATATTTATGAGGTGTATCTATGAGTAATAATACCAGCTTCTTAGCTTTATATTTGTCACAAGTGTTGCATGTGTCTGCTCTTACGTATCAAAACTGATATTAAATTTTGTGACAAATATAGATCGATAAGTTTCATAGGAAACCCGTTTCCCAGGATAACTCTCCAAATACAGTGTATCTTCCAAATGAATTTCGAGAAAACCGCAAACCGACATTTATTTTCAATGATATTTACCTACTTCATTTTTGTAAGTTTCAGAAAAATTAAAAGTTAATATTTAAGAAATATTAAGGAATATATTGGATATGTTTTAGTTTGACTCTTAGTTTACAAAATTGTCGAACCTACTAAATCGAAAAATATGCAGAACCCATCCAATAAGTCCATCCGGCACTCCGCGCTGGAATCCCGTTTCTTCAATTCAATAGTACTCTACTCATTTCATGGTGAGTACAATACTCAGTTTTAATATGAGTATTGAGTATCTACTCAATACTCATTTTGTCGATGATTATAGAGTATTGACTCAATACTCATTTTTTTTAAATTTTGAGTAGTGAGTAGATACTCAATACTCATTTTTTTAAATTTTGAGTACTGAGTCGATACTCACTACTCATTTTTTTTTTCGGTGAGTACTGAGTATCTACTCAAAACTCATTTTTTTAAATTTTGAGTATTGAGTAGATACTCAGTACTCACCGAAAAAAAATTGAGTATTGAGTATCTACTCAGTACTCAAAATTAAATAAAAATGAGTATTGAGTAATCTACTCAATACTCTACTCATGAGTAGAATTTGCCCCACACTGGCCTGGTACAAGGTCAAACGATACATGACCTGCGACGCGCTTGTCTCCCCTCGACTTTGAGTAGACACTAGTCGTGAATTCGTTCTCGTTGAAAACCAATAAGCTACTTGTAACACATTGCTTTTTGGTAAAAAATATATAAACATATTTTGTAATATGTAGATTACGAACACAGGGAGTGTTACCTAATGATCTTTTAAACGTTATTTTGATAACTAATTTTATTGTTGAAATAAAACAAGATCTCTTGTTCTTTGCGCAGTTATTAATTTTATCGAGACATGTTTCGATGCCTAGGCATTATTCCAATCCCGGGATCCCGGTATCCCGTTAAATATTGAACTTGTTCGGGATCCCGGGATTATAAATCAAAATACCGGGATCACAATAAAGTTTAATCTAAATTATTTTCTTATTTTTTTATTGGTGAAATGTGGGCACTGAATGAAACCTCAATCTATAACAGCACCCTTTCTGATTAGATTAATTATCAAGCATAAGTTGTTCATTTACACCAACATGTTGCTATGATATGAGGAACAGATATTGCAAGAAGTAGATATACTTGAATATGGAGGCAAAAATAAACCTGTTCAGCTTGGTTAAGTCCGTTTAGTTACCTAGGCTGTATGTAAAACAGCAACAAAAACATAAACATAAAAAACAAATAAAATTAGTGGCTAATTACTTTCCTGTATTCAATTAGTAAATACCAAATAGGTATAAAAAACAGCGAACAAAAAATTAAAATACATAAGTATAAAATAAAGTACCAATTAATATATTTAACTGTAAGATGAAACCCAAATTGAGCCAAAAATAATTTGCTATTAATCGTTGTTATTAATCTTTCGATGGTTCACTCCAATCGAACGAACGATGGCATTTCTTGTTCCGATTTGCAAGTTTCTTCCAGTTTAAGGATTTTACAAAATATTTAGGTACGTTTCTCTGTCATGGTTCAAAACACATCGAGTTTGTGATGAGCTGTCATAGCGGTAATATTGTCATTATTTAAATTTTTGATTGCTCAATTATCGAATTTTTCGCCTTTTTAGTAACAAGTTTTGTCAAAAAGTGCACTTAGATAAAATGTATTTTTAAAATGTGGGTTGGGCTTTTGAACTATATTTAACAAAACCGAAAGACATACAAGTAATATTCATTTTATTCATGACAAGAAATTGAATATTTAATATTTTAAGAAGTTGTAAGAAGTTGCACTAAATATTTCATCAATTTTTAACAATAAATAGCACTTTAGTTGAAGACGCGTTAACGGGTATAAAAGTCATTATACGTATTTTTTTGTAAGCAATGGTTGTTTTATTTAAAATGAAAGCAGTTTGTCTATTTGCATAATAAGCAGCCATGACGTATGAATTCTAAAGTTTTCCAATTTTGTCTTAAAGAAGAAAACAAAAAATCATAAAAATGTTTATTGTCGTTAATATGAAAATTTAAATTAAATTTGACTCTTACTGTTACTTATTTCTTTTGCCGTGACAATTCTTTAAACAATTTACGGAAAACGTAAAATTTTTGAGCTAATTTAAGATGGAGGAGCAAGTTATTATCTATTAGAGTTTAAATTTTGTTTATTATTGATGTCAATACGCACACTTTGACACCTTCTAAACAGACAGTTTTGGTTTTCTACTTGTAAGGTAAAATTTGAAAACGTTGATCGTATTTCGGGGTAAAAGATATTGTCCAATCAAGTATATTTTAGGCGTAGTGTATTTACTGACTGGATTTGCTAACTTTTGGCATTCCAGGCGTTTTGATCCGGCAAGTTTTGTTTCCGTGAATCTCGGGGTCCCCGGATTACAGAACCTTAAATCCCGAAATCCCTTGATCATTATATTTTTCCGGGATTGGGAGCCCTACTACTCTACGAGACATCATCTTCAGTCGGTAATCTACAAAATTTCGTATCCTAAGATAAATATTTCATCATTTGTTACTGTTATTAGCTTTCACATACAAAATAGAAATTATTATTGCTGTTATTTTTTATACGTAAAACTATTACTGTCCTGATTATCTCACAGGTTTTTTGAATAGGGGATTAAAGAAGAGTTTTTGTGATATTCTAAAAACCGATAGATTTCGGAAACCGTTATCATTAAAATTATTATACCGAAAAACCATTAGCTGACCATGTTATTCATTCAATTATTTTGTCAGTAAATGTAGACTGCCTAAGGTATTAAAATTACAAAAGGCATCAACATGATAGCAATACAATAAAAGCGGATCAAACATACCAAATAACAGTCGCAACTTTTACTATCGGTCGAAAAAGTATTGAACCCTGGTTTTGAAGGGTCATAAGTGGTAACCCTAAAGCAACTAACAAACAAATTTGAAATAAACTTTGTTATTCTTCCAAATAATTTCTACATAACATAACTTTCAAAATAATTTGCCTGTGGGGTACAAGAGCACGACACAACTGAAAAAATGTACCCAAATTTATCAATTTTAAAGAAACGCTCGTCATTTCGACTTTTGTCCAGATGGCAAAAAAAAAAACAAGCTTTGCCCCTATCGTAAGTTAACTTAACAACCAGTCTATAGATTTGATTTTGTGCATTAGTAAATTTCTATAAAGGCAGCAAACAATGTTATTAAAAAAACAAATATCATATAATAAGGACGAAAAGAATCGTCTTATTTTACTTAATACGTATATTGGAATAGCATCACAATTGAGTTGTTAGTTAAGGAGACCATTAGCGAGCGAAAAACAACAGCCGATTAGCTGTTTTTGGTAATTATATTACATTAATAGTTATTGTTTAAATGAATGTCCATATCTTTATGAAAACATAACAATTTTTAAATAAAAAAAGTATTCCAAATTGCCACCCAAGGCAGCTCATAATATTATCATATGTAGGTATACAAGTAAGTATATAAATCTTCAGGTAATTATTTATATACGTACGTAAGTACACGTCAATTGCTGTCCTAACAATTGAAGTAGTCAAGATTGGACATCATTTCTTTACTATTTCAGACAAAAGCTTTAACTGCACAATAGACAAGTAGAAAGATGTGTAATAAATTGCGATTTGTCAAAATACACATTAGCATCATATGTCGTAAAAAGAACTTAAAAGATGGAGGGTTTCTATGAAACGTGCTTTAGATTGTTTAATATCCATCAATAAGCAATAAAAGTTCATTTCATGACACGAAACCTGCTACGAAATACGTGCAGATTTTTTATTCATCGCAACGGACAAATTTGTAGGTACTATTTAATTGTAGAAAATACAATAATTAAAGTATTTTTACTATTGTTATAAAATTTAAACTGCACGTTTTGAAATATGGTCAAACTTATTAATTTGTGTTGTGATCCTTACCGGTTTTATATAGGTACTGATTAACACTTTCTTATTTAAAATTTAATTAGGAAATACAGTTAAAATATTGTTGACGTTGGTCCGTCATCGAGCAAACTGATAAGTTGTTTACATAGAGAAAAAAGACAGCAACATCTATGAGCATTATCGTGATGAACCAATGTTTTCATAAGAAATAATATAAAAACAATTAAAATAATACATTTTCCCAAAAATTAAAAACAATACGTCTGCTATTTTAAAAATACCAAAATTTTAAAAGACCGACGTAAGAACAAAAATACAACATAGATTAAACTCCGAGTACTGAGTGGATAACTGGTTCTTAATTGTCGCAAACGGTGATCGATTTAAAAATCGCAATAAAACGCATATAAAATACTGTGCGAACGGCTTAAAATGGTCTTCATGATATATGGAAATTAAAGGGGGGTTAAACGCATGTTTTTTGTTTAGTCATTGCTGAGTTATAAGCATTCAAACACAGGGCGCAATGCTTTTGCAACCGGTAGTAGTCATAAATTGCCAATATTTACAACAATTTAACAAAATTAAAACGGCTAAACACGTTAACAAACTACCAAAAAATTAACATTATACCAAAATGATACAAAACATGAGTGTAACATGAAATACGCAATACATGAAAGCGACAATTAAAGAAAAATAACTCGCTAATATCAGTCGCACCTATGGTAGTATTACTTAATTCGATTGAGTTATTACAACCTACATTTAATAGAAAACTGAAGATATTAACTCAAACTTTCAGTTGCAAACTTTCAGTGGCAGCGGAGACATTTTTTCAATAATGCGTTTTTTGCTTCGCAATAATGGTGCTGTGTACCAGAAAAAATTAATTTAACATTTAAATAAAATCGAACAGTTTAATTTACCACCTAAATATACCACCTAACCGGCAACCGCACTCTGTTGATACATTGCATTAAACGAACGCTGAGGTCAGTCGAAAACACCGTGTACGGCCGATACTATTCTATCTCAACACCGTACAAATGAGGGTGAAACAAACAAAACCGGTTTACACACCAGTTACCGATGATGCCAAATCAACTGGGGGTCGTATCATCGATGGCTTGGTATGAAGGTATACGCCGTCAGTATACACGTTGCAGCGCCACCCGCGGCGACGGTCAAGCACGGAACTAAAGTATACGAATTTGCTCCACATATTCATATCTATGGCGTCCTCCAAAAATTTGCCTATGGTTCATGTTCACGCTTACGATCACATTTAGCACAGTGTAGCGATATGGCGCCCGTATACGGGCGCCATATCGAAACCGGGCGCCACATGTAATGGAATCGGTCAATTGAAGGACGCCGTATGTATAGCAGGATGTATATATATATATATATATATATATATAAAATTAAATTTTTTACAAAATTGGTCGGCACAAGATTGCAGCAATTATGTATACAATTCGAGAACAAAAAATATATACTAAAATGTTGCCAAAAGTATGTTCTACGGGGGCAATGGTGTCACAGGCAGGAAGCGAGGACACAAGCATGATTACGAAGATAATCCTCACGTAACAAGGACGGAAGGCAACCCTAATACGTATAGTATAGTAGGTATTACATTTCTAATCAGCTGTACAACAGTTTAATGGTTTAAATAGTAAATGGCAAAAATGTGATACTAATTTTGATCCACTTTTTGATTTTTACGTTTAAAGGTGTTGGAAAACAACAATTTCTAAAAATGTTCAAACCACATTAGATTTATTTTTGATCAAGCAATGTGAAAATTAAATTCTTCTCTGTTTTCTGAGTACAAAATGTTAATAAACTGTTGCCCCATCATCAATGATGATTTATTGATTAACCTCCTGAAAAATCTATTATTTGTTACATTATAAATTATAGAAAATTAATATATTTGAGATACAACGAAATCTTGTTGATGACCTTCAATCAAGTTTGCCACAGACTTGACATATAAACGCTAAGTAAATCTGTCAATTTGTCAAAAAAGTTACTTAATTCACTTGTTTGATTTTTAACACACTTGTGTACAACGCTTACTATAAAAACAATTTTAAGTGATCCCTATCGGTTTAAATTTAGATTGAATGCAGTTCACACACTGGACGTTACTGTCACAATTGTCAAGGACCTGGGTGGATTGCTTTGACATTCATGTCCTGAAGAAGTCTATTCTGATGATTCTCTGCAACTTTCCAATTTCGTTTGTTAGTAATTCCATCTTTAGGTCCCTGTGAAGACAGCTATTTCTAATATACCAAAATGGGCTGACGATGTTTCTTAGCCCTTTATTTCGGAAGCGTTGAATGATGCAGATAATGCTCGGCTAAGTGCAGCCCCACTAAAAAAAGAAAACGGTTAAAGTAACTGCTTGTAAAGTAGGAGTTTATTATATGCCGGAGAGTCTACTTTCTACTAATAAGCCACTAGTTTTTTTTTGTGTCTTATGCCCAATTGATCTCATTTATTTTTAACGTATTTCATTTATTACCTCTAGGATTGGCGGGAGTATTTAATTTCCTTGGATTATTGTACAATTGGTAATTTCTTCCAAAAGTTGACCATTTTGTGCCATTTTGACCTATTCCAAACTTCCTTCGCACACTTTTTACAAGTTTGCCTCTCCTCATTTACCCGTTGAACTTTCGTGAGTTGACGAACCTTCCTCGTTAATATTCTTTTCAAGAACTGTTCATCCCTTGCAGATGGAGTCAAATTGAGTTCTTGAAGTGGAGTTCGAAACACCTAGTACTTGAGGTAGCTGTAAGGGGTTGCTCGGCCAGATGGTAGTCAGAGTGGATATATTCTGTTGGGCATCCTAAACGTGTAAACAACAACGTATTATAAAAGTGATTGATAACAATAATCATCAACCTACATTATTGTACATATTTATGTTTTATTTATTTATTTATTTTATTATTTTATATCTTATGACATGCAGGCAAGGGTGACAAGCTATTTTTTTACATAAACATAATTACTTCTAAGTAAAAAGCTGGTCACCCTTCTGAGAGTTCCCGTACTACTGGTTGCCAATTGGTAATATATCACTCTGTGCCCAGGTGATAGTGGTAAAACTTTGACAGTTATTATATGGCCGCAAGATGTTAAAAGTTCATTTCAACATGAGTTGTAAAAGTATTAGTTTTTGGTGCTTTAAAAATAAAAAGAAATCCAATAAAATTTGGAGAAAATTATGACAGTCAAAAGATGTTTTAGATCACGATACAACAATTACCTGGACATATTAGCAATGTTATCATATACTCACCTAGCATGATGTTTCGGAAAACAAAACAACTTTCGCCCTTTGTCTTCCGAATCGCCGCACACAATACACAACATATTTTGTAAACGTAACACAGCAAATAGAAACTTAAACGCTAAAATACTGTTAAATAGCGGTCGAACAATTAAACGAAGTGACAACTAACTTCAAACGCGGTGATTCACAAAATATTTCAACCGAATGTGGCGCCATCAATGAACTATATAACCAAGCTAGTAATATATGTTTACAGGTTTCTTTAAATTCTACTGGTGAAAAGCGCCCCCGGCCACGGGCCCATCCTAAAAAGAACGAAGGTGGCGATATACAGAATTAATGAGCTGCATAGAAACAGAGGGATGGGGCATACTTTGTAATCTAGCTGCGGTGTCTGTATTGGCTGTGGTCCTGATGTCCTTACTCCATGCACTGCACTGCGGGTTGCATACCAAATGCATTTGCGTCGCGTATTGACCATTACGGGTCCAGTTCGTGTTTCCAGATACCAGTTATACGTAGTATATGTTCACTGTTTAGGGCACTCGTCACTGGCGCACCCAAACAGCACATACGCTAATTTGACGTCTTATAAAACTTGTATAATAAATAATTGGTATACTAATTATCTACGACTCACATATAATAAGTTCATTGCATACGTTATACTCAACGGTAATACGTATCTAAATGACTATCCCATCATTATACGCGCCAATGATTATAACGACACTAGCATTGTATAATAATGACAGTTCGTTCAAATGATGGCCTCATTATTTGAACAAACTGTCATCATTATACAACGCTAGTGTCAAAGTCTGTCAAACCTAAGTGGATGACAGTTATTTGACAGTTCGCCTCGCCATCATTGACAAAGACATTTAAAATATTTTGCATAAAATGGAATTTATGAGTCATAGATAAAACATCGTATTTGACTCGCACATAACGGATATAAATCGCTCGCATGATTACACGCACGCCTACGGCGCGCGTGTAAAGTTCATGCTGACGATTTAAATCCTTAATTCTGTGCTCGTCAAATAATATACTAATTGTTTGTTACATTATCATACGCAGTACGATAAAGTATTGTAATCGTGCCGAAAAAAAAATTTTAGATTTTAGCGGAAATAGGTGTTTATGGGTCCCCTGAACATTTTTTAACAAGGTACAAAAAATGTCTGTGTGTGTGTGTGTGTGTGTGTGTGTATGTCTGTGTGTAAACGATTTTTGTGGCGACGATTCCGGAGAAACTACTAAAGGTATCGGGACGAAAGTTCATATTTAGAAGTTTTGTGACCAGACTTAGAGCTGAAAAGCTTTTGGTTCAAAAGGGTCCAAAGGAACTGGCTGGTTCCTCTAAGCATTTTTCAAGAATTTTGCAAATGAGCTGCCATTTCTGTAATTTCGTCAAAATAGTTAAATAATAAATTAAAGTAGACGAAATTTTGAATAATTTATGCCTTTGATATTTTTTGGTAAAATTAATAGTTTAGCTTCAAAAGCAAATTCTATTTGATCGAAATCGGTCGCATTTGCATTGATATGAAACTTCATAGTAGCCTGGATTTGACAAATATTTTTTGTGCTGTCACCACAGAAATGTTTATGGCTGTCACACTCGAAAACAGCTGATTTCATCAGAGGTTGGAGAACCTGGGAGAACCGCTATGGAACGTTGCCGCTCTAGTGTCGCAAAGTACAAAATACAAAATTCAAATAAAATAAGATCAACAATTTGATTGTTTGTTGATAAGAAATATCAACCCGTTGTTATATCTAATTGTAAAAATGATAAATTGAGAAAATTGTAAATAACGTACAGCGATGAGTGTAGTTATATTTTAGTATGTTGGTACGGATGTGACATCTACAGTATCATGCACGAATATAAATCTGTCAGAATTTGAATTAAGGTGCGTTTCGCATTAGTGCTAATGGCAGTGGTAGCAGACGCCATTATAGTATTTCTAATAGAAAGTTGCTAGTGACTCATGTTTATGTACATGCAAACTAATATGTGTCACTATCACGAGATGTGAGAAATACTATAATTTCGTATGCTACCACCGCCATTACCACCAATCGGAACACACCTTTAGCTTTTAAAACTTGACGTTTTGTAGAAGTGGTATCAACCTAACATTTCCTATACAGAAATATAACCATTTTTAGTTTTTTATACGTATTTCTCAAAAAGCAACACAAAAAACGTTGATGTCACTCCTGCCGAAAACTACATAGCGCAAGTCGCTCACATGAGACGGCGACGCTCCGCCATCGGTGGCGGGCCTCATCACCGCTCGTCGCGCTATTCCGTACTTTCGGCACTGTAAGAAAAATAACTATTATTTTGATGACAGTAGGTAGTGTCAAATGCTGATGCTTTGACAATACCTACTATTGATGGTACTATTAAGCTATTTACTATCAAAATATCTGTCAAATCCTGGCTAACTGGTTTAATTTTAATGCAGACACCATTTATCTCAATTCTCATGCAGCTAAACTATTAATTTTATATTGTATGATAAAGTCATGTGCCTGGCCACATCAGATTTTTACTTTATTTTTATTTCAAATCAGATTTTTGTACAATTTTTTATAGACTCTCGTAATTTTTTTTACAGTAAAGTGTTATTTATATTATTACAACACAGTTTTATGTATTTTTGTTTTCGAATAGATAAGATATAGGGGTCCCGAAATCAGGTTGCGCTTAGGCCTCTCAATTTAGTTTATCAGCCACTGTGCAGTCTTAAATAGTTTATTACTAGCATGGATATTTATCGAAGTGTGTTCAACTCAATGTCCGGCACTATTTCCAAACGTCACTTTTCAAGGTTAGTCAAGCGCAGTCTAGCAAGCGGGCCCGACATTTACTGTTCGATCGATTCAAAATTGCTGTTACTTGTAACGCATATTCTTGTCATCAATTTGTACTAATTTCGACAAATACTAAATGGCAGATAAAAAGGACAAAAAGGATGGGAAGAAATCTAAAGGGGCTGAGCCCGAAATAAAGAAATCAGCCACCAGTAAAGCAAGTAAAACATCCAAAATGCCAGAAGTAGAATCAACAGACAATAAGTCAGCAGGTAGATCATCAATGGCCAGTAAAACTGCTGCCAGTAGGATTGGGACAGAAGAACCGCCTGCGGACCAGAAATCTGCACCTTCGTTGGGTAAATCGGAAGTAGAAAATGAACTGGTTGCAACTGAAGATAATCCAATAGAAGAAGAAGAAGAAGAAGAAGGTCCTCTTGCACTAAAGGTAACTACAAATTAATGATAAAATTTTCCTATTAGAGAAAATATTATATAGGCACTATTTCCAGATTGGTATCATTGGCGGAACTGGCTTAGACGATCCGGACATCATTGAAAACCGTGTTGTGAAACCATGCGCAAACCAATTTGGTGAAGTATCCGGTGGATCTATTATTACAGGTGAAATTCGTGGAGTCCCCTGTGTCTTGATTGCCCGTCATGGTCCACAACATAATATCAACCCCTCAAATGTCAATTATCGAGCCAATATATGGGCATTGAAACAGGCCAAGTGTACGCATGTTCTTGCTACGACGGCAACTGGATCATTGATGGAAGACATTAAACCAGGAGACTTTGTCATCTTGGATGATTTTATTGACAGGTAAGACAAGTTATTTTTACTTAGGCTGCATTCAATTTGACGACAGGAACAGTGTAAGTTGCACCTGCGCCTTGTAACAGGCGTTCGATTTCCCGAGTGCAAAACACTATGAGGTGCTTCTTACACCAACTTTATACAAGTACACGTCTACGCGTTCGATTTGTTGTGCTCCGAGAAAAAAGCCCTCCAATCGAAAGCACCTTCTATCATACATAGTATGATTAAAATTATGAAAATGAAATGTGTGGGGCGGGTTACTCAAAGAGAAATGAAAACAGCATCAAAATACAGCTTTTTTTTTTTTCATTTCCGTCCAATGCCGGCGAAGAAATAATTTCAATTACAAGGCCAGCGTCAATTGCATGGAGCATTTTTTGAGGCCAAATGGTAAATTAGATCGCTAATAAATATTATTTTATCCGCACTTGTTATAAATCATCATCCGGTTGAAGATGACATTATTACAATTTAGTTCCACAATTGCTTTCACCAATTTTTTTTTCATGTAGCCTAACTAAAAACACTTTAATATTTCACATCAAAAACTTTCTTTGTTGGGTTCACCGGAGTAATTCAGTTAGGGCAGATTATGAGCAGATCATGAGCAGCTTAGAGTAAAGTGAAAGCAAGCTGCTTGGAGCAGAATTGGCAGAACCGAACGAACGCAATTTGGCTTGTCATTGTTGAAGTATATATTCTTGGTTAAGTATAAAACAACTTGTGAAATGGATGGAAAGAACAAATTCGTGTTTAATTTTCTTTTTGGGAGCTCGGTCAGAAACAGTGATGTAGATCTTGATAGTGACTACATTTAATAAAATATGAGTGTTTGCCTGATAAACTTTGATACATTTTTTTATATAATTTTTATTTTTATATACTTATGTATAAAGTTGTTGTTTTAATGCAGGACTCTCTCAAGATCTATCAATGTATATTACCTCGTTCCTCAAGCTGCTCAAAATCGTAAAAACTGTTAATTTAACCACATTAAAAAAAGAATAAAGAGCGTTTTTGTGTTTCACTTCAATAAATTTACATATCACAGTTAACTTAATAAAAATAATACTCAATTAACTTTATGTCTAGCGAAGATTGGTATTCGTTAATATGAATATAAATCTGAAGGCAGAAATTCTGAATTGAGTCTATCTTCTGAGAAAATCAGTGATAAAGAACTGCAAAAAACAAGTCCAGTTTGCTCTTGCAAGACCCCCTCCCTCCTGCAGTCAGCCATCTTCGGTGGGCAACCTGACCCGACAGACAGATATACAAACCACATTAGCGCTTTATTGACTTATTTGGAGTACGATGATAATTTTTTTAAATATACAGGGCCTCCCAGGACGAGCTGCTATTAAAAGTATATGGAGAACCAAATGAAATGAGAGATTGAAAATTTGTGGACTTATATTTTTGGACACGATCATCTCAACTAAAATATTTTGAGTTTTCGGTTACTTTCGGAGGATATACTCTGTAATAGGCAATGTCCAAGGTTTCAATATGCTCATCGTCAATAATGGATTTGGTCCTAAAAACATGTTGTTTAAAGGTTCCAAATTCAGAACAGTTCTTCAGAAGCCTTTGCAATGTATCCTTGCTTGGTTTTGGATGGATTGGATATCTTTCTGAAAACAGCTGACATGTCCGTGCAATAGTTCTATTGCACTCCCCATAAGTTAAATTTAAATAATCATCATTAGAAAATTCGAAACATGACATGTCAAAAAACAATTCGGTGCCAAAGTAATCTTTGATTGTATCTTATTCGTATCATGTATGTCCAAAGACGCGCGAAGCGATCCGAGTGTTGTTCTAGTAATTTCATTTTTGCGATTTTCCATAATATTGAAAAATATATACATGTTAGGGTTGCCATGTAAAAAAATGTATAACTTTTAGAAGAGTTCTACCGATGTGTCGATAATACGTTACCTTCACAACAATTTTGCCGGACAGCTTTTTTCCAACGGTCACAGGGGATAATTTATAAATAATTTGATGTAACCGTACAGCTGTAATTTTTTAATAAAAAAAATTAATATCTCAAAAATAACACATGTTAGGTATAGCAAATGTAACATAAAATTGATCTAAAATTTTATGAAGATTTCAAATATGCGATAAAATACACATATGGTGTTCCATTTGAAATATAAAAGTTAACATCATTTCTGGTGTAACTGGAAGTAACCGAAAACAAGTATTTTAGTTGAGACGATCATGTCCAACAATATAAGTCCATAAATTTTCAATCTCTCATTTCATTGGTTCTCCATATACTTCTAATGGCAGCTCGTCGTGGAAGACCCTGTATTTAAAAAAATTATGCTCATAGATAATTCAAAAATATTAAAGCATTAGAATAATGCCTGGAATATGGAACCTATACTACAAGATGCTTTAGCAAATTCTTTGTTCTTCTATATTTTAGCTGTAATAGATATAGAAGATCAATCATTCCATCTATAGATTTGATCGGAAAAGGTAAAGTTCTAACAAATTGTCAGATAGGACCTTTTTGCTTGCGTGGCAGTATGTATCAGTATTCATTGATGCATAGTTAGACTTCGCATAATTTTGAAATTTCAAACCGGGACAAAAATTACTTTTTGAAATAAAGCAAAACAAAAAGACTTAAAAAACAAGAATACCGTCACTATAGCCGTCACTATACCGTCACTATACCGTCACTGTGGCGATTTTTTGGTGTCTTCAATTTTTTTTATTTTTTGATAACTGTTTTTTTGCTCCCCACGTGTCTTTCTTATATCTTTCATCTCTATATATAATCTGAACACCAGAAGTACAAAAAATTATCAACAATCAAACGTAACTTTGAATACCAAATAATACGTAATTTCAGCACAAAACAATAAATATTACTGTGCAAAATTAAGACGTGATAATACTGATTTTGTCAATTCATTGCCACATATCATTTTAATTTTGTTTTCATAGATGCCAAATCAAAACTCTACGTCGCCCAAATGTTCATGATCTACAAAAATACAATCAAATTATGTGACTTTTTGTGACAGCAAAAGAGAAAAACAGATAAAAGCTTAATTACTTATTGAACTACTCGTAGTTCACAAGAGTGAACTTATATTATACTTACCACTTTCTATTATAATATTATCTTTTTTAGTATTCAGAACGTAATTTCTTTTATTAGTGAAATATATATACAGGGTCCTGCAACTAAGCTCCCGTCTTCTGTAGCTCACTTACTCATTAAGCTAAGAGTTTGACATTTTGCAGGCTTACCCTGTACTTCAAGGTACAATTCAAGAAATTATTTTTTATTATACAGGCTGTTCCAAAAATGTGCAACGCCATGATAATATATTTTTTTAAATTGCATGCTATACATTTTTCTACACATTTGGAAGCCTTTTATGGTTGCCTACATATCACCAAAATTTTATTAAAATCGGTTGAGTGACCGCAGCGGAAAAAAATAAACACACAAAAAAAATGATTTTGCATCGTAGGTTTTAAAAATCAATAAAAGCCACAAAATGCACCTCGTTAATAAATTTTTGCGACGTGCTTATTAAGTTAGATGTAATAGTCTCGTTAACCAAGTGACATTGATCCAAATTATACAGGGTGACCAAAATCGAGTGTCAAACTTGTCAAACTTCAAAGCGCGCTATTGTTCTTATTTTAAATTGGAACACATAATTTTTTTAGGTGAAACGATGCGGTATTAAAGAATAAATATTGTTTCTGAATACAACCCCATCCCATTCCCCAATATTTTAAAAGTTATTCGCTAAAAACTCATTTTTCAACGTTTCCGACGGTAATTTTAGGTAATAAATATCGTACGTGGCGTTGAAAAACAATTTTTTACATAAAATATAACGCAGAGAGGTATTTTAGATTTGACTGCGGTAAGGTTTTAGCGGTAAGGACGGAAATGTGGCTATAGGTAAATTTTGCAGTAAATTTAGCAATTGAATAACTACTTAATTAAGTACACTAAAATCTAAAATACGTCTATTATTTTTTATGAAATAAATTGTTTTTCAAAGCCCCGTACGATATTTATTATCTAAAATTGCCGTTGGAAACGTTAAAAAATGAGTTTATGACGAATAAGTTTTAAAATATTGGGAATTGTTATGGGGTTGTATTTAGAAACAATGTTTATTTTTTAATTCTGCATCATTTCACATAAAAAACTTATGGGTTCCAATTTAAAATAAGAACAATAACACGCTTTGAAGTTTGACAAGTTTGACACTCGATTTTGGACACCCTGTATAATTTGGATCAATGTCGCTTGGTTAACGAGACTATTACATCTAACTTAATAAGCACGTCGTACAATTTTATTAACGAGGTGCATTTTGTGGTTTTTATTGATTTTTAAAGCCTACGATGCAAAATCATTTTTTTTTTGGTTTTTATTTTTTTCCGCTGCGGTCACTCAACCTATTTCAATAAAATTTTGGTGATATGTAGGCAACCATGAAAGGCTTCCAAATGTGTAGAAAAATGTGTAGCATGCAATTTAAAAAATATATTACCATGGCGTTGCACATTTTTGGAACAGCCTGTATAATAAAAAATAATTTCTTGAATTGTACCTTGAAGTACAGGGTAAGCTTGCAAAATGTCAAACTCTTAGCTTAATGACTAAGTGAGCTACAGAAGAAGGGAGCTTAGTTGCAGGACCCTGTATATATATATATATATATACAGTGTGTCCACGAAAGTCCGCACCATATGGAAAACTTTTTTGCTGTGTATTTCTCAGAAAATTTTATTCTTTATGAAAGTTGGCGGCTCATATGAAACCAAAACTGCAACAGTCAAATATGTAAATTTCGGTGTCATATACCGAGCGATTCAAAATATATGAATTTGTGATAAGAGTAAAGTACCTTTATTTTCATTATTATCGATAAACTTTATTTGGAAACATTGTTTAGAAGTAAAAATTATATTCAAATATAAAGTCAGAGCCACCTACCCTGAAAAAAAAAATATTTTCACTGTTTTTCTTAATTATTGCTCTTGTGACAAATATTAGTAAATGCCAGTGATACTAAAATTTTTAATCTATTTTTTAGTAATTTGAATAAATTTTTTACATTTTTTGTTATTATGGTATGATAACTAATGTTTATTTAGAATTAGCGCAAAATTACTCATTTTCTTGGTGCGAAGTTGATATTTCACCCTGTAGATATTAACATATCATACAATAAGTAACTCAGGAGCGTGACTTACCTTTTTATTCGGTTAATATTAATGACTGTGGATAGGTTTATAATAGTAATAATCCATCTACAGCGAGCGATTCTCAAGTGGTGGTACGCACGGTACTACCACTTATGAAGTTTTATTTTCACTGATGATATTTTAATAAAAATATCTAAAACATCAAACATTTATTGTTTCTTGAATTAATTATGACTGACTTACCCAAATTTATGATTTAAAAAGTTCTTGACAGAGTTTAAATTGTACGGTGTACGGGCGCACCATCAAGCTGGAACCAAATTGGGGCTCGTTGAATTAACGGCAAATTGTACAAAACAGGTGACAACTCTCTGTTCAGGAACTGATGATCTAATTCTCCATTTAAATTTTAACGAAAAAAAGGCCCAAATATTAGATTATCCAAAATACCGCACAGCACATTAGTCTTAAAATGGTACTGATCTCGGCATTCTCTTGTAAAGATCGGGTTTTCATGTGCCCACCACCGGCACTTTTGTGACGATTGGGACTGATATATATATATATATATATACAGGGTGTTTCAGAAATAACGGCTAACCTTGAAGGAGCATATGCCCAAGGACGTAATAAGCATGTTTTGTCAAATAACGTATGGTCTAACTTCACGCATTATTGAGAAAATTAATGAAGAAAGACGGAGTCCGTCCCTGACCAGCGGAAGACAATCGACCACAATCCACTACAGTTGTGTTGCAACTGGTGACAAATCAACGCAGCGGGGAACATTCGGTCTCCCCGCCACTGCGGCCTTTCTCGCTGAAGCTGAACGTGACAATGACCTACATTCGCCAGGTTGATATGAACGTATACAAGCGTGGTCACGGTCCAACAGCTGTTTGTTGGTTTATCAACAATAAAAATCATTTGGATTTTGGAATCTTAATGTTGGTGTCTTTGTGTAGTGATTTGTGTAGTATTGAATTGCAATTCTATGGCTAGAATGCGACATAACTTTGTTCGGCCGAGACGCCTAGTTGCTGTGTTGAGTCGCTTTGTTTTGTTCGGCGATAACGCTTAATAATCACAACGTTTGTAAATCCGCATCACATTTCTGGATTAGGTAGGTACTAATCTCTCTATTTTTAATTGTTTGTACGGTCTTTTGCAACCGTAGTCAAGTCATGCGCGTTCGGCTATTTACCAGGGCCGGCCTTAGACGAATTTTTCAATACAATTTTGTTGGTACATAAAACTTTGAAATAGACTATAGGTTATTTGACCAAAATTGCTTCTCTGTCCTTGGTGAATATGCTCTTTCAAGATTAGCCGTTATTTCTGAAACACCCTGTATATATATATATATATATATATATATATATATATATATATATATATATAATAAATGTAAATAATTATTCGATCGATAAACTTCTAAAGTAAGACAAGTATAGTTGGGTATTCGATCACAAATAATACAGCTAACTCTTCACATTAATGCTATATTTCGGAACATATTCGTTCCTTCTTCAGGGAAAACTACAAGTAAGAATAACAACAATATAGTCAACACTTTCAAAATACACAAAGACAAAACTACTTAGAGGTATGAGTTACATGAAACCAGCTAATTTGAGAAACATTAACATCATCAACAATATCGCACAAGACAGGCACCAAAACACTTTAAAATACAATTCAAAAACGTAAAATCTAACGGACACGTTCAACACGTGCAGGACATGATCACATTGAAAAATATACAGTCAACAGGCGCAACGATAGATCCAACTGACAGTGCCAAACCTTAGAAAACTAAAGAATCATTTGTATTTCTACTGCGGGCGTTGGATTTGTCAATATCAATAGCAATCACATAGGAATAAATGCTACTCAGACCGTCTACATCATTCCTAAAGTTGACAGTTTTGTTGTTTATATTTATGTGATACATTTCTAAAAACCGTCTGTTGTTATAGTCTTGATCATAATCTATTATTTCAACGTCATCAAAATTAAAAGTGTGGTCGTTGTTGATCGAATGTAAAGCCAAAGCCCGGAAAAATCAGATGTGCTTTGGCTTTACATTCGATCAACAACGACCACACTTTTAATTTTGATGACGTTGAAATAATAGATTATGATCAAGACTATAACAATAGACGGTTTTTAGAAATGTATCACATAAATATAAACAACAAAACTGTCAACTTTAGGAATGATGTAGACGGTCTGAGTAGCATTTATTCCTATGTGATTGCTATTGATATTGACAAATCCAACGCCCGCAGTAGAAATACAAATGATTCTTTAGTTTTCTAAGGTTTGGCACTGTCAGTTGGATCTATCGTTGCGCCTGTTGACTGTATATTTTTCAATGTGATCATGTCCTGCACGTGTTGAACGTGTCCGTTAGATTTTACGTTTTTGAATTGTATTTTAAAGTGTTTTGGTGCCTGTCTTGTGCGATATTGTTGATGATGTGAATGTTTCTCAAATTAGCTGGTTTCATGTAACTCATACCTGTAAGTAGTTTTGTCTTTGTGTATTTTGAAAGTGTTGACTATATTGTTGTTATTCTTACTTGTAGTTTTGCCTGAAGAAGGAACGAATATGTTCCGAAATATAGCATTAATGTGAAGAGTTAGCTGTATTATTTGTGATCGAATACCCAACTATACTTGTCTTACTATATATATATATACAGGGTGAGTCACTAGAGTCGCGGTGGTAGATATAGCAATTATCTTTAGAGATGGAAAAAAATATTTAATACAAAAGTTGTTTGGCATATCATTTTCTACAACGTAAAATTATTTTCATTTATACTGGGTGTTGCATTTAGGCGTAGCAGAAAATAAATTAACTTTTTTAAATGGAATGCCCTGTATATTATAACATATTATGATTGCGAAGAAAATTGTCTTACTAATTTTATCAGGTGATATTGACGTAAAGCTAATAGTTTCTGCAATATTCAATTTTTTATTAAAAAAATGGCCGTTGCAGGCCTTTTCCGAAAACTACGTAATAGCGTCATTTTTGCAGATATTTTCTTACAACTTTGTCAGAAAATAACCAATACTAATAGGGAGGTGATAGTGCTCAAAGAAATTTGATGCGCTATACAGGGTGTTCCTAGCACCTAATCAATTTTGATATTTTTCAAATGGCTTTTTCTTGAGTTTTTTAAATGGAACGGCCTGTATATTATTTGCTGGTTGCATTTCGCATTAAGTTGCCTTTAATTTATATTAAGTGTGGCATATACATATTTGTACCCGTTTTCGTGATATTTGGAATTTAAAGAAAATGTGTAATAAAGTATACCAATATAGTGCTTTAATATTACACCCTGTATAATTGAGTTAGTTTTTTTCATGTATTTTGTTATAATATAAATAAATTATAAATGTTTTGAATCAGCAGGTACTATTATTTACGAAAAAATAAAAAGAACAAAAGCGGCGACACATGAAGAGAATGAATTTCTGGTAGTTGCTAGTGTGGTAGAAAATCCACACTCAAGCACGAGACAAATAAGAAATCAAGGAATAACCCAATCATCTGTGTCCAGAATACTACGGCGACACAAGTATCATCCATATCATGTGCAACATGTACCGGAATTGAGCGAAAACGATTTAGAAAAGAGATTAAATTTTTGTAATTGGGCAGCTGCTAAAATTCAACAACAAGCAAATTTTTTTGACTTTGTACTTCTTACTGATGAAGCTACGTTTCATAAAAATGCGTATGTTAACCAACATAACTTCCATTTTTATGCAACAGAAAATCCTCGCGTTATCAGGCCTTTGGACCATCAACATAGATGGTCACTCAATGTATGGGGTGGAATAGTAGGTACCAATTTGCTAGGGCCTTACTTTTTTGAGGGTTCCGTAAATGGTCAAAGGTACTTACATTTTCTTAACAACCATCTACATGAATATTTAGATGATTTGCCGCTTAATATTCGCCAAAACTTAATTTTCCATCACAACGGAGCCCCACCCCACTTTAGTCAGAACGTAAGACAATTATTGAACAACCAATACCCCAACAAATGGATTGGAAGAGGAGGCCCTACGTTATGGCCGCCAAGATCTCCTGATCTAAATAAGGTGGATTTTTTTTGTGGGGTCATGTTAAGGAATTAGTATACCAGACACCACCTACCACACAAGACGATATGAAGATTAGAATGAGAAATGTATTTGCTGACATCAGAGAAAATAACAGAGAGATGTTAAGAAATACTTCGAGATTTTTTACCCATCGGATTAATGCTTGTAGAAGACAAAATGGAGGTCATTTTGAACACCTACCAAATCAATAACTACTTGTTGTTTTATCTTTAATTGTTATAGTTTTTTACTACCTAGTTTTATGTTAATGCTTATCAAGTTTAAAAAATAGTTTAATAAATGTTATTAGTTGTGGTTTCTCTTAATTATTTGTTTTTATTTAATTTGTAGTTGTCTCAAATTATATTAATTTTTCATATTGAGTAACTAAATGGTAATTCTATGTACTGTTCAATTTATTTTGAGCAATTTTGTCAGTTTTTTAATTCAACAAAAGTATATTTTTCCTTTCTATGTTCTGTTTACAAAAAAAAATCATTAAAAAAGAACCATGTTATGCAGGGTGTAATATTAAAGCACTGTATTGGTATACTTTATTACACATTTTCTTTAAACTCCAAATATCACGAAACCGGGTACAAATATGTATATGCCACACTTAATATAAATTAAAGGCAACTTAATTGAAAATGCAACCAGCAAATAATATACAGGGCGTTCCATTTAAAAAACTCAAGAAAAAGCCATTTGAAAAATATCAAAATTGATTAGGTGCTAGGAACACCCTGTATAGCGCATCAAATTTCTTTGAGCACTATCACCTCCCTATTAGTATTGGTTATTTTCTGACAAAGTTGTAAGAAAATATCTGCAAAAATGACGCTATTACGTAGTTTTCGGAAAAGGCCTGCAACGGCCATTTTTTTAATAAAAAATTGTGTATTGCAGAAGCTATTAGCTTTACGTCAATATCACCTGATACAATAGGATATTACGGCACTTTTCAAATTCTGTTGTATTACAAAGTAGGTAAGATTAGCACCACCCTTTCACACGTAAAATGACAAGCAACGCTTTAATATAGGAGAAAACGCGTTTTGAAATTCAAATAAAAATCCTACTTGTGACGTCACAAGGAGGGATTATAATGCGAAACTTGACAACGTCGCGCATAGTTATTTTATGTTGCTGTAGTGCCAAACTGTCAACAGTCGCGTAGGTCTTTCGTAGGTCACTCTGTTTACCGTTAGTGCATTGAGGTTAGGTGATCAGTGACTTTTTAATATATCAACACCATCCATAATCTACGCTGTAAATGCTGTAAATACTGCCGTCAAAGTTTGTCAACACACATACAAACAAACAGCGGTGCAAACACAGTTGCAAGAAAATTCCCTAGGTTTTGATCAATTTCTTGGCTACGTTGCCAATTCTACACTAGGCCAATCACGACAGTGATCGGAAAATTCAAATTTTAATTGCCATTTTCTCAACAAATTCTGAATGTAATTTAATTTTAACTTAACAGAATTTCGGGTTATATACTGTAAAATCTCTTAATACACGCTTTTGCTTAAATTTCCACATGACCGTAATACCCTATTAGTAAGACAATTTTCTTCGCAATCATAATATGTTATAATATACAGGGCATTCCATTTAAAAAAGTTAATTTATTTTCTGCTACGCCTAAATGCAACACCCAGTATAAATGAAAATAATTTTACGTTGTAGAAAATGATATGCCAAACAACTTTTGTATTAAATATTTTTTTCCATCTCTAAAGATAATTGCTATATCTACCACCGCGACTCTAGTGACTCACCCTGTATATATATATATATATATATATATATATATATATATATATATATATATATATATATATATATATATATGGGTTAGGAGATTTTCATGGTTTCACATCTCGACTTGAGGAAACGCTTATGTATGCAATGTCCAACTTTCCGCCCGAGGTCAACATCGTGATTGCCGGCGACTTCAATGTTCAATTCTCAACTACGACAGGCAGAGCTCAAGACGTAGTTAATATAATGAGGTCTTTCGACCTGCGTAAAACTATATTTCACCCAACTCGACACAACTCCACCATCGACAATGTTTTCACAAATATTGCCAAAATTGACATTGGTCACATGGTGGGTAACATTTCGGACCACGAGCCACAGCTACTGAAAGTTTTGCTGGAATACCAAACTCCACAAGAAACAAGAAAATTTGGCAGAAGATTCACCAGCAGTAGCAAACTAAATCTAGTCAACGCCCTAGCACAAGAAGCTTGGTATGAGGTATATGCTCAGGATGATCCAAACTTGATGTTCTCCAAATTCCTGGAAATATTTATCTTTTATTACGACAACTGCATTCCCCGCCAGCTACTGTCAGCACGAGGAGCCAGCAACAGAGTGCACCATCCCATGGAACTAGCTCACATCAAGGAAACTCTCGACCTAATAAAAGAAACAGCTGCGATGCGTCCAGAAGACAACGAGCTACAACACATACTGAAATCCTATAAGACATTCTACCTGAAACAATGTGAAGAATATGCCCAACTCTATACCGATACATTGCTCAGTAATGCCACCAATAGACCCAAAGCAATATGGGAGAAGATTAACGAAATTACAGGAAGAAAAAATCAACAACACGTGCATCCGACCACTGACGACTTAGCAGAATACTTCTCCAATGCCATTGACAAACTACACGAAAATCTCCCACAACGGGACCACAAGGAAATTGCCAATACATTGGGACCAACGACAGGGAAAACTTTCTACTTCAACCCAACATGCCCAGAAGAAGTCGCAACTATTATAAAGAACCTGAAACCCAAAAGAACGAAAGACCATTACGACATGGACACCGAAACTCTGAGGTATGTGGAACCCGCAGTCTCCGGGGTCTTAGCGGATGTGCTAAATAAATGTATACAGACGGGAGTGTTTCCGGAGAGCATGAAGATTGCAAAGATCAACCCCATTTTTAAAAAGGGAGATCGAGATGATCCGGCCAATTACAGGCCAATCTCAATTTTGCCTGCCTTCTCGAAGGTTTTTGAGTCAATTATTGCGTCCAGGGTGAATGGCTTCCTCAGGCTTCATTCTTTACTCAGCAGCGAACAGTTTGGTTTCAGGGTTGGCATGGGCGCGGACGAGGCCATTCAGCGACTTTTGACGCTCATTGCCAATGCTCTGGAGGATGGCGAGCAGTGCCGGGCTCTGTTCCTGGACCTAACAAAAGCGTTCGATTCCATGTGCCACGAAACATTTCTGGGAAAGTTGGAACACTACGGTTTCCGGGGAACCCCACTGAAACTCCTGCACAGTTACCTCACAAACAGATACCAGTACGTTGCCTGCAACGGCAAACAGAGCACATTGAGGAGAGTCACATGCGGTGTACCACAAGGAAGCCTAACCGGAGCTTTGTTTTTCATCATTTATATAAATGATTTGCCTGCAGGCATTAATGCGGATGTGGTACTCTACGCCGACGACACAACTATTCTGCTTCGCGGTCAAGAAACACAGATTTCTGCTGCTGCTCGGCAATCATTGGAAAAAGCTGCCACCTGGTTTACCAAAAATCGAATGGTACTAAACGTGGAGAAAACCTCAGAACTCACCATAAGCACAAGTAGGAGAAACCATCTAAAAACCACAAGTGTTAAATTCCTGGGTGTCCATCTAGACACACGTCTAACCTGGTCTGTGCATGTAGAACGTTTGATGACTGCTCTGTCAACTGCTATTTACGCGATCAGAAGAATTCGCAGCACAATAAATGAGAGTGCATCTCGGACAGTTTACTACGCACTGTTTCACAGCAGAATGTTGTATGGACTGAGGATGTGGGGCGGATCTTCACATTCCCAGAAAATATTTATACTGCAAAAGAAAGCTGTGCGGGCTGTTGAAGGAGCGAATCGCACAGATTCATGCAGACCCATTTTTCACAAAGTCAAAGTTCTAACCCTTTACGCTGCATACATACTTAAACATCTTCTATATGCAAGAAAACATCTACATATCCATAGACAAAGAGAAGACATCCACGAACACAACACCCGTCAACGGCACCATCTACAGGTTCCTTTTGGGAGACTGCACACCACAGAATTCATGAGAGAGAGTGTGACGCTGTACAACCACCTGCCCGATTGCTGGAAACATATCCCTGAGAGAGAATTCAAACGCCAGGTTACTACGTACCTAACTGACACACCACCTTACTCCGTATTAGAATTTATGCACTCGATACAGGCCGTGCAATTACCTGAATACTAAACATTGAATTATATAGTTACTTATGTTTACCTCATATACATGTTCACTCTTGACTTGTTGGAAACAATCAATAAATACTATTCTATTCTATTCTATTATATTCTATATATATATATATATATATATATATATATATATATATACGAGGAAACTTATAGTGGGAATTCAGTCAAAGATTTTTGGTTTTTAAGTTTTTATTCCTTAACCAATATTTCGGACAATATTTTGTCCTTCTTCAGGGTTCTAAAAAGTTAACAATACATTAAAATTATAAATAACTATTTATATCTAATACAAACCGGAAAAGTTAATATATAAATATAAAATACATGAAACGTGTCAAAAGTTTAGAAAAGTTTATAAACAATTAAAGCCTACCTCAAAAAATTTATAAATAGGACAATTGACAATAAAAGCTAACCTCAATAAATGAAAAATGTCATAAACTATGCCAAAAATGCCAAAAAAGTCAGAACTGATTTAAAGTTGTCGGATGGATGTCTTTAAATTTCAAAATGTAACTATAAATTGTGCTTAGATTATTGATATCAGTTCTGGCATTCATCGCGCTACGGCAATCATTAATATGACACATCTCAATAAACGATCTTTTGAAAAAATTACTGTCAGAGTCTAGTACTTGTACATTTTGATAATCCATATAATTAATTTAATTTGTGCAATACCAAAAAATAAAGAAGATGAGATTTTGGACATCTTCAATTCCTATCATTCAAGACTTAAATTCACCGTAGAAAGAGAATCAGCATTTTCTGTCCCTTTCCTTGACACCAGAGTTATCAGACAGCCAGATAATAAAACAATACTTGATTGGTATCAAAAACCCACAAGTTCTGGGCGATATATTAACTTCCATTCTTATCACCCTATGAATGTCAAAAGGAACTTCATTTTAGCCCAAAGACAAAGAATTGCAAAAATTGTTCATCCATCTCTCTTAAAGAAAAATCTAGATAAATTTGGAAAAATATTAGAAGAAAATTCTTATCCACGACCTCTAACAAGAAAACTACTTTTTAGTTGTCGGGCACCTACAACAAACGATGGCGATAAAAGAAATATATATATATATATATATATATATATATATATATATATATATATATATATATATATATATATATATATATATTCAGTCCCAATCGTCACAAAAGTGCCGATTGATATATATATATATATATATATATATATATATATATATATATATATATATATATATATATATATATATATATATATATATAGTCTTTGCCGTTGGAATATAAATTGGTGTAATTATTGGGGAATCCAGATGTGAATGTGTCAGATGTGAATGGTCTCAGTGAGGGTTACGCTTATATTTTGAGTTTGGGACGTTCCAACAATGGTGAAATTGCTTTATAACGCGCCTTCAGCTAATAAAGTATTTTTTGTTTAGTGTTTTATGTCAGGTTCATTTGTGTTTTATATTTCGACTCCAAAAATTGTATCAGTTCTTTTTCTGTTGTTATGTTGGTCTTGGAGACACATTTTGTGGTTCGGGGCAGCCTGCTACTCGCTTCAGCGTCGGCACTGGTTTTGGCGCGCTTTATACACACAGGCTATTGACATCGCCAGGTGTCCTGAAAGTGACAGTGAATTTTACTCGCGATAAATTCGTGGCAGACAGTCCCGAAACCAACTCCAATGACTGCTTTGGATATCACTTATGTTTGCTAAATCACCAACTTGCTTTCTTCTCAATAACGTACAAATTGTAAGTAGACTTAATTATTTTAAAGCTTGTTTCTAATTGTTGTGTTTCTTCAGATGACCCTGAAGAAGCGTGTATCCACACGCGAAAATTTGGTGATATAATAAAGAACGTACTAATTATTTAAAACGTTTACTATTGCTGGATTCCCCAATAATTACACCAATTTATATATATATATATATATATAACTCAATTAATAAATTTTTATTGGCCGTGTTAAAAACTTTGCCGTTTTCCCAAATATTTACCTTGTTACATATATATATATATATATATATATATATATATATATATATATATATATATATATATATATATATATATTGATATATAATTCTTCGATCGAAAATAATAGTGGTAAAATATTAGTTGGGTCGATCGATCATTTCGTTGTAATAAAACTCATTTATTATTGCAATATTTCGACACTTTATTGTGTCTTCGACAGGCAAAACTAAAAATTCATACAAGCACATGTTAAACTACAATAGCACAATATTAAAGAATTACTTACATTTAAGTTAACTGAGGCTAGTAAATTCAGAGTCAACAGCACCATTCCGTTAAATGTACGGTTAACATGTATAAAATCTCTGGTACATCACACTACAATACAACATTTTAAAATTCAGGTCAATGAAACACATAACGACGACAAAGTAGTGTTAACCTCTAAGACGACCGAGGGGAGGAAACGACCACATCAAGCCAGAAAATATTTTTTTATATATAACAATTTCACACGTCAAACATGCGCCTTTAACACTAGCGCCAAAAGTTCAAGTAAATTTAAAAGAAAATCAAGCACGTACCACTTCAATTCCTCACAGCCTTCTTTTGTTTATCGATATCAATAATAAGCGAATATATGTTGCTAAGGCCATCTAAATCATTTCGAAAATTGATAGTGTCATCCGTACAATTTATGTGGTACATCTCTAAGAACAGTCTGTTGCCATGGTTGTTATCTGAGTCTAAAATTTTAATATTGTCAAAATCAAAGCTATGTTCATTCTCTATTGAATGTAGCGCCAAAGCACATCTTGTTTTTTTTGTACGACAATCGCTCTTATGTAATGACACACGGTTTTTCAACCACCGAGAGGTCACCCCCACGTATTTGGCCTCACAATCTCCACAACCAACACAGTAAATTACATTAGATTTGTAACAATCCTCATCCTGATCTTTTATTCTGCTAAAAAAAGAATTCAATTTATTTGGGTAGTGGTGTACTATTTTAATATTATCAGGAAGCATTGGTTGAAACATAATTCTTAATTTCGGTGTTAAATTACTTATCATAGCTAATTTTTTATATTGGTTGTTACAATCCAAGGTCGGAGTTATTAAATTGACAGGTAAATGCAAATTGGAGTTAGTAGAAAATAAAATTTTGTTTAATAATTTACTAGGAAAGCCGTTGTTGAGGAAAACTTTTTTTAATTTATTTAGCGCCAAAGTATGAAAGTGTGGACTACAAATCTTTAAAATTCTGTTCTTCATAGCATGTACCGTGTTGATCTTATGGCTGAAAATGTGGTTAGACTGAAAATGTATATATCTAGCTGAGTATGTTGGTTTCGTGTACCAATCAGTAGATAACTCACCTCAAAAAATTTCATTTTTTCTAACACTTATTTTACTTTTCATGATAGGATATTTTTACAGAAGTTTGGTACACCAATGGGATCTCCCATCAGTCCTATTTTGGCGCTCATAGTCATGGATTTTATTTTTGATAATGTAATCCCTTTGCTTGATTTTCGTTTACCCTTCATTTATAAGTTTGTTGACGACATAGTCACGTGTATTCCACGGGATGGTGCGGAGCACATTTTATCTTGCTTCAATGATTTCAATACCCACATACAGTTTACTGTTGAGTTGGAGGAGAATAGGTCCTTGCCATTTTTGGATTGTAGATTGATTCGCGATGACACCGGTGAGTTATCTACTGATTGGTACACGAAACCAACATACTCAGGTAGATATATACATTTTCAGTCTAACCACATTTTCAGCCATAAGATCAACACGGTACATGCTATGAAGAACAGAATTTTAAAGATTTGTAGTCCACACTTTCATACTTTGGCGCTAAATAAATTAAAAAAAGTTTTCCTCAACAACGGCTTTCCTAGTAAATTATTAAACAAAATTTTATTTTCTACTAACTCCAATTTGCATTTACCTGTCAATTTAATAACTCCGACCTTGGATTGTAACAACCAATATAAAAAATTAGCTATGATAAGTAATTTAACACCGAAATTAAGAATTATGTTTCAACCAATGCTTCCTGATAATATTAAAATAGTACACCACTACCCAAATAAATTGAATTCTTTTTTTAGCAGAATAAAAGATCAGGATGAGGATTGTTACAAATCTAATGTAATTTACTGTGTTGGTTGTGGAGATTGTGAGGCCAAATACGTGGGGGTGACCTCTCGGTGGTTGAAAAACCGTGTGTCATTACATAAGAGCGATTGTCGTACAAAAAAAACAAGATGTGCTTTGGCGCTACATTCAATAGAGAATGAACATAGCTTTGATTTTGACAATATTAAAATTTTAGACTCAGATAACAACCATGGCAACAGACTGTTCTTAGAGATGTACCACATAAATTGTACGGATGACACTATCAATTTTCGAAATGATTTAGATGGCCTTAGCAACATATATTCGCTTATTATTGATATCGATAAACAAAAGAAGGCTGTGAGGAATTGAAGTGGTACGTGCTTGATTTTCTTTTAAATTTACTTGAACTTTTGGCGCTAGTGTTAAAGGCGCATGTTTGACGTGTGAAATTGTTATATATAAAAAAATATTTTCTGGCTTGATGTGGTCGTTTCCTCCCCTCGGTCGTCTTAGAGGTTAACACTACTTTGTCGTCGTTATGTGTTTCATTGACCTGAATTTTAAAATGTTGTATTGTAGTGTGATGTACCAGAGATTTTATACATGTTAACCGTACATTTAACGGAATGGTGCTGTTGACTCTGAATTTACTAGCCTCAGTTAACTTAAATGTAAGTAATTCTTTAATATTGTGCTATTGTAGTTTAACATGTGCTTGTATGAATTTTTAGTTTTGCCTGTCGAAGACACAATAAAGTGTCGAAATATTGCAATAATAAATGAGTTTTATTACAACGAAATGATCGATCGACCCAACTAATATATATATATATATATATATATATATATATATATATATATATATATATATCTTAAATTAAATATCTAAAAAAATATCTAAAATTATATATCTTAAATTAAAGACGAAAATTCGAACTAGATAAAAGGAGTTTTAATTACATCGCCTAATTGACCGAATTCCCACGTTACTTGTGTCTGGAGATAAATAAAAGAAACCTTTAAAGTTAGTTAATAAAAGAAACCATTTATATATATATATATATATATATATATATATATATATATATTGTAACGAATATTTAAAAGTTGTGATCTAGGACTCCCAAAAAGGAAAAAAGGAGATTGCCAGGAAACGGATTGACAATGTATTATGAACTTACTTGAAGTTTGAATAAAAGTTATTTGTTTGACACGATTGCGAACCTTATATATAAATTTAGTACATTGGTGTCAGAAGTGGGATCGTCAGACATTCGAGCGAAGAAAATGGTAAAGTTCGAGCAGTTAAAAGTGGAACAGTTGAAGAAGGAGTTATCACTACGAGAATTACCAACGGTGGGTACCAAGGCCGAATTACAACAACGCTTGCGGTGTGCCTTAGAATCAGAGGGGATTGTTATTTCTGACTATACCTTGGAGGAAGAGCTCTCCCCTAGGGAGATGCAAGCAGTTCCAGCGACGGAAGATACGTCGTCCAATCTAATGGCAGCTATGCAGGGGATAATGTCAACATTAGCCGAAATGAAAGAAGGACAGAGTAAAATAGAAGATAAAATTCAAAATGTAACAGAACAAGTGCGCCAAGTTTCATCCAAATTTGAGGAGCGAATAACCACTCTTGAATCGAACGTTAGCGCTCTGGAATTGCACGTTACTCAAGTCAATACTGAAGTTAGTAAAAGCGTGGAACGGTTGGAACAACGTCTGACGGCATTACAAACAAGTGTTCCCTGTCAACAACTGAACATCCTTAAGCTGAAAACTCCGACGTATGATGGGTCAACCACTTTTAATATTTTCAAGCTTCAGTTTGAGACGGCGGTGGTTAGGAATAACTGGAATGAAGATGATAAAGCCGCAGCTATAATAGTCGCGTTGAAAGGTGGTGCTGCAGACGTGTTGCAGACAATTCCAGAGGCATATAGATGCAACTACAAGATGGTGGTAAGTGCCTTGGAAAGGAAGTATGGTAGCGAGCATCTGAAGCAGATGCACTATTTAGAATTGAAAACACGTACTCAGAAAACAGGAGAGACCCTGCAAGAATATGCCGCCGAAATTGAGCGTCTGGTTCATTTAGCATATTCTGATTTGCCGAGCGAGGTATGCGAAAGACACATGATACAGGCATTTGTAGATGGGATTCGCGATTTTGAAACGAAGCGCGCTTCTCTTACAGCCATGAAAACTACATATCAGGAAACTGTTGGATATGCCCTGACGCACGAAACAGCTGGTATGGTTTGTAGGCCGCAACCTAAAGTACGGCAATTGGAAGAAGATAATGAAGAACTCGTGAGCATCATATGTCATGCTGTAAGGACCGCAATAAAACCGAACCAATCCACATATATATTTAAGGGAAAATGTTACTATTGTAATAAGCCGGGACACATGGCACGAGACTGCTGGGCACGCCGTGAAGAGTGGCAATCATCTTCACCCACACAGCAGAAAGGTGCTAGTAGCCGGTCTTCCCAAGAGTCGACGTTAAACTAGATCGAGTAAGATCGAAGGGGCACGATCTGACTCCATTGAATTGTCCCAGAATTTACATTTCCCATATGATCAGAAATATCAACAATTTGACTATCGACGGGATATTAAATGGAAAATCATATCTAATGACGCTAGACACAGGTGCGACACATTCAATTATTCGCAGTGATTTAATCACAGACCCCTTAGATTTGGTTGTTGGGATCAAATTACGTACTGCAACGGGTGACTACGCTACCGTCAAAGGCAAGATTTCTAAAAAGGTCACCATTGGAGCGACAACAGTTGTACATGAATTTATTGTTGCCGACATCATGGATGAAATCATTATTGGCGTAGATTTTATGATCAAACATGGGCTCCTGCTGGATTGGAAAAAAAAAATACTGCGATATGCGAATATTGAGCTTCCCTTGAATGTGGGATACAACGGAGATGCAAGTGTACGGTCAATGGTTGTGAAGCAAAGGCAGGAGGTACCAGCAAACTCAGAGATGGTACTGTGGGCGGAGATAAGTGGAGATTTGGGAATGGATAAGTTGTGGATTGTGGAAGCAAGTAGAAACTCCCCAAGAAACTTAATTGTTGGTAAGACCCTATCAAAATCACAAACCGGATTACTTCCAGTAAGGATTCTTAATCCAACACAAACAAAAAAAAAAATTAGGAAAGGTGAAGTCATCGCTCAATGCCAGCAAGTGACGGCAGTGGTGGATTGTGAATTAGCTTCTGACACTAATGTGCCACCAAACCTCAAAATATTGGAGCATGAATGGATTAAGGACCTGACCGAACCCGAAAAGAGAAAGGCTAAACGTCTGTTAGAACAGCATTGGTCAATTTTTGCAGATAAATCTAATATTGACGGGGAAGGCAGGACAGGCATTGTGAAGCATTCTATTAATACAGGTGATGCGAGACCTATACGTCAACATCCACGGAGATTGCCACTTGCTAAAATGCAAGAGGTAGCTGAGCTAATTCAAGAAATGAGGCATAACAAAGTCATTGAACCATCTTTTAGTCCATGGAGCTCACCGGTGGTGCTGGTTAAGAAGAAAGATGGAAGCACCCGTTTCTGCGTCGACTATAGGAAATTAAACGATGTCACCAAGAAAGACAGCTATCCACTTCCAAGAATAGATGACACACTGGATACATTATGCGGCGCTCAATGGTTTTCAACGCTGGACCTGAAGAGTGGCTACTGGCAAGTAGAAATTGATCAAGAGGATAAGGAGAAGACAGCATTCAGTGTTGGTAATGGGTTATGGCAATTCTGTGTCATGCCATTTGGGCTCTGTAATGCGCCGGCTACGTTTGAGCGGCTGATGGAACGAGTGCTTAAAGGATTACACTGGAAGACCTGTCTCGTGTATCTAGATGACATCATTGTAATAGGAACAAATTTCGACGACCACTCGAAAAATTTGAAACAGACATTTCAACGTTTAAAGATTGCTGGTCTCAAGCTAAACCCTAAGAAATGTGCTTTATTCAAGAAAGAAGTGAAATATCTGGGACATATGGTAACTTCTGATGGAGTACACACTGACGCAGACAAAATCAAAGTTGTTCAAGAGTGGCCAAGACCATCGACCTTACAAGAGTTGCGAAGCTTTCTCGGGCTATGCACATATTACCGGCGCTTTGTTCCAGGTTTTGCCACCGTCGCCTGCAGTTTGCATGACTTGACAAGGAAAAATCGACAGTTTGAATGGAACGACCAGCAGGAGACAGCGTTCAAACAACTAAAAGCCCTTCTGTGTTCAGCACCCATACTGGCGTATCCTGTACCAGGTGAAAGATTTATAGTAGATACAGATGCCAGTTTGTATGGAATTGGCAGCGTATTATCACAAGTAATGGATGGACAGGAAAAGGTGATTGGTTATTATAGCAGACATTTGTCAAAACCGGAACGAAATTATTGTGTCACGAGAAAGGAATTGCTTGCTGTAATGGAGTCTGTACGGCATTTCCATAAGTACTTGTATGGGCAACATTTTCTCTTGAGAACCGACCATGCTGCTCTGAAATGGTTGCTACAGTTCAAGGACCCTGAAGGACAGCTTGCACGATGGATTGAACGACTACAAACTTACGATTGTACAATTGAACATCGTACAGGACGACAACACGCAAATGCAGACGCGCTGTCTCGACGTCCATGTGAACTAGAATGCAGGCATTGCACAAAAGCAGAACAAAAGGAGAGCGTTATCGATATTCGCCTTCTGAGTGTGTTACCAGGTGAACAGTGGTCAACACGACAAATTAAAAAAGACCAAGTGGAAGATTTGGATTTGGTTAAAATCGTAGCCGCTTTGGAACAGAATCGACGACCGACATGGGAAGAAATAGCTAGCGAAAGTCCATTGGCAAAAGCATACTGGGCACAATGGCAAAGTTTAACGCTGGAAGATGGATGTTTACAGCGCATTTGGGAGAGTGAGGACGGTAAAACTGTACGAAAGTTGATTGTGGTTCCCAAGATAAAAATGGAGGAAATACTAACGGAATATCACAATCAATCTAGTGGAGGACATCTGGGTATTGCTAAAACGGTAGAGAAGATTAAAAAACGATTTTATTGGGTTGGCTGCCAGCAATCGGTTATCGATTGGATCCGCAATTGTGATCAATGCTGCAAGGCCAAGGGACCCAGAACGCGGAGCCGTGGGAAAATGCAGCAATACAACGTTGGTTCACCGTTTGAGCGAATTGCAATGGATGTAGCAGGCCCATTCCATACAAGTAACCGGGGCAACAAATATGTTTTAGTGGTTATCGACTACTTCAGTAAGTGGCCAGAGGTGTATGCAATGCCTAGTCAGGATGCAAAAACGGTCGCGGATGTCTTTGTAAAAAACTGGGTGACACGATTTGGAGTTCCGATGGAGCTGCATTCAGATCAAGGAAGAAATTTTGAGCCAGCAGTTTTTCAACAAATATGCCTTGCGCTTGGAATTCACAAAACTAGAACCACACCGTTGCACCCGCAGTCAGATGGTATGGTAGAACGCTTTAATAGGACACTCGAGGAACACCTTAGAAAAGTAGTCGATAAAAATCAAAACGATTGGGATGAGCATATACCACTTTTTCTGATGGCATATAGAGCTGCAGTACACGATACGACATCGAGCTCCCCAGCAAAAATCATATTTGGAAACGACTTGAGATTACCAGCGGATTTGCAATTCGGAGTTACTTCTTTGATTGGAAAGTTTAGTGAGCATGATTATGTCGCACAAACAAGAAAGGAGCTCGATGACATACACCGGATGATAAGAGGTCGTACGCAGCTAATGAGCGATAAGATGAAGGCCAGGTATGACATACGAGCAAATTCAAAGACCTTTCAAGAAGGACAATTGGTTTTACTGTACAATCCACAGAAGAAAAAGGGATTATCCCCTAAGTTAAAATGTCACTGGGAAGGACCATACAAGGTTGTACGGAAAATTAATGATGTGGTGTACCGTATACAAAGAAATCGCTCTAGGCCGAAAGTGGTCCACTTGGAAAGGCTGGCACCATATCAACATACCACCACAGAATTTGTTCGAGACGAACAAAAAGATAAGAGAAGGATAGTGTAACGAATATTTAAAAGTTGTGATCTAGGACTCCCAAAAAGGAAAAAAGGAGATTACCAGGAAACGGATTGACAATGTATTATGAACTTACTTGAAGTTTGAATAAAAGTTATTTGTTTGACACGATTGCGAACCTTATATATAAATTTAGTACAATATATATATATATATATATATATATATATATATATATATATATATATATATATATATATATATATATATATATATATATATATATATATATATATATATATATATATATATATATAACGTAAATAGAATCCAAGTGAGAAGTAATTTTTAAAATTAATTAAAAGGATCCGGTCTCAGCCTAATTTTAAAAATTACTTCTCACTTGGATTCTATTTACGTCATATTCCCTATATAGTATATTTAAACCGATTAAACCAGTTTCCTATATATATATATATATATATATATATATATATATATATATATATATATATATATATATATATATATATATAAATGGTTTCTTTTATTAACGCAATATTTTGACCCATTTCGACACGTTTTATATATATATATATATATATATATATATATATATATATATATATATATATATATATATATATATATATATATATATATATATATATATATATCTCCAGACACAAGTAACGTGGGAATTCGGTCAATTAGGCGATGTAATTAAAACTCCTTTTATCTAGTTCGAATTTTCGTCTTTAATTTAAGACTTCCTCAGGAACAAGCTAATAAAAGCACAAAACAAGGGCTAAATTAGTGAAACGTCAAATTTACAAATAGCGGACAAAAGAGTTTCTACTTACAATTAGAGTATCAAATAAGCTTGCATAACGAGAACATCCTCGGATAAATCATGTCACCTCACACTAACGAGATCGATAATCATTACAATAAACAGGCAAAACTAACCACAAAATAAACCACAGAACGATACATGTGTTCACAATACAAAAGTAAAAATAGACTGAATGACCAGTCCACACTGAATACAGACATGGCAAGGCCACCAACATAACCACCAACCCCAACGCGTTATCATTTGAAATTATTATTTATTAAAAACGAATAAATATTACTAAGTTGATTAGTGTCAGATTTAAAATTTAAACTACTCCTCATGTTAAGCTGAATATGGTACATTTCCAAGAATAACCTAGATTTATAATTATCTTCCACCGCGACAATTTTGGTATCCTCCCATTCCATACTATGGTCCATCTCAAGCGCGTGTTGTGCAACAGCACAGTTCTTTTTCCCTAACTTTAAATCGCTTTTGTGTAAAGCTAACCGGGATTTGAGCCATTGACTGGTTTGACCATAGTATTTCATAGGACAACCACCACACGGAATTCTATAAATGACATTAGATTTTAAAAAATGAGGGGTCTTGTCTTTGATTTTTGAGAAGATACTACCTATATTCTTATTATTACTAACAACTACACGGAAATCATCATTCCTGAACAAATGAACCAATCTCAATGACAGATTTTGAATTTGAAAAAGTTTCCTATATTTTACAGAGGGAACAGTACAACCATCATCCATTGCGTGATCTCGGAAGGGACTATTAAAAATTACCCTCTGAACAAGCGCTCTAGGATACCCATTGTTAATGAACATCTCACTTAAATCCCGCAAGTTGTCACCAACAAAAGACAGATCACTAATATAAACTACCCTATTCCTCATGGCCACCAAAGTGTTGATCTTTTGACTAATAGGATGACTCGAGTGATAATTAACAAACCTACCAGAGGCCGTTGGCTTCCGATACCAGTCTAATATAATGTTATTAGTGGCCGGGTCACGTATAACCTTTGTGTCCAAGAAAGGGACGCCGTAATTAGACTCCTCTTCAACAGTAAACTGTAGATGAGGATTAAAGTTATTAAAAGTATTTAAAATCTCCTCTACCTTGTCTTGAGGTCTCTCACTCTTTACGAATATACCGCTAGACTTAATCGTCGTAGGTTTTTATTTGTCAGGATGCTGTGGAGAGAACCCGCACTTCTCGATCCCGCTGTTATTCTTCTGGTTAAATCGGAGTCACCGCGCCCATCATCACTGATTTCACACCCCAGGTATACGGCTGTATTTGAAATCTTGAAACTATACTTCTGATCACTGCGTATATCTCTAAAACTTAGGTCTTGATTGTGCTCCTGATTGCATGTCCGCAGGATGAGGTAGCTGGTTTTGTCCTGATGAATCATTAGGCCTGCCAGACTTGCTTTATAGACCAATTCCCTAACTATCCTTTTCAGCGGGGACTAAGAACGGAACGAAAACGAGAACGAAAGAACTAAATTAACCGGTAAATTTATAAGAACGAAAACGGAAACGAAAACGAAATTATTATTTTTCGTTCATGATTGAAAACGAAATAAATAATTTCGGTTACCGGTTTTAACCGGTTTAATGACACAACATTTTTGTAACCTACTCCTAGTAGACATATCGGGGATGCAAAATTTATTGGAAGATGTCTTGCTTCTTAGATTAAATAGTTACAATTAATTTTTATATAAATATATTCATATATACTAAAATTAATAATTATCCTGTGATTTACTTTAGAATATATTTTTAGTTTAATTAACTAAAATTTTTATTTATTTTGGAATGCTGAATTATTTATATATATTTTTACTATAAAATAAATATGTTACAATTTTTTTCTCTTATTTTTAATAATAATAATAACTTTATGTAGAAATAACCAAAAATTAACCATGACACAACAGTTTTAAATAAGTAAAAGTTAATTGAAATAAAACAAGATCAGAGAGAAAAGAAACAATAGTGTATTATTTGACGAGCACATAATTAAGGATATAAATCGCAAGCATGAAGTTCATGCGAGCGATTTATATCCGGTATGTGCGAGTCAAATACGACGTTTTATCTACGACTCATAAATTCCATTTTATGCAAAATATTTTAAATGTATTTGTCAATGATGGCGAGGCGAACTGTCAACTAACTGTCATCCACGTAAGTTTTGACAGACTTTGACACTAGCGTTGCATAATAATCATTGGCGCGTATAATGATGGGGATTACATAGTCATAGATATGTATGCAATGAACTTATTATATCTTATTATATGAGTCGTAGATAAATATTATTATTTAAAATATGAAGCAAAAAAAAAACAAAAAAATCTGTCACTGGCATACCAGTAAACTGCATAGCAGTTTGTGCGTGGTTTTCAAGTAACTAAATTTAATGGGAATAAATGAACGAAACTAAAACAGATTTGTGCCTCTCCAATACAGAAACGGTCCGAACAATTCATTCTAAATTCTATTTTTAATATTTATAAAAATCAAAAATGCCATCACCACTTAAAATGCAGTTGATTCAAATTTTTAACATTTAGTTTTTAAAAGCATAAATTTTATATTAGTAATTTTTGCCAGCTATGATTAAAATTATGACAAGTGACTTATTTGACAAATACAAAAAAAATAAAAAAAGCATGTTGGCATACTTTTATTAGAAAAAATAGTAACAAAACCGGTTTTAACAGTTATTTCATTTCGGTTCACGAAAACGAAAACGATATTTTTTGGGTGTGAACGAAAAGATTGGAAACGAACAAAATATTTTTCGTTTTTAGTCCCTGCTTTTCAGTTCTTCCTTAGTTGTTGAAAGCAGGACCACATCATCTGCGTAGGCCAAACACTGCTATGGGCTTCTAAGGATGTTCTTTTTTGTGTCGATCAGACTTTCCCGCATTATGTTTTCCAACAATATGTTGAATAGTATAGTGGATAGCGGATCGCCTTGTTTCAGTCCGATGTTGCTCGTAAAATGTTTTGACTGTTTGCCTCTGTGAGATACTGTATTTGTTGTCCCTATCAAAGTCATGTTTACCAGCGCAATAAGTTCTGCGGGGACCTTCAATTCCTCCAAAGCTCTGATTATTTCGGTTCTTTTGAATGTATCGTACGCTTGCTTAAAGTCGATAAACAATGCATGTATTGGGATGTTTTTCATGCTGCATTTCTCATGTGCTTGCTTCAGAAGAAAGATGTGATCTATAACCGATTTTCCCTTTCTAAAAGCTGCCTGATATTGGCCTATTTGTTCTTCAACTAATTCTCTCAGTCTACTATTGATAAGATGTGTCAAAATCTTATACGCAGCATTCAGCAGGGCTATGGGCCGGTAATTTTCCGGTGCATGTCGATTTCCCTTTTTAAAGATAGGGCATATTGCAGGCTCTCTCCATTGCTTTGGCATCTTTTTCTGCCTCCATACTGCCAATATGAGGTTGTATACCCTTTCTGCCAAAACACTGTCCATGTTTTTGTACAGTTCTATTGGCTGGTTGTCCGTTCCAGGGCTCTTGTTATTACTCATCTTTGCAGTGATTGCCGCATATTCTTCGAAAGATGGTTCGTCGACTTTATTTCCATTATAGGGTATATCGGTATTGCTACTTTGTGTCGTGATATCCTCATCTGTGAACACTTTGCCATAGAATCTTGCCCATATTTCAACCATATCCCTTTCTTGTTTAATGTTTACACAGGTCTCCATGTTCATTTCTCAGTCCACTTATACCGTTATTTTGTGTTGTTCTTTCTGCCTTTATTCGTTTGTAAAATTCGTTGTTATTCTGGTTACGGTATGCATCTTGCAACGCGTCTAACTTCTTTTGGTGGAACAGTCTCTTCTTTTTCCTACATAGGTTATTGGCTTGGTTTTCATTATGTTGTACTCCCTTACATTGGCTATGGTTGGGTTCTGTATCATTTTTTGTCTTAAAATCCCTCTCATTTTTACCTTTTCCTTTTCTTTTTTTCTCTGTCTTGTCTTGATGTTTCCAGAGGCAACGCACTCATCCTGATCATTTCACACAAATTTTTCCATTCTTCCTCTATATTTCCCGTCTCTGGCTTTGATCTTACTGCGTGTCTTGTTTTATTCTGATAGGTCTGTCTGACTATGCAATTCTTAAAGCTTTCCACATCATACTTTCTTTTCCTGGTTCTATGTATGTCTAACTAGTCTTGGAATTTCCTGTTTTAAGGTGGCTTTAACAAATATATGGTCTGATGGGATATTTGCTCCTCTATAAGATCTTACTTTAACGATATATTTCGCATGCATTCTTGTTATGAGGATGTGATCAATTTGATTTTTAACCCTACCTCCTGGTCCTATCCATGTTATCTTGTGTATGTTTTTCCTTTTCATCATGGTGCTCTTGATCATCATCCTCTTTGCTGCCGCCAGTTCTATAAGCTTTTGCCCATTCCCATTTGTTTTATCATGCAGGCTCTCGTTACCTATTATATCCATATAATCCTCCTCTCTGCCCACCTTTGCATTCAGATCTCCCATCACTATTTTTATATCAAAGCTTGGGGTTTTATCTATTTCTTCCTCCAAGGTCTCGTAGAATTCATCCTTCTCGTCTCTGCCCGCTGGTTCCGTTGGGGCATGCACATTAAATATACTCAGCTTTCTATATTTTCCCCTCATTCTTATGTAACTAATTCTATCTGTAATTACTCGGTAGTCTATTATGCTCTTCTTTAGGTTTTTCCTCTCTCCTCCTCCATTTAGGTATATATAGTCTTCCTCACTGGTTTCATTGACTCCCCTTTTATTTGTTTCCTGCACTGCCAGAACATCCACGTTATAACCCTTAATCTCCCTTGCCAGTTGCTTAAGTTTCCCCTCCCTGTTCAAACCCTGCATGTTCCATGTTCCTATGTTTAGATTTCCGTCCCTTCTTTCATATTTCCTTCGCATATTCCTATTCCTCGCCAAAATCGTCGTCGTGAAGCAGCCCGGGGTATTTTTAATCAGTTTTTTGAACCTGCAGGGTGGTTATTACCTTCCAACATGCCTGCCGCTTTGTTCCATTTATACTTTGCATCGTTCACATATAGCGTTTGGTATTACTCCGACTGTATTCCCCTTCTCTCTCTCCCTACCTGCCACCTCCCTGATCTTCATCTGTATCTCCCTTTCTCTTCTTGTCAAATCTCCTTCCACTGTTATTTGAGATCCCTTCAAAATCTTTTTTTTGCTGCATCAATTTCATTTTCTCCATCCAGTCATCCAGCTTAACCACAATAATGGGTTTCTCCTTATTCTTTCCTATGTTGAAAGCATCCTTAATTTTGGGCGTAACTCCCAAAGTGTCCTTGAATAAACGTTCAACACTCTGCTTTACGTTTCCTTCATTTATCGCCAGACCCTTAACAATTACATTCAGTTTTCTCTTTTCCTTCTCCTCCCGTTCCAGGCAATCTTCCAAAGCACCTATACGTTCTTCCAAGACTAGTTTTTCTGTCTTCCACTCTTCCTCCTTCCGTTTCCACTGTTCCTTCAGTTTCCTAAACTCATCCTTGAGCTCGTCTTGTTTTTTTGCCATAATCAGCCTTCAATTCTTCTTTCAACTCATCCTGTTTATTAGCATAGTCAGCCTTTAATTCCTCTATAACTGATCCTGTTTCCTGCCATAATCGGCTTTTAGTTCTTCCTTTAGCTCGTCCTGCTTCCTGTTATAATTTGCAGTCATCTCATCCAACTTCTTTAGCACAGCTTCCATTTCGGTCTGTCAGAACCAGTTGCTCTCCGATGTCCTTCCTTCGAGGTGTTCTTGGTGTTTTTTGACTTCTCTGAAAGGCTATCTGGTCTCCCTCCCACTTGTGAAAACTTTCCGGAGTCTCTTCGTTGCGCTTCCGCTTTAAAAAATCAGCCAGCGTAGAAACACTATTTGCTCTTGGTCTCTCAATTCCTTTCTGCAGTCAACTCATCTGCTATGCTCCAAAATATCTTGACTTTTATTGGATTTTTCTTTTGGCCTAACCTCACTTTCCAAGAAAATAGGTAGTGGAGGAAACTGAAACTTTCAGATTGCTCCAGGTAGATTTTCCGTATCTCAGTAGATCCTTTGTCTGTAGACTTGAAAAGATAGCACTTTGTGTTTGTTCTGCAAAGTTTATCACAAACTACTTTACAGGAACAAACTTAGCACATGCTTACACTAACATAACCTCTTATCACTCCGTGAAATTAGTGAAATACTCAAACTTTAATGATCCTTTACAAACAGAACGTTGCAAATTTAAAGCACAGAAAACTGTATACTTTATTTAAGTACTTGGGAACATAAGGTTCCGAAATTATTAATAAAGGATTATGTAACCCCATCACCTTCAATTTGATGTATGAAATTATAAAACAACTCTTAGAAAAGTAATAAACATTTTGCTAAAGCAGAACACCGTAATGTATAGTTAGTAATTTAGGGGTTGTTCGGCTTGGAGGAAATATTTTGCATTCAGGAATATGACTACCCTAACTAATTACTTATAATTTGGTGTATGATGGAAAGTTATACAATATTTTTATTTTTAAATATTTTGTTAACGCAGACAACCATTCCCTCCACTCGGTGCACTACATTATATTGTCATGTCACCATGACATGTTTACCACCGAGCACCATTTAAAAGTAAAATCCTTAATAAATTACCTACAATATGTCATATGAGAAAAATATTTTATCAGTTTGTGTAAGTTATAAACATTTTTCCGTAGCAAAGATATATTTGTACCATTTGTTTTCTACGGAGACATACAAAGTAAGATAATAATAATAATAATAATAATAATCGTTTATTGTCATTCTGATCCCCAAGAGATATTGACATTGTCACAGTACAAAGTAGATATGGATATTACAAAAGCACGAACATGAAAAAGTAATCGACAGACAACGCAGTCCTTGACACGGTAAAAACACGACATTTTAGTATACACAACATAGCGACAGACGGTCAGACACAATGTGGTACACAATCCAGAAATACATCAAACACTTTAAAAAAATAGGCACAAATGTAAAAATACACAACTGTGCATGTGCACTTCGGTCACGACTATCGCTCCAAATACTCATCAACGGAATAAAAAGCGTTATGAATGAGATATTCCCGGAGCCCACTTTTAAAAATTCTGAAACTAGCTTCAGCTAGTATTGAGTGGGGCAATGCATTGTAGGTCCGCACCATCATGTAGTATGGCCCCCGTTCAAAGACCGACGAGACGTGTCTGGGTACGACCAGTCGCAAAGCACCCCGAGTGCGCACTGATTGCGATATGTCCGCATTGGTGGTAAAGCGAGACATATTCTGCTTGCAGTAGCAGAGTAGACGATATATATATAAACATGGCAAAGTGAACAAATTGAGCGCCTTGAAATGTGGTCGACAAGGTTCACGAAAACCCAGACGTAGCATGCACCTGATGAATTTCTTTTGCATTCTAAACAATACCGTCATCTGGGGGGATGAGCCCCACATAATTATTCCGTAAGCCATGACAGACTGAACCGAACTCTGGTAAAATGTACGTAAGACGTGCATCTCCACAATATACCGTAATTTATACATTGAGTAGTACAAAGAAGTCAGTTTGTTCCTAGTTCCGCCTATATGACTGTCCCATTTGAGATTGCTCTGCAAGACCACCCCAAGAAATTTTACCTCCGCACTCAATGCCATAGAGCCTTTAGCAGATCTAACCAAAATTGACCGGGTTGGTGATCCCACACTGAACTGTATCAAAGCCGTTTTGCCCTCATTCAGGATCATTCTGTTTGCCTGACACCATAACTGCATCTGCTGAATAGCCTTGCTCGCTAGTATTGCAAGGTCAGACAGGCATTCGTGTTTTATTATAAGCGTTGTATCGTCCGCGTACTGATACAGATCACCAAACGACAGGCATCCCGACAGATCGTTCATGAACATTAGGAAGAGAAGGGGACCTAGGACTGATCCCTGGGGAACCCCCGCTCTTAACAATGATCTTAGCGAAGAAAACGCGCCTCCAACACACACCGACTGGCTCCGGTCCTTCAAATACGATCTCAAAATCATCAACGCGTTGCCTCTGATCCCAAGCGCTTCCATTTTTGTCAGCAACATCTCATGGTCTATCGTGTCAAACGCCGATGAGAGGTCAAAGAAAATTGCCGCCACATGGCATTGTCGGTCTACACTTGACAACACTGCCGTAACCGCGTCGTATAGTGCACCCTCACACGACAATCCCGGCAAGAACCCATATTGACTGCGCGACACCACGGAATTCTCCGTCCAGAAAGAATACAAACGGTTGTATAGAATTCTCTCAAATACTTTGGAAAAAGCGGGCTAAATTGATATCGGACGATAATTATCAATATTTGAGCGCGGCCCACGCTTATGTACTGGTAGTAATATCGCCGGCTTCAAGGCAGTTGGAAAGACGCCGTGCTCAAACATTTGATTGACTAGATATGTAAGTATAGGTGCTAACACCTCCGCCGACACGGAAACAATGTACGGCGGAATTGAATCAGTTCCCCCTGAATTGAGATATGCAACAATTCTTCAAAAAATTGTAAAACACATTGATTCTGTGGATTTTTCGATGCAAATTATTGCTATTTAGGTGTTCGCCACAAAACATGAAAGCTTTGAAAAAGATAAAAGCCAGTTACCGCTCTGATAACCCTAAATAATGATAATTTCTTTTACTGTGGATTTGTATTACTCGCAAAGAAGTCTTATAACATGAGGAAATTTTTGTTAACAAATAAAGTATGACTAAAATTATACGAATTGTTGGTTTCAAAGAGACGACTGTGTTTTACCGACCAACAGGCTAAATTTTTCAAAACTATCGCTTGGATTATCAGTTTGACTATAATTGTCCCTAGATGACGATCAATGTTTTGATCTGAGTAACTTTTTACTAATAAAAAAAGCCAGTTAAAAATTTTAACCGGAACATAATTCGAAACCGGACGGGACGCCAAGACCGATGTCTCAAACCGGGACGTATGGTAAGCCTATGTATAGTGCATGATGAGCGACGATGATCGGTATAATAGTACTTACATATTGCAATAGCGTGTTGTCAAATCGCAAACTCATTACAACTTGCTCTAAGCTGCTCTAAATACACTCCTACTATTGGTAAGGGTCAGGAAAAACTGCCGCAAGCCGCTTAGCCTACGCTATGGGAACTTGCTCGAATTCCAACGAACAGAATACAATGCCTAAAAGGGCTCGTAAACGGGCTACAAAAATTGCATCTTGCAGGATATCTTGCTGAAATCTATAGCTCAGCAATATTTACAGCAATACTCTTGCTGCAATGTAATTGCGCTATACATTGCCGAGTATATCCCAGCAACTGGATTGCCGAGCAATTGAGTGCGTACACGTGGAGCAACACTGAGACTATGTGTCTGAACAAAGGTGTATACAGCAGGTTGACATAAAATGGCGGACAGCGAGGCTGTTCTTGTTGCTGCAGCATTTATCATCATGCATCATCATTTAAAGAAACCTAAAAGTAGAAGAGTGTGGATCCGGCCATATTTAAATCGACGGGAAATCATAACTAACTTAGGCAAGGAACTGATTCTCGATAACTATTTGTTTCAAAACTTCACGAGAATGTCGAAAAGTGACTTTGAGTGTTTATTGAATAAAATTGGACCAAGGATAAAAGAGAGGCCCCACTTCCACTCTTCTTTTTGTTTGATTCAGTCTAAAATAACGCATTTCATATACAAAACTTAACATAATTTAATAATAGTGCGCACACTCGAAAACTAACAACAACAAATATTTTTTCGTAAAGAAATATTTTTTTGTAAAAAATTAGGAAAACAATGCTGACTGCTTACTTTTTTCAAATTCATATGTCTTTCCAAAATGCGCCGCTGACTTGCCAGCACGTCAGCGGCGCACCCCTGTATCTCAAAAACCAACAAAGCAAAGAAAAATCTTTTTCGGTAAAAAATAAGCAAAAAATTAGCAAAAAAATATAGGCTGCTCATATTTTTCAAATTAATTTGTTTTTACATAGTGCGCCGCTGGCTTGCCGGCACGTCAGCGGCGCACCACTATATCTCAAAAACCAACAAAGCAAAAAAAATTTAAAACATTAGCAAAAAATTAGCAAAAAAATACTGACGGCTTAGATTTTTCAAATTCATTTGTTTTTCCAAAATGCGCCGCTGGCTTGCCGGCACGTCAGCGGCGCCTCGGTAACTCGAAAACTAAGAGAGCAAAAAATCGATATTTTGGTAAAAAAATAGCAAAAAAATATGGATATAAGGATTTTCATTTTGCAAAAGTTGCGCCGCTGACTTGCCCGACCTCATGGATTTCGTTAATAAAGTTTATAATCTTGTCGTTCGACCACTCGGCCATAATAGGTACCGAAAATGTACTAAACAACTAAAACAACTTAAACGAACAAAAACTGGTTTGATGTCGCGCAACACGTGGTGAACAGCAAAACAAACTGCGTGCGCACAAGCCGACTCGCAGCGGATGGGGGAAACGAGAGAAAAAGAGATGCACCTATACAACAGAGGAAGAAAGACATATACATAACCGGCGATCTTGCAGTATAGTCAAAACTGTTCATATTCAGTAGCAATCTAGCCGGCTAGACATAGAACCCTTGCAGCTACATCAAAATATTATTGCAATATCGCCTAGCTACACTGCAAGTGTTGCGCTGAGTTGCACGATGTAGTCGCCAACTTAGCGGCTATACAATTGCAGCTAGAAATTGCCACAAAACTAGCCCGTTTACAAGCACCTTAACGAACGCCATACGCCTACTCTAAGTTGCCAAACCCAACGAGCAAAGCTAATGTTAACATCTCCGTCATATGTTCGTTGACAATAGTATATTGTGTACCAAGCCGAGAAAGTGGTTCTTTTCCGGGGCGAGAGAAGAGTTGCACAGGCGAGCGTAGCGAGCCTAGGCACTTGAGGCCCGGAAAACCACTTTCTCGGCGTGGTGCACACATAATTTTTTATCCTACACAACAATAATAAAATCACCCGTTTCTAAAGACTCATCTCTGACATATTGGCTTTTGACAAATAAAATCCGTTGACGTTTTAATCACAAACGTCAAACTGAATCGAAAACTAAGTTTTGATTGGACAGAGTAATTGCGTTTTCCTGGCTAGCGCCGAAAAGTGTTCATTACAGGCCGGGCTGGGGCTGGCTGGCAAATAGCATCTTTCGTGTCTCCATAGCGACACGAAAATGACATTTTCGCATCGTGTAGGATAAAAAATATATGCGACTTTGACACTTAGTTTTGACAGCAATTCTGATGTGACGTTGATGCGCAGAACAAAAGCCTTTCATTTCAAAAGGGTCCAAAGGAACTGGTAGTTTACTCTTAGCATTTTTCGACGATTTTGCTAATGTGCCGCTATTTCTGTAATGTCGTCACAATAGTTAAATAATAAAGTAGATGAGATTTTGTATAATTTATATCCATGACATTTTTTGGTAAGCTGCGTGAGCAACTTCTATTTGATCGAGATCGATCGTTAATATCATAGTTAATGTAATATAATATAATGCATTAATATAAAAGTAGTTAGCCAGGATTTGACAGATTTTATCATTCTCATGAGAGTATGTAGTGTCAAACGCTGATGTTTGGAAATACCTACTGTCAATAGAATAACAATAACAATAGAATAACAACATCTGTGAAATCCTAGAAACTAGTTTTATTTTAATGCATACACGACCGATCTCAATTAAATAGAATCTCATGCAGCTAAACTATTAATTTTATATATAGTATGATAAAGTCATGTGCCTGGCCATCAGTTATTTTTGTTATTTTTTTTGTTATTTTAAATTTTGAATAAACTTTTCTAAAAAATTTTTATGGATTACATTATTTGCGGTCTAAAACAGTTTAACTACCAAAATCAAGCACATATTCGTTTGTGTAAACATTGTTTTAAACTGTTTTTCTTTGTATAGCTATTTTATTAAAATTTAAAATTTAATATAATAATTTTTAGTAATGCAAACAATAGCAAATGTATAGAAAAATAGTGATATGATAATATGGTATGTCCGTATATTTAGTTAACACCAATTGTGTTTGAGTGTTTTTCAATGACATTGAATGTCCATTTCCCTGAAAGTTTTTCTAAAAAGGTTTCTAAACAACATAATACAGAAATTATAATTAAATATAAACATTTGCTATCGAAGGATTGACTATACACTTAGGGATCTAAATTGTGCCCCTAAATTAGAAGTTTGATGCACTGATCTATAAATTTATAAATCAGGACCCAACATCGCATAGAAACATTCTATGACGGCTCAGACGCTGGACTTGAAGGTGTTTTTCACTTGCCTGTTCACCCGCCGTTCTCACCACCTATCCGAAAAGCTATTTTGGATGCTGCTGCTGATATTGGCTTGGAAGCACATGATGGTGGTACAGTGGTAACTATAGAAGGACCCAGATTCTCCTCTAGAGCTGAATCTAGAATGCATCAACTGTTGGGAGGCAGTGTAGTTAACATGTCAACTGTTCCTGAGGTATGTAATTTCATTACTAACCTGTTTTCTTATATCTCTTTTGTACATAAATAAATATTTTCTATAATTAAAACCATTTTTAAAGTGTTTCCATGTCTAAATGGTATCATTAAAATTATCTTTTTATTCTCAATGTGGCAAAACCTTGTAATTTGCAGCATAAAGGAATATATGTAGGTACAAAACTGGACGTCTTCCAAACCGTTTTTATCAGAGATTACTAAAAAAAGATAGGAAACGTCCATAAGCCACCTATGGTGAAATTCGACCACATTTAACTGGTTAACATCTGAGACGTTAGGTGGCGCTCTGGGCGATTCGGCGGGATGTGCCGGTAAATTTTAATTTGTGTGCATTTCTTATATGCTTTATTATTTCGTTTTCCTACACAACATACAAAACTTAGTTGTACATTATTTATTATATAATTAATATCAATAACAAATAAGAACAGTGTTACTAAAGTAATTCAACACTAAGCTATAACAACAACAATAGAAAGCTTAGCTTCATAACTGCTGCTAACCTGCTGCTCTTCTCTGCTGTTCGTAGCAACATCCATATTATCTGCAGAAAGTAAAGGTATAGGGTACAGTTCCTGATTTCAAAAGCAATCGCGGATATGTTTTCTTGAATTGCTCGACAGAAAAATGATCACTTCATATGTGATAGTTTTTTGTGTCATCTTGAAAAAGGTAAATTCGGCCAATATTTAACATCCATTGCTTGGCTCTGCAAAACCGAAATCTATGCAGATGACTAATTTCAAAGATTGATTTTTCCTTACAGCGAACGATCCTTTGGTATTATTGCAAAGAATCACATCCCTACATCACATCCCCACATCCCTATTATTGAATTTATTTTTGTAACTTGAATTACAAATGCAATAAGTGCCACGACTCATGTTGTAACTCTTGGTAAATAATGAAACTCCGGCGTTACCACTAAATGCAACTTAAGTCAAATGACATTTCAAATTGCGTTTTGAACAGTTGACATGACAAGACATGACATTTCAGCACGTCATAGAGCGGTCAGTTAACATCTGAGACGATAGATGGCGCTAACATCGACACGGTCGCATCGCTTCCTATCTTTATTTACTAATCTCTGGTTTTTATCTCATAGTCTTGAGAATGAAGCTTGGTCTTTGCCCTCCTTAGTGATTTTTTCTATTTTTTTCGTTTGTTCTCCAGTTATCTATATATTAACTATTCTATTCTTTAAAGAGTATATTTCTCGAGATATTTAGGAGTATCAAGTTAAAACGACCGTCCGGTATTTGATGCAATTAGTTCATTTCATTTTGTGTTATATCAAAATATGTTAGAAATTAGATTCAACTGGGATTTCAGAGATTTAAAAAATAATGCCTGTAAAAATATGAAACAACATTTACATATTTTACTTAATTCCAATAGCTCTGTAAAATCGCAAAGCAAATAATAGAATGAGAGGCTTTATACGCCTATAATATAATATAATTGGTGTTGGCGTCTTTTTTTTTAGTTTGGCATTGAAATTTATCGTTTTGACGTTTTACTGTTAGATGGCATTACGATAGCAACAATTTTTTTAACGGGCCGCCATGGACCATTTCCCATTACGTGGAGTGTCGATAATCCGGACCTCGGTAATCCGAACCCTCAAAAAGAAATAATAATAAAATAAATCACTGACTAACCAAAGGAAAAGCCAGCCACTTTGTCGCTCCGTGTTTACAAACAAATTTTCCTTTTGTTTTATATCTTGTATCCAATACTCGTATTTACTACTATTTAGCTGCAATATTTGTTAATGCGAACAATTAGCTAATTCGAATCATCTTCGGTGCCTATTAGAATTAGAATTAGAGAGAATGTGAGTCTGGCCGCTCAACCAGCCATCCACTGCGACCTATTAGTTCGGACTATCGACGCTCTATTGTAATACAAAAACAATTGTTAGATTTGTTGTTCCCAGAACTATTGACGTTAGTTTACATGGACTACAAAATAAGCAAAATTTGTTAAAATTACTCAATTTTATGCCAAGTGTGGGAGGCCTATTGATTTCATTGGAATTATTTTTATATATGTAGTTTTATATATAACCTACTTTTTAAAATTTTACAGCTTGAAAGGAACAAATTACTTCAGTTCCCAGTTGGGACTGCATTCATAGTAAAGTTTATTCTTCTAAGATATCTGTCAAGAAATGTCAAAATAATTGTAAATATAATAATATATTGGTTAATATAATAGTATATTGGTTCCATTCACAGGTCAAATATTCATCTTGGGTATAGAAGGCCATTTTAGCGAGAAGCAGATCTTAACCTTAATTTTGACGACCGGTGCCGTTGAAGTATCAGTAGCCCCAATATCTGGTGCCTGTCTGGCATTTCTGTAGTCCTTATTTGTGTAATATGTAGATCCTCTCTTGTTCGGGTATTGTGGGTGTGGATGTCGCTCCGTGATTCAATGCCTTCTCAATGCTTTTCAGATACATACTGTAAGATGTACGCGCAGGCCATTGTAACTATTCTCTGTTGCATGAATATTGGCCTGCAATGTTCTCTTGGGTTCTCGTTCTCCACAACAGCTCTGACTGCCTTCTTCTGTAGGGTGAACGGTCTTGAGGCGTGGGGAGAATTACCAAAGATCATGAGGCCATAGGTCAACTTACTGTAGAAGAGGGCAAAATATACTGTTCTTGCCGTGCTTTCATCTAATACTCGTCTGGCTTGTTTACTGGCATTGATTGCTACGGATAACCGCTATCTGAGGACATCTATGTAGGGCAGCCAGGTCAACGTTGCATCCAGGTGAATGAATGCTCAGAAGTTTCACCGATACAGTTTCATCCCCAGCTGTTTCTCTCCGTGACATGAATGAGATGGTCTGGTTTTTGGTTTGTGTTGAGTTGGAGCAGGTTGGATGTGAACCATTCCATCGCACTATTGACAACCTCCGAGTTACAGATAAAATGTATCTACAGAAAAGTGGTATAGTCAGCAAATAGTATAGTCTGTGCAGCAGATGGTACATGGTCCACATACAGAATAAATAGAACGGGGACAAGAATAATTCCCTGTGGGACACCGCCGGTAACTTTCCCAAGGGTAGATTAACCTGTTGAAGTAATTGTTTTCTGGAATCCGTTGCTTAAATATGATCGGAACAGACAAAGAGGACCTCCCCGAAAGCCGCACCATTCTAGCTTGTTAAGTAGATCATGATCCACCGAATCAAAGGCTTTGCTAAGATCGCAGAGCATAGCATGGCTCTCAGCTTTTTCATCGAGGTTGCCAAGTATTGATTCGGTGATTCAGACCAATGCGGAGATTATGGACCTGTCGAAACCCAAGTTGGTTATCCAGCAATACATTTGCGTCCATGGAGTCTACTCTCGTCATCTTTTTGAAGCGAATGCGAGACTTTTAGAATGGAGTGGGGATGTCACCGGTTGCCCACTGGTACGTATCTAGGAGCAAGTTTGCTTGTTGCTAAGAACAATAACGCACGCGCCACGCCCATACGGTTCTTAGCAACAAGCAAACTTGCTCATAGATGCGTACCAAAGAAAGGGCAACCAGTGATAGTCCCACTCCATTCGAAAAGTCTCGCATTCACTTCAAAAACATGACGAGAGTAGACTGCCAGATACCCGACAACTCTCATCTTTATCGCAGCCTCATATCTTTGACAGCACTAGGAGTATAGATATGGGGCAGTAGTTGCTCTCTTGGGTTGGATCTCCCTTTTTGTATATGGGGTGTATCCCTGCTTGTTTGAGTGGATCCGGAAAATTACGCATACAGAAGGCTTGGATAATCAAGACAGTAAGCTCAGGGACAAGATCCTGTTAGAGTCTTTTGGCCAAAGTGGTGGTAATTCCATATATATCTTTACAGTTAATTTTTCTTGTCTGTATTAGGTGTTTTATTTCATGTTCATCCACTGAGCACAAGAAGAAGGATGTGCCTTTCAAGCAGGTCTTCTGATGTCAAGTTTGTTTATTTGGCAGGTTGGTTTTGATTCTGGCTCCGATTGATGTCATTGAATGCTTGAGCAGAGACTGACAATTTCCTTCGGCTAGTTTATATGCCCTGTTGTCTCATTAATAAGCTGTCAGATTGCGTTTATGATGTTGTTTGAGTCTGGTATCTTCTGCCTATTATGGATTGCATCAGTTCCTCTAGTTTTTGTTTGTAGAACGTTTTGTGGAATGCCCCAAAGTCGAAGTCCGGAACCTTCCAATCCATTTGAAAAAAAAATGCCGTGATTGGTGATGGGACGTATTTTGAAAGTGTTTTGAAAAACTAATTAAATTTGTATATCTTATATTTTAACACCATACATACAAATAAATGCTTAATGTACACTTTGTTGTTTAGGTTGTACTAGCAAAAGAGGCAGGATTAATGTATGCAGCAATTGCTATGGCTACTGATTACGATTGCTGGAAGGATGGTGATGGGTCAGTGACACATGACGAAGTGTTGCAAACTTTTGAATCTAACGTTGAAAATCTGCAGGAACTTTTGGTTGCATGCATTGTAAAAATCAAAGAACTAGACTGGATGAAAGACTACATGGTGGTCCAGGTAAGTAAGGTTTATAATCTAATTCATTTTCTTTATCTAATCTCCAATAACCCAGGGAACACCACAACAAACAGTCCTCATGGTGAAACAGTGCAAACATTTACATATACCTACCCATCTTCAAATAAATTATCATACTAAGATTTTATTACAAAGTTGGCAAATAATGTTGCAGCAGCAATGATAATAATCAGGGATGTAAAAGCGCAATATACCAGATAAATTACCAAATAAATTACCGTAATTAATGGTAATTTAAGGATGTTTAATTACCGTAGTTTACACCTTAAATTGCCAAAAGTAATTTACTGTCAATATATATTACCGTTGGTAATTTACTGATATTTATAGTAATTTCAAAAGCCTGAAAAATGATTATCGTTAAAAAATACTTTATTATTGTTTTTTTAATTAGTTTTTAGTCATGGTTTTACCAACAATAATAATTTTTTATTATATATATGTGTCGTAGGCAAATGTTTTAGGCAGCAGCTATTTGCCTGGGTAAATAGATATGAAATCTTCATTTATATTCTTAAAGCTGTTTGCCTAGGCTAACGTATTTGCCAAGACCGTTGTTAGGCAAATACCATTTTGTTTTCAATCGCGTTTGTATTAAAAAGCAGTAATTTGGCGAAAAAATTAATTAGCTAAATTTAACAGTCCTGATAATAAACATTAATAGAAAAATATATAAATCATAGCCCATCCAAATAGTGAATTTATTTGAAGGCACGGTATTAATTTCAGACACCGATAAGGAAAGTTACCCTCAGAATTCTGCCTAACACCATATTGAATTATATTTCAGGACGATAGAGACAATATGATTCCTAGAGCATGCCGCTGCAAGAAAGAAGTGCAGACTGAGCTTTCAGGCCAAGTTTATTAGATTAACTAACATATAATATGATCCCCCAATATAAATGCTACTTCTCCTAATATGTTTTCTTTTTTATTTTTCAGAAACTCGTCAAGGACAGTTTGATGAAATAAAAAGGGTCCTAAATATCCTCAATTGATTTTAACTTTCTTATAAACTTACAAAGTGTTTGGCTTAGAATGTCCACTATTATCGTTTGCCTTTTATGTGGGTGAATCTCAACATTAGTCATTTTTTATTAAATGGTTTTTCTCATAAAGAAATGCACTGTAGCAACAAGTAGCTATTTAGGCACGATAAGGGCAGATTTAGATATGGTCTACATTCAGTCAACATACATTCCCTAAATGATTTCTCACGACTTTCGCACATTCACAGTCATATTGTCAAGTTTGAACATAGCAATTAGATTCTCAGTGTGTTAGCCGTTTAACTCATGGGCAAAGTTTTTAAATATTACTTAAGCATGTTTAATCTAACTAAACGACATCTAAAATTACCTCATCTTAGTTAATTACTATAATTTGAAACATCATTATTTATCCAAGTGACCATAATTGCTAAGTTGTCTATCTGATTACAACAAGCTGTACCAAAGCATTTTTTGACAACTACAATCAAGCAATAATAATTGCTAATACTAATTACCATTACAACTAACGTGCAAATAATCGGTCAAACCGCAAAACCTCATATGTGCGCTTTAGGCAACGCTATTGTTAATTTAAGGTATTTGTTTAAAAACTATTTAACAAAAGATATTTTAAAAAAATACCAACGTAATTTTTTTTACCTGTTCTCATTAAAAACAAATATGGAGTCAAATTGGCTGACAAAATACTGTTAATGCATTTCTCAAAAAAATACTCTTTTAACTTTACAATAGATATGCTACTCTCTTAAAACTATGATTTCTTGAAGCTCAGTAACAAATTGAAATAGAAGCTTAGTATTTTTTTACATATAATAATTTGCTCCAGAAAATACCGAAGTTTGTTGGTACACTCATTATGTATCAACCTGTATAAGATATATTCCAGTCTCCCGTACTATACCAAAGAATGTTAATATTAACATCGTCCTCAAGGCTGTACACTTTCTAGAATCTAGAACTGTTTATTGTTATAAATTTAAATTTGTGTATTTAAATTGTTGTAAACTTACTGAACTTTTGTTTTACATTTATTGGTTTATTTATATTTATAAAATGTTGACTTAGTAGGTTTTTTTTATGTTTGTTTTTATATAGCGATTACTTAAATTCTAATACATATAAAAAACATTGATGGTTACACTTTTGGTAGACTTTTAAATATTTTTTTAATACATGCCAGGAATTATGTCACAACCCACAATGTACCGGGCGACGCGGTGGCAGCTGAGTTTTTTCAAATAGTGATATATTATACAGGATGAGCACTAGAGTTGCGATAGTCAATACTTCATTTATAGACAGACAAAATATTTTATATGACATTTGCTTGTCCCATCACAATGGAAAATTATTTTCACTTATTCCCCAGATAACAGTCGTGTGATGCATATTGATGCAATTCTAATAACAAATGCGTTCATATGATAACGCAAATCTCTCATCAATGGTGGTTTATATCGCCCCTCATTCTCACTCGAATGGCGATATGCGGTGCATATTGCTCGCACCTGTGCCTTTTAATCGTCACGGACAACGCGCCGCGCCGTTTTGCATGTGGACAGATATCTGGTGACGATGTAAAATTTAATAAAAAAAGAAATTGGATTTTTTTTGTAATGCGTACTTAAAAAAAATATTTTAACCAACGTTTATTTTTACATTCACTTGCTATAGTGTTATAATTACAATACTAAAGTACTAAAATTCGATGCTTTATCCATATTATTCGTTTATTTAAATCATCAGTACAACTTTCCTGTCAATCTAGACACTTCTTCAGGTGCTACGGATACATAGTTGAAAACCAGCACTCCACTACTTTGAACTAATGGAGTTGGCGTTTTTCTTTCGTGCCTGGGAATATATTTGTGTCGAGTCATATAATTTGTTTGTTTGTGACTTATGTATGTATAATCTCAACGTGTGACGATATGTAAGATGTTTTTTTTTTACAATTTATGTCAATTATGATGACAAACATGCTGGTTTTCAACTTCTGTACCGCTTGAAGAAATGTCTTGAATGACACGAAACATGTAACGACATTTTAAATAAGTATATAATAAGGATAACACATCGAATTTTATTACACTACACCTTAGTGGATAAAATACTCTATAATAATAAAGTATGTATTAACGTATAATCCAACTAGTAATTTTTTATGATCGGTAGAACGAAAAGGTAACTATTATCATCGTATTCGCAAACAAAAGTGCGCTAGCATTGTACAGAGCAGGTTGTCATCATCTCGCCATCACCGATGCTTCTTCGCGGCCCGGTTTACTGGTGTTGTGGGAGACGCTTTATGTATTGTTTTGATCAGCACTCATGAGTACATAAACGCACGCATGCGAGCGATATCGCACTGAAAGTCATGATTTTGTGCGTTACACGATTGTCTGGGTCAGGATGTTGCATTTAGGTGAGAAGGAAAATAATATTTTTTTGAATTTAATCATCAATTGTTTGTCAAAAAACGGTGGCAAGCCTATCTTAAAAACTACATTTTTGCAGATATTATCTTACAAGTGGTCAGGCAATCACCAAAACCAGTAGGTTGACGTTGATATGTAAAAAAATTAATACTCTATACAGGCTGATACTACCATGTATTCATTTTTTTACATTCTCAAATGGCTTTTTCTTGTGTTTTGTAAATGTAATGACCCTTTACATCGCTCCAATTTATATCGAGCATGTCATAAGTGCATAGTTATGTAGTTGTTTAATTGTATTCTTCCTAATTATGTTTTCTTAAACTGACAACAGCAAATTGAAATACAGACATTTTCTAGGTATTAAAAATGTCTCATTTTTATTGATAATGGTTATCCTTGTAATGTAATATTGCTAAACCCACTTAGTTTTTAGAATATTTGTTATTATGCACTATATTTGTCACGTTATATATGAAGTAAATAAAATTGATTTTTTCGGCTATCCCGGTGTGGGTGCACAATATGGTAAGCCTAACTGTGTTGCACTTGTAAAAAGAAAATATTTTCTCTATAGTGCCTCTATGAAAGTATGTCATTGCTTGTCTTATTGTAACTACTTTATTAAGGGAGACAATGATATGAATTATTAAAATCAAAATGTTTAGGAAAGATCAGGCAATTGTCTGAATCCAGTTGATACATATGGTTTTATCAGGTACACGCTACAGAGCGCTTTAAACGACAAAAACTTACCTTATTTTGAACATCCTCTATACGCATAAAACTAAAATTTCAATAAAAAAATACTATCCCAGCGCAGTTATTGAGGAAATATCCTTCATTTAAGTGAAAAAATCATAAAATTAGACAATTGGTTTAATAGATAATATCTAAATATTATTATTTAAAATTGACTTGCCTTTATTTTTATACTCCCCACATTTACTGTGGTGAGGGTAAATCAGCGGCGGCTCGTGCCAATTCAGAGAGGTAGTGCCAGAATGTGAGTCAAAATTTTAATTCGATACGAAATTGTAACCACTTGATCATTATGCTTTATTAGAGCTTTACGATAAGCCGAATTTAATTGAGTCTTTATGTTTGACTTACCAAGCATGGACAAGCTGAAAAAATTATTCATATGCACTTTAGATTTTTCATGGGTTTTAATTTTCTCCCATATATGGACAAGATCGTCCGTGCCTTTTTTGACCAAGTCTCGTCCCCTCCAAATAAAGCACATACAAAGCAAAACAGTTTGTTAACTTCTTCACAACCACTTATCCAACTGTTTTTATCATAAACATTTTTATTAAATTTACTACAACGGGATTTTTGTTCACTACCACTAAGTTTTTCAACTTTTAAATCGGGTTTTGGCCGTCCTAATTCATTAATTTGCAGTTTTCCTTCCAGCGAAATATTACTAAATGAAAGTGCCGATTTTATTCATTTTCAATAGTACAATATATTTTAACCATAAAAACAATGTCTATTTCAAAAGAACTCACACAAACTAATACACAATTTTCATTACCAAACCAACCAAACATTTAAAGAAAAAAGCCGACATTAGCGTCAGACGTACTGAAAACAAAACAAACACTGAACTACGAATGGAGATATCGGTAATGTGCCTGGCACAAATTCTGCTTAGATTTCGTATTTACCACGTATGGTAACGCCGAGCATAGCATTATCTCTGTCGCTCCATGCGTTGCTGGTAAGATTTCTCTCACTCTCTCGGAGCCAAGTAAGAAATGGCACGGTACATGGTTGCCAAATGTCCATACAGACTGTTCGCTTCGTTGCCAGCTCTCTTCGTGTGCTTTGGGTTGCATCATAAATGCACTTGTGCGCTGAAGCGCGGTTGCCATTTCATATAAAAGAGAGATAAAAAGACATCGGAAAAAAAGAATAGATTAAAAAAGTTTAGGAGATAAAAAATTATGTTTTTCTAGAAAATTAAGGTAGTGCCATGGCACTGTGGCACTACCCCAAAAGCCGCCACTGGGGTAAATGGAGGGTAAACTTCAGCACTGCTGAAGATAATTTTCTTACTAGTTTGACTTACAGTTTTGTTCAATGTGATATATCTAATCAAATTGGCCAGAATAACCACAACAGCATAGTTTAGTGCTTAAGTTTTATGTAAAAAATTTATTGAATCTTATGTTGTTATAGCTACTTTTTGAAATATGGGAAATAGCAGGGCTTACACACATAGGTAAACCTGCATGCCCGTGGCACACAAATCATTAATAAAAAAATTCTGCCCCTTTGAATCTCTATACATTTTTCCTTCCAGGATATTTCATATCCAACATTTGTTTTTCTACCTATTGCCAACTTTGCTACAAAACCATCCATTTCTGAAATTTAGCGTTTTTTGTGTGTCACCGCGTCCTGTTGTTGTTGTTGTTGTCATATTCTTGAATTGTTTTAGTGTGTAAAACTTGCAGTAAACATAATTATACAAAGATATAAAGTTTTAGCCGCAGTGACTGCAGTTTCTGAAATGGTTCAGTGACTATCTCTACGCTACTGACAACTAGCAGATAAACCTCTATGTGTAGGTCCCACTACTAGCTCCATCTAACAGTCAAATTCAAAATGACTTAAAAGAATCGTAAATTTTTATTCAATTATTACACTATCTAATATTGAGTAGAGTACATTCATAGCGTTTTCGGGTTACTGCACTTTTTCTGCACTAGCTTGCCCCGGGGCAGTTTGACTTATAATTTTCAGGTGGCTCTCGGTGAGTGCGGCATGTTCGACTTACGACCAAAGTTGCCCTCAGTGCGCACTCAGGGCAGTTTTCTTCCACTGACTTCGGGTGCAGTGTCAGTGCAATATGGCGGACTGTCAAGAAACGATGACAGGTTGCGAAAAAATGAAACTGTTCCTGTTTATGGAATTATTATCTTCATCATCATCTTCAGACGATGAAGAGTCATCAATTGCCATGCAGAAAACAAGAAAAAACTGTTGCCATTTTATTTTACGAGTATGATAAATCTGAGGTTATTATAATACCTGAAGCATTCGGCTTACCAACTGCACGAAAAAAGTGCACATCCCACTGGCACGGTGCCGGGTCGCACTGAGAGCGTGCATCGAGCGGCTAAGTTGAAAACGCTATCAGTATTGTCAATTAATACTTACAACCTATTACCTAGATCAGATTCCTTGGATTATCAATATCTAGTATCAACCAAAGTTACGGAGTTGACGCCAGAATCTAACCTTTTCTTTATAAGATGCTGTCTCTCAATTACCAAAGGGTAGGGTATTATTACTTATTTTTATCTAAACACCATAGCATAATATTTTCTTATGTCTTAGGCGAATGTATACACATTATATAAACATAAATATGTATAAAAAAAAATACAAACCTACTGCATTTACATTGTATATTTCATTTTTATGGTACACCTTCCATAACTATTAAATTATCCATAAACTATACATTAATTTAATTATTTACCTTACACCTTACTCCCAATAAAGGATAAAACAATATAATTTAACTATATAATTTAACTATCCAGTTAATTAAAGTATATTGTTCAATTTTATCTGCTTACAGTTCAATGTTTGCCTATTAAGTTTATACAATGAATAAATTAAATGAAGTTTAATATAAATACATACATACAACAAATGCCTTAATTATGTAGCTGCTACTCAGCTTGCTTAAGTCTTTGTGGGATATTAAACAATGGTAAATAAAGTACAGTCTTTCCAGGAAATCAAAAAAAAAAACTCACTATTGATATATTAAAGATCAGGTGTTACGTTTTTCCTACGAACGTACTTATTGAAATAGTCTGGTCGCCAGCATTTGCAGGATCCAGGAATAAGGAACCAGTCATAAAACAGTCGAACCTGGAAACAACCCAGATTGTCTATTCCATCGCAGTGCATTGGCTTTTGTGTAGTTACATCTACTGGTGCTGCTTGTAATCCTGCTCTTTTGTGTAGATATTGCTGATAATTCTAGAGAATAAATAATATTTTATTAGTACTTACGTTAAAGTACATTATTTAAATAAATATGGACTAGTCACTAGACCATGGTTACTATAGATCATCAAAATGTTGATGTTAGTAGTAGGTATATCTTGGTAACTAGTTAGTTACCAAGATAATAATAAGAGATTAGTAATTTGCAAATAACGGTGTATACCAATGTTTGGATAAATATGTCAAAATAGCAGATTTAACAAATGTACATATGTAAATCTTCAAGTTGGGAGAAAATGTGTTAGAAACAAAAGCAATAGAATTGGTTTTGAGGCAGGTTCAACCGCGTACTTCAGGACTGGTCTGGTGGTCCCCTATTGGTCTAATTATTCATACTGTACAGTGCTCGTGTGGGTTAATTATTGAATAATGATAGCATATTATAAGATTATATCGATCTGAATTAATTAATTCTTGGTCGGCGTCGCTCCATATTTATTATACCCATGCGCCCCATATTCCACAAAAAAATATCTGTAACTCGCAAAAATACACATTTTTATTAGACATATTTCGAGAGCTCTAACCTACAAATCTGAAAATATGGACATCTTCTGAAACCGCATGAAGAATAATAATCAGGCCCGGACTGAGAAACTCGGGGCCCCTAGCCACTTGACATTTGGGCCCGCCACTATTTTGTAACTATTTTGGAAATTTAGCTAATTAAATGCACTAGTGGAGAACATATAATTTTTAATCGACTTTAATGCCTTTAATAAATATCAGAATAATATAGCCTGTTACTATAGTTACGTTATTCTATAAAATGTTTTCTCTGCGCAAAAGAACAAACGACGTCATCATAGTCTAGTCAATTGACTGCATTATTTCTGACTATGTACATTACAGAGAGTCCGTTCTGCTGAGCAGTTTGACGCTGGCGTACACAATAGTATTCGGAGTGCAATTCCTACGTTTGGATAAATGCCCAAAAAAACTTTTTTCCGATAAGTATTTGTATAGCTTCAGCAATAAAATAAATATTTATTATAATATTATTTTCGATAAAACTTTTTGATTAGGCAAGCCAGCTTTTAAGCGTATGTAAATATTCAGCCACCGGAGCCCCTAGGCCGGGGCCTTGCATGCCTAGGCAGAATCCGGCACTGATAATAGTGTTCTAGTATTGTATTACATAGGCAACCTGTTGGATTTACACAATTAGTTATAAATGTTAACTAAGGCCTAACTCACACGGACCACTTACTTACATTGTCACTTTAGTGATGAGTCGTGATTTCAGTAACGTGATTTTGGAACGTTCCTTTTACATCACGTTCCGGAACGTTCCAAAGTCTGTCGGAACGACGTGACTCGGTACGGTTCACGAGGCGATCGTCCAGCATAAAATTCCCTACCGGCAAACGTTCCAGTACGGTTGCAGAGAATACTTGGAGTCTATATTAGTCTATATAAGACAGTTTAGTACGCACTTCTTTAGATTTGTTTGTAAGAATGATCACGTTATAATACGTAGATAATACTAATTTGGACAGGGAGGGGGTGGGAACGTGAAATAAGTAAAAATATAAAAATTGCTTTGTTACAAAAAACAAAAAAGTTACATACGAATTTTTATGTTTCGATGTACCTACCGGACAAATCTTGATCGAACGTTCGCACAGAAATTATTTTATTTTAGAGAATATACAAGAAAAATCCATAACGCGTAGTACAGCCTATAGGAGTTAATTATAGTACTTTCCTAGTAAATTGTATTCGTCCTGTAAATTAGCAGCACTATATACTATAGTAAATTCTTCTATAAAAATTTCCCCAAAAAAATATGTTACTTATGTATACTTTGTTGTTTTGAGCTGCGATGCTTAGAAATTGCAAATCAAATCGAATTGGCTAATTTCCAACTTTCTGCAACGGAACGAACATTAGCGACAATTGGCGCAGTGAGCTTCCAACCTGCGAAATCACGTGATTTTGTACGGTACGATAACTTTCGGTACGCCAAGCAAGCACTATTGGAGCCGCGCCGTTCGTGAACGCCAATCGTTCCGAAATCACGTGATTTCGGAACGTGATTTTTTCGGTACGATAACGTTCGGTACGGTCCGAAAGAGGAACGGTTTTTCTCATCACTATGTCACTTACTTGCGTTTATTTTGTGGTTCTGCTGTGATCCAAACTGACCACGCGCGAACCACCACCACCGGTTGGTGGTTGATTGCAGTCCGTATTAACCACGAAAAAACACGAACAAACCACACCAGAAAATGGATTTTGCAAAGGAAGCATTGTTGTGGCTCCTTTTACGTCGAAGAAGACGACGTCGCCAAAATAAACATTTTTGGATCCGCTCCCCGACATATCAAGAAACTTCTTGGAAAAATTTGATGTTAAAAAATTTGAGGTCTTTGCCCCGACATATCGTTTTTTTTTTCACTGACATATCCCGACATATGCCTAAAATCGAAATACACTGATCGTCATATCAAGAAATTTTGTGGGTTTTTGCCGCCAAACTTAGACTTTGAATAACTTTGAGGTATTTGCCCCGACAAATCGGTTTTTTTTTCACCGCCATATTCCGACATATGCCCAGAATAGATTTCCACTCCCTGATATTTGAAAACGAGTTTTGTTTTTTTTGCTTTTTGGACCTTGAATATCCCCGTTTTTAACCGACTAATGAGCCGAGATATCGCATTAAAAGCCCAACGTTGTGCAATGTCATGGGTCTGCCGGTGTCACAGTAATTATGTTTCTTGCAACGCGCCCGCTTCAAAAATGCATGCGCAGTCGTGTGGTTGCTAAGTCGCACCCGTCTGCGTTGAGATCAACCACCAACACCGACTTTTTTGTGGATGATAAACTTATAATTTAAGGCACTCAATATCATAACACACAACGCGACTGCATTCTACAAGGCTCGAGGTCACACTGCCAGTGCCATGAGGACAGGTATGACCAATGGGTTTATATCCTCAGCCCCCCCCCCACATTCAAAATTTCAAAATTTTCTCTTGGCAAAGTTTTCTGCAGCAAACCAAAAGTTTTGTGCGCCTTTCGTTTCGGAGTTATAAACAATTTTCTAAAGGTGTGGCCGAGGACATGCCAGCCCCCCACTTTTTAATTTCGATTTTTCTAATGCCAAAGTTTTGTGCTTGGTTTGTGCTGCTTTGTGCCGCAAACTAGAAGTTATAACTAAAAAGCTATATAACAATATTTAATAGGAATTCAACGTGTCCATTATTCAAGTACAAAGAAAAGTTCACCGACTTCCGATAAAAAATTGTTGAATAATTTCTAAGGTATACCGGGTGATTCAATTTTTCGCTTATTAGTGGAGATATAGCCTATGTTTAAATTTGGCAAAGTCGTATTTTTGTGTTAATCAATTATCTGAAAACAAATTTAAGCTATCATTTTTCATTTTGGATATATCCACAAAAAACTGAAATGTTAAGAAACAAATAAAACAAACATTCTACAGGTACTTTTTAACAAGGAATGCTGTGTCATTTTTTAATTTGAAATAACGTCAAAGATGGCGGCCTAACCATGGCCAACTTTTGTTTTTGTTATGGGCGCCATGTTGAATTTTGGCATTTTCCGATAGTCGTCTTTTTTTCTCATTTCCGCAATGTATAACATGTTACCATTCTTTTTTAAAATAATGGTATAATAATCAAAAAACCTTCAGGTACCCAACTGGAGCTTGGTTACAGACCGCCTGAGTCGTTGCCAAGCAGCGCCAACAAAATGCACTTTGATCAAGCGGCGCCCTCAGCGTTAGGTTTGCCATTTAACCAAATAAACCTTAATTGTGGTTGATTGTGGATGTAAAATGCAGTTTACCAATAAGGAAAAGCGTGATATAATAAGGGTTTATTATTGTTCTCTTAGAAATATCGCATCGTACAATATTCCTAGCATTTGACGAAATTAAGCTGACTATGGATCGTTTAGTAAACCCTGCAATTCTTATAATCATCATGGAAATGTTGAAACTGATCAAAGAGGTATTTTGGAAATGGTAAGCGGGAAGTAGCCCTTAATTTAGAATTGCCGCAAACACGTGTTTGCAGACCATTACAAACAAAGAAATTGAAACCGTCCAAACCCCACACAAGTCAAACTTTGCAATTGTACAAAATTATTTAAATCAACAATTTCCAAATCACTGGATTGGTCATGGTGGAGTGGTGGATCCCCTAATTTAAGTCCTCTGGCCTATTTTCTTTGGGGAACTGTGAACGACGAAATTTATCACGATACTCGCAGAAGTATCGACGATCTGCGGGATCGAATAACAAATTCGGTCAATGCTATTCCGGGAAGGACAGTTAGAAGAGCATAACAACATGTAGAAAAGTGAGCACGCTTTTATGCCTTCAAGAAAATAGCAGCTAATTTGAGCATTTACTTAAAAAATAATCTTCATGTTGTATAATATATTGATTTCCGGGTGGAAACCGCGTTAAGGACTTTGAAGCAGTCGACGTTTCGCGCTCTGTTGCAAGAGGCATCTTCAGGACTAAGTTATCAAACCAAGCGCTAAGAAGATACTGTTGGATACTGTCGTCTGTTGGGGCGGGTCTTTATATATGAGGGGACTGGTGTCACCAGATGGTTGTTGGGTGGGGGTAACGTAGTGGAAGGGGTGGGGTTAACAGGTGGGGGTAACGTAGTGGAAGGGGTGGGGTTAACAGGTGGTGGGCCAACAGGTAGAAGCGGTTGGGACAGGACTGATTTCCAGGTATGATGTAAGTGAAAACCATCATTTCTATTGATATTGGAGGGGTGTTTTAGGATTTCTATTGATTCACGGATCCTTCTAGGGTAGTAATGGGATTCACGGGCGAGGACTTTGGTTTGTGCAAACGATCTCTTAATTTTGCTTTTAAATTTGAGATTTTTTGCAATAAAAGGGTATTAATTGAATGTAGCTGCAGCATACGAACAGGACATAACGATAACTAAAAAGGGAATACACAGCCAAAATTGGTCAGAATTGAACAATAGACAATAACTTACAATTTTATTTTTGGATTTATAAATCCTTGCTTCATACACTGCATAGTAAAATCATATATCAATACATGCAGTAAAATATCCAAGAAATGACTTAAATTAGAAAATCGGTACGAAGCAGCAAAAACGACGATTTTTGTGCGTTTGAACGGGGAGGTATGTATTCTCTTTTTAGTTATCGTTGTCCAGTTCGTATGCTGTAGCTACATTCAATTAATACCCTTTGACTGCAAAAAATCGCAAATTTAAAAGGGAAATTAAAAGATCGGTACGATTTACGAAGTTCGTTGCTGAACTTTCTAGGGTGCGTTCCGCACCCGTTTCGGCACCCTTAACGGCCAAATACGATTGAGGCGAGCCAATTGCGATTGAGATGTCAGCATTATTTGACGCTTGACATAAATCTCGCCAATCTCGGAAAACAAAAAATTATTAAAAGTTTGTGATCTTGTGTTTTCATAACGACACTGAAAGCGGTTTTGTTATGAGTTATAACGAACGCAAAGTAGACAAATTAATTATGCTCAACTACTAAGTGCGAAATAAGAAATAAAATATTGTGTTTTCCCTGCAATTATCAGGATCTTTTAGCTTTTAAAATTAATATACAGTGGAGCGTCGATAATCCGAGGTATGTATGTGTATGTATGCTGGGGTGCAGGCTTTTCCGCGCAGCTCCTAGGCCACAGTTGGCCCTTTGAGCTTTCCCCTCACTACTGTACAGTAATATCGACCACCAGAGATGTTCAACTGGTTGCCGGGCCCCACGGTTTTTCGTCTCTTCCGAAAGAGGGCGGACGAATTTTCGGCTGGTCCTGAGGGTGAACCCCGGACCTTCTAGTCAGTAGGCCAACGCTCTACCACTAGAGCCATTCGCCCCGCAAATCCGAGGTAATTGAGACCGAAGGTGGTTCGGATTATCAAATTGTAGGGATTATCAAATATTACAGGTAAGTATATAAAAAATACAATACAAAAGTAATATATTTTTGAAAACAAGGAATTGACAAAGATTGCTGTTACTCGGTTACTCAGTGATTTAATTTTATTATTTGTTTTTTTAGTGTTAGGATTAGCGAACGTTTTGATTACCGGGGTTCGGATTATGGACGTTCTACTGTACATATTTCGGATACACCTGTATACATATGTTACAACTCACATATTACATAGGTACTGATTTATTTTTCTATCTATTCTTTGTGTCGAAAGAAATAGTTCTCCATGCACGCGTACCTACATGTTTCCCAAATATATTTATTTCATTGATAACACCCTGCATAAGTTGATTAACCAGACAAGTACGTGAGTCAACCCACCAAATCATAACAATTTTATGTGATACACCACATTTTGATTTTGGTAGTATATTGTCAATAATTTTTTATGTATGAATTACCTGGAAATCTTGCACTGAAGGAGGTTGTGATGCGCTTACAGGATTCCTTTGAGGATTACCCAAATCAGCTCTGGATAGCACAGTGTCTGGGTAATAAATTTCAGCTACTAATAAGCTAGACCATCGTGGCGATGACAAGCAGCCCCCGTCCAAGTAATGACATTTTGATTGAAGGCATCTACAAAACCATGTTATACCTTAAAACATACATCACCCATTCAAAACATACCTGGATATTTCAACAGTTTGTGTAAAGTATCCCTCGTACGGTATCTGAACGACATATCTCCAAATGCCTTGATAATTTTTTGCAAATACTGGCGTCACATAGTCTACTTCAGCAGGACACGGTGTTGGTGGCCCTTGGTGACGCGCCGGGGTGTCATCTCTTCGCTCAATTGGAAGCTGGGATGACGATTGGGAAGAGGAAGATGAGGAGGAATCTCCATTTATTGCTTTGTAGAGCATACAGAAAACACCTCCTTGATCGCAGAATTTTCGGCTTTGTCTAGGCGGTACTGTTGTCTTCGTTTCAATTTTAGTCTTTTCGGTTGGTGCGTGTTCAGTAGACCGCTTGACACGCTCATTTGTTTTGTAAGGCGATGATATACTGTAAAATGCAAAATTAAGTCTACTTAATAATAATAATAAATAACTTTTATCTACGACTCGCATATAATGAGTTCATTGCATACGTATCTATGACTATATAATCCCCACCATTATACGCGCCAATGAGTATAAGGACACTAGCGTTGTATAATAATGACAGTTCGTTCAAATAATGACCTGATTATTTAAACGAACTGTCATCATTATACAACGCTAGTGTCAAAACCTATGTGGATGACAGTTATTTGACAGTTTGCCTCGCCATCATTGACAAATACATTTAAAATATTTTGCATAAAATGGACTTTATGAGTAGATAAAACGTCGTATTTGACTTGCACATAACGGATATAAATCGCGAGCATGAAGTTTACACGCGAGCCGTAGGCGGGCGTGTAATCATGCGATGCTTAATTATGTGCTCGTCAAATAATATACTATTATCTACGACTCACATTTAATAAGTTCATTGCATACGTATCTATGACTATATGATACCTACCTTGATACACACGAATGATTATGATGACAGTAGCTTTGTATAATAATGACAGTTCGTTTGAATAATGACTTCATTATTCAAACGAACTGTCATCATTGTACGAACGTACTGTCAAAGTTTGTCAAAACTTACGTGGATGATAGTTATTTGACAGTTTGCCTCGCCACCATTGACAAATACATTTAAAAGATTTGATATAAAATGGAATTTATGAGTCGTACATAAAAGGTCGTATTCGACTCGCACGCAACGGATATAAATCACTTCATGCTCGCGATTTATTTCCTTAATTATGTGCTCGTCAAATAACATACTATTATGTCCTACTAGATCATCATAAAGGGACATTTTACATCTTCGACACGGTATAGAAAATGCTACTTTATGTACACTCAGGTGTACACTTTATGACAATTCATTGTCTGTGTGAATCTGTAATGTCACTCAATTCAGTATTGTTTGTTTCAATTTCACTCCGTAGAAACGCATGTCATTTGATTACTTCAAAATATTTATTAATATTATTCTAACTGGAGGAACAAAACCAGGTTGTAGGACATACATTGTTACCACGGGCATTCATTTGTGTTTATACCCTCGGGCGACAGTTTCAACTTAAACTTTTTAAACGGTTATCCTCGGGCATAAAGATCCATTTAACGCCCTTGGTAAATAAATAACTATTCTGCGATTTCACTTCAATCGGTCGGTTGTCATTAGAAATGACCGTTCTAGTCCAACGATCAGGGGACGTGGAATCGCCAAAAATTAGAAGAATCAATTATACTAAAGTTGTCATTCTTTTTCTCGTATAGGTTTCCGAATCCTTTTGATGGTAGGTTAGGTTCGCTACAATGTGGAATTTTAAGTTTTAGTGAGTGAGATTCGAGGCATGAATGATTAAAGTCGGTCAGCCACAATTGTTTGATGTTGTGCATTAATTATAATTTTTTCCATTAACCTAGATTCTAATAGTATATTATTTGATGACAGTGTGGGGCAAATTTTGCTCATGAGTAGAGTATTGAGTAGATTAGTGAATACTTTTTTTACGTTTTTAGTTTTGAGCAGATACTCAATACTATTTTTTTCGGTGACTATCGAGTATCTACTCAATACTCTAATTATTTTTGTAGGGTAGAGTACTCAATATTCACCAAAAAATGAGTAATGAGTATCTACTCAATACTCAAATTAAATTTTTTAGAGTAGAGTAGTGTACTCTGCACTCACCGAAAAAAAATAGTATTGAGTATCTACTCAATACGCAAATTAAATTTTGTTTGGAGTAGGCTGAATATTAAGTAGCCTAATATCCACCGGAAAAAAATTAATATTTAGTATCTACTCAATACCAAAATTGCAAAATATTGAGTACTGAGTATTGTACTCAGTATGAAATGAGTAGAGTACTAATGTATTGAAGCAACGGGGTTTCAGCGTGCCAGAGTTGCTACGTGTGGAGTCAATTTATTGGGTCTGCATTTATCGAGCCATGCGGCAACATGAAAATATTTGTGTAGCGACACCGACCAGCGCACAGTGTGATAAATTCCTAAAAACCTGGTCATATTTTATTATTTATCAAATAAACAGAATTGACCCCACATAACAAACCTTTGACCAATCGCGCATAAGAAACGTAAATTTAAAAAAATTGCGCCAAACCGGTTAGGAATGGTATCAGTTCAAAGCTCGGATTTGTCGAATCGTGTGTTGGATACCACTGCGATTGTAGTTTTCTGTGGGCTTGTTGATAATAACCTCTTTATTATTGTGAGATGGAGAGTGTTCTTGAAGGTAAGTACGTTTTGAAAGTTATTCTTGCAGTTCAATAATTTAACATGTTTTTTGCAACATTTATTATAACGCAGCAATAATTTTATATAGTTACAGTTTTTAATATTTCCCGCATATCCCCGGTGAGATTTATAGCGCATTTGAAAGATCAGACCCTGTAGTATTTGTATATGTAGACAGTTTCTCCTCATACTTCCTCAAATTGAATTAGTGTTTATTTTTCGAATATAGTACATACATTTTACGTATACGCTATAGATATTGTTGAGGTATGAACATTTTTCTATGCCCAAAAATGCGCGAAAAAAATTTTAAATTTTTAATTGCTAATCTTGTTGATAAAATTGCTGAAGTGTCATTTGATTTTGTGGCATGTGTGCCTGGACATGGAAAGGGGCCAATTCCAGAGCAAAATGAATTTAGGTTTACAAAAAAGTTTAATAAGCCTGGTTTCGCCTTAATGACTAAGAAAACATTTTCGTGTATCGCGGCGCAGGTAGATGCCGGCAACTTGTCTCTTATAATTTCCAGGAACATATATTAGGATTTAGAGAGTATGTCATATCTTTTATATTTTTGTAGGTTCGAGCAGCGCTCACGTTCTTCTGAAAAGAAGACAATTATTTGAAATGATGCAAGACGAAAGAAAGCATAACAATAAAAAACCATAAGATTTTTTATTAAAAATAATATCTGGTTGGACGGTGAGATATCATTTCCTAGTACCAGTATTTCACAGACAAGAGATACTTCAACTGGAGGTCGTCCCAGAAAAGATTTTGCTAGCATTAGTGAACGATCGAAAGGAAGAAGAACAGAAGATGTTTCGAACATCATTTCGATCACAACTTAGTTCTGCTGAGCTGATATTTGCAACACCAATGAACTTAAGAGCAGAAGGCCAGAGTGCCAGAGCTTACGTAGTTAAGGATGTAACCGCTTCACCGTGAAGAGAGTCCAGATATAAATCCAGTGAAACTTCACTAACAGCAAGCGAAGCGTTGGCGATGATAGTCGGAGGGAGATTATCAGTCTCGATATAAGATTTCATAAGAATTTTTCTAATTGCATCTTACTTCCTCCATATTATCGTGTGATGATTTGCTGAACAACAATGTTACCCCGATCAACAGTCAATCACAATTATACATAATAGTAGAGAAATAAATTTACAATAATTATTAGATCACACCACCCAGAGACATTCAAAATATATATGAAGTAGTACAGCACATTACATCTGAAAAACAAGTTTACACTGGGTGGCTCGTTTTTTAGCTTTATTTTAATTTTATCAAAATGCATGGCCCCGCAAAAGTAACCCACCTATGCCACCTTCCCACCTGCAATTTTTTTCCGATCGGTCATTATCTTCTGTTCGAAATTTTACCCTTTATGTTCGCTATTTTAATCAAAATGACGGGTTAGGATAATTTGGCACTAGTGCTTTTTGAATGCGCTCAGACGGATGTTTGATGACCAACCCTTAGCACACCTATCTCAAAAACAAGGACCCCGATCAACATGAAACCTTTGCTACCTCACTAAAATGGGTGCGCTGATTACAAATTTACATAGGAAAAGTGTTATAAGGAGGTGCACAGCTTCAGTATAAGTCATAAGCTGTCTTTGGGGATGAACGTAACGGGGGTGGGGGAAAGGGTGAAAATGAGCGTTTAAACCATAAATTCAGCAAGTAATCACCCATACAACCTTTCCACCTAGTAATTTTTGCTTCGATCGGACAACATCTTCTGTTCGTTTTTTATCACTGAATGCTAGGTATTTTAAACCGAAATGGCTTTAGAAAACACACTAGTTCTTTTTTAATGCGCGTAGACGAACGTTTTGCTATCAAAAAGGACCTGGAAAGCAAAGCTGCATGATTGTGAAGATTTCGCGCATAACCCCCGATAACAATTGATGATGCCTACGTAACAAGCTTCACTGTAGCTTCACCAAGCTTCTGCCAGTCAAGTTGGGTTGGGGGTAAGGCTTGGTTGGATCCCACAGTGCGATCACGTCAACGTAGTGGAATCTTGGATCTTGGTATGTTGGTAATTGGTATCATCCTAATTTAGTGCACGTGGCGACATATAGAAAATGGTAAATGCATGGTTCAACCGCACATTTTTTCTCTTTCTTCCATCCCCAAAGACGGTTTGTGACTTAAACTTAAGTTGTGTGTACCTTCTGGCCCTTTTTGATAGCAGAACGTTCGTCTGAGCGTATTAAAAAAGCACTAGTGTCAAATTTCCTAAAGCCATGATTTGGATTAAAAAGGTGTTGTACCTCGATGTTGGTAGTAAAACTCGTGTATAACCAGTAACTATTATTTATTATGTAACACCAATATTTCACTATTATAACAGTTAACTCAGAACATTAGATATATCGATATTAATTGGATCATACACCTCTCAATCGCTATCACTGACTAACTGTCCGGAATCCCGTTCATCGTCTCGGCTGGTACCTGGTGCCGACCGGTCTCCATGCTGATTCACAGGTCGCCACATTCCCTCCATTTTTTTCAATCTTAAAGGTGAGACCCTTGAACTTTGGATGTCTTCAGATTCGTCCAGATCCTGGTGTACCATAGTGGAGCCTGCTGACGTCGGGACCACATCGTTGCTGGTTGTCTGAGCTAAAACTAAATTATTATCCCCCGATCCATTGTCGCCCACTCCCGGTAGCTTTTTGGCATGCGATAAGTGTCGTTTGTATGTCTTTCCATCCTTGGTTACTGTCAATTCGTTTCCCTGCCTTTCGATTACCTCATATTCGTCTTTGCCGAATCTACTAACCAATTTGTTTGGTAGTATCATATTTTGTAGCAACACCTTGTCACCCTTGATGACTTCGCTTTCTTTAGCTCTTCTTGCTGTATTATCCCTCTCTTTTCCTTTGTGCTTGTTAATCGTATTGCTGTCTTTTGCTTCTTCGTCTCCCTGCTCGTTCACTAGATCATTTACTGACGGTATTTTATCTCTGATGCTTCTTCCGAACATCAGTTGAGATGGAGATTTCCCTGTTACACTATGAGGTGTTACGTTATACATGAGCACAAATTTCCGTAACTCTTCTTTGTAGTCGGTTCCGTTAGCGTAAGCAATTTGAAGTCGCTTCAAAATTGATTTATTCCTATTTTCCACTTCTCCGTTTGCTTGAGGCCAATATGGTGTCGTCTGTACCAATTTTATATTGTTATCTTCACAGAATTTCTTGATCTCCAGACTCACGAACTGCCTTCCATTATCTGCTCGAATACTTTTTGGATACCCTAATCGGCAGAATAATTCTGACAGATGCTGAATGATGATCGTAGATGTTGTTGACCTTAAAAAGTTTAGTTCTTGGTACCTGGAGTAGTAATCGATGATAACTAGCACCATATCTTTATTGGGCAACGGTTCCATCAAATCCATGGGTGGCACTCCCAAGGCCCTTCAGGAAAATTATGCCTGGACATTGGAGGTGGCCTATTAGGTCGTGAAACTAATAGGCAATCTCGACAAGCTTTAACAAATTTTTCCGGTTCTTTATCGATTGTAGGCCACCATACTTTTGCTCTCAACCGCCGTTTCATTACCGTCTCGCCGGGATGTCCTTCATGTGCCAATTCCAGTACTTGATCCCGTAATTTTTTTGGTATAACAATTCGACTGCCTCTAAGAACTACTGGTCCCAAAGTTGATAGTTCGATTCGAAACGGAAAATATATGTTCTTATTTACTGATGCCCACTTGTCGTTGTCTATTATATCTACAATTTCACTTAGGTCTGCATCTAATTTACTTTCCGAGATGACGTGAAATTTTCAAGGCCTTCGGAGTGTTTCGTTCCAGTATAGAAAAGACATGATGTTCGTTTTCTTTGTCGAAAGTAGGTTGTGGTGTAGTTTGGCATAGTCTTGACACCGAGTCTGCTATATTTTGTTTTCCCGGCATATAGATTACTTTAAATTTGAAGGATTGTAAGCGAAGTATCCATCGTTCAATGCGGGCTGGAGGCTTTGAACTTGGTCGGAATATCGCCTCCAATGGTTTGTGATCCGTTACCAATTCAAATTCAAGACCCGCTAAATAAAAATAAAATCTTTCTACGGACCAAACTAACGCGAGACTCTCCTTTTCTGTCTGTGAGTATCTGCGCTCCACATCAGATAAACTCTTACTCGCGAAAGAAATTACTCTGGGATTTTCATGATCGTCAAACTGTAACAACACGGCCCCTAAGGCTACTGGACTCGAATCTGCTACTAGACGCGTTCTTTTTGTTGGGTCGAAATATGCTAATGTTGGAAGTATTGCCAGAGCTTTTTTGAGTTGCACAAAGTGTTGTTGGTGTTTTTCTTCCCATTCGAATTTCTGGTCCTTTTTTATTAGTCGTCGCAATGGTTCGGTCATGGTTCCTAGATCTGGAAGAAACTTCCCTAGATATGTCACTAGTCCCAAAAAGCTCCTGACTTCTTCTTTCGTAGCTGGCGCCCTAAACTCCAAAATGCTCTTCACTTTCGCTTCATCTGCGTCTATACCATTGCTCGATAGTTTGTGGCCCAAAAACTGTAGATCTTGTACTTTAGTAACACATTTTTGTTTGTTTAGATGCACGTTATATTCCTTAAAAATGTTTAGTACTTGGTCAAGACATTCGTCATGCTCACGTTCGCTATTGCCATAGATTATTATGTCGTCTAGGTAATTTAAACAATTCTTACATGGAGACAATATTCATTCAAAAACCCGCTGAAATATCTCTGGTGCTGAATTTACTCCAAACATCAGCCTCTTGTAGCGGAACATACCTTTGTGGGTGATGAACGTTGTTATGGGTCTGCTTGCTGTGTCTAGTTTCAGCTGATGGTAGGCATTCACAAGGTCCAATCTGGAGAAATATTTAGCGTTCCTTAGTTTTGTCATAAACGAGTCAAACGTAGGTAGTGGATAAATCTCTCTCAAAATAGCCTCGTTTGCTCGGCGCATATCGACGCATATCCGAATGTCACCATTTTGTTTAAATATTACAACAATAGGAGATATCCAAGCGCTTGGACCATTTACTCGTTCAATAATATCGGCTTGTAGTGCCTCTTCTAATTTTGCTTCTACCAGGGCTTCAACAGATCCAGGCCCCTACGCACTGGTTGTTGTACGGGTCTCACTCGATGATCTATTGTAAGTTTGACCATTGTGTCCTTTACCTTTGGAAATACCGTGTGTTGGTCTATTCGGTTGATCGTTAAGCCCAGTTTTAAAACTCCCTGCTTTTTAGCAGAGTCCTTTCCTAGCAGGGAAATGTCTCCGTGGTTGACTACATACCAAGTTGTTATTATCTCCTTGGAACCTGGGACGCTGGTAGTTGTCTGGAATCTAGCATGAACATCCAGCGATTTCCCTGACCCATACGGTTTTAACACATCATCTGTTTTTAAGACAACATCCCACACCGCCGCATTCTTCTCCATAAGTAACTTCCAGTCTTCCCCTTTTATAATATTTACTTTTGATCCCGAATCGATCAATAATGTTATAGGAACTCCTCCTACTGAACAATCCAGTAGATCATCGTTACTGTCCTTCCGTGGGAATTGTTGTGCTTCGCTTATCTTGAAACATTCAAACTTCGAACTCTTTGTGCTATCAGTTTCCGGATCTGAATTTTCAGTTTGCACACTATTGACTGGTTTAAAGCGTTTTCCTTTTGAGCCCATATAGTTGTTAGGAGCTGACCTTTTGTTTTTATTTTTAGATCTGCAACAGGTAGCAAAATGTCCTTGGTATCCACAACTGTAGCGTTTTTCCTTCCTCCCAGGGCAATTCCATGAATTGCTGTTGTGATCTGTTTTCCCACATCTGGTGCAGGAGGTGTTTCGCCGAAAAGACAGCTTGTTTACACTTAACCCTGATGTATTGGGTGCGCTCGATTGGGTGTGAGATGAGACATTCATGGCACTGGACTGATCACGTATTTGTTCATGTACCAAACACAGTTCCGTTATTTCTTCCAGGGTCCTTTCTTTCTCCAATAATTTTTTTTTCAATTTTAATGAAGCCCAGTCGTCGATGATCTTGTCTTTGATGTTAATTTCCAGAGCCTCTTGAGCGCTTTTCCCGAACGAGCATTTCGCAGCTTGATTGCGAATTTTCAACAAAAACTTATTGAATGTGTCTCCCTCGCCAGGTTTTATGTTTCGGAAAGTATGCCGCTCGAATGTTGAGTTTTGTTTAGGTGAAAAATACTCCGTCAATTTTGTAACAAGAATTTAAAAAATATCCGTGCCTTCTTCTGGTTCGGATGTAACTATTGCACCGGGAATATTATATGCAACTTCTTGTAACTGTTCACTGCCGAAATGTAAAAGCTTATTTCTTTTCTTTGTAGGAACTGTTATTTCTTCCGCAGCTAAATAAAGTTGAAATGAGCGCAGCCATTTTTCCCAATCCGATCTGATCAGCGCTCTGTCAATATTATCGCACAAAAATGGTTTTGTGCCTGGATTTGCCATTGTTATTTATGTTTGTTAGGGGTTATACCTCCTATCCGGCCCAAACGCCACTTTTATCTGTACTTTCTGTTGGTTGTTTCTGACACACAGCCTCTTGTTTTATAGGTTATCTGCCCTTTTAATGTTTTCTTTCTTTAAACTCATCTATTTCGATTCGTGCTCGATCTGATTTGTTTTGGCACCTAGCCTTTCGTTATATCGGTTCTCTGCCCTTTTTTTTAACAACCATTAGTACAGTATTACTGGTTTTAAATTACTTTTCTTACCTTGGTTCGATAATAATCCTCGTCGCCACTGTGGTACCTCGATGTTGGTAGTAAAACTCGTGTATAACCAGTAACTATTATTTATTATGTAACACCAATATTTCACTATTATAACAGTTAACTCAGAACATTAGATATATCGATATTAATTGGATCATACACCTCTCAATCGCTATCACTGACTAACTGTCCGGAATCCCGTTCATCGTCTCGGCTGGTACCTGGTGCCGACCGGTCTCCATGCTGATTCAAGGGTCGCCACAAAAGGAATAAAAATTGAACAGAAGATTTTGTCCGATCGGGAAAAAAATTTAGCAAGTGGAACGGTCTCATGTGTAATTAGGTCTCAACGGTCTCAACGTAATTAATTGGACGAGGGGATATATAGAAAATGGTTGAATTTATGGTTAAAACGCTTATTTTCACCCTTTCTCCCACCGCCATTAGGTTCATCCCCAAAGACGGCTTATTATTAATACTGAAATTGTGTATTCCTGGCCCTCTTTGGTCATAAAACGTCCGTCTGAGCGCATTAAAAAAGAACTTGTGCAACATTTTCCAACGCCATCATTTTGATTAAAATAGCGAACATAAAGGGCAAAAGTTTGAACAGAAGATAATGTCCGATTGGCAAAAAACATTGCAGGTGGGAAGGTGGCAAGGGTGGGCAACTGCGGGACAAGGCATTTTGATAAAAAATAAAGCTAATAAACGAGCCACCCTAGTGTACACCTAATGACTAAATGTGGCTGTGATGGTAGCTCTGGTCACAGTCAATACAAACAAGTATTTGACAATCCAACAGATTCGGATGAAAGTGTCTTCTTTACCTCATGTGTTCCATTGCAACTTATACGCGGTGAAATAGAATCTGATCAAAAAATTATTTTCTGGCAAAATCGTAGGCCATCGTCCACCAGATATTGTAGCCCTATAAAAAAGCGATTTGTTCACGGTACTACTGACAGACCGGGCCGCTGGCAGACCTCACGAGGCGGTTCCATAGAACTGTCTTGTTTCAAGTCCAACCGATTCCAGGTTTCTGGTTGACCTAGTCAGGAAAGGCGACCAAGGCAGTAATAGACGTGAGGGAGGGATACCAGGCATCTGGTGCTCGACCGGTGACTCATCTCGGGGCCTTCGGAAGTTGGCCATAATGAGTACTTAACGATCTGATATCTAGTATATCCGAATAGGGATTAAGGCAATTGCGGATAGACGCTATAGACCACATGACGTTTATACCCTTCTTGATGTGGAGCTACCCTACCCCACATTTGTGGGTAATGAGGCGCCGCTGAGGGAGATGACATGTGGTAGAGTTCTCGGCTTAAGCGTGCTCGACGGTGCACCCATCCTCCGATGAAAGGGTAACCTTTCTAACCTCGATGGGTACGGATAACGCGTGAGCGTTCCGGGCGGTGACTCGTCAAACGTGGATTCCGGAAGGTTTCCGACACGAGTACTTGGCGTTGCCAAGGCTGTGGGATGCACTAACTCTTCGGTGTAGACCCCTAGAACCACCGGGGGCTACCCTATACCATGGTTCCTATGCCGTGGGTGAATGGCCGCCCTTCTACGGTGTGTACAGATGTTGAGTAGAGGTTCGCGCAAGTGGCCTCGCCGGCGACTCGTCCAACGGTGTCGGGGCAGCCCGACTAACACGAGTACCGAGGGGAAGGAGGGCCCCCATGGCTGGTCTGTATTGTGCGAGGTCTTAATTGTGTCTTGGGAGCCTGCGAGTGATGGTACCTTAGGTGCAGACAAACAACAACTTAGTTAGTGGATTTATAACTGCCAGCCATGGCCTCTTTCATCTGGAGTACGGACTCTCGGGGGCAGCTACATGTTTCCTAGGTGGTGTATACTGGATGCTGTATGGCGAAAGCTGGGTCAGCGAGCCGACCCCTATGGGGCGGTGGTCCTTATTCATGGTACTACTGACATAATATACACAAGAGTTACACAGACCTCGCCCTTTTGCACTAACAATAAGGAAATGGCAGAAACTAGATGCAAACGAACATTGTGAAATATCTAAAAATAAACGGCAACTTCAATATGTGTTTAAACAACAGTTAGGTCGTCTTGTGGATCGTCCGAAACCAAACTACGGCAGTTCGAATGGTGGAATAACCGCTCGAACATTTTTTGGTTATGCAGAAATTTCCTCCAACATAGCAGGGGTTGATGTCTAAATAATTAAAAGATTTCGCCATTTTAATGTGTCTGTCAAGCAAATTTCCTGTGAATACAGTTGCTTTCAAACCTTATTGTTTAGACACAGCTTTTTGTCCAAAAATATGCGTAGTATTATATGTCAACAACACTTCACAAAATTCTAATTCATAGCGCTGACGTTGTGAATTCATTCTTATTACCTATGGGTCTGTTTTCTGATGAGACCCAAGAAGCCAGAAACAAAGAGGTTTAGAAGTTTAAAGGTTTAGAGAAGGAAAGATACGCAAAATGAGTAGACATTTTATGTTCACTATGACAGAAAATGAATTAAGTGCGTTACCATTTGATAATACTGGGAACAACCAGGTGTCAACCTGGTTAGGGTTTGTCACTATTACGAAGTAATCCGATTAAAAGTAATTTTAAAACATCTACCCCAAAAGCCCTCGGATACTAAATTTCAACTAAACTAAAAGTGTTTTAAAACAAATGTGATCCGCCATTTTAATTATTTTCTTCTTTCTGATTCTGTATTTGTAATCAGAGACCCAACAACCCCGCAATACTGAGTTTCACCAAAATATATGGAATTTTTAAATAAATTTCCGGAACTTTTTTACGATAGCTGTTGATATCTGAGAGCTGCGGCTCCAAAAAGAAACTAAATACTTTATTTCCGCTAAATTGAAAGCAATTTCAGAACAAATGTCCATCACATTGGATCCGCCATTTTGTTTATTTTATTATGATTTCAAATTTATTATCAACAACCCCAAATCCCCCCTAATATCGTATTTTACCAAAATTTAAAGTAATGTAGGGATTAATGTATGTCATATTCGATCCGCCATTTTGTTTTTATTTTATTTTTTCTTCGGATTTGTAATGACCGACCACAAATCCCCCAAATACTGAAAATGCGCTAAATTGGAAGTATTTTCGAAAAAATGTCTGCCATCTTGAATCGGCCATTTTGTCTTTAATCCGTTGATATCGGATTTGTTATCAGCGACCTTTTCACTTTTAGATTGCCGAGTTTACCTAAATTGAAAATACCTTTTGGTCAGGTTTTTGGGAATATTTCACACTACGGCGGCGCGGTGCCGACAGGGCGTGACCGCGACCGCGACCGGCGGCGGCGACCGCGAAGCCTGTGTTAGTTATGATTTGATTCTGCTGGGATACTGCTAAGCTACTATAAGCTAGTTTTTGATATTTGGCGTGTTTTTGACACGCGCATTTGACACGAGCTGGTTTTATGACACGCGTGTTTTCTTACGCGTGCTATTATGACGGAAATAAGCGCGGCATAAAACGCACATAAAACACGCGTTTTGTGAAACGCGCATAAAAAACACTCGCGTCAGAAAACACACGCTTGTGAAATAGCGAGTCTAAAAAACAAGTGCGTCGGTAAACATACGCTCCAAAACATCCACGCTTCACATACACGCTGAGCGAAGTACTCAAATCAATTTGATTGATATGATTGATTGATATGATATTGATTGATATGAGTAGATGCGTACCCTGAGTAAACGTATTAAAATCGGTTTGAGTAGATCTAGTACTCTGAGTAAACTACTCAAATCGATTTGAGTAGATTCGTACTCTGGGTAAATCTATTCAAATCGGTTTGAGTAAAGTACTCAAGAGTGTTAATTACTTTTACGGAGTAGGTACTCACGTACTCAATACTGAAATTTATTAAATCTACTCAAGTAGTTCACCACACTGCTTGATGAGCATATAATGAAGGATATAAATCGAGACCATGACGTTTATGCACGAGCCGTAGGCGAGTTTACAAGCATGCGTTCGATTTATATTCGTTATGTGCGAGTAAAATACGACGTTTAATCTAGGACTCGTAAATCTATTTTATAACAAATATTTTAAATGTAGTAGTCAATAGTGGCGAGGCGAACTGTCAAATATCTGTCAACCACGTAGGTTTTGACAGACTTGGCAGTAGTTTCGTATAATGATGACAGTTCCTTTGAATAATGAAGTCATTATTCAAACGAACTGTCTTTATTGAACAATGCTACTGTCATAATCATCGGTAATGACTTTGTTTTATGGTTTTACCCATGGAGGAAGAAGGAGTCGGCATAAGCGCTCGTAAATAGGACCACTTTCCCCAAGATATACATAAAAACTAACGTCTAATTGCGCTGTTCGCAGTTGCAACAGCAGAAAATTCAGCTATAAACCAGATTTCGACCGGGGTAACATTTCATCGGTAAGTGACTGTATATGTCCACAATATACAGGCTTGTACTGGCCGCACGCACGAACATTTTTTGAAATATGTTTATTACGTATTTGTTATAAAAATTAGAATAAAAAAAATCTTAAATGTGTTCATACAACCACTCGGCACACTACCATATATTACACGAAAAATTTCTTAGAAATTCTGGCCAATTTCAGGGTTAATCCGGACCTGGCAGGCGGCCAATTGTCAGGGTACTTTAGTGTCATGTTAGCCCCCCCCCCCGGGGTCATTTTATCGCTACTAAAAGGCCCGTATGGATAGTCGACCTTGGTCGACCTCCGGCGACTTGCTGTAGTTTTTTCGGCGAGTCTCCGGCAAACCTCTGGCGTGGCGACAGGACACAAAATTGCTTGCATAGTCGATCTCCCTCCGTTCTCCACGCTGGCAAATCGCCGGCGTTGTGTTGTCCATTCTAATGTCAAATGATTGTTTGGTCAATTGTCGGTTGACATTAGAAATGACAGTTCTAATGTCAAACGATACAACGTAATCAAAAATCTAGCATGACTGGACTATTGCTGGAGAATCGCCGGAGATGGTACTGACCACCTCCAGCGAATCTCCAGAAAATTTCGCAGTGCGCATACGAAATTTTGTTGGCGATTCTCTCTGCGTTGCATTTTAGAGCTGGCGATCGGCGCCGGAGATCGACTATGCATACGGGCCAAAGTATTGCGTATAGCCACTCCATCTTCCTCCATGGTTTTACCAAACATTTTTATTGACATAGCATTCATAACCCATAGTGATCGGTATTAACACCGGTTTAATTTACTATTTAGAATTTTTAATTACCACGGTTATTTAAACCAGCGTAATTTCCCATTTTTAATTTTTAATTACTTGGTAATTTAATATTTGAAATTAATAATATTAGTTTCAATGGTAATTTACGAACACACACACACCCACGCACGCACCCACTTACGCACGCACGCAAGCACGCACGCACGCACACACACACCGACATTTTTTGTACCTTGGTCAAAAATGTTCAGGGGAACCAAGCGCACATATTTCAGCTAAAATCCCAAAAAAAAAATTTCGAGACGGTTACAATACTTTGTTATACTACGTATGATTACGTAAAAACCCACAGAAAAATACATAACGAAAACCAACAGGTTGAGATGTCCTGATGACGTGATCTGCTAAATGAGCGATCTGCAGTGTTTATGTATTACACTTTACAGTTTACTTATGCTCAAATAAAACTTAATACATACGTATTCTGAGACAAGGACTCATCTTGGAGTTGTGCAACTTTGGCATGTGTATTACACCTTGCGGTTTACTTATGCTCAAATAAAACTTAATACCTACGTATTCTGGGACAAGGACTCATCCTGGAGTTGTGCAACTTTGGGCAGTGTTGGGTCAGCTTTCAAGATGGGCAATGTCCTACTCAAGTACTTTAGAGTCATATTCTTCACTAAATCACTGAAACGCCAAATTAACGTTAATGGGTGTTTCTGCACACAAGATATAAACGTACAAGGGATAGGGGGAGTCGTAGACGTTTTGACCCATCGGATTCCTCGGTATAGTGCCTTTGTTCAGGTCACCACATAGATTATATTGGGATGGAGTCTTGTCTCCGTCTTCTCTGCATTCTGCCTGTGAATACTTATACGGCGGTGGTAGAACTCTTGGAGGCACAGCATTTGGCGACTCAATGAAAGCATAGTATCCTTTTGGTGGTTCGTCGGTGTCATTTGAACTATTGTCTTCTTCGCCAGCTAGTTTGTGCCAACATGTTGAAAATATCTGGAAGTAAAACATATTATAGTTTTTATAATTTTTTATATAGTTTTTTTTTCATGTAATAATTACGACAGTAATCGGAAGAAGAATGGTAAATATATTCATTTAAATTGAAACACTGAAATCTTTAAAAAACATCAGACAAATCAAATTTTAATTGTCAAAGTTCTTGTCAATCCCCCAATTAAGAAGCAAATATGCAAACCCCGTTAAAGCCACACGTTTCTGAGACACATGAATTCTCTATAATTCGGTGGTGCTTTTTCAATCAAACCATATATAGTCTGAAAAGGGTTCCAAGGTAAACCCGTTAAAAATAATATTTATACGAAACCCGATTTTATCTTTATTCTAGATAGGAAACGACACTTCTGTCTGAAACTTTTTCCAATAGTGCTTTTATCAAAACACAAAGCAAACGCTGGTTTCCTACAATCGACATAAAATTGCAATACCTTAAACATTTAAATATTAGATTGGTTTTGATATGAAAATCTTGTTTTGTAAATTCACAAAACGTCCAATCTAAACAGAATTTGGTCATGGATTACTTCTATAAAAAATATCACCAAAAAGCCCAATACCCGTTAAATCCAATAAACCTACTAACCGTTAAATCCTAATTTAAATGGCTAATAAAAGACCATTAAAAACTTCAGTTGTTTTCAAATTTAGGGGTTATGACTATACATATTTTTATTATCGTTATTTGTTTACGACTTATAAAACAACTTTTCACGTAATAACATTTTGAGAAAAATAAAGTTACTGCGGAAGGTATTTGTGACGTAGTGTGAAAAGTGGAAATTTATTACCTTGCATCAGATAATTTTCGAGATAAAGACAGTTATGAAATATTGATGACTCCTTTTTTAACGAATACATAATGTATTAAATATTCTTTTAATAAATCTGCGACGCTTAGTGATTGAAGGGCCTGATTTCTCTTCTGAAATATGAAAAGGTAACACAACATTATTAGCAATGACTGCAGTAAATTTACTAGTGAATACCTCTCTCATCTGCAACCACTACTTGGGCTGCAGGCTCACCGGTGTGCTGTGAAGGCCCAGGGGGTATATACTCTTCATCTGCAAAATGAATGTAAACATGATGGTGTATGGGAAACTGCATGAGAATTTTATTAAATTAATAGGTACTAGAGAAGTAGATATTTCAAAAGTGTGCAGCAATGAAAATTATCTTGTATTTTCGAATTGTGTTGAGTTTGTGGTGTGTCGCTCTTTTCGTCCAAATCCTAGTCATCATTAACGACATATTTTTTCACGTTGTTACAACATCCAACAGTATTGGCAATGCCGATAGCAATACAGGCCAGCCTTCTTACAACCACAATCCCCTTTGCAGTCTTTCTTGCATTTACAAAAAAAAAGCTGAAGCAGTTTGTCAGGTGCAGGGAGCTCGTGGGTGGTGGTGGGCTAAAGACCATATCTGTTCTTCATCCACCCCAACTGTATAGGATCTGTGCCAAACCCCAGCCATGCCTGAAGTTGGATGTAGACCATCAGTGAGTGCTGCCTTGGTGCGGCCTCTGTTGGGGGGAGAATGGGGATGTTAGATGTCAGTTTGGGTCTAACTCCAAGTTCAGACGTGGCCGGGGTTCGTGAAAACTCCTGTACAGTTGGAGTGTTTCAGTTTATTTCTTGTAAATTCAAGAAAGACTGGCAATGGCATTGTGGTTGTAAGAAGGCTGGCCTATATTGCTCCCGGCTTTGTCAATACTGTGGGAGGTTGTAACAACCTGAAAAAATATGGATTTGGACGTAATGGACGACACACCATAAACCCAACACAATTCGAAAATACAAGATAATTTTCATTGCTGCACACATTTGAAATATCCACTTCTCTAGTACTCATTAATTTAATAAAATTATCATGCAGTTTCCACTACACCATCATGATTTCTTTCATTTTGGAGATGAAGAGTCTACCCCCTGGGCTTTCACAGCGCACCAGTGAGCCTGCACCCCAAGTAGTGGTTGCAGATGAGAGAGGTATTCAATAGTGAATTCACTGCAGTCATTGCTAATAATGTTGTTTCCCTATCACAGTGGCGTAGCTACCATGGGTGGCACCCGGTGCGGATATCGTGGTGTCACCCTCAGAATGAAAAGTGAAAACCGTTAAAATTAACAAAAATTCCATAAACATAAAGGTTATAAACATAAGTTTTTCTACTTTGCATTCACAATGCACACATTGTAACACTGTTTTCGGTGTTACAATTAACAAATTGTAATATCGTTTTTAGTAACTTTTTTCTAAGATTGGTATACACTGATACAGTACACAATTGATTGTTGATATCAAATGCCATCTGTCAAGCGTACAACACATAACCACACACTCCCTCTTTTTAATCGCTTGCTATCGCATAAACTGCGAAATATCAATCTTCTATACAATATGTGTAGCCTGCTATAGTATGTCCAAAGGATTGGGGCTTTCTTAGTTTTGCTGTGTTAATCAAAATACGCCAGCATGACATTTCGGTGATGTTTTGCAACTCGGGTAAGTGATTGTCATAATTCTTTTCAACTAAACATCAAATCCCCTTTTCAGATATAATTCAAGGACCACATTTACTTTATAATAAGGTATTATACGAAGATCAAACCTACATCGTAGATATCAACGATTTTAATTCCTGCTGCAGGATTGTATATGTGCAATAAATGGTTTAATGTATATCAGCATACATGTAGGAAGCTATAGTACATTTAAAGTGTTGAGAATTTCTTAGTTTAAGTAACGTATAAGTTTTCGGTAACATTTTGGACCGAATTCTGCTCGGTTCAATACCGTACTTGTTTTTGTCCGTCGCTTTTGACTACGTCTCAAGTCTGGTTGTGTGCAACGAACTTGTATTACCTCTATCACATGTAATTTTACTAAGTGCAACTCATTCTAATAAATTATTACACCGAAATTACAATTTAGTTTCAATTATGTGCGTGTAAACTGGTATAAGCCAGTGGTACTAGGTAGAAACTGCTAGTAAATGTTAACTATTAACTATTCTTTGAAGTAACTAATCAGTTACCGCCAAACACGTCTATTCTGATTATTATAATATGAAACCACTATTTTAAAGGTAACTTTTTAGGTTATGTTTCATGATTTTATCACAGTTGGGTTTACACTGTTGTGACAACAGTGTTGTCCCAAGCTCCATTATGATCATAGTTGCGACCTCACTGATTATTTATTAAAACTTGTAGACTAAAGTAGAGTAAAATTATTCACAATTAGATTTTGTCATGATTTTATCCAAACCTTACGCATTTGACAGTTAGTACAGTACTGCCACCTGGTAGTGTGGAACCTGCAAAATACCCTAGATTCTAATTTAGCGCAAAATAGTAACCAAAATTACTAAATTTGTATAAAATTAATGACGCAAAGTAGAAAAAATAGTATATTACACTCGTTTTATAAGACGTATTGGCACACTCGTTCCATTTGGGCACTCCTCGCTACGCTCGTCGTGCCCAAAACATCTCGTGCGCCAATATGACGTCTTATAAAACTTGTATAATAATATACTATTATTTAATTAATACAAATAAGTGTTATTAATAACTTAGTTACAATATTATGATAATCTAATATTACTAAAACTCAAATCATGAATGTACAATTGGGTGGAGTTTCGCGTCTTTGTCGCGAAAACCGCGAAACCGCGGACGCGGCCATGGTTTTGCCTTCAAAATGCCGTTTCGCTGCTGTGTGGACTCGGGAGTCGCGGATTTAGCGCCCATTTCTCTTAATAATAGTACTAATGATTATAGCTACTTATTATAGGTATATCCTTTCATATAGATATATGAAAGTGAATCTCTTCTTTTATCAAAACCTCTTCTGTCTAGCTTTAACAGCCGCAAACTCGAAAATCACATTTTGAACATTTATATTTTGTGTTGCCTGGTGTTTTATTGTTAATATGCCAAGATTTTAAGTCTAGTTTGGGTCATTGTTGCCCGCAAATAATTTTTAATTGATTTTAATTTGCTACACTTTTCACACGATGCAACTGTCTGTGAACAAATTGTCATAAATAACTTTAGTGCGTTACATTCGGATGAGTTTCTATAAAATCATCCCATTCCACGAAGAATTTCAAGTCTAGAGACGCCCAATTAGAAACTGTAACTGGCCGCTTTTAAATGTCTTCTCAACCTTTTGGTATCTCTAAGAGGAGTTGTGTTTCTGATACCTCATCATAAAAACCAGTAAATTTGGATACAGCTAATTTCAAGTTTTCAGTGTTCGCCAAAAGTAAAGTGTTTGGCTCCACAGCCTCGAACAATGAAGCTACTTCTTAAATTGGGTTCGATCTAGTTGGAGTTCAATACTGAATCGGTCAGAACATTCCAACATATCCTTTTCAAGTTCAGATCTCTGTGAAAGTCCTGCATCGGTGGCCAAATCACTGGGCATTCCTTTTTTACGACGAATTCGTCGTTTTATGGGATCGTAGTCCTCCGATTTTTTCACAGCAAAATCTATTGCCTCTTCTACAATATGACTTTTCTTCAATATATTTATACGAAGTGTCTCTATTTTTTTAGCTAACTGATCAACACTCAAGCCTTCACTTTACAATGCAATCTGAGCACACTTTACTTCTCTTGGAAGAAAAGATAGCAAAGAAATCACACACAGCAGACATAAGGTTCTGTGCAGCACCTTTGGTGTCTAAATTTTCGTGATGATCACACAATTTCTAAATTGCAGCCACAATTCCATCAAAATTTTCAGCAAATACTTTTACTGCAGCATAACGAGCACTCGAACGCGTTGTTGGGAGTCTTTTAACAGATGCTTTGCTGTGATTAAGATGCACAAAAATTAAATATGGTCTCTATCATTCCGAAAAATGTTACACAAGATACATTTTATGCAAATTAGTGTTGGCCACATAACTCATTTGAACGATCTATATATGCAACAAAAAATTGCTTTGTGGTAAACAAAAAATAGATTACAAATAAATCATAACCATATGTATAAGTACACATCAGTACCGCCACTTATAAAAATTCGTTAAACTGTAGTGATTGCATAACTGCCACTTGTAAATATTTTAATCCGCAGTAATTATTTATTTAATAACTTACAAGCATTTATAAATTATCACAATTGATAACTAAATCTTTTACAATGGATATCTGGTTAAAATGGCTGCAAGTCTAAATGATTTATAGTTGAAAAACATTGTGATGGGTTTTATAAGTTTTTTCTTTCACGGTCGGGTGTCACCCCAAAACGGGTGGCACCCGGTGCGGGCCGCCCCCCCCCCCCCTTAGCTACGCCACTGCCTTTCATATTTCAGAAGCGAAACCAGGCCCTTTAACCGCCAAGCGTCGCTTAACTAAAAAATTACATTACACATTAAATATTCATTAAAAAGAGCTAATATATAGTTTGTAATAAATAAATAATAATAATTTAGGTCTCTACCGAATTTTTGGTGAAGGGTTCGTGACTTAACTGTTTTGCGTAATGTGACATAAAGTATAAACCCGAACCCGCGGCTACACGGTCTGGCCAAAAGAAGTGATTAATATGTGCAATTTGTAGTGAATTAAATTTAGTTTTATCAGAATCTAAGCTTATTTTAATCATACGCTCATTATATAAAGTAGAAAAATTTGGCCTTTTTTCGCGCGCTCTAGCAGCCAAACCATTCAACCAAAAAATACACTTGAGAGTGCCTTTTATAGGAAATATAGTGTACTTTATTTTTGTATATAATGGTCTACATCGAAAAGTGCATAGTTTTATGAATTTTTGCAAAAATCTGAAGATGAGTTGAAAATTTTGAGTTTTCTTGCGATTTTCGTTGTGAAGCCATATCCGTGGGAAGTAGCAAAGTTGAAATTCGGATTCAGCACCCCAAAATACAGACAGAATGAAAGAAAAAAATACTTCTATATTTTTTTCTTGGCCAAAACACCATTTGACTGGACTAACCGTTGATGTACAGTTGCGACAATTGAACAGTAGAACACGGGGATTTGACACATATTCTCAAAATTGAAAAAATTGCATGGTGTAATTTTGTATTTTATCACGGTCGTTATTGTTAGTGTCATTGAAAACAGTTGCGGACACTGTCAGTAGATTTTAAAAATGCCGCAGCTGTCAAATATACAAAAATCTATTATAATTACTAGGTTAAGGGACAATGTTCCTATACGAGTTATCACAGAAGAAATAAATGGGAAGAAAACCAATGTGCTTAGAGCCAATAGGAAATTTGAAGAAAGTGAGACGATTGAAAGAAAAATAGGCACAAGTTGGCCAGTTGGCCAGGATACATTTTGCTTAACAATATTTTCCGACGAAAAGAGATTTCAATCATGTAGCAACGGTCGGGTACGCGTATGCAGAACTGTTGGGCAACGATTTCAGGAAGAATTTGTACGTAGGGTTAATCTTCAAGGACGATTCTCCGTTAACGTTTGGGGCTGGATAGGTGCCCAAGCGCTAGGCATCTGTGTGATTATTGAAGAAAGGCTCTCGCTCTCGTTTATAGAGATTTCTTACAACGATGCATGTTGCCGTCGGTGACGTAAGTTTTTGGTGATAATTTTGTGTTTCAACAAGACAATTGCCCTATACATACTGCGAATATTATTGATAACTTTCTGAGCGAAAACGGGGTCCAGACTAACATTTGGAGTATGATGGCTCGTAGAATTAATGACCAGATATTAGCACAAAATCGACAAGAATTAATTAATAGTATTGCTGAAGCATGGGATCAAATACCTTTAGAACAAGTTCAGCGCACAGTTTTATCAATGCCCAGATTCTACAAGACTCCAAAAGGTAATAGATTGTGGTGGTGCTACAATAAAATATTAACTTTATTTTTACATTTTGTTCTTCATAGGTTTTTAAAATTCAATAAAATTTGTGTTTTGTCTACGCCCCTGATTCAATTATTTGTTGTTTAGATAATGACAGTGGTGGTCAATTTCAAGGGAAAATTTACAAAGCCAAGACTTTTTCTGTGCCAAAGTGTACTACTTTTCAATGGCCGTACAGTTGCGGCCATACGACTTCTATGCCACTGACTTATTGAAAAGAAATGATTGAACCAGACGACTGTCACTTTTGACAGCATGCAAAGATCCCTTGACCCAACTACAATAATTGTATTGTAGTTACTACATATATAACCTATACTTTGTCTCAATCTTTCGACAGCCTTTATGTTTTCTATGTATTGTTTAATTTAATTAAACTATTTATTTCTTTTATGCGAATAATAAAGATAAATTCTCACATCCTATTATAAAAATAGCGACACAATGTTAAACTTCTAGGTAAACGTGTATATGTCCATGTGCAATTCAGCAGAATCGGACGGTCACGCCACATTCAAGGAAATTTCGTTGGAACCAAGAATGATGACACGCGGAGTCAGCAAAATCATCAGTTCAGCGTGCAATTGGAATCAGTGGTTATCAACGTTTTTATTTATACTTACATGTGTTTTATTAAGAAAATTTATTAGATTTTAGTACCACTGTAATAGTTTTAAGACGACTTTTTGTATATCCTAAGTAAGTAAGTAAGTAAGTAATCCTTTATTCACCAAAAACGCACAAAATTTACAAATCATACAAGTAAATTCTTAAAATTTAGCATAATAATTCAGCATACAATATAATTTCTGTACAGTCTTACAAGCTAATATTTCAACAACATCCATAAAAAAATAAATGTCAACCCAACTAAATAATAACGTCTTCAGCAGACAAAGACGTCCGCTCGGCCTGAACGGAGACACCACATAGCACAAGAGTGCTGTGCGTGGCGAAAAATAAATGTTTTTAAATATCGAACGAACGCTGAGAGTGAACCTATTGTGTTTACGAATTCAAATCCATCAATAGTACCAATGATAGAAGCAATTAGCTTTAGCGACACGATGACGTGCACATATGGGAGGAAATACAATCTACACCATTTCGCGGTATAAAACATCTAATTCGGCATCTGATACCGATTTTAACCATCTTTTGCAAAGGAAGCTGAAATTCGTACTTGTAGTCGTTATATTATTGGAAGAGAGAAACTGATTAAAAGAGTTATAAATTCTGTGAATGTGAGCTAAAAAAATCACATACCCCATACCTAATCCCATACCGAAAAATCTCGGTATGGGATTTGTTGTGCTGGTTATCCACGGTGTTCTTTTCTTATTCTTGCTATTTGCTACGATTGGCGAAGAACTGTCCTTAACTGATGAATTAATGCAATCCAAAAAACTGTCTAAACATCTGTTGACACTAAAAGCATCGTTAATGATATTTTCCCATCGAGTCTGTCTTAGACTATGAACCAACTTAGCAAAATCAATTTGGTATGAATGGGAATTCTTTGCCGCAGAAGTACAGCTCCCCCGCCCCCCGGATAGACAATGTTGGCTATTGTAGGGTAATGATCCGTTATTTTAGAGTATAAAACTATAGGTTGAATAAGAATAGTTTTTGTACTCAATCTCATGAAAATATGGTCAATGCAACTTTCAGAATTATTATGAACGCGTGTGGGCAAATTTATATATGATATAAAGCCCTTACTATATAAAGTATTTAAGTAGTTATGTGTATCTCTATCTTTGTCCAGAATATTAATATTCATATCACCGACAATAATTTCTTCACTCAATCCACAAACCTCATCAATGTAGAGTTCGAGAGCAGCGCCAAAACATACGTTAGAAAAACCTGGAGGCTTATAGAGTCCCGTTACACCGATTTGAACTGAGTTTAAGGTTATAATTATACGAGTAAAGGAAAATTCATTGTAAGTATGAATCGTTACCTTATGCACCAGGTCGCTCATAACAAACGCGACAACACCATCATTTTGATTAAGATTAGACTCATTGTAATAGGTGGTCATCCGTCCAAGCAATAAAAATCAGGAGAATCAAGAGGCCAAGTCTCAGTGCAAATAATAACATGAAACGATTGAGTAACTCCAGAAAGCAGCGCCGAGAGCTCGTCCGCGTTCTTATCTAAGCTACGAATGTTGGTATGAAATATGTTTAATTGATTGGTGTGGTTACTCATCAATCTATTTAATTCAGGCACATTGTTAGCTGTTAACGTATCGATAACCAACCTATCTAAAACATCAATATAATCCATTTAAGTATGGTTAAACAGAGAAAAAGAAAACAGAGCAACGAAAAACAATAAAAAGGCAAGAAAAAATATTATTAATGAAACGAAATATTAGTAATGAAACGAAATACCGTGCTCCCATCGCCGCCTACTGAACAGCCCCAGCCGGAGAACCGGTCCCTGGATCCTCAACCTGCTTCCCGTCCGGGAGACTTTTTTCAAGATCAGCTTGGTTGAAAATTTTTATAACTGGGGAATTATCAGTTTTTCTTAGTAGAATCTTCGAATAGCGGAGCCACACATGCTGGTAGCCCTGTTCACGCGCACGGATCTTCACCTTCCATAGCAAGTCCTTGTAATCCTGGTTTATGTTCTCGTCTAAGTAAATTACATCACCCACCATTTGGTTCCGGAATTTGAAAGCGTTAGCGGGAGTCATAATTAGCTTCCTCTTGGCCATCAAAAAGGTCTCTTTTTTTTCTTTTGGTAAATTGGATAATGATTGGAGCAGGTTTTGAACCTCTTTTTGCAAGTCTGTGGGTGACATCGATATCATCAGGTGATATATCAACGTCCAACTCTTCAGCAATCTTTAAGACAACATCCTGGCAATTTTTACCCTGAAACTGTACAACCCCGTGCATTTCAACGTTCTTGTTCCTATTGTATTGGTCTTGTTGGTACAATTTACTCCTTAAAATTGCCATTTCTTCGTCCTTCCGTTCACCCTCTTGCTCCAGTAGTACCACCCTTTCCTTAAAATTTACATTTTCTTCCTTTACCTTGTCAAACCAGTCGAGAATATCTGCATACTGTTTATTTATTTCCGCCAGCTTAGCTTCCACAAATCCACAGGTGGCCGGGCGCGCGGGAACACGGCAATTTCAACCTTATAGGCCTTTATAAAAAATCATCACCACTCAAAAATGCAGTTTTCTCTACAATGTAACAGTTTATCGCCTCACAAATAACTTTAGAATGTTCCCGTATGTAGTACAACTGATTAAATCGTCACAAACGGTTAGACTTTATGTGACTAATTGTGAAAAACGAGTTTCTATTCAGGACCGTTTAACACATGTGTTCACTCCACCACGTTCGGTATACTATGTATAAGCCCGAAGATTTTTATAATAAACCAGTATCAAACCTAACGTTTTTGGCTCACTAATACCATCCCCAAGCCACTGGACCCGGAGTGTCGCGATGGTGTGTGTTCCTCAGCCACTTTTTAACGTTCCATTGCCTGGCCTAGTTAAGTAATTTTGAAAATTTAAGGAAGCTTCACACTAGCCGTGCTGGTCACGGTCAAGTCACGGTGAATTTTGAATAGACCAATCACAATCGCAACTATCGAGATATGATTGGTCAAAATTGACCGTGACTTGACTGTGACCAGCACGGCTAGTGTGAAACATACTTTATTGGTACTAAGTTAGTGTATCTTTGGATTTGAAGACGTAATTTTAAAGGTTCGTAAGTGTTTTGGTTTTTCGGACTTGGTTTCGTAATGAACAAATTGTAACATTGGGTTTCATAATAAATACCATCGGTAACCATGGTTACGGCTAATATATTTAAGCCATAATTTCCAAATTTATATAAAATTAAAGAGTCATAATAAACAAATAATTCTGTTATTGTTCACTTGGACGTCTTTTAAGGCGTTTAAGTGTTTTGGTTTTTCTTATGTGATTTCGTAATGAACAAATTGTAACAATCGGTTTCATAATAAATACCATCAATAACCATGGTTACGGCTTTTTTACGTTACGTATTTTAACCACAATTTCCAAATTTATATAAAGTTAATGACTCATAATAGACAAATAATTCTGTTATTGTCCATTTGGGCGCTTTAAAAGACGTCTTATTAAATCCATTGAATATGTAAGTACTATTTCACATGTAAGTAGTATGTAATTTTGAAAATTTATTGGTACTATATTAGTGTACCTTTGGATTCAAAGACGTAATTTTAAAAGTTTGTAAGTGTTTTGGGTTTTCTTACTTGATTTCGTAATGAACAAATTGTTACACTCGGTTTCATAATAAATACCGTCAGTAACCATGGTTACGGCTAACGTATTTTAGCCACAATTTCCAAATTTATATAAAACTAAAGACTCATAATAGACAAATAATTCTGTTATTGTCCACTTGGGCGCTTTAAAAGACGTCTTATGAAATCAATAGAATATGTAAGTACTATTTCATATGTAAGTTGTATGTAATTTTGAAAATTTATTGGTACTAAATTAGTGTACCTTTGGATTTAAAGACGTAATTTTAAAAGTTTGTAAGTGTTTTGGGTTTTCTTACTTGATTTCGTAATGAAAAAATTGTTACACTCTGTTTCATAATAAATACCGTCAGTAACCATGGTTACGGCTAACGTATTTTAGCCACAATTTCCAAAATTCTATAAATTTAAAGACTCATAATAGACAAATAATTCTGTTATTGTCCACTTGGGCGCTTTAAAAGACGTCTTATGAAATCCATTGAATATGTAAGTACTATTTCACATGTAAGTAGTATGTAATTTTGAAAATTTATTGGTACTAAATGAGTGTACCTTTGGATTCAAAGACGTAATTTTAAAAGTTTGTAAGTGTTTTGGGTTTTCTTACTTGATTTCGTAATGAACAAATTGTTACACTCGGTTTCATAATAAATACCGTCAGTAACCATGGTTACGGCTAACGTATTTTAGCCACAATTTCCAAATTTATATAGAATTAAAGACTCATAATAGACAAATAATTCTGTTATTGTCCACTTGGGCGCTTTAAAAGATATCTTATAAAATCCCTTGAACATGTAAGTAGTATTTCACAAGTTGTAAAATTCGTTAATTGTATGTCGGATTCAGTAACACTTTTGTCAAAAACGAACAAAAATGTCAAAAATTTACCACTAGTTTGGAAAATTCTGTACCTTTTATGTTTAATTGGGTGTATTGCTTTTATGATTCTGTGAAGTAGTAGCTGAGAAAAATCATCAGATCTTGTACGTGTTTTGCGAATAGAATGTAGGGGGTACGGATTCCATTATAAAATTTATCATTATAAATTTTATGAACTTTTCGAAATACGCTCAGCACTTACTTTCAAGAGGACTAATGCAGAAATCGCTAATCACGCTAATCACTATTTCAACTTAATACAAATTTAATCTATATCGCTACCATTATATTAAAAGATAATTAAATCGCAAAATAATTTAAAAAATGTAAAACGAAGATCTTAGAAGAATAAAAGAATAACAAATATTTATCTACTTTAAAACATGAAAGAATTAGAACAATAAAATAAGCTCTAAATATACCACATATTTTGAGCTGTAAGATTATACAAAAGACATTTAAATTAAAACTAAACATAGAGTAACGAAGTAATGATCGGCTTAGCATTTACAAAAACACATACTAATCAAACGACATTTAGAATTAAGCAAGCTGGATGCTTGCTTTTGGTTTGTTGTACATATCTAACCCAACTATAGAGCGGGGCTGCAGTAGTCGCCACGTTATTTTCTGTTTGTTTCGATAAAGGATCTACTATACATATTTCTACTAAATATATTTGTGAAACAGCATTTGTTACCGAAACAGCAGAAAGAATTAAGGACAGGAAAGTGTTACGTGTCACACCTTGCACCTTCTTCTATGCTGGCTGCAAGAATATATCACTTATGTATTACTGTCAGCAACCAATTCTGTAGTTTGATAGTTGTTTGTTATATTACACAGTGTGTCTCACGGGACGTTGGATTGCATGGGTACTTTTGTTATTATTAGAGATTATATTAGAGATAAATGAACAAAGTAGTGCATGTTTATGTGCTCTTTTGTAATCTGTTCAGAAAACAAAACTTAAACTCCAAATTGTTCTGAAACTATTTTGAAAAAAGCAAAAAATGTCGTTTTTTAATAATGACCATAACTTCTTTATTTGTGATCCCATAAAAGAAAGCGTTTTGACATTATAAAGGCACTTTTTTGTCTACAATTTGATTATGCCAGATTTTGCCAATGGATTCGCCAGAAACAATAAAAACTTTTTTTTTTGTTATCGACACCATATTGGTTTTATACATGTTTGGATCATCATTTCTTTTTCAGTGATTTGGTATGGCCACATGCCATGTTTTGATTACAATACGATAATAGAATTGACTGAAAGTTGTACACTTCGAGAATTGCTGAAAACCGCATGGTGCCATGGAAGACGTTTTATGAAATACATAATGTGATGTCTACTCATCTGTACCCATCTGTTGAAAGAAATTGGTGAAAACCCAGAATTTATAAAAAAAAAAATTATGGTTCGATGAAACATATTTTTCTAACTGCGGTAGTTTTAACTGAAAGAAGAGGCACTACTGGGGCCGCAAAAATCAGCACCTTTTTGTAGTGCGCCATAATCAGGTGTGGTTTGGTTTTAATGTATGGTACCAATGGTGTAATAGTGGCCAGCCAATTAACCAGACCAATTTTGTATAACGGAATGTTGCTCTCTGAGGACGAAGCACCTACACATAATGCCCAAATCGTGAGGAACTATTAGATATAAGACATAAACGGAGAGTAATTCCTACCTATTCAGAAGTATCATGGCCATCAAAATTGGCGGATCTTACCACTTGTGATTTTTATCTATGGAGTGACTTAAAAAATCAATAAGGTGTATGGTTGGCAAGAAATAACTCCATATTCATCATTTGAATCACAATTGTATAAAAGAAAAAGGAAATTCTTCTTCAGGAATGATGAAGTTTATTAAAAAGATATATTACAATACCGGTTTCGGGTCACCCCGTCGTCAGTTGCAAACGTCAATAATTGAAAAATACATGGGCGCTATATTATACATTCTCACTAGATACTATGTGTGTCTTCCATCGCCTATCAACACACATCAACACACATAGTATCTAGTGAGAATGTATAATATAGCGCCCATGTATTTTTCAATTATTGACGTTTGCAACTGACGACGGGGTGACCCGAAACCGGTATTGTAATATATCTTTTTAATAAACTTCATCATTCCTGAAGAAGAATTTCCTTTTTTACTTTATCATACGCAGTATGATAAAGTATTGTAATCGTGCCGAAAAAAAAATTGAGATTTTAGCGGAAATAGGTCTTTATGGGTCCCCTGAACATTTTTGACCAAGGTACAAAAAATGTCTGTGTGTGTGTGTGTGTGTGTGTGTGCGTGTGTGTGTACCCGTTTTTTGTGGAGACGTTTCCGGAGAAACTACTAAAGGTATCGGGACGAAAGTTCATATTTAGAAGTTTCATGACTAAACTTAGAGCTGAAAAGCTTTTGGTTCAAAAGGGTCCAAAGGAACTGGCTGTTTCCTCTAAGCATTTTTCACGGATTTTGCAAATGAGCTGCCATTTCTGTAATTTCGTCAAAATAGTTAAATAATAAATTAAAGTAGAGGAGATTTTGAATAATTTATGCCTATGATATTTTTTTGTAAAATTAATAGTTTAGCTTCAAGAGCAAATTCTATTTGATCGAGATCGGTCGCATCTGCATTGATATGAAACTACATACGTAGTAGCCTGGATTAGACAAATATTTTTTTGTGCTGTCACCACAGAAATGTCTATGGCTGTCACACTCGAAAACAGCTGATTTCATCACAGGTTAGAGAACCGCTATGGAACGTTGCCGCTCTAGTGCGGCAATGTACAAAATACAAAATTCAAATAAAATAAGATCACCATTTAATTGTTTGTTGATAAGAAATATCAACCCGTTGCTATATCTAATTGTAAAAACGATAAATTGAGAAAATTGTATATAAAGTATAGCGATGAGTGTAGTTATATTTTAGTATGTTGGTACGGATGTGTCATCTACAGTATCATGAACGAATATAAATCTGTCAGAATTTGAATTAGCTTTTTAAACTTGACGTTTCGTAGAAGCGGTATTAACCTAACATTTCCTATACAGAAATATAACCATTTTTGATTTTTTTAAATACTTCTCAAAAAGCAACACAAAAACGCTGATGTCACTCCTGTCGAAAACTACATAGCGGGACTCACATGCGACGGCGACGCTCCGCCATCGGTGACGCGCGGTCACGCGCCGCATCACCGCTCGTCGCGCTATTCCGTACTTTCGGCACATGTGAGATAAATAACTATTATTCTGACGACAGTAGGTAGTGTCAAATGCTGATGCTTTGACAATACCTGCTATTGATACTATTGACTATCAAAATATCTGTCAAATCCTGGCTAACTAGTTCAATTTTAATGCAGACACGATTTATCTCAATCAAATTCTCATGCAGCTAAACAATTAATTTTATATTTTGTATGATAAAGTCATGTGCCTGGCCACATCAGATTTTCTTTTATACAAAGGTGTATGGTGTTTATAATTTTGGCAACGTTGGAGAGTTACGTGACACCGTCATCGTCGCTTTCCATTCGATTGGCAGAAGAACCCTCTTTAAGGTCACCATATTACGCAATGCTGTGAAACATACCTCCATGAAAATGGCGAGAATTTTGAAACCATTATTTAGTTTGTTAAAATGTTGTTACTTTTTTATGTTGTCTAGTCAATACAAATAAATATATTCCAAAAGTTTACTGCAACTTTACTATGGGCACATAAATACTGTATCACTCACTTTCATGGCACCATGCGATCATTTCAGATATTAAATAAAAACTCCAATTTTGTCGGCTTATTGTATTCTAAATATGGCAAGTAGCATACCAAATTACTCATAAAAAAATCTGAATCCAAACATGTATAAAACTACATAATATGTGGTCCAAAATTTTTTAAACTGAAATAATCAAATTGTAGACCGAAAAGTGCCTTTATATTGTCCAAACGCTTTTTTGATGGGATGACAAGTTATGACTATAATAAAATATTTGTTTTTTTGTTTTTTTTTTTCAAAATAGCTTGGAAACCATTTGGAATTCAACTGTTTTCTGAACAGATTATGAAAAAGCACATAAGTATGCACTACTTTGTCCATTTAAACGACTTTCTATCTCTATTAATAACAAAAGTACCCATACAATCCAACGTCCAGTGAGACACACTGTATTAAATTGGGGCGTCACATTCCTTAGAGTATAGAGAATATAACAGTGACGTGGAGGTTTGGTAAAATATTATGCCGCAAGAAATACATTCTGCATTCCGTCAGTCTACCTGAAGTGAACGAAGTATGTACCAAGGACAATAGATACAATTCCAATAAAATTAACATAAAATAACAGTCAACAATTTAATCTATTTTAGGGTTATGACCAGTTAAATAGTCAATAAAGATCGGAACGCCTTATAGAGAGGCTGATGCGCTACGATCGGAAACCCCATCGGTTAAACAACTAATGCTGTTAATGTTAATTTGTTTCAGTGTCAGCTCGGAAGTGTATATAGGTACTATGACGCCCTCACAATAAAAGGTAAAATTTTTAAAACCTGGATGATATCAGTTGGAGGATATTATGAAACGCAAACTAATTAGAAGTGGACGGTCAGACCGTACGACACAGTAGTTATTACCGTGCACCTACTTTGATATGACGCGCACATTGTGATAGTTGATACGACATCACATCTACAGCTCCGCCAACTTAAAGTTGACTCGACGTGTTTGCAGAACGAGAACAAGGACGACATTCAGCGGAAGCGAGAGGCACTGTACGCTCGGCATCAACACACGAATGATTCCACCAAAACTATTCCGTGTCCACTGCGCATCCTAATGTTTACATTTCTCCGAACAACTTCAGAGTGGCCGGGGTGTAGCTGTTCATTGGCCCGCATATAAAAATAAGCCAGCGTGATAGTAGCGTGCCTTAAGTACAACAATCACATTTGTGAATTTTTTATGACCAGCCGATAATGTATCGGAGATTAGTAAGCGCGAGCTATAATCCAATGCAACAGGTTAGTACACCACTTGCAGGGGCACAACGCATGATGAAAACTGATTTATCAGGAACATGATTAATGATTATAGATATACCATCGAATCTGAAGGAATCCTCTTAGAATATTTACCCAAGTCGCGCCGAGACCACGAACCAAGCGGCGTCTATAATAATTGATAATAATCGTCTTTTATGGTTGAATACATCTGCTCTGTCTCAGTGTACTTGATGAATATGATACTGGTTGATTTTTTCCAATTAGTCCTAGTCCTAGGGACAATATAGCTCCTACTGCTACATTACTCGCATCGGAAGTGAGGATGAAGGTTTTGTGAAGTCCGGGCATTGAAAAACTGGTTTATTGCATAAGACGTTCTTGTTAAGTTCAAAGGTCTTGTATTCTTCAGACCGAAGCGGTAGTCATCTCGAGAGTATTTTAATTTCAATGTATCGAGTAGATCCTCATTCTAAACATTCAAATATATAAAAACCAAAACCAAAACTTATAATGGAACTCTTGTGACAGCACAGCAGTTGACTCTATCAGCCCGCTACGCTGCCGCTTGTTTCGTGGACGAACTACGCGGTATGTCTAACGCACCTGCCCCGCTATCGCTCCGCTGTAGCTTGATTTGTGGCCCCAGGCACAATGGAGCATACCGGTCTAACTGATAAGAAAAAAACGGAGAAAATAGGAAGGGCTAGAAAGATGTATTTCACCGTCAGACACACATTCCTGGGTACAAAACAATCATCGACTATAAAAGCTCAAGTATACTAGAAAGTAGTATTGCTAATATATGGAAGCCAATCATGGAGAATCACAAGGAGAAATAAGAGCAGCATCACGGCAATGGAAATAAGATTTATAAAGAGAAATCAGCAATCACATAATGGATAGAGTGAGAAATGAAACCGTTATGCAACAAATAGACACGAGGTTTCGAGTTGTGCGTCAATTACATTCTGTATAGGTTAATACAGAATGTAATTGACGCACAACTCGGATAGGTGGGTTAGGGTGTCTGAACAGTGCGATTTCGGAAGATAAGGCCTCTGTTAAAGAATATATCTTGAAACTGATTTGGCTGAGGCGCTTATTTTAAAAGTATTGGCTACTTGTATACAGGATATTTTATAAGCTAATACCTATCCAAACTTATGTTTTTTTAATGAAACAACCTATATTTCGGCGGTATTATGAATTCCTCGCAAAATTTTACGACAATGTATTATACTACCCTAAACTTTATACTTTTTGATTTATTGGCATTTTTATGGAAAAATGGCAGTCCAAGATAAATAGTACATACATCTCAATACCGGTTTTTAATTTTATTGCGCATGCTTAGATTATGATTACATAAGAAGCGTTCTATTAGCGTGATTATCTACAATGTCCAATTTGTGTACAGCCATAATCTACAACAAAATATTGCACAGTTTTTCCCAAGAAACTAAATTTTGTTCAATAGGACATCCTGTATCTAGTTAATTCTTTTGAATTCTACGCATCGTTCTGCAAAAAAAGTACTAGCACCCACTAGTGCTAAAATAAACCGTTACAGAAATAACTTGTCTTCTTCGAGAAAATTTACATAAAATTAACGTTTGTAGCTGGGGTTTTGTGAGTAAACGTGGAATGAAACGAGTAAACGGCTTGAAGTTGTATTGAACGTCTCAAACAGTACAGAGTTGACTCTTGACACTGACGTAATATTTTATACTGGAGTGCCTGGTGGATAACTTCCCTATGTTGTCGTAGTAACTCCCAGTTCATGCCTGCTACATTCTCCCCCTCTGAACCACGGCTGTTCCCTCAGACTGGTTCAGCACCATCCGTGGGCGTCCCCTCCTTCTTCTTGGAAATATTGGCGAAACAACATCTCCTACATATGGTGTCAACTCAGATGTATGAAATTTTCCAATAAATTTGCCGAGTTCATCCTGTAGCTGATATGTTGTCGGGGAGTCCTGTTTATGAATTCGATAAGGTCCATCCCTCTGTGGAGCAAATTTGCTGGTAAAACTTTTTGAAGCATTAATTAAGTCATGGCTTCTTAATAAAACATATTGTCCTAATTGATATGCTGGGGCTGTCCTTCTATGAACATCAGCATATTTCTTCCGGCGAGTTTGCTCTTTTTCCACTCTTTCTTTAATGTCTGCTAAACCAGTTACAAATTTCTTCAGATACGGCGTAACCTGCGGCACAAAATTATCACTGGATAGTATCTCCCTAGCGTCGTGTGCTAAATCGTCTAACGTTCTAAGTTCTCTGCCAAAGGTAAGGTACGAAGCTGAATGTCCAGTCGACGCGCATGTCACTGTATTCATGGAGAAACGGATGAGGTGAAGCTTCTCATCCCACTTCGTGTGATCATTATTTACCAAAATCGCTATCTGTGGTTTTAAATCACGGTTCTTTCTTTCAACTGGGTTTGATTCAGGATGGTATACCGGATTAAGATTGTGCTTAATATCCAAGATGTACATCGTCTGTTGCATCACTGCCGAAACAAATTGGACACCATTGTCACTCAGGACACGTCTTGGAAACCCATAGCGAAGAAAAATTTCTTCCACCAAAATCCTAGCACACTCAACAGCTGTCGCTTCTTTCAGAGCAAACAGTTCGACCCATTTAGTGGAAGTATCTTCAATTATGAAAATCCATCTGTTTCCTGACGATGTCTTCGGCAATGGTCCAAACAAATCAATCGAAAGGACTTCAAATCTCCGATTGTAAGCTGGGGTTTGAAGTAATCCTGCAGGTTTTAAATTTGCTGGCTTATACTTCTGACAAAGTACACAAGCCTTGACGCATTTCTGGATATAGTTCCTCATTCCAGGCCAAAAATATCTCTTGGAAATTCGTTCTATTGTTTTTTCTGATCCGTAGTGCCCTGCAGTCGCATCGTCATGGTACTCCCTTAGAATGTCGGCTCGACACTGTGATGGTACCACATACTGCGCTTCCTCCTGATCCGATTCTGGAACGTAGCGGTATAGAACACCATTATTCATAAGATAACCTTTAGCAGTCCAATGAACAAAGTCCTCATTCGAAGGAATAGTTTCAAAAGTTTTAATAATTTTGGATAGTTCGGGATCAGCCATCTGGTCAATACGCAGTTATTCTAGAGAATAACCTTTCAAATCTACTGTTATCGTGCAAACACTACACATAGGAGAATCTTCTTCTGAACAACTTGGCCTTGACAGAGTGTCTGCAACCTTGTTTATCTTTCCAGGAACATAAGATATCTTCAAATTGTAGGATTGTAGTTGAAGCGCCCATCTGGCTAAACGACCACTAGGCGATTTCAATCCCATCAGCCATCGTAAAGGTTGATGATCCGTCTTCACATGAATTTCCGAACACTCTATATAGCCTCGGAAACGATTCACTGCCCATACCACGGCAAGAGCTTCACGTTCTGTAGTGGAGTAGTTACGTTCCGCAGATGTTAAAAGACGACTAGCATATTCAACAGGCCTCTCATCATTTTCTTCACCTTGAAGTAATACAGCACCAATCGCGTAGTCGCTAGCATCCGTGTTAAGTATAAATGCTTTAGATTCATCCGCTTGTCGTAAGATGGGTGCTGAGGTCAGCAAGGACTTCAAATGGTTAAAAGCTTTTTTTGTGAAGAACCCCATGACCATGTAGCTTTCTTCTTCATCAAGTTTGTCAATGGCTTAGCGATGTCAGCAATTCCAGAGATAAACCTTCGATACCAAGCACATGTCTGAACAAACGATTGAAGATGCTTCAAATTTCTTGGCTCAGGCATGTCCGTGATGGCTCTCACCTTTTCAGAATTCACGGAAATACCATTCGGAGTGATTAAATGTCCTAAATACTTGACCGTGGCACATACAAAAACACATCTCTCGCGATTCAACCTGAAATTAAATAGTTGAAGTCTTTTAAAAACATCATGTAAGTCGGATAGATGTTGTTCAAATGTCTCCGATAAAATAATAATATCATCCAAGTAAGCTAGGATAGTAATATGCGGTAAACCAGAACGAAAATAGTCCATTAGTCGCTGGAAAATAGCAGGAGCATTCTTCAACCCAAAACTCATACCGATATACCGGTAAATACCAAACGGAGTAGTAAAAGCTGTTTTATCCGTATCACATTTCCGAACTTGTACTTGGTGGTAACCAGCGCGCATATCTAAGGTTGTCATAAACTTTGTGTTCTTAGCCTCGTGTAACAAGTCATCAATCCCAGGCATGGGGTACTTGTCACTGACTGTAACAGAATTCAAACGACTATAGTCGACACATAAACGAACTTTCCCATCCTTCTTAGGAACTAGAACCACTGGAGAAGTCCATGGACTATCACATTCCTGTATGATACCTTCAGTTAACAATTTTTCTACCTCCTTCTTTAATATCTCCTTCTTTTGAGCTGGCATCCGGTATGGAGGAACTGAAATAGGAGGCTGGTTCTTGTGTGTGACAATACAATGTTCCGCATAACTGGTGAAACCTCCCCCCATACTAAACAAAGATGAGTTGCAAATGAATTCATTTAACTTTTCACGTTGGTCTTTAGACAAATCAGGTCCTTCATCAAACCTAAGTCCTACTGAACTCACCTCAGTTATAGTTTGGGGTTTCTCTTCAATACTCACGAACTTGTATACCTTCTTCTCACTCTCTGAGAAAGACCACTCATTGGTACTGAAATTTAACACAAGTTTGGCTCGAGTAATGAAATCAATTCCTAGCAAAGTTGAATTATCTCGACTGGTTGTTAAAACTAAGAATTTTGTGGATATGACCTTATTTCCCAAAGTCACATCTAACATGCAACTAAGAATATTATGTTCACTAATTCTTCCATCTGCCAACTTAATCGCAATTCTTTCTTTGGAGATCTCGACTTTACTACTCACTCTTTCATAAAGGCTTTTCCCATAATACTCCTTACAGCCCCTGTATCTAGACAAGCAGTTTCTTTCAATCCAAGAATGTTTACTTCTACTACAGGCCTTTCCCTTGGAGTGGTAAGGTCCTCCAGTGATAAAAACTGCGACATTTCCACAGAGGCGACGGCACTTGTGCTTGCTGTTGCCTTAGGACTACACTTTCCACACTTAGAACGGATTACACCTTCTGCTCCACAACCATAGCAAGTGACCTCGGTTCTCTTGGATTCCATAGGAGCAACTTTCAATGGTTCCTTGCGTTCCACTTTTTGTAGTCTTCTGCAATGTTCCACTAAATGACCATATATTTTACAATATGAACATTTCTTGCTATTTTTAGCATTAAAACTGGTCATTGGACTATCTTTACATAGAAGAGTTTGTTCATTTCTTGCTAACTCTACTAACTGCGAAAAGTTTTTAATAGCTAACATGTTTTCTAATTTTCCGTGTTAGAAGTCCATATACCATGTCAAGTTGAAGTGTCTCTGACAAGGCATATTGAACTTGCGCTAGGAACGCTCTCGAATTGCAAATAAAATTTTCTGTGGACTCTTCTTCACCTTGCTCACGTGCAAATAATTCTCTAAATATACGGTATGGTGGAAGTATCTTAGAATAATAGCCACGCAACGCATTAATTGCATCAGTCCAATTTGTTGTACTAGTTTTGATTCCCTGCCAGTATTTTGCCGCATGCCCAGTTAAAAGAAGAGGCAAACCTCGAAGAGCGTTTTGGTCTGAAATGTTACTACTTTCCTTGAAGATCTCAATGGCGTCGATAAAAGCTTCCACGCTAGAATCCGCTGCGCCATCAAATCGAGCAGTACATTTGATAAAATTTCCACTTTTCTTGACTTGAAAGCCAGAAAACCGATCCAAAAACTGTTTAAACTGGTCACCTGTCATCGTAACAGACGTTGAAGACGATGGAGACACAACTGAAATGGAAGGAGTATCTGATTCCGTTGTCATCGTTGAAACAGGAAAAGAGCTTCGATCGGGGTTGTTTGTAGGAGTTTCCAAAACTCCTCGACTCCTTAAGTTATACGACGTCGTTGATAAAGAAAACACCAACAACGGTGTTAAAAAAACTCTATAACGGCAACGTCGAACGAAAACGAGTAAAACTTCCCGACCAAATTACCAGGACCAATTGTCAACCAAACACAGTTCTCGAAACCAAAGAACCACTCTCACTCCACGGCCTCGAAGTTGGGCGCCAATTGTAGCTGGGGTTTTGTGAGTAAACGTGGAATGAAACGAGTAAACGGCTTGAAGTTGTATTGAACGTCTCAAACAGTACAGAGTTGACTCTTGACACTGACGTAATATTTTATACGGGAGAGCCTGGTGGATAACTTCCCTATGTTGTCGTAGTAACTTCCAGTTCATGCCTGCTACACGTTATACATTTCTATTTCTTGGAAAACAATATTTAGTATTAGGCAGATAACTATAAGAAAAATGTATTTTATTTCTTATTATAATATTAAATTACAGATGTGATAAAATGTTTTATTTTATTAAGAAAACATGAATTCATGCAAGAAAACAGTAATTTAGGTATATATTTAGTTATCTCTGCAATTATTAATTTTAACAATGGTGTGTGCTAGTACTTTTTTGTGCAGAATGACGCGTAGAATCAAAAAAATTAAAGATACAGGTGTTCCATTAAAAATATCCAATCGAATGGAAAGCGACGATGACGGTGTCACGTAACTCTCCAACGTTGCCAAAATTATAAACACCATACACCTTTGTATAAAAGAAAATCTGATGTGGCCAGGCACATGACTTTATCATACAAAATATAAAATTAATTGTTTAGCTGCATGAGAATTTGACTGAGATAAATCGTGTCTGCATTAAAATTAAACTAGTTAGCCAGCATTTGACAGATATTTTGATAGTCAATAGTATCAATCGAAGGTATTGTCAAAGCATCAGCATTTGACACTACCTACTGTCATCAGAATAATAGTTGTTTATCTCACAAGTGCCGAAAGTAAGGAATAGCACAACGAGCGGTGATGCGGCGCGTCACCGATGGCGGAGCGTCGTCGTCGCATGTGAGCGAGTCGCGCTATGTAGTTTTCGGCAGGAGTGACATCAACGTTTTTTGTATTGCTTTTTGAGAAATACGTTAAACGTTAAATTACAGAAATGGCGGCTCATTTCTAAAATCCTTGAAAAAGGCTTAGAATAAACTACCAGTTCCTTTGGACCGTTTTGAACCAAAAGCTTTTCAGCTCTAAGTTTGGTCATAAAACTTCCAAATATGAACTTTCGTCCCGATACCTTTAGTAGTTTCTCCGGAATCGTCTCCACAAAAATCGAGTACACACATACGCACACACACACACACACACACACACACACACACACACACACACACACACACACACACACACACACACACACACACACACACACACACACACACACACACACACACACACACACACACACACACACACACACACACACACACACACACACACACACACACACACACACACACACACACACACACACACACACACACACACACACACACACGCACACACACACACACACACACATACACACACACACACACACACAGACATTTTTTTGTACCTTGGTCAAAAATGTTCAGGGGACCCAAAAAGACCTATTTCCGCTAAAATCTCAATTTTTTTTTTCGGCATGATTACAATACTTTACCATACTGCGTATGATAAAGTAAAAAAACATAAGTTTGGGTTCGTACTACCTTGTGGAACAGCCTGTGTACACGCTAATAATTTTAAAGTGTGCGCCTCGGCGTTGTGTATGTATGACGAAATCAGTTTCAAAATATCTTCATTAACAGAGGCACAATCTTCCGAGTGCGCACTGTTGAGACTTTCTGTATGCGCAGAATGAATGATGTGTAATAACTGGTATTATTTTTGTAATAATTATTTTAGAAAATATACTGCTTCCGGGTTATGCCGTGTGTCAAGATTTGTTAATGCTGACGTTTCGCGAACCATGTTGCTCGCTTCTTCAAAGCTAATTGAATACTGAAGACCTACCAAGAATCTCTCCCTTATATACCTGTATTTACACCTCACTGCGCATATCTGGAGCTGCCGCTCCCATGTGCTTTTCCACCTGACCGCGTTAGGATCGATTTCCAGACCCTACTAATGTCGTACCATCCTCGCGATTGATGTTGTTAGGATGTTTGTAAATTTCGATGGCTTCGCTAATAAGCCTTCGATGGTAATTACCAACCCTTGCCAACATCTTCACGTCATCGAAAATGATTGTGTGTCCCGACTCTTGGCAGTGTTGAGCAACAGCGGACTGTTGAATCTTGCGTAGCGGGGTGTCTCTACTGTGCTCCTTGACTCGACATTCGGTATCGTCCTGTCTGTCCTACTTAGCATGTTCCACACTCACATGTTATCTTGTATACCCATTCGTTCTTCAGGAGGGGTGTCATATCCTTTGGGTTTGGCAAAAAATCCTTTACTTTTGCTGGTGCTCTGCATCTTACCATGATACCCGATTTCTTCAGTATTCTACCGTTTCTTTCGGATACCCCACTTAGGTATGGTAAGCAAGCGAACCCCCTTGACCCTTGTCGCTCCTCTGAGACTTGCGGGTTTCTTTGTGCGACACCTCGTATGTCAGACTTGGTGTATCCATTCTGACGAAGAGCCCACTCCAAGTGTTTCCGTTCGTCATCCAAGGTGCTGGAGTCGCACATCTTCTCGGCTCTGTTGAACAGAGTGTTAATAACATTTCTCTTCTGTTGGGGATGGTGGTGTGATTTGGCGTTCAAGTACCGATCGCTGTGTGTTTTCTTACGGTAGACTGTATGTCCAAGCGTACCCGTTGACGTTCTGTACCCTTTCACGTAATAAGGTAGTCTCCGTTCTCCTCAAAATCTTCTTGGCGGCAGCGGTGTTGATATGGTGCTTGAACATTTTATTCAGATTTTGAAGGAAGTTGTTATTGACCCGCAGGATATACTCGTAAGTTTCGACGTAACATCACTCTTTACGTGTGTTCCGGTTAAGGAGGCAGTCGAAGGCCTTTGGACAACACTTGTGCCACTAGGTCTACCAACCGATGTATGGGATCTTGTAGAGTATTGTCTCTTCACCACATACTTCAAGTGGGCGGGAGCGATGTATGAGCAAGTAGAGGGTGCTCCCATGGGACCACCTCATTCACCGGTAATCGCCAACTTCTTTATGGAATTGTTTGAAGAAAAAGCCTTAAAAAAAGCCTTAAAAGCCACGATAGAGATAAACTTACTGGGTTCCTTAGCCACCTGAACAATGTTAATCCTTCTATCAAATTCACGATGGAAATAGAAGAGCATAATCCGCTGCCATTTTTGGATGTGCTGGTATACAGAACGTCAACGGGTACGCTTGGACATACAGTCTACCGTAAGAAAACACACACCGATCGGTACTTGAACGCCAAATCACACCACCATCCCCAACAGAAGAGAAGTGTTATTATCACTCTGTTCAACAGAGCCGAGAAGGTGTGCGACTCAAGCACCTTGGACGACGAACGGAAATACTTGGAGTGGGCTCTACGTCAGAATGGATATACCAAGTTTGACATACGAGGTGTCGCACAAAGAAAACCGCAAGTCTCAGAGGAGCGACAAGAGTCAAAGGGGTTCGCTTAGCTTACCATACGTAAGTGGGGTATCCGAACGAATCGGTAGAATACTGAAGAAATCGGGTATCACGGTAAGATACAGAGCACCAGCAAAGGTAAAGGATCTTTTGCCTAACCCAAAGGATATCACACCCCTCCTGAAGAACGAAGGGGTATACAAGATAATATGTGAGTGTGGAACATGCTATGTAGGACAGACAGGACGAAGTATCGAACGTCGAGTCAAGGAGCACAGTAGAGACACACGGCTACGCAAGATTCAACAGTCCGCTGTTGCTCAACACTGCCACGAGTCGGGACACAATGATTTTTGATGACGTGAAGATGTTGGCAAGGGTTGGTAATTACCATCGAAGGCTTATTAGAGAAGCCATCAAAATTTACAAACATCCTAACAACATCAATCGCGAGGATGGTACTGATATTAGTAGGGTCTGGAAATCGATCCTAACGCGGTCAGGTGGTAAAGCACATAGGAGCGGTACCTCCAGATGTGGGCAGTGTGGTGTAAATACAGGTATATAAGGGAGAGTATCTTGGTAGGTCGTCAGTATTCAATTAGCTTTGAAGAAGCGAGCAACATGGTTCGCGAAGCGTCAGCATTAACAAATCTTGACACACACATAACCCGGAAGCAGTTTATTTTCTAAATGATTCTGGCTGTAAAAGCCTACGTACTTATTTAATAATTATTTTATTTAACGGGTGAGGAATGCTCTGTTTATGCGATCAACGTTATCGCGCGTTGACCTGTGAGAGAAAACGCGTAATGTTATCACATGTGAAACTTTATAATGGTTTTTGTTCCTATGCATCTAAGGGCGTTCTTTGGCAATAGATTATGACATTTGTCATGAACTGTATAATATACTGCTGACCGAGATTATTATGCTTTTAGGGAACTGGCTTATCATCTACATATTTCATTTAGCTTGTGGTGTGGTCCCTTTTTCTCCTAATATGAAGTCAAGGACGGGGAAGTTTTAATAAATAGGTGAGGCGTCGATTCGTTGGCATCCAGTAGAGAAAAAGAGCGGTTTGAGATGTAAATCTTGCGTAAAACTTGCGAGCATTCCGCTTGCTTAATATTAAAATGAAGTTTTTAGTGTGTACTTTTGTAAATGGTAAGCCGATCATTACTTCCTTAATTTGTGTTTAATTATAATTTAATTTGTTTTGTTTAATCTGACAACTCGTCAAAATATTTAGTAGATTTAGAGTTTCAGTTCATTGTTTTAATTTTCTTGTTTTTAATTGTAAATAAATATTTGTTATTCTTTTATTGATATTTGAGTTTTACTTTTGACTAAGTTTCTTTTAATATTAGAGGAAAGCAAAAAAGCTTTTAGTGGTTGAGATTTTGATTGAGTTCAAATAATGATTATCATGGTAAGAGTGATGGGCTTTCTCTGATAAAATACTACATTGGTCCTATAGCAAGAACTTACCTGCGGAGCGTGTGTAGAGCGAAAAATTTCATAATGGTTAAGATTGTGGTACTTAGATAAAGTTCTCAAAACTAAAAAGTATTGTTACTTTACAACCAGATTTTACCCAACCGACGAACTATTACAGATACTAGGAAAATGCGGCAAATTTTTGAAGCTGAGTGCATAGGGTACGGCGCCCACAAGTAAAATGGGACGAACAGGTGCAGGGAATGACAGAGGAAAGAAACATCCAGTGAAATGATATGAGCAGATTGGCACAGGACAATAGAACTTTGGATACAGATAATAAATGTTACAATATAAAAACAAATGTTACATGTAAATTGTAGCGGATACAGTCTAACACACAACGGTACAAGAACTTTTATATTAAATAAAATAAATAATGAATACAGATAACCATAATATTTTGTTTATACCTGTTTTGTAATAAAAAAAAATAGTATGAAAATAGTCTTCTAGTAGCGCCTGATGATGCCTTGCCAGACTATTTGCTCGCCATCCCGGACGCATCGTCCGGCGTTAAGGCATTTATCATTTGCGATGTTTGTTATCAGGGATAAGGATACCAAAATAGGTACATACCTAATTTAATATAATTAGCTAAGTAACCTAGGAATACATTGATAAATGTTGTACATTCATTAAATCTATAACAATTAAGACATTGCAAAGGTGATCTAATCACATATTTAATACCCAAGTCTAAGAAAATAACTTTTCCAATTGCGTAGGTATCTTTATTGATATATATATATATATATATATATATATATATATATATATATATATATATATATATATATATATATATATATATATATATATATATATATATATTTGTAAGTGAACTTGAGGGGAAATTTTTCGATCGATGAATTATGAAATTAAAAATATATTCGTCGGGTATACGATCAGGAAAGAAAGAAAACTCTGTTCTTAAATTATGCAATATTTCGAAACTATAATTCGTTTCTTCTACAGGCAATTTCTACAACAACAAACACCAGACCACAATCAAAACAAAAATTATTAGTGCAATACTTACAAACTGAGTTCTTAAAACCAACGGACATCGGAAACAGGCAATACATGTTACATTGAACACAAAATGGTCGACATTGCAGACAAAAACGTGCGTACACCTCTACGGTTACGAGAGAACAGATAACATTACAAGGTGCCTGCAATGCGTTTCCGAAAAGACAAAACATACAGAAAGTTAGGCGAACAACTATTGCCAACAGTTCGGTCAAAGTTTAAAATTTTTAATCACTAGAAACATACTGAAGAACTATCTTTAAACTGTTTTGCTCTATTCTTGTCTAATTCTATTACAAATGAATAAATGCTGCTCAAATTATCAACATCAGTTTTAAAATTAACAGCGTTCTCCGTGGTTTTGATGTGGTACATCTCCAGAAACACGCGTCCATAGTAATTAGACTCTCTATCCAATACCCTGGCACTTTCAAAATTAAACGTGTGACCAAGACTCAATGAATGGTTAGATAAAGCTCATCTTTGTTTATGTGTGTTGCAATCACTTTTATGCAGTGATAAACGGTTCTTTAACCATTGAGAGGTGATGCCAACATAACTCCCATTGCAATCACTGCAGTCTATGCAATAAACTATGTTAGACTGGTAAGGTAAAGGGTGGTAAGGTAACTGCAAGTTCACCCTTGACTCTTTCCTGGAAGTGTGTAATTTTGTTTTCTCTAATACTTATTTTTCATTTCAAAACACAATTTACCGTCAGAAATTTGGTACGCCCATGGGTGCTCCCATAAGTCCCATTCTAGCTACTGTAGTCATGGATTTTGTACTCGACAGTGTTATTCCCATGTTACCGTTTAAACTACCCTTTATGTTTAAATTTGTGGACGATCTAATAACCTGTGTACCCCGTGACGGGGTTGAGACCACGTTAAACATTTTTAATAACTTTGATCCCCATGTCCAGTTTACTGTTGAGGTTGAGAATGACAATTGCATCCCCTTCCTTGATTGTAGATTGGTACGGTGTGAGGACAACAAACTGTTGACGGATTGGTACACTAAACCGACTTATTCGGGTAGGTACATCAACTTTTATTCCAACCATAGTTTTAACAATAAAATCAATACCATTATGGGAATGAGACACAGGATAAAAAGGATTTGTAGCCCAGAATTTTATAGTGCATCTTTGTCGAAGTTGAAAGCAATTTTCATGAACAATAGTTTCCCCATAAAATTGGTAAATAAGCTTCTCTTTTCTACCAATAGTGACAATAATAACGTGATAACCATTTTTGATGTACCTGTTGAAGTTAAACCAATCCCCACCTATTTCAAATTAACATCAATCCCTATAGTTAGTAGTAAATTAAAACACATTGCCAGACAGCAAAAAGATAATTTTTCACTACCCTGATAAAATTAAAAAAGTTTTCAGTAATATTAAAGACCGCGACCCTTTACCTTACCAGTCTAACATAGTTTATTGCATAGACTGCAGTGATTGCAATGGGAGTTATGTTGGCATCACCTCTCAATGGTTAAAGAACCGTTTATCACTGCATAAAAGTGATTGCAACACACATAAACAAAGATGCGCTTTATCTAACCATTCATTGAGTCTTGGTCACACGTTTAATTTTGAAAGTGCCAGGGTATTGGATAGAGAGTCTAATTACTATGGACGCGTGTTTCTGGAGATGTACCACATCAAAACCACGGAGAACGCTGTTAATTTTAAAACTGATGTTGATAATTTGAGCAGCATTTATTCATTTGTAATAGAATTAGACAAGAATAGAGCAAAACAGTTTAAAGATAGTTCTTCAGTATGTTTCTAGTGATTAAAAATTTTAAACTTTGACCGAACTGTTGGCAATAGTTGTTCGCCTAACTTTCTGTATGTTTTGTCTTTTCGGAAACGCATTGCAGGCACCTTGTAATGTTATCTGTTCTCTCGTAACCGTAGAGGTGTACGCACGTTTTTGTCTGCAATGTCGACCATTTTGTGTTCAATGTAACATGTATTGCCTGTTTCCGATGTCCGTTGGTTTTAAGAACTCAGTTTGTAAGTATTGCACTAATGATTTTTGTTTTGATTGTGATCTGGTGTTTGTTGTTGTAGAAATTGCCTGTAGAAGAAACGAATTATAGTTTCGAAATATTGCATAATTTAAGAACAGAGTTTTCTTTCTTTCCTGATCGTATACCCGACGAATATATTTTTAATTATATATATATATATATATATATATATATTAAAAATATATATATATATATAAGTGAGGGCCAGTATTTCCTAATATAGATATTGTTTTACATGTACCTGTATATATATATATAAAATTGGTAGTAATTATTGGGGAATCCAGCAATAGTAAACGTTTTAAATAATTAGTACGTTCATTATTATATCACCAAATTTTCGCGTGTGGATACACGCTTCTTCAGGGTCATCTGAAGGAACACAACAATTAAAAACAAGCTTTAAGATAATTAAGTCTACTTACAATTTGTATTTTATTGAGAAGAAAGCAAGTCGGTGATTTAGCAAACATAAGTGATATCCAAAGCAGTCATTGGAGTTGGTTTCGGTTTCGAAACGCATTGCAGGCACCTTGTAATGTTATCTGTTCTCTCGTAACCGTAGAGGTGTACGCACGTTTTTGTCTGCAATGTCGACCAGTTTGTGTTCAATGTAACATGTATTGCCTGTTTCCGATGTCCGTTGGTTTTAAGAACTCAGTTTGTAAGTATTGCACTAATGATTTTTGTTTTGATTGTGATCTGGTGTTTGTTGTTGTAGAAATTGCCTGTAGAAGAAACGAATTATAGTTTCGAAATATTGCATAATTTAAGAACAGAGTTTTCTTTCTTTCCTGATCGTATACCCGACGAATATATTTTTAATTATATATATATATATATATATATATATATATATATATATATATATATATATATATATATATATAATAAATGTAAATAATTATTCGATCGATAAACTTCTAAAGTAAGACAAGTATAGTTGGGTATTCGATCTTCGGAACACACATGATCAGATCATCCACAAATTTGCAAACAAATGGAAGGGGGAAATGAAGTTGGGGTATTACACCATCCAGAACAAAGTCCATCCCCATCACAGCAAGGATCGGGCTGATCGGACATCCCATTAAAACAGGCATTTATTAAAAATGGTTTCCCAAACAAGCTGTTAAATAAGATTTTATTTTCCACCTACACTGACCGACCCAGTCGGAGTATCTTTGACTTACCCAACCCTCCCGTTAACAAGTATAAAAAAATTGCCTTGATACCTGGTCTGACTGAGAAATTAGTAGCCATAATAAAGCCCTTCCTACCTGAAGATATGAAATTGGTCTATCATTACCCCAATAAGTTAAATAAATGGTTCTCCAGAATAAAGGATCAAGATGATATCTGTTTTAGATCAGGCGTCATCTACAGGGTTAATTGTAATAATTGTGATGGCAGTTACATTGGAGTCACTTCCCAATGGGTAAAAAATCGTATGTCGTTACATAAAAGTGACGTTCGCACTGGAAAAATCAGATGTGCTTTGGCTTTACATTCGATCAACAACGACCACACTTTTAATTTTGATGACGTTGAAATAATAGATTATGATCAAGACTATAACAACAGACGGTTTTTAGAAATGTATCACATAAATATAAACAACAAAAGTGTCAACTTTAGGAATGATGTAGACGGTCTGAGTAGCATTTATTCCTATGTGATTGCTATTGATATTGACAAATCCAACGCCCGCAGTAGAAATGCAAATGATTCTTTAGTTTTCTAAGGTTTGGCACTGTCAGTTGGATCTATCGTTGCGCCTGTACTGTATATTTTTCAATGTGATCATGTCCTGCACGTGTTGAACGTGTCCGTTAGATTTTACGTTTTTGAATTGTATTTTAAAGTGTTTTGGTGCCTGTCTTGTGCGATATTGTTGATGATGTTAATGTTTCTCAAATTAGCTGGTTTCATGTAACTCATACCTGTAAGTAGTTTTGTCTTTGTGTATTTTGAAAGTGTTGACTATATTGTTGTTATTCTTACTTGTAGTTTTGCCTGAAGAAGGAACGAATATGTTCCGAAATATAGCATTAATGTGAAGAGTTAGCTGTATTATTTGTGATCGAATACCCAACTATACTTGTCTTACTATATATATATATATATATATATATATATATATATATATATATATATATATATATAATTAAAAATGTATATATATATATAAGTGAGGGCCAGTATTTCCTAATATAGATATTGTTTTACATGTACCTGTATATATATATAAAATTGGTAGTAATTATTGGGGAATCCAGCAAGAGTAAACGTTTTAAATAATTAGTACGTTCATTATTATATCACCAAATTTTCGCGTGTGGATACACGCTTCTTCAGGGTCATCTGAAGGAACACAACAATTAAAAACAAGATTTGTCAATATCAATAGCAATCACATAGGAATAAATGCTACTCAGACCGTCTACATCATTCCTAAAGTTGACACTTTTGTTGTTTATATTTATGTGATACATTTCTAAAAACCGTCTGTTGTTATAGTCTTGATCATAATCTATTATTTCAACGTCATCAAAATTAAAAGTGTGGTCGTTGTTGATCGAATGTAAAGCCAAAGCACATCTGATTTTTCCAGTGGAACGTCACTTTTATGTAACGACATACGATTTTTTACCCATTGGGAAGTGACTCCAATGTAACTGCCATCACAATTATTACAATTAACCCTGTAGATGACGCCTGATCTAAAACAGATATCATCTTGATCCTTTATTCTGGAGAACCATTTATTTAACTTATTGGGGTAATGATAGACCAATTTCATATCTTCAGGTAGGAAGGGCTTTATTATGGCTACTAATTTCTCAGTCAGACCAGGTATCAAGGCAATTTTTTTATACTTGTTAACGGGAGGGTTGGGTAAGTCAAAGATACTCCGACTGGGTCGGTCAGTGTAGGTGGAAAATAAAATCTTATTTAACAGCTTGTTTGGGAAACCATTTTTAATAAATGCCTGTTTTAATTTCCTTAGTGCTGAATGTTGGTAAGTGTCACTACATATTTTAAGAATTCTATTCTTCATTCCCACAACTGTGTTGATTTTGTGACTAAAACTGTGTTTTGACAAGAAGCTTATATAACGTCCCGAATAGGTGGATTTCGTATACCAGTCAGTCAACAGTCTACCACTGTCAGAACGGATAAGCCTACAGTCAAGAAATGGAATACTGTTATTCTCTTCAACGTCAATGGTAAACTGTATATGACTGTTAAAGTCATTGAAAGTGGTCAAGATGTCATCTACATTTTCATGCGGAACACACATGATCAGATCATCCACAAATTTGCAAACAAATGGAAGGGGGAAATGAAGTTGGGGTATTACACCATCCAGAACAAAGTCCATCACCATCACAGCAAGGATCGGGCTGATCGGACATCCCATTAAAACAGGCATTTATTAAAAATGGTTTCCCAAACAAGCTGTTAAATAAGATTTTATTTTCCACCTACACTGACCGACCCAGTCGGAGTATCTTTGACTTACCCAACCCTCCCGTTAACAAGTATAAAAAAATTGCCTTGATACCTGGTCTGACTGAGAAATTAGTAGCCATAATAAAGCCCTTCCTACCTGAAGATATGAAATTGGTCTATCATTACCCCAATAAGTTAAATAAATGGTTCTCCAGAATAAAGGATCAAGATGATATCTGTTTTAGATCAGGCGTCATCTACAGGGTTAATTGTAATAATTGTGATGGCAGTTACATTGGAGTCACTTCCCAATGGGTAAAAAATCGTATGTCGTTACATAAAAGTGACGTTCGCACTGGAAAAATCAGATGTGCTTTGGCTTTACATTCGATCAACAACGACCACACTTTTAATTTTGATGACGTTGAAATAATAGATTATGATCAAGACTATAACAACAGACGGTTTTTAGAAATGTATCACATAAATATAAACAACAAAAGTGTCAACTTTAGGAATGATGTAGACGGTCTGAGTAGCATTTATTCCTATGTGATTGCTATTGATATTGACAAATCCAACGCCCGCAGTAGAAATGCAAATGATTCTTTAGTTTTCTAAGGTTTGGCACTGTCAGTTGGATCTATCGTTGCGCCTGTACTGTATATTTTTCAATGTGATCATGTCCTGCACGTGTTGAACGTGTCCGTTAGATTTTACGTTTTTGAATTGTATTTTAAAGTGTTTTGGTGCCTGTCTTGTGCGATATTGTTGATGATGTTAATGTTTCTCAAATTAGCTGGTTTCATGTAACTCATACCTGTAAGTAGTTTTGTCTTTGTGTATTTTGAAAGTGTTGACTATATTGTTGTTATTCTTACTTGTAGTTTTGCCTGAAGAAGGAACGAATATGTTCCGAAATATAGCATTAATGTGAAGAGTTAGCTGTATTATTTGTGATCGAATACCCAACTATACTTGTCTTACTATATATATATATATATATATATATATATATATATATATAATTAAAAATATATATATATATAAGTGAGGGCCAGTATTTCCTAATATAGATATTGTTTTACATGTACCTGTATATATATATATATAAAATTGGTAGTAATTATTGGGGAATCCAGCAAGAGTAAACGTTTTAAATAATTAGTACGTTCATTATTATATCACCAAATTTTCGCGTGTGGGTACACGCTTCTTCAGGGTCATCTGAAGGAACACAACAATTAAAAACAAGCTTTAAGATAATTAAGTCTACTTACAATTTGTATTTTATTGAGAAGAAAGCAAGTCGGTGATTTAACAAACATAAGTGATATCCAAAGCAGTCATTGGAGTTGGTTTCGGGACTGTCTGCCACGAGTTTATCGCGAGCAAAATTCACTGTCACTTTCAGGACACCTGGCGATGTCAACAGCCTGTGTGCATAAAGCGCGCCAAAACCAGCGCCGACGCTGAAGTGAGTAGCAGGCTCTCCCGAACCACAAAATGTGTCTCCAAGACCAACATAACAACAGATAAAAAACTGATACAATTTTTGAAGTCGAAATATAAAACAAAAATGAACCTAACATAAAACACTAAACAAAAACTACTTTATTCGCTGAAGTCGCGTTATAAAGCAATTTCACCATTGTTGGAACGTCCCAAACTCAAAATATAAGGGTAACCCTCACTAAGACCATTCACATCTGACCTGAAATTCATGTTATTAGGCGTGTTATTAATTTCTACCATCTCCAGAAATTCCCTGCTTTTTCGAACCTGTACTGTTCGTTTGACTTCCACCCTGTCAAAATCAATTTCATGGTTAGTACGAATTGTATGGGATGCCAATGCATATCGATTTTTTTTAGTTCTAATGTCGCTCATATGGAGCGTAAGCCTTTGTTTTAACCAAGTGGAAGTCTGTCCCACATACACCTGCTCACAAACCCCGCACGGAATTGAATAAATAATGTTGGACTTGTATTGTAACAGCCTCGTATTGTAAAAAACAGCCTCGCTCTATAGTTATTTTCTCTAGCAATAACCTCCGTTTTTTCCCAATTTATGACATGGTTGCTGCATTGTGTATTTTAGCCTGTTCCTGATGAAGCTTTTATAATAAAGCGAAAATTTGAACAAAGAAAAAAGGAGTTACCTTAATTTCGCCCTAGGACCTAAAATTCCCAAGATTATTCGCTTATACATACATATATCTGGTCGTTGCTACTTTCTTTGGTATATATATATATATATATATATATATATATATATATATATATATATATATATTCACGTGATTCTTGTGGTTGGTGAATAATTAAGCGTCAAATTTGATGTACAGCAGTTAAGCGGTATTAACGGGACACGAATTCTTGTCATACTGACACCAATCTACACATATCATAATCCAAAGAATTTGGAATGTTTGCAAATTAAATATCCTCTTTGACGAAAATGAAAATGCAAAATTATTGATCATTGAATTAGTAATCTTGAGTAGAATTAGTTTATGAATATATACGGTATAAATTAGGTATTAAAAACACACGGTGCGCAAAGCGCATGATTTTGGTGGCCACCACGCAAATGTGTCTTAAACCCACATACTGAACAAGAACATGAACAACATTTGTCGCCTTTATTCGTGAATATATTTTTACTTTATCATACGTAGTATGACAATTACGGAGTGCGTTAATTGTCGTCGAGATCCTGATGGGCCGTTTAATATTCGAGTTAGTTACAAAATTTTTTCTTCGAACGTATTTTTCTGGCGGCGTCGTTTAAGGTTATATGACCATTTATATAATTTGACACTGACAGTTCTGGACTGTGTGCCAAGAATGTTTCGATTGGATGGTTTTATTTTACGTATGTTCGATTGGGTATAATGAAGTCGTTTGATTGGCTAAGACAAATCACGCATTAATAGAAATCGTGCATTTATAGAGGTTTTCAATAAATGATTTTCTATTCAATAAACATACTCATAAATAAACTATCGACATAAAAACAAGGAAATTTTGTATAATTTTGTTTATGACATTGTCACACGCAAATTTTTCAAACCGAATTCTCAAACAAACTACCAACTTTTCTGTGCGCTACAATAGCGGACTGTCTACACGTCGCGGTCTATAGCGCGACACCCAATCATATTCACATTCGTTTATGTGGGCACTCGTCGGTGCTCTCGTAGTTCTCCAAAAAGTTATACTCAAACTGAAGGTCTGTCTTCATAATAGACTTATTGTTATTCTTCTCTAGCGGCGCTCATCGTAAGCTAAACAATTTATTGTATTATTTTCTACTATGGATTCATAATGAACTAATTGTAACACTGCTTTCAGTTTCACAATGAAGCCGTAAGTAACATACTCCTTGCTGCGCACGGCGTGCCAAACCAAAATTAATTAAAATTACTAGCTCCATTGATTTGTAACACTCGCCTTCGACTGGTGGCTCGCGTTGCAAATATCATTCTCATATTAAATAGCTTATTTTTCTTGGTCATTGTAAAGTCTTGTCAAATTCAACTTCAAAAGTCTTCTTTATGAACCACATATTCCACTAAAAATTGACAAAAGAAGAGAAAATTATTAAATTTATTAAATTTCCTCAAAAGCCCTAAAGTTAATAATTAAGTAGTGTTCTCTAGTGTTTTTATAACGACACCGAAATCGTTATGAAAACACTAGATCACAAACTTTTAGTAACTTCTAGTTTTCCTAGATTTTTGATATTGACGTCGTGTCAAATAAGGCTGACATCTCGATCGCTATTCGCTCGTCTCAATTGTATTTGCAAATTTTATCACAACTACCAACTCTTAAAGATAAAATCTAGAGTAGAGATTGTTGAACACGACAACCGCCAATTTCGAAATTAATATAAAATTATTTGGCACTGCTCGCTACGCTCGTTGTGCCCAAAACAACTCGTGCGCCAATTTTTGGCTTATAAAACTTGTATTACAATATACTATCATATGATCGGAAGAAAATAACCTAAAAGGAACAAAAAATTAAAAATTATTTTTTTTAAAGTTAATTAAAAAGTTATCTGAAGGAACAGAATAAGTGGGTCCATAGAGACAACTTTTTTTATCAACTTTAAATCTTCAGAAGTACCTCGTCGGCGGTTCGTGTGTAGTCATCATCATTTTAAGATGATACACTCGTAAAGAAACCGAAAGTTGGCAATAAAACTTACAAATTGCAACACCATGTATATAGTGCAATGTTATCGATAAACAATATATGTAATAATTACTGGTCTATGCAAATTTGTACTTCGCATAAGAAACTTCTTTACGCAAGTTATCACACATTTATTTGTTTCTCGCAACACCCTGTATGTTATATGACTAAAAATGAAAAAAATTAATAATAGTATAATAATAATAATGTTTATTATCCTACAGGAAATTGTAATGACTTATACTTCCTAATAATATAAGAAGTTGATTGACAATAGATATCGTAAGACTAAGTAAACCATCATTATAATTCGTAATAGCAGATAAGAAAACAC
>OZ030391.1:42308551-42313551 GCA_964023965.1 Melinopterus prodromus | reverse complement strand
CATGGCAAATGACATTAAATACGGTAACAGTTGGTTGGCTACTGCATTACGTTACTAGCTCGTTTTATAAATTAACGTAGCATTCATGTTTCTTCAGTTTTTGCGTAAAGGAAAACAAGACGATATAAATTCACTAAATCCACTTGATCCACTATTATAATTTGTGCGATTAAAGAAATCGACAATCATATCTTTGCTTGCTGAAATGTCAAAACCGCTATAAAGCAATTCTTTGACTGGATCAGAAATAGAAACCGAAGAAGAACTAGCACAGTCCCTGAAAGAAAAACATGATAAATTTATCTACGGCCAAATGAATTCTAAAATAACATAAAAAACATCTAATGACATAATAAGCATAGTAAAAAACAAAAAATTGTGAAATTCAGATTAAGCGTGGTGTATACCTCGATAGCTGTTATGATGATGTATTACACACCACTTGTCAGTGTGTGCGATTTTTTGTTTCAAGATTTGTTACGTTAGTAACCAAAATTAGATCATCAAAATTAGATATTTTGGTGTATTTTTTACTATTTAAGTTTTCTTATTTACAGTACTTATATTCTAAAAATAAAGTCCTTTAAAATATTTTTTTTTCTGTAATATATTCACCGGGATCCCGGGATTGAATATATCTAGCACCGTTATCCCGGTTGTAAGAAAACATTCTCGGATTGGAAGCACTAGTACGATTTTATAGTTTTTGTCAAAAAGTTGTGTTTGAATGGAACATCAAGTGGATTATGCAACTATTCAGCAAAAAACATACTTTCTAATAGAACGATTATTTTAATCTTTGTAATTTGCAAAAATTATTTTCTGCTTAGCAAAAGCAGAAATATCGGTTCGAAATACTTTTTAGTCAAGATTACTGAAACTCTAGTTTAATAGATATTTTTATTATATGTATTTAGCAATTCTATTTACGTCGAGTAATTTTCGTGCTCCCATGAGTTTCTACTTTTTGGGAAAAAATGTTGTATGAAAAACGGTGGTTGTAAAACAATTTTTAAACAATTATTCATTTGTGTGTCGACAGTGAGAAGTTATATGTTTCTTATTTTAATTTTTTTTTGCCTAAATCACACCAAGCAAGGAAATTAAGAAAAACCGTAAAATGTTCGGATTCTTCACTCTTTTTTTGTTTTTCTTACAAGCTAATAATTGTGGTAAAACCCTCCAAGGAATTTAAAAGAATCGTAAGACAAAAACAAAGGCATGGAGATCCTTCCGCGGGAAGGTGCAAAGCACCACCGTAATCGCCAGACAGAAGAAGGTCTTTTCCAAGGATTCGTTACCAGAGATAGGCACCTTAAACACAACGACGTCGGCTTTGCAGATGACCTTGAAAAAAGTAGGCTACTAATGCAATCACACTTACCAGAAACGGAATCCCTAACTACCAGGAAGTGGGCCTAGAGTGCCTAGGTCAGGCCCACACAAGCCATCTAGTGGACCTGAAAAATCCTACCTGTGCCATATCAGAGAACATCTCACTCTTCACACCCTGAACCTGATGGTACATTTCCCATTCTATTACAATGGAGCCTGGCAACCATCAGTCTCAACATCATCAACATCTTGCGGACCAAACTAGACTCTACACGACTACACTCAAACTAGCATGCATACATGCAAGGAAAGTCTGCATATGGTAGCGGAACGCATCGAAAATCACTGGACAACAAGGAACAGCCAAGTTGTCATAGACATCGAGGGAACATTTGACAAATCATGCTTACAATTCAATACCGAGCTAGAGTTATTGACTATGCTTTGCTTGACTTGGCCTTCGGTTATGCCAAAGAAGGGCTCGGGATCCTTGCTTTGCAAGTCTATCGGCAGTTTCATTTCCGTTGATACCTTCATGTCATGGCACCCACAACAGCTGGACCCTATTGTTATTTTGCGAATTGACGTAAGGATTGCTAGCAGCTCCATATTTCTTTAGATTTGCATGTAATTGACGTAATCGCCCTTAGTACTGTTTGGCTATCTGAACAGATCATATTTTGACTTTACGGAGATTCCCAACGGCGTGTGACTTTATGAAAGACGATTGGTGTATTGTCCATGGCATTAGGTAGGCTATACATTGGTCCGGTTACCCCTATGCCGACTCCATCTTCTATTTTTGATACATCAGTGTACGACATTGATGAATTGTCTGAGAACTGCTGCACTGGGACATAATGTAGAATCCTTATTAAGATAGTGGGTCGGTATATTCTGCAAAAACGAGGAATAAATGTCAATGTAGGTACCCAATCAGTGAGATGTCTTGTAGCCAAATGGTATCCAGAGGGTGGTGTTCTCTCACCCCTGCTGTGTAACCTGATCTATACAGCCTACTAAATTAGTCAAGGAGAACTACACAATTACCTAAGCAGACGATGTAATAATTCTGGTTGCAGGCAAGTATGTGACATTATGCAATGCACCCTCAACTTAATCACAACATGGTGCAGATATCACTCACTCCCAGTTAACCCTGGGAAAAGAAAGATATATCAAACCTACGACCACAAACGGTCCTAAGCACCAACGGTTCTTTACTGCACAGGGTAAACTACCTAGGCATAACATTCGACAGCAAATGTGGATGGGGAAAAAGCTGGAAGAAAACGCACAAAGCACACATAGCTCTCCGGCAGTGCCACAGAGCAATAGGACGAGCGTGGGGTTATTCACCGATAATCCTAATTTGATACACATTTACATTATACGATCTATGTTAATTCGGAAGGTAAATCAAGAAGCCTTTGTTTATTGTCAAAGTGAGGTTTAGATAGCACTTCGGGATTTTTTATGTATTATCGTGAGTAAAAAAAACGGGCACAGCAAAGCAAAGTAAAATTAGGCACTTATATTTTGAACAGTTTTAGTTGAGTAACATTTACTTTCAACGTATTTGTCAACCTATGAAGCATAACTTTGACAGTACCTGTCAACCTGCAAACTTGTTCCGGTTTCAACAATTTTATTTTTCGCGGTATTCTTGCCTACAGTTAATTCAGTAGCAAATACTCAAATGCTGATTCCATCATGCAGCCAAATTGGACTGATTGCTTCTGAAACTCATTCAGTTGCAGTTTGCTTTATCATGCGCAGTATGATACCAAACTTAGAGCTGAAAGGCTTTTGGTTCGAAAGGGTCCAAAGGAACTGGATGTTTCCTCTAAGCATTTTTCAAGGATTTTGGAAATGAGCCGCCATTTCTGTAATTTCGTCAAAATAGTTAAATAATAAATAAAACTAGAGGAAATTTTGTATAATTTATCTCTATGACATTTTTAGGTAAAATTAATAGTTTAGCTGTAGACCAGGCAATAGAGATTCTTGTGTGACAAAAATACTAGCAGGAAGCCGACGGTCCCAAGTCACGTGGAACAGTCCGTAGATGTATTGTGATATGTTTCCTACTCACAAATATCATTTGTTAATTTATTATAAACAAAAAACCTCAAAGATACGTGATTTTTTTGTAGACAACGAAACGACGAAAAAGATAAACCCCACACGGACTCGATCGCATTAAAACTAACGGAAAAAATTCGGAAAAACCGCAAAAATCTGCTATTTCTTCAAAAATTTATATCCGCCATTTTCATAGCTGTAGTGGAGGCTTTTCGCGTGAAAGTAGCGGTTGATAGGTACTTTGAGGTACTTGAGTACACCCCAGGCATTGTCCGATGATTAGTTTTTGCACAATTGCTATTTAAATATTTTTATGCAATATGGTTCGGCGAGCCTGGATGCGTCGCAGGTGGTCCGATTTTAATTTTATTTAAGTATTTCGAAAGTAGAAGTATTGTGCTACAAAACGTCTATTCTGATTTTGCGTTAAAATGTTGAGAAATCGGCGAAAAATGCTTTCAAATAAGACCGAGAACTGCACCGCGCTCCAAAACGGTCGAGTAGTGGGGTAGGCGGCCGACTCGGGGAAACGCGCAACGCGCTGGGATTACCATAGATACGCGTTTCCCCGCGTGTGCGCCTACCCCCACTACTCGACCGTTTTGGAGCGCGGTGCAGTTTACGGTCTTATTTGAAAGCATTTTTCGCCTATTTCACAATACTTTAACGCAAAATCAGAATAGACGTTTTGTAGCACAATGTAGCACATGTTGTTATTTATTGGAATTGTTGCGAAGATTGTGTTGGAATTAACCGATAATGCGCTGTGATCTGATATTACATATAACTCAATTACAATGTAAGTTTATGCTATGATTGTATTGTTTATACCTTTTTAATTTGTTTGACTTGTTTATTTGTAACGTTTGCCTCGTTTTATTGTATTACAGTGTCCTGAAGAAGATGGTAAAGTAAATACATCGAAAGCTCGACAGTAGTAGAAAGAGTTTTATTGAAACACACCAGTCGTTATCCCCATATCCCTGTTTTATATCAAGAGACGACGTTACATAACCTTAATTCTATATATATATATATATATATATATATATATATATATATATATATATATATATATATATATATATATATATATATATATATATACTATATAGGGAATATGACGTAAATAGAATCCAAGAGAGAAGTAATTTTTAACATTAATTAAAAGGATACGGTCTCAGCCCGGATTCGAACTGGGGAATTGCTCTACCGCTGAACTACTGAGCCCTGTAGCAGGATATAGATTTAATTCGTCATTTCAAACGATAGTAACAGTACGGGTTGCTGTCTAACTACTATTATCATGACATCTATTGGATTTTAATTAATTTTAAAAATTACTTCTCTCTTGGATTCTATTTACGTCATATTCCCTATATAGTATATTTAAACCGATTAAACCAGTTTCCTATATATATATATATATATATATATATATATATTAGGACCGTCGACAGATGGCGCTATTGTAGCTTAAAGTGCGCGGTCGATATTACCGCGGCCGTTAGCCGGTAATATTCGGCATCACTAACGCCAAACCAGTGACAGCCCATAGATAACCTTATACATGTGGCAGC
>OZ030391.1:42246051-42298551 GCA_964023965.1 Melinopterus prodromus | reverse complement strand
GCTTGTTTGTTGATTTAGAACGATCAATGTTAAAGTCACCACATGTTATAATGGTTCCATCCTTATCCTGCAATAGCTCTAGCAGCCGAATTAGGCTATTAATTAAATATTCAACATTTGACATAGGAGGTCTGTAAATGACAAAAATGTGTATTTTTTCAACACATTCACGATGAACATATTATACATCCAACCTATTCGTAAGCTTGAGCGACCACAAACAATACAGCCCAACGCCACCGTGCCGACGGGCGGTACCTCGGTTATAAATTTAACATACTGCCAGTGCTCAGTGAGCATTAAAATATCATTATTATGTGAATGGAGAATTACCTCCAATTTTGTCAATCTTATTACTTACACATCTGAGTTTCTGTAAAAAAAAACCTCATAGTGGTTTGTTTTTTTTTTGCTAACTAAAACTGGAATATAAGCATGATTTTGAAGGTCTAGGTGATCATTACTTACAATGAAACGCGGCATTGATTGGTTCCCGAGTCGTGCGGCGAATCGGAATCGGAATCTCCCGACCGGAACAAGGGCTTAAAAAATCCGACCGGTCACGATCACCGGCCGGCTCGCAAACTGCCATTCTAATATACCGGTTGGAACCGTCATCGCGAAACGACTAGTGTCGGGCGGGTAATGGAGTAGTCGTTACTTTGTAATCGTTACTTTATGATACCCGAAGTAGCGATTACGTCATTTCTAAAGTAATCGTTACTTTTACTTTAACGGGTATTTTGTATGATGGTATGTTAATTACGAGACGGCCGGTACCGTCCGTACTCCGCAGAGTCCGAAGCGCCTTCGTGTCTTCCCGGTTCATTCATAAATACCTGTCCGCAAAGAAAGAATCAACAGGGATGTTTGGTCCCTAGGAGAGTTAGGTTGCCGACAGTGCTGCCAGGCTGCCAGTAACCAGCTTTGTAGGTTATGTAATTGTCAATTTTAATAAATATGACCGCACAAACAAAGTAAGTAATTCAAAATCACAAAAAAACGTAATCCAAGCCTGTGATGTGAACAACACCTATATCAAGACGTCTCTGATATGGGAAACGACCAGTGGATGCAAACAATAATTTAATTGTTTAATTTTTTAGGTTAGAGTGACTGGTTGCTAATTTCCTAATGTTATAGCTGGATAAATGGTTTCAATGAAGAAAAACTGTGCCGAAAAACACATTACCAGCCAATATAAATTGATAAATAGTTTAGTGGGCTGATTAGTGTTCGTAAATATGCTCTGCAACAGTAATAAAGTTAGTAATTGTTTTATTAAACTATCTATATATGCTAATAATAATTACTATCAACAGGTAAACACTTTGACGTAACTAGAGCAATATCCGAAGACCAGTTTCATACTTCAATCCGAAGATACTATATACGTTGCGTAACGTATGCTTTGTATAAATATTCAAAGACATACCTAGTCCCAGTATCAACCTAGATTATGGATAACTTTTTAGGTAGGCAAGGAAGATGAGACTAGTGGGTGAGAGATTTTTTAGCGGTTAGTTAGGTATATGAACATATAGGTTTAGCGGAGAACCAATTCAAGAAAGTCACTATTTCAGGATATGATATGATTTAAAAATGTACGTAACATGCAGGGTACTATTATGATGTGTAACAGTAATTTTATTGCGGGGTTTGGATTATCGACTATTTGTGTGGGGATAGTAAATGAAAGTCTAGCTACGTAGTCGTGGGTAGTTGTATTGCTCTACTGTTTTTTCAACATTTTGCTAGTTTATCTCTGACTTTATCAGTACATAGGTAGAATATTACCCTATTTCACACTTACTAGTTAAGTACAGCTAGTAAGTAGTAAGTAATGATTATACCACCATCCCGTACCCACTTTGTGAAACTGTTTATTATTGTAGGCCCTGAGGAAGCCGGAGATTACCGAGCAAAACGTAGGAATGTTGAAGGCACAGTAGAGCAATAAACTGCCCAAGCCTACATAGCAAGGGTTTTATTTACTATCAGTAATTTTGATTGTTACATAATATTGTTATTAATGTCAAAGGGTTTTTACATATTTTCTTCTACAAGTTGCGTAGGAGATGATAACAAACCCTATATATCTGTACAAGTAATTATTTTTAAAGTACCTACTTGTAATTTTTGGTACTGAATATATTCTTTACATATTTCAATTTATAGGGAATACAGTGTGTAACTGCAACCAGTCATACATTCAATGTGTGTTTTGATGTGTTATGTACACATATCAAATTTCGCTCTTATTTTCAAATAATATTCGTCCTTACACGATTTTAAAATAAATGTAGGTACTCCAATTTGTATACCTATATATATATATATATAGATAAATCTTGCCTATACCTACCTCTAGGATACTTACTAAGGTGATGGGGAAATGCATTACTGTATTCTTTTATAGTTGAATATTTCTTATTTTTATTGAAACAAAATGAATGAATAGCCTATTGTATATTCATATTTTATATTTAAGGTAGATTTAGTGTAAGAATATTTTGATACTTTTCTTTTTAATTGTGATAGTATAATTTTACATGTTTGTTCATAAATGTTTTTAGTCTGTGTATTTTCAGCATGGTGAATATTTATGATTAATAAATTATTAATACCATTATTGATTCTCATTGATATGACCCTATTTAACATTATTATTTCGAAGCCGGTAAGTATGATTTTTTTGTGGCTTTTTAAGTATCCCGTAAGTATAAATCATTTAATATAAGATACAAACATAGTTCCAAAATAATTAATACCCTACTGGGTTAATTTATATGTTAAATGTAAGATCTTCTTCTAATAAAAAAAAAATTAGGCACTTCGTTAACGATACATTTTATTATCACTGATTATAACTCTTCTTTTTTATTAATCCGTAACACCATAACAACGTAACATACTACTTAGAAAGCCTACTGAAATATACTCTAATGTACTCTAATATAATGAGATAACGTAAGTTATTGACATGTCTTTTATTTTATTATTTCGAATAAATGAGGTTTATTTTATTATTTACTTACAAGTTTAACTTTTACATAATATCGCATGATCAAACCAAACCTATACTATTCTCATTGGATCACAAAATAAGTTTCGGAGTGTAGTAACGGGGAATTGCCCACCACATATTACCTCTTTGTAAATGCGATGGCTATAAATGCATCAGTACATTACCAAAATACGTTCATATTCACAACACATAATATCACACTCTATCATCTTTGAGGGTTATGTTATGGTTATGTTTACATCGCCCCCTCTCGTTCCTAGTTTAAAATCTAGGGACACACATATTCGTCTATAGTAAATTGTCATGAATGGGATGGCGCTCGGCGCTGTTCGGATTTGTAGTAATTCGGACGAAGTCGATGCTCCGTTAATTACACCTACACACCAATTTAACTTTCCACCTTAACAAAAAGAAATGTATTACGTGCTGTTTAAATTTTATGACACGACTTTGTTCGTATGACATTAGTTAGTATTAAGAAAGTGATGCAAAAAATACCATCAACGCATTACTTAAACTATCAATATCGCCGCTAATGAAAAAATCCTATTTGCAATCAAAGAACGCCGCACGGGTGGTGAGGCCTTTGTCGCCCTTTCCCAGTCCGACTACAGTCTGTCGATATGCATCGGCAAGGCGCGACTGTAGAGTGAACCGGGTAGTAACCTACGTACGGTTCCGTGTACGTACGATGTCGTATTTCGTTACAAAGTAATCATTAAGGGCTTATCGGGTAGTAACGATTACTCACATACGGTTCCGTATACGTACGATTTCGTATTTCGTTACAATGTAATCATTAATAGCTTATCGGGTAGTAACGATTACCGAGATACGAGTTGGTATTTCGTTACAAGTAATCATTAGCGCTTAGCGAGTAGTAACGACATATTTAGAAATGCGTACTTATCGGGTAGTAACGAGATATGTATATTGTGACTGATTATAATTACCGTTCTTGTTCTTAGTGTTCGTAGTAGATTTAAGTAATTTAAATAAATAAGCAGTGTGGATGAAGTCGATCGGGCCCAAAAGGCGGCTTGTTCATACAGGCAATTATATGAATTACGTACTTTATAGATAATATTGGCAGTTTGCATGAAAATAAAAAATGTCTTAGAATATACTTGTGTTTTAACGTTTTAATTTGTATTCTCCGAATATTAGAATATAGCTACAGTTTTAAGAGAGCATCAACCGAGAGCATCATTCCAACCGGTGTACTAGATTACAACGTTGGTTCACGGCTTTTGATTTGACAATATGTGCCAAATAATGATATAACAACCGTTTCTGGTCAACACTAAGGTGCATTCCACGAGGAGCCATGCACTTGTCAAACCCAGTCGAATTCATATCTACAAAAAACACACCGTCCTTACGTCTACACAAAATATCAAAGAGCCTATAATCTTTTATATAAATGTTTTCTTTTATTGCATATCTGTGGTTAATATACGGAACAGACGCAAAAATAACATGAAGAATGCTGTAACGTTTGAATGACATTTAAAATGCTGTTAGTGTCAGGAGAGAAGTTCCTGAGAATATTGTTAGTGCAAGCAAATATATTACATAGTCATTCTTATTAAAAAAAAGGTTGATAGTCCTTCCAGAGACTCAACAACATGCGTGTAAATTTAAGAATTGTCTCTATCAATCTATCATATAGCTATTTAACCAGTCTCTGAGGCAATATGCAGTGATTAAGAGTTGATCAGCATTTCTACAACCTACCAATATTCTAACATCAGACGGCAGGATTACTGGTCTATCTGTTTCTTAATCAAAATACAAATTATATAGATAATTATTTATGAATAGAAGAATGTGTTTCTACCGGGTTGCCTATCAAAATGAGGCCACAAGTATTTTTGTTTAAAATAGAATTAATTATTTTTCCCAAACAATTTCGTTCATGTGTTATTAAGATAAATTATAATTCATTGCTAAGAGAAATACTTAAGAACTTAAAAACTTTGATTTGCCTTGCGGCTTACTTAGCCGCAACAGAGTAATACCTGTTTACACCTGGCTGCCAGAGGTTGCGGCCAAGTGAGCAAAGGCATACCAAACTCAAGTTCTTACGTATCTCTCTTTGCAATGAATTATAACTTATCTTAAAAACAAGTTAACGAAATTGTTTGAAAAAGAATAATTAATTTAATTTTAATTAAAAATACTTGCGACCATATTTTGGTAGGCAACCCGGCAGAAACATATTCTTCTATCCATAATCATCTATAAAAAAATGTATTTTGATTAAGGGGTAATGCCACTCTAGCGCGAGAAAAAATAGCCGGCTTTGTAGGTATATTTTTACAATATAGTAAATGGAGGACACAATCTTTTAAAAGCCGTTTGTTGTCCATATTTTGAGGAACATTCCCGATAAAACAAAATAAATAAAAAAATTAAGCGTTAGAGGACATCATAGGAAACCTCTTCCGGCGGACAGGGTTGCACGGCCGGAAAGATTTGACACGGAGTTTTTCACTCCGGTATAAAACCAAAAAAGAAATTGATTCTATCTGAGATTATCTCGTGAAGTACATACGGAAATTAGACAATTCCGCTTTAAAACAAAATGGCGCACAATTGAACACAAATTATCACTTTTAGGTACAAAATTAGGTTAAAAACTGTTTGTAACAAAAAAGGTTTCGAACTTATCGTAAAATCCGTACGTACTTCTCTAGATGTTGTTCTGAAGCTGCATGTAAAATTTCAAGTGAATTGGCGGAGATCCTTTGAAGTTATCTTTCCGCCCAGTTTGTAAAATGTGGTTTTGAGAAAACACGGCTTAAAGTATTGTGTAACTGTGATGTATAGAGTTGTTATATTTTACTATAGTCGGCGATGCCTGGACCATATAATTATCTTTCCAAATTAATATTTTCCTCCTCTTGTTTCTTTCTGTTTGATTTTGATGACAGGCGGGCCTGTTTTGCAGCATCAGTCCGCGATGGCTCTGAAAACATGATGCGCCGTGCGTCACCCTTCGCGCAGAAATTATTGCAGTTTGGCCCGATGGTTATGCATAATACCTCCATTATCTTCATAAGGCTGGATAATGCGCCATTGATAACACATATGGCTATAGTTGCTGCAATATCGACAATTACTTTGACACTTGAAATTGAAAGTGAAATCACCAGGTGGACAATTCTCGTGCTGCGGCATTTAATCGGTCAGAATGTATTGAGCAGTGTCACCCAGATCTATTTTCTTCATTTTATCAATTGAATCATGGATACAACGAATGGCTACTCCATCATAAATTCAAAGCTCATTTATAGGCTTCTGGGTTAACTGCCCTAGCTGGTTTTTGTCAAATGGCGGGGACGAGTGCCATTAGTGTTTGCACATCATCTATCGTTTCCTTATTCCTTTTTCTTGTTCCAAAATTTGCAAGCTTTGCAGTATTTAGATTTTATGAGAATATCAACATTTCTCCAGCTGATAGGCGCCACCAATCATACAGAGAAGAAAAGCTATGTTTTCTCCATGTTCCATCGTCCGTCTTCTTCTGCTGCTTTCTGCATACTTTCTTGACAAACTGCTGCTGTTGCGACAAAAATGGTAAATGGTTTATCGTAAAACGAGTGAAAAATCTGTACAGGAAGGTCTCTGAATGCGCAAAACTTTACACCTTTCTACACCTATTCTTATACGCATGGCAAGGATACTTCGCTATTCATTTCATATCCTTTTTGAACAAATCACAACTCAGAATGAAAGTTTGTTCAAAATTCACACAAGAAACCACGACTTGAAACCCTAACTCACGGTTGCCACTTTCGGCCAATTTCGCATTTAATTTGCACGTTTCACACACTACAACTTGTAAAATAGCAGAAAACACAGGAACGAAATTCAAACGATGATAATTAAACGGCATCCACTTCAACGTTGTAATAATCTTCAACCAACATTACTTTTTTGCAGGGTCGGACTGTGGATACGTTATCAGGCAGAGGCGACTCTAGTTACAAACGATTCAATGCTTGTCATATTAGTTCTATTTGAAAATCTACTGCTTCTTTTGACTCCTTTCGATCACGATATACTCCGGGAATGTCGCTTATTATTTCTGTTTTTTTTACCACCTAATCAAGAACAACACACGTTACACCAAACAGCTATAACATTGAGCGGTTAGCGTCAGATCAACGAACATACCGATGATATTTCCACAAAATCTTTGTGCTTTATATTATTTTATATTATATTTCACACCATGGATGTAATTCTCCAAATAAGATAGGAGCGTATAGGTCTCTAGACTGTAAACTCTCACTCAAAAGTTTTTGGTAGACACTTGGCTGTATGTTCATCATATAAGCATTAAACATTTTTTACTTTATCATACGCAGTATGCTAAAGTATTGCAATCATGCCGAAAAAAAAAATTGAGATTTTAGTGGAAATACGTCTTTATGGGTCCCCTGAACATTTTTGACCAAGGTACAAAGAAATGTCTGTGTGTGTGTGTGTGTGTGTGTGTGTGTGTGTGTGTGTGTGTGTGTGCGTGTGTAAACGATTTTTGTGACGACGATTCCGGAGAAACTACTAAAGGTATCGGGACGAAAGTTCATATTTAGAAGTTCCATGACCTAACTTAGAGCTGAAAAGCTTTTGGTTGAAAAGGGTCCAAAGGAACTGGTAGTTTATACTAAGCCTTTTTGAAGGATTTTGCAAATGAGCCGCCATTTCTGTAATTTCGACAAAATAGTTAATAAATAAATTAAAGTAGAGTAAATTTTGAATAATTTATGCCTATCACATTTTTTGGTAAAATTAATAGTTTAGCCTTTCAGTTTATTCTAAGCCTATTTGAAGGATTTTGGAAATGAGCCGCCATTTCTGTAATTTCGACAAATTAGTTAATTAATAAATAAAAGCACAGGAAATTTTGAATAATTTATGCCTATGAAATTTTTTGGTAAAATTAATAGTTTAGCTTCAAGAGCAAATTCTATTTGATCGAGATCGGTCGCATCTGCATTGATATGAAATTACATAGTAGCCAGGATTTTGATAAATATTTTTTTGTGTTGTCACATTCGAAAACAGCGGATCTCATCAGAGGTTGGAAAACCACTATGGAACGTTGCCGCTGTAGTACGGCAAATTATAAAATACAAATTTCAAATAAAGTAAGATCACCAATTTGACTGTTTGTTGATAAGAAATATCAACCCGTCTTTATATCTAATTCTAAAAACGATACATTGAGAAAATTATAAATAAAGTATAGCGATGCGTGTAGTTTTATTTTAGTATGTTGGTAGGGATGTGTCATGAACAAATATAAATCTGTCACAATTTGAATTACCTTTTTAAGGTGCGTTTTCATTAGTGACGATGGCAGTGGTAGCCGACGCCGTTATAGTATTTCTAATAGAAAATTGATAGTGACTCATGTTTATGTACATGCAAACTAATATGTGTCAATATCACGATATGTAAGAAATACTATAATTTCGTATTCTACCACCGCCATTAGCTACCATTACCTACCAATCGGAACGCACCTTTAAACTTGACGTTTCGTCTAAGTGGTACCAACCTAGCATTTACTATACAGACATCATATATTTTTTTTTAAATACGTATTTCTTAAAAAGCAACACTATAGACGTTGATGTCGCTCCTGCCAAAAACTAGATAGCCGACTCGCTCATATGCGACGGCGACACTCCGCCTTCGGTGACGCGCCGCATCACCGCTCGTCGCGCTATTCCGTACTTTCGGCATTTGTGACATAAATAACTATTATTCTGATGACGGAGTGTAGGTAGTGTCAAATGCTGATGCTTTGACAATACCTACGATTTATCTCAATAGAATAGATTCTCATGCAGCTAAACTATTAATTTTATATATTGTATGATAAAGTCATGTGCCTGGCCACATCAGATTTTTTTTAAATACGAAACTTATTGTGCGTTATTTCTAAGACTCAAGACATCATTTAAGCAAAAAAAAACGATTTTTCAACAAATCTAGAGTGGCATTATCCCTTAAAAGCAGATAGACGCAGTACTCCTGCCGTCGGATCCCGTACAACCCAAACATTTTCGGCCTATATTTTTTACGCTAACCAACTTTTTGCGGTGCCTCATTGATGAGAACGTTTGAGATTACACGCTCGCCTACGACTCGCGTATAAACTTCATGCTCGCGATTTATGTCGTTAGATATGTGCTCGTCATATAATATACTATTAACACATCTAATTAAAATTGCTCACACATTTCAGCTTGCTTTAAAATGTTTGAAATCTCCCTTTGTTTCCACTTTCAACCCTATATCCCCTACATCCCATCTCCTATATTTTGACGGTTGGATTTGGGGATTTAGCTGATTCGAACTATGGATTGAGTGTATAATGTACCATTAATACATTGACAGTACAACTAATTTTGTATTTTACTAAAATTATTACTTAAGTCGACTTTAAATAACTCATCATACAAAATTATTAATATCAATTATGGGTAAGTTGTTAATTTATAGACATGTATGTATGTATATAGTCCCTAAACTCTATAATTTTAAATCGATTGTTAACATGTTCAACACAAAAGCTTGCATGAAAATAAGCAAAACTGCACTCTTTTCTCACGAACATAATCCTTCCGGCATTGATCATTCCCGTAATTAAGGATAATAACACAGGACAGCGTAGACCGTATAATAAAATATAGGAAACGGAAGTGCAAGTATGTCTTTATGTCTTCAAAAGTAGAGTACCGACACGAAAACCGTAATTTACCAGTGTAGTGGTAACTGGTAGATAAGACTAGTATATTACTGGTAAATTATAAGATATATACATTTATTTCTAACTATTATACGTATAGTATTAATAAATTATAGGACACGCACACGCACAGAGGCTGTTTATTTCAAAACTTGAAGCCTGTATAGTTATATAGAATAACTGCAAAACTTTGGGATGACGGACGTCATGACGCGACGTGCAAGAAAACACGTCGTTTTCGAGGGGAATCATGGTCAGTAATCTAGTTTCTGTTTTTGAGGTCCTAAGAAGCGCCTATTTTCTAAAACTCGACAAAATTTAAAATGTTTTGTAAAGCCTAATATTTTTTAACTCACACGGACCACTTATATGCGTTTATTTTGTGGTTCTGCTGTGGTCCAAACTGACCACGCGCGAACCACCGATTGGTGGTTGATTGAAGTCCGTATTAACCACGAACAAACCACACCACAAAATCAGTTATAAAATGGATTTTGAAGAAGAAGCATTGTTGTGGCTCCTTTTACGTCGAAGAAGATGACGTCGACGAAGTACAAATTTTTGGATCCACTCCCCGACATATCAAGAAACCTCTTGGAAAAATTTGCCCTTAAAAAACTTTGAGGTCTTTGCCCCGACGTATTGTTATTTTTTTCACCGGCATATCCCGACATATGCCTAAAATCGAAATACACTCCCCGACATATCAAAAAATGTTTTGGGTTTTTGCGCCAAACTTTGACTTTGAATAACTTTTCGGTCATTGCTCCGATATATATTTTTTCACGGATGTATTCCGACATATGTCTAAATTCGAATTTTACTCCCCGACATATCAAGAAACCTCTTGAAAAAATTTTACCTTGAATCACTTTGAGGTATTTGTCCCGACATCGCCTTTTTTTCACCGACATATGCCCAGAATCGATTTCCACTCCCCGATATTTCAAAAAGAGTTTTGGGTTTTTGCTTTTTGGACCTTGAATATCTCCGTTATTAACCGACTAATGAGCCGACATATCGCATTAAAAGCGCAATTTTGTGCAATGCTTGGGTCTGCCGGTGAATTTTTGTATTGTTTCTTGCAACGCGCCCGTTCAAAAATGCATGCGTAGTCGTGTGGTTGCTAAGTCGCACTCGTCTGAGTTGAGATCAACCACCAACACCGACTTTTTTGTGGATGATACCGTCGACGCTGTGCGACGGTCGCAGTAAACAACTTCACGCAGTGGTTCGTGTGAGCACTACAATGCGTTTCTATGTTGTATTAATGGCTTTATGCTATCACCCACAGTTCTGTGGTAGTGGTGTGGTTATGCCGTGGTCCGTGTGAGTTAGGCCTTAGTTTAGCCGGCTGTTCCTTTACAGTCAACCGAGTCCAACGTTGTTCTGACAAGCTACCACTTCGATATTTTAAAATACTTAATTATTGTTATTGAAAAAAAACAATGGCTAATACAAGTCTCAAATAAATAAAAAATACGGTATTTGGGCAAACCTGAAATGTAGATATGATATTATTAATAATTTCAGAAAATAAATTCCTGCTATGACGTTAAACTCAGTCAAATTTGTACATCTTTCATACCTCAGTGACTCTATAGGAACCGCTAACTGAACGGGGGCCCCCGCACCGGCCACTGGCCACAGGCTCTTAAGGCTCGTACGCACACGGCTAGTAGTTTAGTACAGTAGCGAGTATCCACTTACTACTAAACGGTATAGTACTTAAAATGTGGCCGAACGATCTGCGAATTAGTACAGTTCTGAGGTGAAGGTCGACCGGGATGCAACTACAACGTAGACGCGCGGTTATCTGCAGGGTAAAAGAAAACATGATTACATTAGTCCCTGGATAGACCAAAAACCCAATTTACATAAAACGCTGTTGAGCATATTTTTCGAGGTCGCAACCTCTCTTGCATCTGTTGTTTCAGTAATTCGTAACTACTATTATTTCGTAAATTAAGGAGTTAACGGTTCAAATGTAACCGGTAAAACCGGCTTTCAAGCAGCACCAATTTTACCTAGGCCAACTTAGTTCGGCCGAAGAGCGGTAAGCACAACTAGTTTATCCTAGGCCAAACTAGTTTAACGTGGTACGTAAAGGCATACTTCGGGTCAAACTGGTGTGGTCTAGGCCAAACGGATTTTAATTAACGGTTTTGAAGTGTACCATAATTTTTACGCGCGTTTTCTATAGTGCGTGTTTTCAGACGCGAGCGTTTTTTTCAGTATCGTGTTTTTTGAAGCTCGTGTTTTATGATGCGCGTGTATTATGACTCGCAAGTTATCTGAAGCGCGTGTTTTTTGACGCGCGTGTTTTCTGACGTTTTTCTGAAGTACTCGACGGTGAGATATTAAAAAAAAGCGCGTGCTTTTTACGCGCGTGTTCTGTGTCGTGTGTTTTCTGACAAGCGTGTTTTATGAAACGTTCGATTTCCGACGCGCGTGTTTTTTAGCGCGTTTTTGACAGCCGTGATTTTTAAGCCTGTTTTCTGACGCTCGTGTTTCTCTTCAGTATAATGAAGCGTGTGTTTTTTACGTGCGTTTTCTGTGTCGCGTGTTTTCTGACAAGTGTGTTTTATGAAACGCTCTCTTTCCGACGCGCGTGTTTTTTACGCGCGTTTTTAGACAGCCATGTTTTTTTAAGCGCGTTTTCTGATGCGGGTGTTTTCTGACGCTCGTGTTTCTCTGAAGTATAATGAAGCGCGTGATTTTTACGTACGTTTTGTGTCGCGTGTTTTCTGACAAGCGTGTTTTATGAAACGTTCTCTTTCCGACGCGCGTGTTTTTACGCGCGTGTTTTCACGCACGTTTTTAGACAGCCGTGTTTTTTAAGCGCGTTTTCTGATGCGGGTCTTTTCTGACGCTCGTGTTTCTCTGAAGTATAATAAAGCGCGTGATTTTTACGTACGTTTTCTGTGTCGCGTGTTTTCTGACAAACGTGTTTTATGAAATGTTCGCTTTACAACGCGCGTGCTTTTTAAGCATGTGTTTTCCGAGAAATCAAAATTAAGTATGGTCACAGGTAATTCACTCCTAAAAATGCATACTGTGTCCAAATCGTCAAGGATTTTCCAAATTATGAATTTATTCGTGTTAAATGTGCAATTGGGACCACCTGCACCGTGGGCCGTGCTGTACGCCACAACAGGTAACAAAAGGTACTCGACAAAAACAAAGGTTTTCGCACCTCTGTAGCGCCATAGTTGTTTACTGGTACGTGGTGGGGAGACCTACTTGCCCGTAGAATAGAATAATTTCTATCTTCTTGCCTAAATCGTTTTACGAACCACTCGACTAAATTTTCATGTTTCGCCGTGTGCGTACGAGCCTTTAGAGTAATAGACAAATATCAGTAAACATATCCATACGTGGATACCCTGATTGCGAAGGGGTTAAGAGCTCTAGATTTTAAGGTGTATTTATTTTTATATTGTACATTGCGCTTAGGTCTTAAAAAAATCTTTCTAATCCAAAAGACGATACATACAATATAAATAGGAAATCTACGCCATGACTTTATGCGGGACCATCATATGTATTTTCAGTTTTAGTTTTTGGCAATTATATCCGAAAGTTGAATGTGTTGCAATTAAATGGCGTATTTGTTGTTATATAATCAGATCTACTTATTTTTTGTCTGGTCATGTGTTGGAACTTTCTTTGCAGACATAATTGCTTTATTGCAAGGATATAGGTAGTTAGACCTCGTTTTGCTTTCCTGAAATTAAATAAATCGTAAATTTAGGAAAAACCATAGTGAGTTTTTTTTGCCCAACGACACGAATGCAAAATTTTAGGATTTATATCGAATGTTTGCGTTAATTGTTTACGACGCATCTTTTAAAACAGACCAAAGCAGAGTGTATCATATATTATTAATTATTTAGTTATTTTGTGTTAGTATTTATTTATATTTTACATATTAGCTATACTTACGTTCAAGTTATTGCTATAAATTCATTAAGTTAAATTTTATCATTAATGATATAATGTGTCGTAGGCAAATGGCTATTTTAGGCAAAAGGCTTTTGCCTAGGCAAAAGCTATTTCCCTGGGCAAAGAAATATGGAACTTTTATATATATTTTTAAAGCTATTAGCCTAGTCAAATGTATTTGCCAAGATCGTTGCCAGGCAAATAGCATTTCAATCACGTTTTGTTTTAAAATTGTGTGAAATAATGTGCAATCTGCATGCTAAGTCTCAAATACGTCATAATTAATATTTAGTCGTTGATTAGTTCTGAGTAAAATCGTATTCTAATCATGATTCTAATGAAGCTACACCTGATTTCTTGTGACAAGCGTCAATACTCATGAGCGCGGAAATAGGATTTCATATGGATTTTATACCACCAAAACAAGACTTTTAGTTCCACTTTTACAAGGAAAAGTTATACTAGACTGGAAAACAATAAATTTCTGAATTTTTATCCGATGGACGATTTGATGCATCGATGCAGATGATGATACCACCTAACTCTTATTTTCCATACAACATGCTATTTGCCTAACAACGGCTTGGGCAAATACATTTGCCTAATGTATTTGCAAATAGCTTTAAACATATAAATACAGTCTCAATATCTATTTGCCATGGCAAAAAGCTCTTGCCTAGCCAAAAGCCTTTTGCAAGAAATAACCATTTGCCTACGACATATGCACTCGTTGAGAAGGTGGGTGCTTATACACATCGTATTATCAAAGTCAAATTCAAATTCAAAATTCAAATTCAAATTCAAAAAAAGTCAATATTATCAAAAGGATTTCATATGGATTTTATACCACCAAAACAAGACTTTTAGTTCCCCTTTTACAAGGAAAAGTTATACTAGATTGGAAAACAATAAATTTCTGAATTTTTATCCGATGGACGATTTGATGCATCGATGCAGATGATGATACCACCTAACTCTTATTTTCCATACAAAATGCTATTTGCCTAACAACGGCTTGGGCAAATACATTTGCCTAATGTATTTGCAAATAGCTTTAAACATATAAATACAGTCTCAATAGTAATCACAAAGTGGTCCACCCTTTCGATATTTGGATATGAGAATAAATAAAACCCTTAAGGTTATATGGAATGTTGTTCTTTATTCAGAAATTATTTGCGTGACAATCGATTTCGATATTTCAATATCATCATCAGGTCAGCTCTACGGAAGACATAAACAATATATAAATTAACAAATCAATCACATTACAAATTCTTGGTAACTTACTGTCATTAGGAAATAGAAATAAAGTCAAACGTCATCATTACAAACACAAACAACAGCATGGGGCAGTTATGCCACAAAATCGAGCGTGGTACTTGTTTTAAAATTAAAATTATTCCCTCTATCACACTCCACACCACCATGGACAAATGTCATGTGAGATTGAGGTTATGTCAGATAATTTCGTTACGTCAAATCTAAAAACGTTAAATATACATTAAATATTATCACAAAATCACACAAGTGTAGGGTGTCTTACATCAAACTAATCTCACAAATCGTGTAATGTCGATTAGAACGGATAATTATTATTACAGCGTGGATTATCGTAATAAGAGATGCAAACAGGTGACACCGTACAGAATATATGAACAACACAATGACCAACCACACAAAACTAAACGATGGCAGCAGTGGCAGCATCAAACTTTCAAATGCTCCAACGTTCAAAATCTCCAAGTTACACGATTGGTTAGGCTGAGAGTACAATTCAAAATCAATCCCGGATAACAGATATGGGAGACGCAATATTAACAATAATTCAACAAACACAAAGAAATAAATAGATGTTTCACTTTTCTATAGCTTGTTTAAATAAGTAGTATCCAGGAAAGTCGGTGATGTTATTGAGGAGGGTATCAGTATCTTTGTCTCGGTGTTTTCTCAGATTAATGTAGTAAACTTCCATGTAGTCCATTAAGATTGATTTGGGGACATTCTTGAGTAATTTCATGTTGTTGATGTGGAAATGATGGCCCTCCTGTAACATGTGTTGGCGTACTGCTGAACTATTGCGAGTGACGTGCTCTTGAAACCTTATTTTTAGGTTTCGACCTGACTGTCCAATATATGTTTTATCACAATTAGAACATTTTAATTCGTATATTCCGTTCTGTTCTAGTTTTGGAATTCTATCTTTATTGTTCAATAACATATTTTCGATAGAATTGCGTGTTGGGTTGCATATAGTTAGGTCGTTTCGTTTCATTATGGGAATTATTTTGTGGTGCAATGTAGGGTGGTATGTCAGTTTTCTATATTTATTAGTTACTCTACAGTGTGGGTATATCTCCTTCATTGTGTTGTTATGTCTCATGTTCTTGTAGAGACTATCAATTATGCTCGTCTTGTATCCATTATTAGTGGCTATGGTCTTAATGGTTTTGAGCTCATTAGTTCAGGGGGGTGGTCAACATTCTGTGTAGATGATACTTAAACGATGACACTTTGATGTTATAAGGGTGTTGGGAATTATATGGGATCACTATATCTGTGGCTGTAGGTTTTCTGTATATGGAATATTGGAATTTGTCATCATGTCTAGTTATAGTCAAGTCTAGAAAGTTTAATTTATTCCCGTTTTCTTTTTCAATAGTAAATTTCAAATTTGAAAGCTGGTTCATTTTATACAGTCTCAATATCTATTTGCCATGGCAAAAAGCTCTTGCCTAGCCAAAAGCCTTTTGCAAGAAATAACCATTTGCCTACGACATATGCACTCGGTGAGAAGGTGGGTGCTTATACACATCGTATTATCAAAGTCATTTATTTTTATGTTCGAAGCCACAATTAGTAGCTTAATAAAAAAATATCCATAAACTTTTGAGTATCAGAACATTTCACAGATTTTAAATTACTTAATTTGTTTAAAATACAATAATTGGAACTATAGGATTATATGGATGATTCTGGCGTGCTTTTTCGCGTATAATCTGGAATTGAAAACTTTATTACGAAGTATATCTAGTATTTGAAAAAAAAAATTGTGTCAAAGAGAAACCCAAATAAAGCAAGAATACTCGTTTTGCTCTAAAAAAATAAACACAATTTAAGCTTTCTGGCTTCAGATTCTACAGAAAACGTATACCAAACTTGCTATTTTTTTTTATTTTGTATTCTTCTATTTTTGTCAAATTAAGTAATTACAATCTGTGAAATGCTCAGTAAAATTTCAACTCAAATATTTATAGATTATTTTACTATCTGTAATGATCCCTCTTAAGGAATCAAACTATATTTTAGTTTTTTCTTTAAGAGGAATCATTACAGTAAAATAATCTATAAACTTTTGAATTTAGATTTTAGGGAGCATTTCCCAGATTGAAATTACTTCATTCTGTCGAGTCGAAGTGATCGATTTCAATGAATTTCCATTTCCATGAAATCTCTTTTACACCGATTATTTAAGGTATTATAAATATTACCGTAGCTTAAACTACGAAAAATACAGGGTTATGAAATTTTACAAATGTAAAACACAGATATAAATAATTTCTAACACCAAAAAGTAGCCTCCTGAAAAAGCATGAATGATTTCATGTACCCCGACGACTAAAAATCGACAGGACTACGATCTGGTGATCTATCTGGCCATGCAATCTTTTATATTTGAAACGTTTGTGTTGTTTATATATCAACCTAGATTACACTCCCTTAATTTGAACATAATATTGTAGTTTATGTCAACATAATAGTGTACTTTATAGTTTATGTTACCAAGCAATAGCTTAGAGGGCTTAAAGCATGAAGATGTATGACAGTAACAAAAAGTTTGAATAAATTGTAATGTTGGCTAATGTCTACAAAATACTATTAACGAGTATTCGTTTTTATTTTAAAGTCATATAAATGTTACCCCTATTTTTATAAATAGATGAATAGAAAGACTACAAAAGTTTCAAGGTCTAATGTGTTCAACAACGTTTTTATTAATTTTTAAATTACCAAATGTTACATATTGTGACGTATGTACCTATAAAGACGTCACATAAGGCAAATAAATAAGTTCTTAAGTAATAAGTAATAACTAATATCACAAATGTATAACCTCCATTATAGAACCATTTCCTAGTTGCATAAGCTTTGATTTTCACGGTCTATAAAATTTGAAACGGCAAATAATACATTTCATAATAACTTCAATAAATTAGAAGGATAATTTCGAAATATTTTATAAACAATGGCGTTTTTCCTATTCTGTGGTTTTCTTAAATTTTATATTGTTGGTAACACATAAGCCAATTATTGTTCAATAGGAATTCTACTATATAGAATCGGTTTCAGATGTTATTTTGTCTTCTGTATCGAACATTGATGGCTAATAAATTACGAGTAACATTTTTAATCAAAATAATTTCATATTAAATAAAATAGATACTAGAAAATGCACTTACAATTAATAGATACAAATTCATCGCTCCTTTCTAAAATCTAAGATATTTTGTCGTAATCGTCGGATCCAAACAACAACTGCGATCACTAGGTGCACTTGGTAAGGTACGGTAAAAATAAATAGTCCTCAGTGTGGCGCGGATATATAAGTACTCAAAACCAACGGCTTTATAAAATTTATATGATAGAGAACGGACCAAACAACGCGTAATAAGAGATTTAAATTCAACGATGTGGAATATCAGCTAGCCGTGGACGTACTGTTTTATAACTTCAGTACGCTTCTTTAGGCTACCCCAGAAGTAGTTGAGAGGTAACGGGACCGACATAGTTCCACTCATGCTGGCTGGTTGAATTATTATAGAACACGAACACTACCTTATATTAAAAGCTTCGTCCGCTTGTTTTTTTCGGTCCTCTTTACTGGTGCATAGACGACTTTAACAATTGTAATTTATAGAAAGCTTAGATGTCGGTTGACTGATGAAGTAGATGATGATAAAGTAGATCACCAATACAATGCGGCGGATGGTAGTGCAGTAACCAATGTGGTACGGACCATCGACGGTGTAACCCAAATTTATAATAACTTTGATTGTTATCGGTACATTTAGTGGATTGTTAATTTAATAAATATTTGTTTTCTTTTACTTCTTATTTACTAATTCGGCAATCTTCCGTAATCCTGAGATTATTAATTAACATCATTCTAGTATTATTCCAATAGAACAATCTAAACCAAATCCGCTCCAGTATCATGACGCATGCAAGAAGTGCGATGAAGGTGCTGATAGAAGTTATTCATTTCATATTATTCATTTAATCTGATTGTTGCTTAGGTTGCGTATAAACTCTACCTACAGGCTGTGTATAAATTGTGTACAGTGTACAACAGTGGTGTCAAACCCATCTATGGGCCAGGCCACAAAATTCTAATCAGCCTTGCGGCCCTCCGCATGCAAAAAAAAATGTAACTGAGAATAAAGTTCTATTGTGTTTCATAATCGAATTTTTCATTTTAAAATAAAAAACAAAACATTGTATCCTTTTCGAATTTTCAATCTTTTTCTGGTTTTCAAAAGTGAAGAAAATGTAATTTTTACTACGTACCATCATATTCTTCTCACAAACCCGCAACATAGGCATTTTAGGAAACTATTGTTTAAATTACATATGAAAATCTAGAATTGCACCTTAGTATTATCATGTTGCCAATATCGTGTTACTTATCAATCAATTTTAGTAGGGTGTAATTTTTAGATGATTGATGATTCACATATTTTGTTTGCATTGTCTGTGTTTTTTTCTGCTCTGAGATAAAAAAGTAAATAAAAAAGTCATATTAAGAACTTTTGTACCAAATATTTTCTTTGAAATAGTTCAGAATTAGCTAAAAACTCTAAATAAATTTTTCGCTTGTTTTATTTTAAGTTTTAAATCACTCGTTCTATGCTATGAATCATTATTTTAGTCGATCGAAACGTCGTAAAGACGTCTTATAAAATGTGTATCAAGTAAAGTTAATTTACTTTAAATAAATATTTAGCAAATCTAGAGCCGCTTCTGCAGCAATAGTGAGGTATAGAATGTACTATCGTGTCCATATATTATGTCCCCTCTTTTGAAGTCCAATTTCTTGCAAATCTAGGGGCCTACATTTTTTTTAAAATTCTGATGCTGTCTTTGATTAATATGCTATAAATTGGAAAGCTGTACATATTGGCTTCTTCCCGATTTTTCCAAATTAAGAAGAATTTGCGCTGTTTTTGTCCCGTAAATTTTATTCGTCTACCTTTAGCAATTCATTACTCCGGAAAGAATCTATAGATATCAACGAATTAAAAAGTAAAATCACCTGCGGAATGCAAGCTTTGAATGTGCTTTTTACTTTATCATACGCAGTATGTAAAGTATTGTAATCGTGCCGAAAAAAAAAATTGGGATTTTAGCGGAAATAGGTCTTTTTGGGTCCCCTGAACATTTTTGACCAAGGTACAAAAAAATGTCTGTGTGTGTGTGTGTGTGTGTGTGTATGTGTGTGTGTACCCGATTTTTGTGACGACGATTCCGGAGAAACTACTAAAGGTATCGGAACGAAAGTTCATATTTAGAAGTTTCATGACCAAACTTAGAGCTGAAAAGCTTTTGGTTCAAAAGGGTCCAAAGGAACTGGCTATTTTCTCTTACCATTTTTCAACGATTTTGAAAATGAGCTGTCATTTCTGTAATTTCGTCAAAATAGTTAAATAATAAATTAAAGTAGAGGAAATTTGGAATAATTTATGCCTATGATATTTTTTGGTAAAGATAATAGTTTAGCTTCAAGAGCAAATTCTATTTGAGCGAGATCGCTCGCATCTGCATGGCTATGAAACACTACATAGTAGCCTGGATTTGACAATAATTTTTACTTTATCATACGCAGTATGCTAAAGTATTGCAATCATGCCGAAAAAAAAAATTGAGATTTTAGTGGAAATACGTCTTTATGGGTCCCCTGAACATTTTTGACCAAGGTACAAAGAAATGTCTGTGTGTGTGTGTGTGTGTGTGTGTGTGTGTGTGTGTGTGTGTGTGTGCGTGTGTAAACGATTTTTGTGACGACGATTCCGGAGAAACTACTAAAGGTATCGGGACGAAAGTTCATATTTAGAAGTTCCATGACCTAACTTAGAGCTGAAAAGCTTTTGGTTGAAAAGGGTCCAAAGGAACTGGTAGTTTATACTAAGCCTTTTTGAAGGATTTTGCAAATGAGCCGCCATTTCTGTAATTTCGACAAAATAGTTAATAAATAAATTAAAGTAGAGTAAATTTTGAATAATTTATGCCTATCACATTTTTTGGTAAAATTAATAGTTTAGCCTTTCAGTTTATTCTAAGCCTATTTGAAGGATTTTGGAAATGAGCCGCCATTTCTGTAATTTCGACAAATTAGTTAATTAATAAATAAAAGCACAGGAAATTTTGAATAATTTATGCCTATGAAATTTTTTGGTAAAATTAATAGTTTAGCTTCAAGAGCAAATTCTATTTGATCGAGATCGGTCGCATCTGCATTGATATGAAATTACATAGTAGCCAGGATTTTGATAAATATTTTTTTGTGTTGTCACATTCGAAAACAGCGGATCTCATCAGAGGTTGGAAAACCACTATGGAACGTTGCCGCTGTAGTACGGCAAATTATAAAATACAAATTTCAAATAAAGTAAGATCACCAATTTGACTGTTTGTTGATAAGAAATATCAACCCGTCTTTATATCTAATTCTAAAAACGATACATTGAGAAAATTATAAATAAAGTATAGCGATGCGTGTAGTTTTATTTTAGTATGTTGGTAGGGATGTGTCATGAACAAATATAAATCTGTCACAATTTGAATTACCTTTTTAAGGTGCGTTTTCATTAGTGACGATGGCAGTGGTAGCCGACGCCGTTATAGTATTTCTAATAGAAAATTGATAGTGACTCATGTTTATGTACATGCAAACTAATATGTGTCAATATCACGATATGTAAGAAATACTATAATTTCGTATTCTACCACCGCCATTAGCTACCATTACCTACCAATCGGAACGCACCTTTAAACTTGACGTTTCGTCTAAGTGGTACCAACCTAGCATTTACTATACAGACATCATATATTTTTTTTTAAATACGTATTTCTTAAAAAGCAACACTATAGACGTTGATGTCGCTCCTGCCAAAAACTAGATAGCCGACTCGCTCATATGCGACGGCGACACTCCGCCTTCGGTGACGCGCCGCATCACCGCTCGTCGCGCTATTCCGTACTTTCGGCATTTGTGACATAAATAACTATTATTCTGATGACGGAGTGTAGGTAGTGTCAAATGCTGATGCTTTGACAATACCTACGATTTATCTCAATAGAATAGATTCTCATGCAGCTAAACTATTAATTTTATATATTGTATGATAAAGTCATGTGCCTGGCCACATCAGATTTTTTTGTGCTGTCACCACAGAAATGTCTATTGCTGCCACACTCGAAAACAACTGATTTCATCAGAGTTTGGAGAACCGCTATGGAACGTTGCCGCTCTAGTGCACAAAAGTACAAAATACAAAATTCAAATAAAATAAGATCACCAATTTGATCGTTTGTTGATACGAAATATCAACCCGTTGTTATATCTAATTGTAAAAACGATAAATTGAGAAAATTGTAAATAAAGTATAGCGATGAGTGTAGTTATATTTTAGTATACTGGTACGGATGTGACATCTACAGTGTCATGAACGAATATAAATCTGTCAGAATTTGAATTAGCTTTTTAAACTTGACGTTTCGTAGAAGTGGTATCAACCTAACATTTCCTATACAAAAATATAACCATTTTTGATTTTTTTAAAAATACGTATTTCTCAAAAAGTAACACAAAAAACGTTGATGTCACTCCTGCCGGAAACTATATAGCGCGACTCGCTCACATGTGACGGCGACGCTCCGCCATCGGTGACCCGCCGCATCACCGCTCGTCGCGCTATTCTGAACTTTCGGCACATGTGAGATAAATAACTATTATTCTGATAACAGTAGGTAGTGTCAAATGCTGATGCTCTGACAATACCTACTATTGATACTATTGACTATCAAAATATCTGTCAAATCCAGGCTAACTACTTTAATTTTAATGCAGACACGATTTATCTCAATCAAATAGATTCTCATGCAGCTAAACTATTAATTTTATATTTTGTATGATAAAGTTATGTGTCTGGCCACATCAGATTTATTTTTTTTATTTTATTATATTTTTTTTTCTCTTCCCTTTTTACTTTATCATACGCAGTATGCTAAAGTATTGCAATCATGCCGAAAAAAAAAATTGAGATTTTAGTGGAAATACGTCTTTATGGGTCCCCTGAACATTTTTGACCAAGGTACAAAGAAATGTCTGTGTGTGTGTGTGTGTGTGTGTGTGTGTGTGTGTGTGTGTGTGTGCGTGTGTAAACGATTTTTGTGACGACGATTCCGGAGAAACTACTAAAGGTATCGGGACGAAAGTTCATATTTAGAAGTTCCATGACCTAACTTAGAGCTGAAAAGCTTTTGGTTGAAAAGGGTCCAAAGGAACTGGTAGTTTATACTAAGCCTTTTTGAAGGATTTTGCAAATGAGCCGCCATTTCTGTAATTTCGACAAAATAGTTAATAAATAAATTAAAGTAGAGTAAATTTTGAATAATTTATGCCTATCACATTTTTTGGTAAAATTAATAGTTTAGCCTTTCAGTTTATTCTAAGCCTATTTGAAGGATTTTGGAAATGAGCCGCCATTTCTGTAATTTCGACAAATTAGTTAATTAATAAATAAAAGCACAGGAAATTTTGAATAATTTATGCCTATGAAATTTTTTGGTAAAATTAATAGTTTAGCTTCAAGAGCAAATTCTATTTGATCGAGATCGGTCGCATCTGCATTGATATGAAATTACATAGTAGCCAGGATTTTGATAAATATTTTTTTGTGTTGTCACATTCGAAAACAGCGGATCTCATCAGAGGTTGGAAAACCACTATGGAACGTTGCCGCTGTAGTACGGCAAATTATAAAATACAAATTTCAAATAAAGTAAGATCACCAATTTGACTGTTTGTTGATAAGAAATATCAACCCGTCTTTATATCTAATTCTAAAAACGATACATTGAGAAAATTATAAATAAAGTATAGCGATGCGTGTAGTTTTATTTTAGTATGTTGGTAGGGATGTGTCATGAACAAATATAAATCTGTCACAATTTGAATTACCTTTTTAAGGTGCGTTTTCATTAGTGACGATGGCAGTGGTAGCCGACGCCGTTATAGTATTTCTAATAGAAAATTGATAGTGACTCATGTTTATGTACATGCAAACTAATATGTGTCAATATCACGATATGTAAGAAATACTATAATTTCGTATTCTACCACCGCCATTAGCTACCATTACCTACCAATCGGAACGCACCTTTAAACTTGACGTTTCGTCTAAGTGGTACCAACCTAGCATTTACTATACAGACATCATATATTTTTTTTTAAATACGTATTTCTTAAAAAGCAACACTATAGACGTTGATGTCGCTCCTGCCAAAAACTAGATAGCCGACTCGCTCATATGCGACGGCGACACTCCGCCTTCGGTGACGCGCCGCATCACCGCTCGTCGCGCTATTCCGTACTTTCGGCATTTGTGACATAAATAACTATTATTCTGATGACGGAGTGTAGGTAGTGTCAAATGCTGATGCTTTGACAATACCTACGATTTATCTCAATAGAATAGATTCTCATGCAGCTAAACTATTAATTTTATATATTGTATGATAAAGTCATGTGCCTGGCCACATCAGATTTTTACTTTATCATACGCAGTATGTAAAGTATTGTAATCGTGCCGAAAAAAATTTTTGAGATTTTAGCCGAAATAGGTCTTTATGGGTCCCCTGAACATTTTTGACCAAGGTACAAAAAAATGTCTGTGTGTGTGTGTGTGTGTGTGTGTGTGTGTGTATGTCTGTGTGTGTGTAAACGATTTTTGTGGCGACGATTCCGGAGAAACTGCTAAAGGTATCGCGACCAAAGTTCATATTTAGAAGTTTTATGACCTAACTTAGAGCTGAAAAGCTTTTGGTTCAAAAGGGTCCAAAGGAACTGGTCGTTTATTCTAAGCCTTTTTCAAGGTTTTTGCAAATGAGCCGCCATTTCTGTAATTTCGTCAAAATAGTTAAATAATAAATTAAAGAAGAGGAAATTTTGAATAATTTGTGCCTATGACATTTTTTGGTAAAATTAATAGTTTAGCTGCAAGAGAAAATTCTATTTGATCGAGATCGGTCGCATCTGCATTGATATCAAACTGCATAGTAGCCAGGATTATGACAAATATTTTTTTGTGATGTCACCACAGATATGTCTATGGCTGTCATCACGCTGTCACACTCGGAGAACCGCATGGAACGTCATCTACAGTGTCATGAACGAATATAAATCTGTCAGAATTTGAATTAGCTTTTTAAACTTGACATTTCGTAAGTGGTATCAACCTAACATTTTCTATACCGAAATATAACCATTTTTGATTTTTTTTAAAATACGTATTTCTCAAAATGCAACACAAAAACGTTGATGTCACTCCTGCCGAAAACTACATAGCGCGACTCGCTCACATGCGACGACGACGCTCCGCCATCGGTGACGCGCCGCGTCACCGCTCGTTGTGCTATTCCGTACTTTCGTCACTTGTGAGATAAACAACTATTATTCTGATGACAGTAGGTAGTGTCAAATGCTGATGATTTGACAATACCTTCGATTGATACTATTGACTATCAAAATATCTGTCAAATCCTGGCTAACTAGTTTAATTTTAATGCAGACACGATTTATCTCAGTCAAATAGATTCTCATGCAGCTAAACTATTAATTTTATATATTGTATGATAAAGTCATGTGCCTGGCCACATCAGATTTTTTTTATTTATTTTATTTTTTTTTATTATTTTTTTTCTTTATTATTTTTACTTTTGTTTCCTTTTATTTTTACTTTATCATACGCAGTATGCTAAAGTATTGTAATCATGCCGAAAAAAAAAATTGAGATTTTAGCGGAAATAGGTCTTTTTGGGTCCCCTGAACATTTTTGACCAAGGTACAAAAAAATGTCTGTGTGTGTGTGTGTGTGTGTGTGCGTGCGTGCGTGTGTGTGTAAACGATTTTTGTGGCGATGATTCCGGAAAAACTACTAAAGGTATCGGGACGAAAGTTCATAATTAGAAGTTTCATGACCTAACTTAGAGCTGAAAAGCTTTTGGTTAAAAAGGGTCCAAAGGAATTGGTAGTTTATTCTAAGCCTTTTTCAAGGATTTTGCAAATGAGCCGCTATTTCTCTAATTTCGTCAAAATAGTTAAATAATAAATTAAAGTAGAGGAAATTCTGAATAATTTATGCTTATGTAATATTTTGGTAAAATTAATAGTTAATAGCTTTTTAGGTTATTCTAAGCCTTTTTGAAGGGTTTTGGAAATGAGCCGCCATTTCTGTAATTTCGACAAAATAGTTCATTAATAAATTAAAGTAGAGGAAATTTCGAATAATTTATTCCTATGAAATTTTTTGGTAAAATTAATAGTTTAGCTTCAAGAGCAAATTCTATTTGATCGAGATCGGTCGCATCTGCATTGATATGAAATTACATAGTAGCCAGGATTTTGACAAATATTTTTTTGTGTTGTCACATTCGAAAACAGCTGATCTCATCAGAGGTTGGAGAACCACTATGGAACGTTGCCGCTGTAGTGCGGCAAATTTTAAAATACAAATTTCAAATAAAGTAAGATCACCAATTTGATTATTTGTTGATAAGAAATATCAACCCGTCTTTATATCTAATTCCAAAAACGATACATTGAGAAAATTATAAATAAAGTATAGCGATGAGTGTAGTTTTATTTTAGTATTTTGGTAGGGATGTGTCATGAACAAATATAAATCTGTCAGAATTTTAATTACCTTTTTAAGGTGCGTTTTCATTAGTGATAATGGCAGTGGTAGCAGACGCCGTTATAGTATTTCCAATAGAAAATTGATAGTGACTCATGTTTATGCACATGCAAACTAATATGTGTCATTATCACGATATGTAAGAAACACTATAATTTCGTATTCTACCACCGCCATTAGCTACCATTACCTACTAATCGGAACGCACCTTTAAACTTGACGTTTCGTCAGTGGTACCAACCTAGCATTTACTATACAGAAATCATTTATTTCTTTTTTAAATACGCATTTCTTAGAAAGCAACACAATAAACGTTGATGTCGCTCCTGCCAAAAACTAGATAGCCGACTCGCTCATATGCGACGGCGACACTCCGCCTTCGGTGACGCGCCGCATCACCGCTCGTCGCGCTATTCCGTACTTTCGGCATTTGTGACATAAATAACTATTATTCTAATGACGTAGTGTAGGTAGTGTCAAATGCTGATGATTTGACAATACGTACGATTTATCTCAATAGAATAGATTGTCATGCAGCTAAACTATTAATTTTATATATTGTATGATAAAGTCATGTGCCTGGCCACATCAGATTTTTTGTAAAATTGTTGGATTAGTGGTTGACCAACAAAAAGCTATATTATGCAATGCCAGCATATCAGTTATTAGAAGTGCTAGAATAATGAAATATAGACTATAGGCTACTATAGACTATTACATAATCATTGTTTATCTTGCATTTTCCATACAAAAGATCGTGCTGAAACTCCGCGTGAATTCCCACGCTCTACGGTCTTTGGTGTGCTGCGGGGAAGAGAGGCGTTAGCGGTATTGTCGGAGAGAACCGACACAGCTGAGAGAACCGGGGCAGCTCAATACACAAAAAGAACGATAACTTGTCAAGGTAGTAATTTTAACTAACAATTAAATTCTTAATTTTTGCATAATTTTGATTATAATATGTGACCCGGTACGAGAGAAATCTCTTCTATCGATTGGCGTTTATGTTTTCTTCAGTTTTATACTATAAGGTTGTAAACAAGATTTTGATGGAAGCGGATAGATCTAATAATATGGAGTTAGCAAATTTTCCGATAAGTGGTGAATACTAAATTAAGTTTGCTTGATAAACCCAAAAAATATTATGTATGTCCGATTTTGTTATATAAATATTCAAACTATTATAACAGTTTCAACAGTTTATTTATTAATAATATTTAAATACATGCACAAACAATATAAAATAAATACCAACTGTTGATATATTACATATATTACAAATGTCAGCTCTGCGCGTATAAAACTTAGAAATATCAAAAAAACTTTTACAAATTTAGCATCGTAAATTTGCAGATCGTTCATTATTCATGGCAATCCCTACGCATGTGTCGAATTCGCATGCAACGCAAACGTTGATGTTCTGACAATCCCTTTAAAAGAATAAAAAAACTGTCAAATCGTGGCTAACTGGTTTTAATGCAGAGAAGATCTTGACCAAATAGAATTTGCTCATGCGGTTAGACTATGAATATTAGCAAAACATATTATATATGTAAATTATACAAAATTTCCTATAGTTTAATTTATTATCTAACTATCTTGACAAAATTACTCATTTGAAAAATCGTTGAAATAATGCTAAGAGTAAACCTCCATTTTACAAGAACTCCCAACCAATCTTTATGTAATTCAGAAAAGATTTTTTTTTCCATTAGAAAACAATTCGTTTCCATTAATTGTTTATTGTAAAAATTTTACATTGTTTTTGGGTTGTTGATGTATGGATAAAGACCCCGCACGAAAAGAAACTGTTACGATTTTGCAAATAGTAATTTTGTCAAGATAGTTAGATAATAAATTAAACTATAGGAAATTTTGTATAATTTATGTATATAAAATGTTTTGCTAATATTCATAGTTTAACTGCATGAGCAAATACTATTTGGTCAAGATCTTCTTTGAATTAAATCAAGTTAGAACATCAGCGTTTGGGTTGCACGCGAATTCGACACATGCGTCGAGATTGCCATGACGAGGCACTACTGTATAGTACGATAAAGTAGGTAATGTGCTGGCCACACCAGATTTTGTTTTAATTCAAATTATATTTTTCGGATTATGTTCACAACACCCCGGGTTATCCATGTTTCATTTTATGAATCCGATAATAGAGATAGAACCTACCAATGAAAATATTATAGTTAACATGGCTATGTAGGTATGTAGACGTTAAATTTAGTAATACAAAAACAAAGTTAGTTTCGATGTTTTTTCTCCTGATTGTGTAATTAATGATTTAAGTTAATTTTTACGAATTTTAGGGCAACATGACAGACGAAAATATTTCTCACTATAATATTTTTTATGTAACATATTGATATTTATTTAATGCTCAGTATGTATTATTTTAAAACATAAGTCAGCCATTCTAGGGCACAATATGAATTAAATATTGCTCATTATAAAAAAAATTATGTAGCATATTCATATTTATTTAATGCTCAGTATGTTTTATTTTAATGCACAAGTCTGCCATTCTAGGGCATAAAATGAATTAAATATTGCTCATTATAAATAATGCACATTATTTCTTTTTTAATGCACAAAGTATCTATTTTAATGCACTTATCTATTTAAATAATGAACGCTTGTGTGTGTGTGTGTGAACGCTAAATTACACCCCTAATATAATAACTTATTGTTTGCCTAACATGCTGTTATTCCAATACAATATTCTAAGCTGCGAGTTTTTCCTGAGCGGTTTTATTTAACGTGGTCTTCGTATATACATAGATAAAATATTGCTAACCTAATTATGTAATTACAGAATAGAACAGTTTTGATATTATTTGTGCAATCGAGTTTCCGATAATGCTAATGGGGATTAATAATTTATAGGTAAGCTGTTCTAAAAAACGAATCTATTGTAAATATTGTTCGTCTAATATATAATTTAGCTGGTGACCGCCATCCAGCACATAAATTATTTGGTGAGGGTTGAATGAAACATATACCCTTCAGAAACTTTTGAAAATTGTACTCATCACTTAAAAAAAATTAATAGTCTGTATTAAAGCTGATTTTTTATGCGTATAATGATCTATCTAAACTCCTATTTACTAGATTCTATAACATTAATGACGCATTCTAATTAGTAGTTATGCGGTCAACTTAATTATCAGTATCAGATTCATCACATCATATTGCTTTAATATGCTTAGGAATATTGAAGCCACAATATACTGAAGCGCTAACTATAGATATTAACAATTACATTAAATTATACATTTATTCGTTCGTTTGTAGGTATTACGGCCAGTTTGGAAATGCCTTGCCTACTTCTGTATAAAAGCATCATCACTGACGATTTTAAAGTCTAGGGCTTTCTAATCATGTAGGTGCATTTTCTGTTTACTTCGCTAGTAACAGGATCCTTATCGTGACATCGAACAAATTAAAGGTTTTTATGTCTTCGTATCTTTTACTTCCTAAATACTGTAGCAATTGTCAATAGTAGGAGTATATGACTATTATGAATCAGCTATTGATTTTTCCATGATTTTATTTTATTTTATTTATTTATTTATTTTATTTTTTGTTAGAAGCAAGTACTTGGATATTTTAATATTTGTATTAAATACTGTTCATTTTGTTAATGCAAACTATCGCAGATATATTTTCAATTCTTAGAAAAATGGTAAATAAGAAAATCTTACTTTTCACAGAAGATTTTAGACCGTTCAATCTAGCAACCTTTTGTACTTACTATGACAGTCCTTTTTAGTTGTATCCCAATGCCTTCTGTGTCGTGCTTGTGTTTTTAGAGCGCACCCTCAGGGCATAGGTAACCCATCTGTAAACTTCTGATTTCCAATTTGAACACACTTGTTTAGTTTACCACTATACTATTAACGTTTCCTGTAATAATGAAACTGTCCGGTATTTGTACACATTTGTGGTTTTATTTTGGTTTTGACGAAGCGTCAACTTTGTACGAAAATCGACATTTTTGAAGTGTCTTTTATCCGCCTGTGGATCTATTGACGGTCACTGTGTGTCTTAATGCTGAACCCAATGCTCCCAATAAAATTTATAAAGTCTACGATCATTGACATAGTTTATGATAAGAACCAAGAAACATGTATTCCAATTCAACAACTAACCTGTGACCTGAATGCTAGGTATGATGCATTTGTGAATATAGTATTCTAACGGTATTTCAGCCAAAACACAGCAGGAAGTTCCTACTAACGTTCCATGTGTTCAAACTCTCACTACTTGTCACTGCTATTTCTATTTATTTCTTATTTGTTTTAACGACATACCAATTTGATTATTTTGTTGTTTGCTCAACAAATTTTTTAATTGCAATTGATTAATTTTGAGGAGCCCGTACTTATATCACTTCCAGAGAGACAGATGTTTCATATTTTTTGTTTGTTTTACATGTATAATAAAAATCATTGATGACGTACTCTGCCTGAAAATACGTTACCTATTGAGGAGTATTTTAAGGTTCAATATACTTGTCCATTTAGTTTTGGCACAGACAAAATGTATTGTCATGCAAATACGTACCTTGCAGAATTCAAGCTCTTTTTTAACTATTTGGTCGTATATGCTAAGAGTATTTGGTAACATGAGCCAAATTTAAAACAACTTTGTGTAAGTTAATTTGCTGCTGATTTCTAACATTGTAACTTAACAGTGTCCTCTAATCTGCTCTCTCTCTTGCCTCTCTCTCTGTTTTCCCTACGTTTTACCATACGTTTTTACAACAAAATAGGTATTCAATATATTCGGGTTAAAACTTTGATAGAGTGATATTAAAAATATCGGCAAAAATATTATCCGAGTTGGCCTTTGGTCCTTGCTCCACAACCGCAGAGATAAATGTGTTAATTGGTTGGTTATACCATCAAACCGAATGCAATTTGATTTTTGCAATTTATTATTTCTTCGTTAACAATAGCAGTACATCAATAGTGGTCTGCTTATATAAAATGAAGACAATAACTTAAATCTATATTAAATCAGGTGTGCCGTTCAACAGAACACTCTGTATAGTATAGGCATTTAAACCCTGAAATCATAGATTCAGTGAACCATTCAAGAGAATGCTCAGTATAGCATAACATTAACAAGTAACAATAAGGAATTATAAGATTCAGTGAGTTCACCTAAATGCACTGTATTACATGTATTATATGAACATGTAACAATAAGGAACCATACAGATTCAGTAAGCCATTCCGCAGAATGCTCTGTATTGCATAAACATGTAACAATAAGGAGTCATAAAGATTCAGTGAGCCATTTCCCAGAATTCTCTGTATTGCATAAACATGTAACAATCAGAAATCATAAAGATTAAGTGAGCCATTTCGCAGAATGCTCTGTCTTGTATAAACATGTAACAATAAGGAATCATAAAGATTCAGTGAGCCATTTTGCAGAATGCTCGGTATTGCATAAACATGTAACAATAACGAATCATAAAGGTTCAGTGAGCCATTTCGCAGAAATGCTCTGTATTGCATAATCATGTAACAATGAGGAATCACAAAGATTCAGTGAGCCATTTCGCAGAATGCTCTGTATTGCATAAACATGTAACAATAAGGAATCATAAAGATTCAGTGAGCCATTTCGCAGAATGCTCTGTATTGCATAAACATGTAACAATAGGGAATCATAAAGATTCAGTGAGCCATTTCGCAGAATGCTTTGTATTGCATACACATGTAACAATAAGGAATCATAAAGATTCAGTAAGCCATTCCGCAGAATGCTCTGTATTGCATAAACATGTACCAATATGGAATCATAAAGATTCAGTGAGCCATTTCGCAGAATGCTCTGTATTGCATAAACATGTAACAATAAGGAATCATAGAGATTCAGTGAGCCATTTCGCAGAATGCTCTGTATTGCATAAACATGTAACAGTAAGGAATCATAAAGATTCAGTGAGCCATTTCGCTGAAATGCGCCGTATTGCATAAACATGTAACAATAAGGAATCATAAAGATTCAGTGAGCCATTTTGCAGAATGCTTTCTATTGCATAAAGTGCATAAACAATGTTTATTAAAAATCGTCGTTTGGCTCCAGCTCGCGCTGGGCGGGACGCGGGTAAGAGAACTTCAAGGGCAATTGTGATTAAATTTTCTAACCGCCGTAAACGTGATGTATTCATGGCGACGGAGCGTTTGCAGCGTAGAGTTGCTGCGCAGTTGCGAGGGTAGCGCGTGGTCTTCATGTTGACGGCGTCTCGGAGAACTGCTATGTTAAGGTTAAGGCGCACCTTACCCTGCCAAATAAAATATTGTTCCGATCTGCCCGTGATGCGGCTGCAGCAAAATCGTATAGATTTGTCTGCACAAGGGATTGTCGAATTTACGTTCGTAAGGACGTTGAGTCGTGGCCTTTGCGGATTTCCCCGCAGAGGGATATTGATGCGATGTAGAAGCTGTTGTGTGTGTGGAGGATAGAGGTTCGCAACAGTAATTCATCAATGCCACTTTCATTTTTGTATCAGAACACCAGAGGTTTGCGATCCAAGTCATATTTTGAACTAATCTTTTAACTAAAGACACTAACACTGAGACATGGCTGTCGGATGACATTGACTCTGGTGAACTATTCGATAGATATCCATATGACGTTTATTGACGCGATAGGGCTTACCTCCATCGAGTTTCATATATAGTAATCTGTAGGTCGCATGGTACAGGAGTGGGAGCGGCCGAAAATCCTAACAGCCTCGCAGGCTCCTGAAGTTAGGTGTTCTAGTGATTTTTAAGTAACTAATTTTAGTTGCTAATGACAATTGTATTTTATGGCACTCGGTTCGATTGATATCACTTTTATTCTAATATTTGGACGAAACATTTTAGCAATTGGCCTGTTACCTGTGCCAGAAATGGTAAATAAGTGCTGCATTAGGAATTGCGGTAGAAATTCAAAGAAAAACAACAAATTATCGTTTCACATATAAGAATTTTTCCGCTTTGTTTGTATCAAAACCAGCCGATTTATTTTTTAGATTACCATTAAATTTATCTGTTGCTGAGATTGGTAATAACCATATTATTTTACTAACCAAAGAAGTGACAAAAATGTATTTAGTATCCAGACTAGAAACGGGGCAGACCTAATAGGTCTTCGCATCGCCTAGACGGGTAGATCGCCGATTCGGTTAGATCGGCGATGCGGGTAGAACGCCGATGCGGGTAGAACGCCGATGCGGGTAGATCGCCGAACCGGGTAGAGCGCAGATCCGGGTAGATTGCCGACTCGGTAGATCTCCGATCCGGGTAGATCGCCGATCCTGGTAGATCGCTGAACCGGGGAGACCGCCGATCTGGACAGATCGCCGATCTGGACAGATCGCCGATCAGGGTAGATCGCTAATCCGGGTAGACCGCCGATCTGGGCAGATCTCCGATCCGGGTAGAACCCAGATCCGGGTAGATCGTCGATCCGGGTAGTTCGCTGATCCAGGTAGATCGCCGATCCGGATAGCTCGCCGATCCGCGTATATCGCTGATTCGGTACAGCAAAAAGTCGCGACTTTGTATATTGTGGATATCGCCGAAATCTGTAGGTTCTCACCGATCTGTCGTACTGGGCAAAGTCGCGCAAGCGCGACTTTGCCGTATACAGTGCTCGCAATAATTATTTAACATTTTGATAATCAATAATTGATTTTCAAAATGTTTGAAAAATAAAAGAACACAAATCTAAAACAACCATGTAAAAAGTTGCATATGGTTTTTTGCTTTCATTCAAAGCGTAAAACAAATGTGTGACCCTTTTTGTCAGGCGATAAACTCCTTATTTTTGAATTATAAACAGGGATGTTATACAAACATTTTTTGTTATTATGAAGGAAACAAACATTTTTTTTTATAAAATGATGTGTTTAACAGAACAATGTTTTTAAACACTACGCAAAAAACATGTTCTAAACATGAAATAAAACATGTTTTAAATCACATACAAAAAAAAACAGAATAAAAACATCACGCAAAAATTTTATTTGTCAGCATCCTTTTCATCAAACTGTTTAAACATGTTTAAACAAAATAGTTCAAATAAAGTATTTGTTTTAAAACATGTTAAAACACCGTTTTAAACAAACTGTTTTAAACATAACAACTGTTGGTATAAACAATTAATCGAAATTTGTCAGAAGTGCAGAAACAATTAAAGGTAAAGAATTTTCAAAAAAATTTCTATTAATTATATTTATAATATATACGGTGTTCTTTTTTATTAAAAACTTGGTAACATTTTTTTCTAATACAACACTCTGTATATTTTTACATTTTTTAATTCCAAGATCAATTCTAAGAATTTTTATGCTAATCATTTTTATAAAATTGCATATTTTTTAGTTATAAGTAATTAATCAAAACTCATGAAATTACATTTTAACCAAACGAATTATAAATTTTAAAAAATAAGAAACAAAAAAACAAAAAAAATTACATTCAATAGAATTAGATTAAAAGTTGAAACTGCCAAATTAAAATAAATTTGTATGTATGTGGAGACACATTCTTAATTTGGGGTTTTGTTTATAATTAAAAAATAATGAATTTTATTAAAAATAATACCTACAAAAAATTATGTTTTTTTATAAAATGTTTTTTAACGGAACAATGTTTTTAAACACTACGCAAAAAATGTTCTAACTTCTAAACATGAAATACAACATGTTTAAATCACACACAAATAAAACAGACTATTGAAACATTTTAAATCACGCAAATATTTTATTTGTCGGCATTTTAATCGGAATCTTTTCATTCCTTATTTTACTTGGTAAAAAACAACTGATATTGTATTACTATACTTTCTGAAAAACAACAAAAGCTGTTCAAATTTCGGTAGTTTTAAAAACGTTTAAAACACAACACAACAAACTGTTTAAACATTTTTAAAACAAAATACTTCAAACAAAGTATTTGTTTTAAAACATGTTAAAAACACTGTTTTAAACATAACAACCGTTGGTGTAAACAATTAATCAAAATTTGTGCCGAAACAATTAAATTTTCCAACAGTTTTTTTTTGTTTTAAAGTAGCTATCAGCTAAATGTTTTTTAATATACAGTGTGTCTCACGGGACGTTGGATTGTATGGGTACTTTTGTTACTATTAGACATATAAAGTCGGTTAAATGGGCAAAGTAGTGCATATGTGCTCGTTCATAATCTGGTCAGAAAACAGTTGAATTCCAAATGGCTTCCAAGCTATTTTGAAAACCCAAAAAACGTTATATTTTAATTATGGTCGTAACTTCTTTATTTGTGATCCTATCAAAAAAGCATTTTTATATTATAAAGGCATTTTTTGTCTACAATTTGATTATGTCAGTTTAAAATTTAAAACACACAAATGACAAAAATGTCTTTTTGTTCAAATAATAATAATAATCTAGTTGCATAAATTGAGAGTTTCCACCATGTTTCCACCATTACTACAATGATCTGTATTAAAATTATTACTACTAATAAGATAACCAAACAAACATTCGGCTGTATATAGCTTAGGACATGCGGAACCGAATGTTGTAACGTAACTAAGTGAAGCGAATACAATAAACAATATAGTACGTGTTAGTTTCATTTGATAAAGAAATAATAAAGAAATGTTAAAATAAATAACATGTTCTTTACCAACCAACCGGATTTTGATGACAATAATTATTGTCCTTGAAGGAAAGTAGATCACTGCTTAGTATTATCCTTGATTATACCATAATAGTGACCCATGCAACGAAGACTATCGTAACTTAAGTGCAATCCCTATGTAGTTACTATAGTCTTCGTTGCATGGGTCGAATTATATAACCAAGAGTATCATACATACTTACCTTTTGTATTAATTTACTAATGTATGCATAAACTACTATTTATTTACTGCAAGTTTTGCAATGTTCGTAGAAAATCTGAATACATACTGTATTAATTTCATGAGAACATATCAAAGAATATAAAATAACTTTTAAAAATTGGTTAGACGTTTATTAAAGATTGTGTACAATTATAAAAACATTAATTCAGATAAATATAATCAAAATTTAATAAACAAAGATCACAATAAAATAATACAAAGTAATATTGTACTATGAATATTATAAAAACAGATACATATAACAAAGAAACAATGTTTAACAAAGATAATAAAAATAAAATGAATAAATTAATCCCTGTAAAACTTTGGGTAAAAAGTTTCATGTGGAATTATTTATCAACAACCAATGGGAAAATCAGCAATTTACACCAAATAGTATATATTATAATTATAAAAAGTAAATAAACTAAAGAACACATGCAACAATAAATTGAATAAAAATAAAAAAAATAAGTCCACACGAAACGCTACTATTACAGTTTGTTTTATTAAATACAATACACTCTAGTTAATCCGACTACAGTCTAATGCGAACTATCCCGTAGTCCGAACAGCCTACAACTCTGCAGTACCTCGTAATCTGAATGCCCCACCTGTTTTTTAAAGCTGCAAAATCATAGTACATATGCCCTTGCCATCAATGGGCAGCCTTGTACTCCGAACAACTTATTAGTCCGAATGGGGGTGTGCAAAAACGTATTCAGATTAGTGCGAGTGTACTGTATTTGCTTTCCGAGTAAAGGCCTTCGGCTTGAAGGTATTTCGTTTACAATTTCTTATAAAAGTTACAGCAATATAAAATATTAATAAAACAAAAAAAGGAAGAAATTCATACTCATATCAAGCAATGTAACAACAAAGAAAACCCATGAAACTGTAAGTGATAATTTCCTTAGAATGTACATGCCATTCTGTGTAAAGCATCTTATGCAAAACAATGATAAATTAAGATTCATATAAAAACAATGCCAAAACGAATAATTTTGACTTTTCTTCCAAATAAATATCGTTTAGAGTAAACATTTCATAGAGTTATTTGTTTTTATAAAATTACAGTGAAATAATAAAACACATATCAAATAATAAGAAAACCAGCAATGTACACCAAACAGTATATATTACAATATTAAAAAGTAAATAAACTAAAGATCACCAGTGAAATGCAAAAATAAACTGAATAAAAATAAAAAAAAGACAAATGAGTCCATATGAAACGCTCTTATTGTTTTTTAAATGTTAATATGAGTAAAAGGTTTCATTTAAAGTTGTTTTCTTAGAAAATTTGAAATATTAGCGAAACAAAGGCTAATACATCATGAAAATGCATATCAAACAACGCAGACAAAGGCAAACTAAAAACAGGACAAATACATAAACTTTTACTGGCAGTGATTAATTCAATTAATCTATTGATACTCAATTTAATTAATTTAAATTTCGGAAAATTAATTTCCAGTCCATTTTATAATTTACTTTTAAAATCTACATATTTATGTCACCTTAATGTCCAATAAAAATTACTTTATATAGGTTTTCGCTCATAGACGTTTTCCACGGATTGCCTATATTTTGCATCGAGCCGATCCATTTCTGTATTCCGGTTGTTAGTTTTTCTTCACAGAGATCATATTGCTTCATCAAGATCGGTTGCTTCTATCTTCATATTCCTCCAATGCTGCTGTTTTCGTGTTCCTCAAACATAGTTATTCCTCAAATAAGAAGATGATTCTATTTTGATAATTTTCTTTGACCCTGCGTACATAATAAAAACCTATAAGCAAAGACAATATCTAAATATTCTATAAAAAAATCCTAAAGGCAAAAATTTATTAAAATGCAATTATCTGCTTGCATTATTACCAAAAACAATACACAGTAAAGTTAATTTACTTTAAAAGCTAAGCAAAAATGTTATTTGAAAAAAGTTTAGTAATATTAGAGGGCATTAAAGAAACTGAACATTTGTGGCTGACCTAAACGTGCACGGTTCATTTGAGTAAAAAAATTAAAAGGACTACCTACCTACGGTCGACGAAAACAGAAACGCCTATCCGTAAATAAAAGATTTTTTCTGGCAGTGGCGATCGTAAAATTCTCACAGTCCGACCTTGAGTTCTAGATAAAGAGCAAATCGCAGCACAAAAAATCTCCCTCTATTTGCTCGCTACAGTTGATTGTAAAAAAAAATTTCTTCCGATAGAGAGAAACGGACCTGAGGTCGTCTGAGTTCAATTCAACCTGCGAACCCACGGAAACAAACGTTCGTCAAACAGAAGACTTCTGGAAAAGTGGCCGCTGCAACTTTTTCCATTTTCCTCAAACGATTGGCCCGAAGATGCTGACAAAAAGTTGATTCGCTCGAGCTGTTTCATATCCGTTGTGTGCACGGCACATCTTCCAAACTGTCACTTTCGCAGCGTCGCAAATGTACCCTAACATTTGCAAGCCGGCACACCGATTTTTTACCTCGGCCACAAAAGGTAACAACATTTTCATCGATTATGCCCAGTCTTTCTCCTCAGCTTGATTTTATCCCTAACATTTAAAAGACGTTTGAAATGTGCAATAAATCAAGTTCTTGCCTATTATTATCCAGGGAAATTCTCATTTGCTCTCCACATTTAGGGCACGGGAATTCACCGTCCTTGGGAATGGCACCCCATACACCTAAATGCCTTACAAATTATTGAGGATTCTTTGACAGGAGACATGCAAAAACATCATACGCCTGCGTTCGCTTACAGCCGTAATTTTAACAGAAAAACTCACGAATAACCTATAAATCACCAAATCATGCAGTTCATATACGGTTGCAAACTAAACTTCCCCAGAAAAATACTGTTAACATAACCTATTTTATGTAACTTTCAACTGCTCTTACGAAGCTATTTACCTTTAGTAGTTAGTTACCTCGTAGTTAGGTTATCACGAATTCTGACAGATTCCGATACTGACCTTAGGGCTCGAAAATTCCCTAACGTACCTATGTCCCCTAAAAACATACGGTTTATTTATATATCAAAATATAAGTACGAATTAAGTGTTCGCCGGGCGAGTCTATTCCGTAGAGCGGTAGTTTCCAAACTGCTTGCGCTGTCCTCCCGCTCTTGCTCTTTTCGGCTGTCTCAATAACTCCGCTCCAAGGGGCCGCGCCCCACAGTTTGGAAACCACTGCCGTAGAGATTCGAAAGGGTGATTTGGGGCAATTCTGAGCTGACAGAAGTCGGGTGGAATACGTACATTTTTAGGCTACGAAAGCACGCTTGTCCCTGGCGCATATCTATTATTTTCCGTTGGTAATTCTTCAAACTAAACCTAATTATAATCGCGTAGTTGCCAGGGAACGCCTGCGACACCATTTTATCGCTATTCTGGCCGCTATTTCAGCCACTTCGAGTAAAACGATAGCAGTAAGACGAAAATAGCGTTGTCATATTCAGAATGTCAAAAAAGACGTAACTGTCATGTTATTAAGCCGTCGTCATGGCGACTGGAGTAGAATTACAGTCACAATTCGATGTGCATAAATTTACTCAAATTGAAGGGAAAAAAATGCGAAAACTGGGCAAAATAACGACAATAAATGCCGCGGTTGAGCGCCCATCGTTGCCTCTCCTAGGATCCTTTGAAGACTTAACGGGTCCAATTTTCGGGAAAGTTCCGAACGGAGTGTAGCCACTCCAAAAATTTTTGCAATGTAATTCAAATGGCGAAATTGTCGTACGTCGATTTTTCGCTAAAATTTAAAAGAAATGGGCGCTAAATCTGCAATTCACGAGTCTACACAGCAGCGAAACGGCATTTTGAAGGCAAAACCGCGGCCGCGTCCGCGGTTTCGCGGTTTTCGCGAAGAACATCGCGAAAATCCAGCGTTTCGACGTCGTTGACTTTTCTTTTAGTAATATTAGATTATAGATTATATTATATTTGTAGAATGAGTAATATTCACACAAAAAACAAAATAAAATAGTTCTTTTTAGTAATCAATAAATATGTTTATTTTTATGATTTTGAATAAATAATCTTTTATATTTCATATATTTATTACTGTTGAATATATACTATTTTGAATAAAAATCAATTTTTTCTTGGGTATTCATTCCGGCAACATTTGTATTAGCTATCATAATCAATCCATTCCCTTTCCTCTGACCTGATAATCTCTTTTATAAATAATACAATTCCGGTGTTAGTGGAGTGCAACTAAACATTAAAAACCTTGGAACCCGATAAATATGGTAAGACTTTTATCAAAGTGTTTGCCTTTTTTCAGACTATATAAAAACAAGAAAATTTTTGAGAAAAGACGTTTTCTCGTAAAATATTTATTACTTAGTGGAAAATATATGGATTTTGTAACTAGCAATTGAATACGTTTTTGATAGATTTCAATTGCAAATCCGTAATTTATTTATTTACCGTAATAATTTGACGTTACATATTGATTATAAACAAAAAATCCTTAGAAAATATGTAAACTAAGTGTTCTGTTATTATTGTTTTCCGAATTTTCCCCGCCTTGGCCCTCTGTAATCGCCTGTGATAGCTAGTCAGCTTTTGACCCGTTTCCGCCGTGGCGGGGACTAATAGCGTGCGACCTCCAGATACTATATATTAAACTCGATGCTTACCTCCCGGAGGTCCTTCGCGCGGAGGTGGTGTTGCCATTGCTGTTAGTAACAATATTTTTTCCTCGGAACGGCCGGACCTTCAGTCTGCAGCGGAAGATTTGTGGATATCAATTGAGTGCTGAAATGATATGGTATATGTGTGTTGCGTTTATATTCCGCCTTGAGACAATGATGCCTTGACGAGCTTTCTCGAGAATTTGTACCGCGCTTGCAACCAAGTAAAATTGTAGTTATAGGCGATTTTAATGTCCCCAAATTATCTTGGTCAGTCTCGGTGGACTGTTCTTATTGTACAAACTCTGTTCCTGCAACCACTCGGTCCAGTTTACTTACGGACACTGCTTCGTTGTGTGGGTTAGCTCAGCTTAATGATTATGCAAATGCTTTTGCCAATACGCTGGATTTAGTTTTCAGTAACGATCATGACATGGCTAGGATGGTCCAACCGGACTCCCCGCTCATGCCAAAGGATGTTGATCATACGACACTTGAATTTAATTTAATTTGTGACTTTGCAAAATCAAGTAGAACCACGCACAGAAGCAAGTACAGTTGCTCTAAAGCGAATTATGACTCTATCGTAACTTGCCTCCTGGACGTATACTGGGACAGCACTTTTGCGGGATTGGACACTAATGCAGCTACTGATCAATTCTATGATCGTTTGAGTTCTTTGGTAGAAGCTTATGTCCCAAGGTTTGCGCCTAGGAGTGACAGGTTTCCTAAATGGTTTTCGCGCATGACAATAGGTGCAGTTAGGAAAAAAAATAAATGTCATAAGAAGTTTAAATTGTACGGGAATCGATTGGATTATCTGTCTTTCGTGTACCAGCGCCGTCGTTGTAAAGCCTTTATAAATGCTGATCGTACATCTTATATCCGTAAGATCGAAAATGAAATTTCGAGTGATCCGAAGCTTTTGTGGAACTTTGCTAGGGAAAGAAGGTGCAATACTAACGTTATTCCATCCACTATGACACACAATGGCTCAACCGCTACTGGGGAGGGTGCTATTTGTACGATGTTGTCTGGGTTATTTTTGTCTGTTTTTGTAGGGTCTCCGGATGTTGACAATATTGCTGACATTCGTGACAGTCACACTCTGGATGCGCACAACTCGAATACCGTGTCCGAACTGCGGTTTAGTCAAGACGAAGTTCTTAGTGTTCTGTCTAAGTTAGATCCCAAAAAGGGACCCGGTCCGGATGGTTATCCATCTGCTTTTGCTAAAGAATGTGCGGCGGGTCTGGCTAAGCCACTCACTTTGACCTTTAATAAAAGCCTTTCCTCAGGAGTGTTTCCTACAGATTGGAAACAGGCTTATGTCATTTCTAGCTATAAGCCCGGTAACAAATCTCTAGCCACTAATTATCGACCGGTCTCACTGCTACCAGTCTTTGAGAAAATATTTGAGAAGCTAGTGTATGAACGCATGTTGGCGCACTTGAAAATGACGATCAGTCCTCAGCAGCATGGTTTTGTCCCTCGCAGATCCGTTGTCTCTAATCTCGTAGAGTACACTGACTTCTTATTCTAGCGGGTTGATCTGGACTGCAGGTGGATGCCGTGTACATCGACTTCAGTAAAGCTTTTGACACTATTAATCACGGTCTCCTACTCACTAAGATGCAAATGTTTGATGTGCACGGCAATATGTTGAGATGGATCTTATCGTACTTGTCTAATCGTTCAAAGGCAGTCTTAATTAATGGGTTTACTTCAGCATTTGCTCCTGTTACATCGGGTGTAGCTCAGGGAAGCCATCGCGGCCCTTTGCTATTTAACTGCTTTGTGAACGATATCGGTGACTGCTTTCATAATTGTGGTTTTCTGATGTATGCAGATGATCTCAAGCTATATCGTACGATTGAGCAAGAAAGTGATGGAGAGGCCTTGCAGCGGGACTTGGATAGACTTGACGAATATTGACATCGAAATAATAATAATAATAATAATAATAATTGTCTTTATTCACCCAACAAGATTACATAAAAAAAAAATCTGATGTGGCCAGGCACATGACTTTATCATACAATATATAAAATTAATAGTTTAGCTGCATGAGAATCTATTCTATAGAGATAAATCGTAGGTATTGTCAAAGCATCAGCATTTGACACTACCTACACTACGTCATTAGAATAATAGTTATTTATGTCACAAATGCCGAAAGTACGGAATAGCGCGACGAGCGGTGATACGGCGCGTCACCGAAGGCGGACTGTCGCCGTCGCATATGAGCGAGTCGAGCTATCTAGTTTTTGGCAGGAGCGACATCAACGTTTATTGTGTTGCTTTTTAAGAAATACGTCTTTAAAAAAAAAAATAAATGATTTCTGTATAGTAAATGCTAGGTTGGTACCACTTTGACGAAAGGTGCGTTCCGATTGGTAGGTAATGGTAGCTAATGGCGGTGGTAGAATACGAAATTATAGTATTTCTTACATATCGTGATAATGACACATGTTAGTTTGCATGTACATAAACATGAGTCACTAGCAATTTTCTAGTGGAAATACTATAACGGCGTCTGCTACCACTGCCATTATCACTAATGAAAACGCACCTTAAAAAGGTAATTCAAATTCTGACAGATTTATATTTGTTCACATGTTTGTTCATGACACATACCTACCAACATACTAAAATAAAACTACACTCATCGCTATACTTTATAATTTTCTCAATGTATCATTTTTAGAATTAGATATAAAGACGGGTTGATATTTTTTATCAACAAACAATCAAATTGGTGATCTTATTTTATTTGAAATTTGTATTTTATAATTTTGCGCACTACAGCGGCACGTTCCATAGTGGTTCTCCAACCTCTGATGAGATCAGCTGTTTTCGAATGTGACAACACAAAAAAATATTTGTCAAAATCCTGGCTACTATGTAATTTCATATCAATGCAGATGCGACCGATCTCGATCAAATAGAATTTGCTCTTGAAGGTAAACTATTAATTTTACCAAAAAATGTTATAGGCATAAATTATTCAAAATTTCCTCTACTTTAATTTATTAATTAACTATTTTGTCGAAATTACAGAAATGGCGGCTCATTTCCAAAATCCTTGAAAAAGGCTTAGAATAAACTAAAAAGCTAAACTATTAATTTTACCAAAAAATGTCATAGGCATAAATTATTCAAAATTTCCTCTGCTTTAATTTATTATTTAACTATTTTGACGAAATTACAGAAATGGCGGCTGATTTCTAAAATCCTTGAAAAAGGCTTAGAATAAACTACCAGTTCTTTTGGACCCTTGTGAACCAAAAGCTTTTCAGCTCTAAGTTAGGTCATGAAACTTCTAAATATGAACTTTCGTCCCGATACCTTCAGTAGTTTCTCCGGAATCGTCTCCACAAAAATCGTTTACACACACACACACGCACACACACACACACACACACACAGACATTTTTTTGTACCTTGGTCAAAAATGTTCAGGGGACCCAAAAAGACCTATTTCCGCTAAAATCTCAATTTTTTTTTTCGGCATGATTACAATACTTTATAATACTGCGTATGATAAAGTAAAAAAAAGTTACAATTCATTAAATGACAGAGCATAGTTGCATGAATTGGCGAGGTTCAGCTCTCTTTAATTAAAATCGAGCTGCTTTTGCACCTAACCATAACCTAACCTACAATAACTTAAGATACTTATAAAAGAAACTATAATGCGCATAATACGTAATACAAAGAAAATATATATATTCTATTACATTTACCACCATCTAACAGTTCCCGCGACCAGCAATTCACTGCATTAAAGAAAACTAAGATAAAATCTTATGCATATAAATAAACTAATAAATCTCCATATGTGAAAAATCAATTCAAACTGAACATCAATAAGTGCAAAGTAATAACATTTACAAGAAAAAAGGATAAAATTTCCCTTGATTATCACTTTTCTGGTACTCGTCTTGCACGATTGTATTCTATCAGGGATTTGGGAGTCATTTTTGACTCAAAGTTGATGTTTGACCAGCACATAGACTCGGTGGTGTCTAGGGCTTACTGCATGCGGGGGTTCATCTTTCGCGTAACCAGGGAATTCCGAACTCATAGACCAATTCTTTCTCTCTATTATGCATATGTTCATTCCATCTTAAACTGTTGTTCACCGGTCTGGAATCCCTGTTACATGATCTATATTAACAGACTCGAGGGTGTGCAGCGCAGGTTGATGAACACCCTTGCGAATAAAATGCATCTCAGTGTCTCGCGTTATTCTGAGATATGTAGACACTTCAGAGTGCTATCCCTTCAGGAACGTAGGATATACTCGGACATTCTTCTGATGTTATTAAACAACTATCTAGATAGCACGACTCTGCTGGGTAGAATATCATTGAGTGTCCCCACTCGTCACCTTAGAGGTACGCGAGTGTTTTGGTGTGCAATCTCAAGAACGAATATGCATAGAAATTCGCCGATACTGCGCATGTCGAGGGTATGTAGTGAGCCAAGATTTTTTCAATTGCCGATGTTCTCCGCGGTGTCAGTGGATAGATTTCGGGGCGCACTCAGGCGTATTTGTTTTTCTGAGATCATTTAGAGAAGTAATCAGTTGTAAAGCGTGCACCTTCTTTTTCTTTTCATGTTTGTTTTGATTATTTTTTCTGTTTAATATTTTTGTGATATGATAGCATTGTAGATTGTATTTAGTGATGTTGGATTTAGTTGAGGAATTTGTGGATACTTTCGTAGAGCACTGTGCTGATTATGTTATCTATAAGTGATACATGTAGTGGGCTTAATGCCTGTTTTGTATAATTTAATGAATAAAATAAAATAATAAAAAATTTTAAAAATAATTTTTTTAAAGAAATAAAATTATACTTTTAATTAAGAAACCAAAATTCCCCACAAGCCCTATGGTGTTGTATATCAAGAGAAAGCTCATGGTAAACGCTATAAAATAGCACATACACCACCTCTCTAGATTTATTAGGTGAGCGATAATCGGCCTTTACATATATCAACTCCGAACGATTTTAAAAATTTCGCATACCCATAATTCCAAAACGGGATAATATATTATTACAAAATCTGATGTGGCCAGGCACATGACTTTATCATACAATATATAAAATTAATAGTTTAGCTGCATGAGAATCTATTCTATTGAGATAAATCGTAGGTATTGTCAAAGCATCAGCATTTGACACTACCTACACTACGTCATCAGAATAATAGTTATTTATGTCACAAATGCCGAAAGTACGGAATAGCGCGACGAGCGGTGATGCGGCGCGTCACCGAAGGCGGAGTGTCGCCGTCGCATATGAGCGAGTCGGCTATCTAGTTTTTGGCAGGAGCGACATCAACGTCTATAGTGTTGCTTTTTAAGAAATACGTATTTAAAAAAAATAAATGATGTCTGTATAGTAAATGCTAGGTTGGTACCACTTAGACGAAACGTCAAGTTTAAAGGTGCGTTCCGATTGGTAGGTAATGGTAGCTAATGGCGGTGGTAGAATACGAAATTATAGTATTTCTTACATATCGTGATATTGACACATATTAGTTTGCATGTACATAAACATGAGTCACTATCAATTTTCTATTAGAAATACTATAACGGCGTCGGCTACACTGCCATCGTCACTAATGAAAACGCACCTTAAAAAGGTAATTCAAATTGTGACAGATTTATATTTGTTCATGACACATCCCTACCAACATACTAAAATAAAACTACACTCATCGCTATACTTTATTTATAATTTTCTCAATGTATCGTTTTTATAATTAGATATAAAGACGGGTTGATATTTCTTATCAACAAACAGTCAAATTGGTGATCTTACTTTATTTGAAATTTGTATTTTATAATTTGCCGTACTACAGCGGCAACGTTCCATAGTGGTTTTCCAACCTCTGATGAGATCCGCTGTTTTCGAATGTGACAACACAAAAAAATATTTGTCAAAATCCTGGCTACTATGTAATTTCATATCAATGCAGATGCGACCGATCTCGATCAAATAGAATTTGCTCTTGAAGCTAAACTATTAATTTTACCAAAAAATTTCATAGGCATAAATTATTCAAAATTTCCTGTGCTTTAATTTATTAATTAACTAATTTGTCGAAATTACAGAAATGGCGGCTCATTTCCAAAATCCTTCAAATAGGCTTAGAATAAACTGAAAGGCTAAACTATTAATTTTACCAAAAAATGTGATAGGCATAAATTATTCAAAATTTACTCTACTTTAATTTATTTATTAACTATTTTGTCGAAATTACAGAAATGGCGGCTCATTTGCAAAATCCTTCAAAAAGGCTTAGAATAAACTACCAGTTCCTTTGGACCCTTTTCAACCAAAAGCTTTTCAGCTCTAAGTTAGGTCATGGAACTTCTAAATATGAACTTTCGTCCCGATACCTTTAGTAGTTTCTCCGGAATCGTCGTCACAAAAATCGTTTACACACGCACACACACACACACACACACACACACACACACAGACATTTTTTTGTACCTTGGTCAAAAATGTTCAGGGGACCCATAAAGACGTATTTCCACTAAAATCTCAATTTTTTTTTTCGGCATGATTGCAATACTTTAGCATACTGCGTATGATAAAGTAAAAAATCTGATGTGGCCAGGCACATGACTTTATCATACAATATATAAAATTAATAGTTTAGCTGCATGAGAATCTATTCTATTGAGATAAATCGTAGATATTGTCAAAGCATCAGCATTTGACACTACCTACACTACGTCATCAGAATAATAGTTATTTATGTCACAAATGCCGAAAGTACGGAATAGCGCGACGAGCGGTGATGCGGCGCGTCACCGAAGGCGGAGTGTCGCCGTCGCATATGAGCGAGTCGGCTATCTAGTTTTTGGCAGGAGCGACATCAACGTCTATAGTGTTGCTTTTTAAGAAATACGTATTTAAAAAAAATAAATGATGTCTGTATAGTAAATGCTAGGTTGGTACCACTTAGACGAAACGTCAAGTTTAAAGGTGCGTTCCGATTGGTAGGTAATGGTAGCTAATGGCGGTGGTAGAATACGAAATTATAGTATTTCTTACATATCGTGATATTGACACATATTAGTTTGCATGTACATAAACATGAGTCACTATCAATTTTCTATTAGAAATACTATAACGGCGTCGGCTACACTGCCATCGTCACTAATGAAAACGCACCTTAAAAAGGTAATTCAAATTGTGACAGATTTATATTTGTTCATGACACATCCCTACCAACATACTAAAATAAAACTACACTCATCGCTATACTTTATTTATAATTTTCTCAATGTATCGTTTTTATAATTAGATATAAAGACGGGTTGATATTTCTTATCAACAAACAGTCAAATTGGTGATCTTACTTTATTTGAAATTTGTATTTTATAATTTGCCGTACTACAGCGGCAACGTTCCATAGTGGTTTTCCAACCTCTGATGAGATCCGCTGTTTTCGAATGTGACAACACAAAAAAATATTTGTCAAAATCCTGGCTACTATGTAATTTCATATCAATGCAGATGCGACCGATCTCGATCAAATAGAATTTGCTCTTGAAGCTAAACTATTAATTTTACCAAAAAATTTCATAGGCATAAATTATTCAAAATTTCCTGTGCTTTAATTTATTAATTAAATAATTTGTCGAAATTACAGAAATGGCGGCTCATTTCCAAAATCCTTCAAATAGGCTTAGAATAAACTGAAAGGCTAAACTATTAATTTTACCAAAAAATGTGATAGGCATAAATTATTCAAAATTTACTCTACTTTAATTTATTTATTAACTATTTTGTCGAAATTACAGAAATGGCGGCTCATTTGCAAAATCCTTCAAAAAGGCTTAGAATAAACTACCAGTTCCTTTGGACCCTTTTCAACCAAAAGCTTTTCAGCTCTAAGTTAGGTCATGGAACTTCTAAATATGAACTTTCGTCCCGATACCTTTAGTAGTTTCTCCGGAATCGTCGTCACAAAAATCGTTTACACACGCACACACACACACACACACACACACACACACAGACATTTTTTTGTACCTTGGTCAAAAATGTTCAGGGGACCCATAAAGACGTATTTCCACTAAAATCTCAATTTTTTTTTTCGGCATGATTGCAATACTTTAGCATACTGCGTATGATAAAGTAAAAAAATATTGAACTATTCATTTTAATTTGGATTAATTCACCAAATTTAGCAAGCAGCGGGGAGACTAACAGAACGCAGCCAAAGGGATGCATTTTATGCTTTGCGTTATTTGACAGATTTGGTATACTATTTAACGGTATTGCATGACTCAACCACTAAACTAATACATAATAACTACAGGTCAATAAAACTAACAATAACTATTACGATAATATTTATTCATGCGTGCATAGTACATAATACATATACTGATAAGATTAAACAGAACATATAAATAAATTGATAGCATAATTTATAATCTAGTAATATAATACAATATAATATAGAAAATTTAACAAACACGAAATTATACATGCTATACTTACAACTAATTTAATAAAAATCAAAATAATACAAAGGGGGATATCGTACTCGATATCTGGAGTAAATTTTAATCTAAATTGTTATTAAAACAACCTTATAGTTTTCGATATATTGAAACATTATGAAATTTTGTAAAGTAACAAATACTATTATTGTCAAGAACAAGGCAAAAATATTGCATAGTAAGATGTATTCTTGATGACTTATTGGTAATATTAAATGGACAATCCTATCACCATACCGAGCTTTATTCTAACAGAAAAAGTAATTCAATGTTTTTATTGAGCTCGTTCCATTCTTTTTGTAGACGATATAGTTGTGAATGTTGTGATGGGTATTGACGGCCATAAGGTGAAAGTTACGCTAAAGTAACTTACGACTTCTGAGATTTGATATGAGAGATATGAGAGCCTTGATATGAAGAATGAAAATAAATGGCGAAAGAAGATGTGCTAGAAAATAGTAAGACGGTAAGATGAAGCACGTTAAAGTGGTTGAGGACTATCTGATGATATCTTCGAAGCTAAGATTGAGTTGGGAGACTTTTGTTAGTGATGATTGCTTTTAAAACTAACGTTGATTACGAACTAAAATATGAGTTAACGTAAAAAGGAACAAAAATAATAACTCTAGTACCTATATTCTACCGGGGAGCAATGAATAGGACGAAAAAGGTAACTCTAGAATTTATAGGAACACTTCGAAGTTTAGTGACGCTTCTCGAGTATTTTTGATGAGTTCTTGTATCGGCAGTTAGAAGAAGACATCAGCTGGAGGTGAAGAAGACGTATCTAAAAATAAATAATATCTGGTATATGGCATCGATGATCAACTGAAAGGAGCGTGGGATGAGTCCTAGATGATCTATAGCGAGACGATCTTCATAAAATGGTTGGCAGGAGTCACTGAATGTGACAAGATTTGTCAGCACCATGCTTGAGCAACAGCTTAATCATATCGGTCCATCCTCTACTACGAGCTATAGCCAGCGGTGTCTGGCCGTCCTTGGTCTTTATGTTTATCTTATGGCATTTATCCAACAAAACTTGCATAATTTCTAATTTTTCTGCCTTAAGATGTTTCCATGGTTTCCTAGCAGCATGATGCATGGGTGTCCAACCATCTTTGTCCGCTATTGTAGGATCAGCATGGTGTTCCAGCAAGTACTTGACAATATACGAATTCCCTTTTTCGCAAGCTATAGTCAGCGGTGTCTTGCCGTCGTTTGTTTTTTCATTTACGTTAAACCCTTCATCGCACAACATTTCGATGTTTTTTATGTCTCCTCTTTTGGTGGCAAAATGTATAATTGTCCAACCGTTTTCGTCGGATACTGTAGGATCAGCGCCGTGTTTCATTAGCCACTTAGCAATATCCCATCTCCGCCTTTCACAACCAATAGTGAGCGGTGTCTTGCCGTCGTTTGTTTTTTCATTTACGTTAATCCCTCTATCCCACAACATTTCGATGATTTCTATGTCTCCTTCTTTGGCGGCAAAATGTATAGATGTCCAACCGTTTTTGTCGCATTCTGTAGGATCGGCACCGTGTTCCATTAACCACTTAGCAATATCCCATCTCCTCTCCCAAACAATAGTGAGCGGTGTCTCGCCGTCGTTTGTTTTTTTCATTTACGTTAATCCCTCTATCCCACAACATTTCGATGATTTCTATGTCTTCTTCTTTGGCGGCAAAATGTATAGATGTCCAACCGTTTTTGTCGGATGCTGTAGGATCGGCACCGTGTTCCATTAACCACTTAGCAATATCCCATCTCCTCCCACAAACAATAGTGAGCGGTGTCTCGCCGTCGTTTGTTTTTTGATTTACGTTAATCCCTCTATCCCACAACATTTCGATGATTTCTATGTCCCCTTCTTTGGCGGCAAAATGTATAGATGTCCAACCGTTTTTGTCGGATGCTGTAGGATCGGCACCGTGTTCCATTAACCACTTAGCAATATCCCATCTCCTCCCACAAACAATAGTGAGCGGTGTCTCGCCGTCGTGTGTTTTTTCATTTACGTTAATCCCTCTATCCCACAACATTTCGATGATTTCTATGTCTCCTTCTTTGGCGGCAAAATGTATAAATGTCCAACCGTTTTTGTCGGATGCTGTAGGATCGGCACCGTGTTCCATTAACCACATAGCAATATCCCATCTCCTCCTACAAACAATAGTGAGCGGTGTCTCGCCGTCGTTTGTTTTTTCATTTACGTTAATCCCTCTATCCCATAACATTTCGATGATTTCTAGGTCTCCTTCTTTCGCGGCAAAATGTATAGATGTCCAACCGTTTTTGTCGGATGCTGTAGGATCGGCACCGTGTTCCATTAACCACTTAGCAATATCCCATCTCCTCCCACAAGCAATAGTGAGCGGTGTCTCGCCGTCGTTTGTTTTTTTCATTTACGTTAATCCCTCTATCCCACAACATTTCGATGATTTCTATGTGTCCTCCTTTGGCGGCAAAATGTATTGATGCCCAACCGTTTTCGTCGGATACTGTAGGATTAGCATGGCGTGCCAATAACCACTTAACAATATCCGCATTACCATAATTACAAGCAACAGTGAACGGTGTCTTGCCATCGTTTGTTTTTTCATTTGCGTTAATCCCTCTATCCCACAACATTTCGATGATTTTTATGTCTCCTCCGGCGGCGGCAAAATGTATAGATGTCAAACCGTCTT
>OZ030391.1:42001051-42243551 GCA_964023965.1 Melinopterus prodromus | reverse complement strand
GTTAAGTCACATGTGTAGTATAGTGTATTTTACAAAATAGATTTTTTTGTCTCAATTACGATAAAAAAGTATTACATAAGTGTTTATCGGTAGTTAATTTAGAATTTGTAATACGTAAGAATACTGTTTACCTGGTTTTTAATGTAAATGTCATTCTAAGTGAAAAGCTTCATTTTTAATTCCTGAATAAGTTAATGTCGTTGAAAATATACGAGTGTAAGTTTTTCAGGATTAAAAAAACACATAAACGTCTATTAAAAACAATTTACTCATCATCGCATTTACTATTTGAAAAAAATGATTAAGAAAGGTTAAAGAACGCGAGTAAAAAATAGACACCCTGTATATTTGGCATTAGCTAATTAAGATAAAATATTTTTATCTTAAAGCCCATTAAAAAGCAAAAAATTAAATAAATTAAAAAAATTGGATCGAATAACTCCAGTTATAAATAATTGAACACCAGCGCTAGTAGTAAGATGGCGAGAATTTGAACCTCTCTATATTTATAGCCTATTGGGAGGGTGCGTGATGCAAGCGCCTCTCCCAGTGTAGGCGAGTACTATGTCCACGAGGCGTAAATGGAGCAGTTCGCAACTATATGTTACAGTTATCTGTAGTGTTTTAGTGGTCCAATCAAACTTGTATTATCTTGTTTTTGGAAAATAACTGTTAATAGTGAACTTCATTAACTTAATTTCATTGAACTTAATTTAATTTACAATATATTATAAAATATAATTATAAACAACTATTAGGTAAGGTTATGTTTCATGTACAATTAGTTCAGGTTAAGTTATTGTTTTTTATTAATAAACTAACAAGGCTGTGCTGTAGGGTCCGAGATCTAGCTCATATTCGCACAATCACTTTCAATTAGCCGGCAAAACACGTGCACAACACAAAATGAGGTTAGTTTATGTTTTGAGACTTTTAGGTTATATTGTAATTATGTAGAACACGTGCACAACACAAAATGAGTGTATTTTATGTTTTGGGACTTTTAGATTATATTGTAACTTTCTTATAAAACAAGCAATCGAACTAGACAAACCCTTTTACTCAAACTTAATAATAAGATTATATTGCTGAATTCTGAATGTAATTTGAAAATAAATTTCTTTTTTAGCTCAACATGAATGTAATAATCTGGAAATCTATAAAATTTGCATTTCTTGTTCTTTCTCCTATTATTCGTACATTTGTCAATACAACACTTATAGTGCCCCCCCCCCATTACGAAGTTATCGATGAACGATCTGTTGCTGTGAACCACAGAATTGTATACGTCTTATGAGTTATGATATGACAGCTAGGCATCAACATAATGCGCCGCAAACTACTGAACCTTGAAACTACTGCACATCTGTAGGCCGATATTTCTCCGTTTCTTCGCCACGGGCGCCTAAACCGATTTTCGTCTCCCTTCCACGGGGCATGCACGGTGCCAATAGTACTCAAGACAATTTAGAACACACCTTTAATCTTCGCTCTTAAGCAAAATCTATAAGTATAGCGTCGAATTTGAATCAACGATAAATATTTGAAGATTCTATTTCTGAGGTGGCGAGTCATTGGATTTTTTGGTGATACTATATGGAATCTCAAAACATGAAGACAAAAATGTAAATTTTGTGTGACGATCTTAACAGCCGCCAAGGCGCCAGAAGTTCGAGGTTATTCTCGAGGCGGCCCATTCCAGAGAGATCTATCCGGACGGCGAGCGCGAGTAACGACTGTTCTGTGCCAGCTTGGAAGATTCGCGAAGGGTCCCGCACGGATCGATACGGGTATATAAGCGAGCCGTCGCTCGCTACCGGCCAATATAGTTCAGAGTGCAGTCGGAGCAGTTGGCGCGATTATTTATCGACATAAATAGTTGGAAATAAATACTGTGAAGATAAATTTATAGTAGCCTTAAGTGACAGTTAGTTTTTAGTGTTCGTGTTTAATAATTAGGTAATAAGACTGTAATAGTGTTAATAAATTAGTTGACTATTTTAATATACCGAGTGTTTTAATTCACACCTTAACGAACGAAAAACGCTACATTGGTGTCAGGTGTCGGGTGTGAATTGGACGTTAGTCAACTGGACATTAGTGAATATAAAATAGAAGTGAAATAAATCGGACTAATTAGCGTGCGTGAAAATGGCGAAACTAGCGGACTTAAAGGTTAGTGAGCTGAAGAAGGAGCTGGAGGAAAGGGACTGCGATACGACGGGGAAGAAAGCGGACTTGCAGGAGCGGCTTCGTAAAGCATTAATTGAAGAAGGCAATGGCCCGGACAACTTTGTTTTTGCTAGTGCAAGTGATATCGGCCAAATGCTGCAATGTTTGGAGGCAAAGTTGGAGACTAAATTGCTAGAAAATTCCGCCGACCTAGCTAAAGTGCTAGAAAATTCCGCCGACCTGGAGACTAAATTGCTAGAAAGCTCCGCCGACCTGGAGGCTAAATTGCTGGAAAATTCCGCCGACCTGGCTAAAGTGTTAGAAAATTCCGCCGACCTGGAGGCTAAATTGCTAGAAAATTCTGCCGACCTAGAGGCTAAAGTGTTAAAAAATTCCGCCGACCTGGAGGCTAAACTGCTAGAAAATTCCGCCGACCTGGAGGCCAAATTGCTAGAAAATTCCGCCGAACTTATTACCAGTTTAAAAAGCGAGCTTGGGGAAAAGCTAGGAGAGAATTCTGCCAAGTTGGAAAAAAAGATGGAAAACTTAAAAACGGAATTACACGAAGAAATTTTAACAAAATCTTCTACACTGGAAGAGCGAATTCTTTTGATTTTGGAAGGCAAGATCCAGGAAGTTCAGAACAAAATCACAACGTTGGACGTCAACACCTTCCAGGAGTTGCCCTATCAACCTTCAGCAACGGACAACAAGAGCAAAGTTAGTGGCAATCAGGATTCCGTTGGGCTGATGCGCCTCAAACCACCGCAATTTGATGGTTCAACGTCGTGGAATGTTTATCAGCGTCCGTTTGAAGCGGCTGCAAAAGCGAACGGTTGGTCATCAAGGGAGAAGACGACCGCCCTTACGTTGGCTTTAAGAGGAGATGCTGCTGCTATCTTGCAAAGAATGTCCCCGGAAGAGCAAGAAGTCTACGACCACCTGGAGACGCGTTATGGCCAGTCACACCTGGAACATGTCTACCACACTCAGCTAAGAAATCGGTGCCAGAAGTCAGGGGAGCCCTTACAGGAATTTGAGGCAGATATTGCACGTTTGGTTCGACTGGCATATCCAGATGCCCAGGAAAAGATCATGGAACGTTTGGCGGTTCAAGCATTCCTGGACGGACTCCGTGATGGTGAAATGAAGCAAGCCTTACTACTAGCACATCCACCTAAGCTAGTTGATGCACTAACACGGGCCCTTGAATTCGAAGCTGCCAAGAACACGAACAAAGGTCAAGCTCGTGTCCGACAAGTGATTCCAGGAGAGGACGACTTCGAAGAGTCAGTCAAACGGATCGTCAGGGAGATCAATAGAGAACGTAGCCGCCAGGACCGGAAGTTGGAGTGCTGGAAATGTGGCAAGGCAGGCCACATAAGAAGACGCTGTCCAGAAGGCGTCAGTCCCACTTCCGCCAATCCGGAAAACTAAAAAAGGTCGATGCGAGGGGGCAAACGTCGACCTGTATTCAGCAAGCCCCAGTAAATACCGCCCAGGTCTCCTCACTGCAACACCATGCCAACAGTGTTTTCGTCGACGCGTGTGTGGATGGAACCCTCCGCACTGTGCTGCTGGATACAGGCAATCGGCAATCGGCAATCAAAATGGCGTCTACGAACAGCAACGGGAGATCAAGCAAAAGTGCATGGTGAAACAAACGTCATGTTTACCATCGGGAAAGCCACGTTTAACCATCCTGTGATAGTGGCTGAGATTGAGGATGAGGTGATCATCGGGACGGACATAATGGACACCAAGGGCTTCGAGTTAAGCTTTAGGCAGGGAGTTCTGCGGGTAGATGACGAGGAAGTTTTACACCGACAAAAGAATTTAAGCGTTCAGGTCCTACTGCCGGAGGAGACACTGATACCAGAACGGAGCGAGATAGTTTTGGACGGCTGCATTGATGGCAAGATCACAGATGGTGAGATAGTCATGTTCGAACCCGTAATGCATGACGAGGCTGTTGGCCGAGGATAAGCGGTCGGAAAGGCCCTTGTGCGGGCTGGCAGGAGTATTCCTGTGAGGATAATGAACGTCAATCATTATCCTGTGTTATTAAAGGAGGGCACGGAGTTAGGACACTGCTCTGGAGTTTCAGCGATACTGCGACAGGTTGCGGCCGTGGAAACCAGCCGGGAAGCCATTCCGGAAGAATTAGAAGTGCTTGTATCATCGTCAGGCACCAGTCTAAGACCAGACCAAAGAAGGAGGCTGAGACATCTGGTCCATAAGTATCAAGATGTTTTTGATACTGGGAAGAAGGGGAGGACCAATATAATCCAGCATAAAATTAATACGGAAAATGCTCGTCCCATTCGGCAGACAGCTAGAAGGCTACCGCTGGCTAAGAGAGAGGAGGCTGACAAGATTATTGAGAGTATGGTCGAGGAAAGAATCATAGAACCATCCAGCAGTCCATGGTGTTCACCGGTAGTACTGGTAAAGAAGAAAGACGGCTCGACCAGATTCTGCGTTGACTACCGGCTGCTTAATAATGTGACCAAAAAGGACAGCTATCCTCTTCCTCGCATCGATGACACTTTGGACACCCTGGCCGGATCGAAGATCTTTTCCACGCTGGAGTTGAAGAGCGGGTACTGGCAAGTTGAATTGGCCCCCGAAGATCGGGAAAAGACAGCTTTCACGGTAGGTGCTGGATTATGGCAATTTAACGTGATGCCATTTGGACTGTGCAATGCTCCTGCTACTTTCGAACGACTGATGGAAACGATTTTAAGAGGACTGTCCTGGAAGACATGTCTGGTCTATCTTGACGACATTATTGTAGTAGGAAAATCGTTTGAAGACCACATGCGAAACCTAGAAGAAGTGTTCCTGAGGCTACGAGGTTCAGCACTGATGTTGAGCCCAAAGAAATGTCATCTATTTCAAAGAGCTGTGCAGTACCTGGGTCACGTTGTTTCCAGTCAAGGAGTGGCGGTTGACAAGGCAAAGATCCAGACTGTCAAAGATTGGCCAGTTCCCAATGACAAACATGAGCTGCGCAGCTTCTTGGGATTATGCACATACTACCGACGCTATGTGAATGGATTTGCCAACATCGCAAAACCATTAACCAGGCTCACCGAAGCAGAACGAAAATTCCAATGGTCCCAGGAATGTCAAGAAGCTTTCGATCACCTAAAAGGGGCTCTGATAAGCGCACCTATCTTGAGCTATCCCCTACCTGAAGGAAAATTTGTACTGGACACCGACGCTAGCAATGTGGGCATAGGAGCCGTGCTGTCCCAAATTCAGGATGGGCAAGAAGAAAAAGTCATAGGCTATTTTAGTAAAACGTTGTCCAAGCCAGAGCGTAACTACTGCGTCACCCGCCGAGAGTTGCTGGCTGTTGTGAAAGCGATGGAGCACTTTTACAAGTACCTCTAAGGAAGGAAGTTCCTGCTACGAACAGACCATGCAGCTTTAAAATGGCTCCTTCAGTTTAAAAATCCAGAGGGACAAGTGGCAAGATGGATAGAGAGGCTACAGGAGTTTGACTTCGACACCGAGCACCGAGCAGGGAGAATCCATGGAAATGCAGATGCCCTATCAAGAAGACCCTGTCCACAGGACTGCAAGCATTGCCAGCGGGCAGAGAAAACAGATGCTGATTTGTTACGAACTACCATAGTCGACGATACTTGGCAAAATAGAGATCTTATAAAAGACCAAGAGGAAGATCCCGATATCCAGATAGTCCTAAACTGGATGAAAGAAGAGAGGAAGCCAACCTGGGGAGAAGTTGCCAAGTATGCTCCTAACATCAAGTCGTATTGGGCACAATGGGACTCCCTAATTCTGGAAGATGGACTCCTGCGGCGGAAAATAATTGACCACGACGGCAAAGAGGAAAGAAGGCAAATTGTTGTGCCCAAATGTCGGATTGCGGAACTGCTAAAAGAACTCCATGCCGGTGTGTCAGGAGGACATCTCGGAGTGACAAAGACGCTGGGAAAGGTGAGGGAAAGATTTTACTGGGTCAATAACAAGGAAGACGTAAGGGACTGGTGCAGAAAATGCGTTGTATGTGCGGCAAGTAATGGGCCGCAGAGAAAGCAGAAGGCTTTGATGCGCCAGTACAACGTGGGAAGTCCCTTTGAAAGGATTGCTATTGACGTAGCCGGCCCGTTTCCCGAATCCGAAGCTGGAAATAAGTACATCGTGGTCGTGATGGACTACTTCAGCAAATGGGTTGAGGCATACGCTCTACCAAACCAGGAAGCCTCAACAATTGCCGACACCTTGGTGAAAGAATGGATTTGCCGATTTGGCGTACCTTTGGAGCTACATTCGGACCAAGGGCGAAATTTTTAATCCAGCTTGTTCCAGAACATCTGTAAGGCGCTCGGAATCAAGAAAACAAGAACTACTGCGTTACACCCGCAGTCAGATGGAATGGTGGAGCGCATGAATAGAACCATTAATCGGTATTTGGCCAAAGTGGTCTCCGACCATCAAAGAGACTGGGATGGCTTTCTTCATTTGTTCCTCCTGGCTTATCGATCAGCCGTCCACGAAAGCACGGGACAATCTCCGGCTCGGATAGTTATGGGAAGAGAACTCCGTCTCCCATGCGATCTGAAGTTTGGTTGCCCGCCAGGAACTGATGTCGCCGGGGAGGACTACGTCAGTGAACTGCGAAGAAGAATGGATGCCATTCATAGCCAAGTTCGCATTTCCATTCAAGATGCCAGTACTCGGATGAAGGACACATACGATGTCAATGCCAAGGACCGCAGGTACAATGCCGGTGATATGGTTTGGCTCTACGACCCTAAGAGACGAAAGGGACTGTCACCAAAACTTCAAACATCCTGGGATGGCCCATACAAAATTCTGCAAGTTATCAACGACGTCCTTTACCGGATACAAAAGCCACCGCGGGGTAAAGCTCGAGTCATTCACTTCAACCGACTGGCTCCTTACTACGGAGACCACGAAGACGCGGAGCTGCGGCAAATCCAACCAGAGCCGGATTTGACATTCGACGAATTCATGGCCCGTCATTCTAATGGTCAAAAGAGTCGGTTCGGTGTGACCTGTGAAGTGCAGCGGGACCTGTTTACTGCTCCAGCTGGCTACGCACTGGCACATTATGTGGCTAAGGACTTGCAAATGTCTAGAGGGATAGCCAAGGTTTTCCGCGGGAAGTTTGGAAATATTCCAGAGCTGCGTCGGTCTAATCCCAGAGTCGGACAAGCACTCAAGGCAACCGACGAAAAGACCGGCAGAAAGATCTTCCACTTGGTTACCAAAGAGACGTCCGGTCAGAAGCCAACCTATGGGGATGTTTGGGACACTTTGTGTTCTCTAAAGGAAGAATTGCTAGCCGAGGACCTGAGAAGCCTGGCCATTCCCAGGCTGGCATGCGGACTCGATGGCTTGGATTGGAGGATGATTCGCAGCATGTTGGAAGCACTCTTCAAGTTGACGGGCGTACAAATTCTGGTGTGCTGTTATAGCCCTCAACGTCGTCCCCTGGAGAGAACCGTGGACTGTTACTTCCACAAGAGGTCTTGCTGCAACAAGGGAGCTTTCTGCCGATATCGACATCCACCATCTTTGGAATCATTTCGGGACGAAACGAGCTTAGGAGGGGGGCAGTGTGACGATCTTAACAGCCGCGAAGGCGCCAGAAGTTCGAGGTTATTCTCGAGGCGGCCCATTCCAGAGAGATCTATCCGGACGGCGAGCGCGAGTAACGACTGTTCTGTGCCAGCTTGGAAGATTCGCGAAGGGTCCCGCACGGATCGATACGGGTATATAAGCGAGCCGTCGCTCGCTACCGGCCAATATAGTTCAGAGTGCAGTCGGAGCAGTTGGCGCGATTATTTATCGACATAAATAGTTGGAAATAAATACTGTGAAGATAAATTTATAGTAGCCTTAAGTGACAGTTAGTTTTTAGTGTTCGTGTTTAGTGTTCGTGTTTAATAATTAGGTAATAAGACTGTAATAGTGTTAATAAATTAGTTGACTATTTTAATATACCGAGTGTTTTAATTCACACCTTAACGAACGAAAAACGCTACAATATAGTAATTTTACGTGGCAAAGTTGTTTCTCTTACCGTCCAGGATTTTCTATAAATAAATATAAGTAACTAAAAATTGTGATATACACGCAATGGGAATGAGACATGAAGTTTCAATACTTTTAAATTTCCGTCTCAAGTTTTTATTTTTGCATGAATTTTTCAGTAATTTTCTGTCTGTTCTGTATTAAGTAACTGTTTATTGACTCAATTTTAAGCTACGCGGTCTTGTACTCTGAAATAATCTTTTCCCATTATTTATCACAAATCGCCTTCTTCAATTTTTAATTTTGCTTCCGTTTTAGTTTAGCACCGCCCATGGCAAAGTCTTATGATTAGAAACAAGGAGGCCGGCCACACAATTTCCCCACTACTTTAGATATGATTCGGGTGGGAAAAGATCTCGTAAAGCGGCCATTAACACACGAGCAGTGTGACTCGTGGTTCCCTCTTTTCTGCTGCAACAACGTAATTTGTGGAAAAAAATTCAAGACAAAATTCAAAATAAAGTTGCACACATTACAAGGTGTAAGAGAAACGTGTGAAATCATAGTAGAAGAGTGTGTAGTTCGAAATTATACCAACCTATGATAAGTTACCTTTTCTTCACAAGAAACGCATATATTCATGCAAAAATTGAAATTTCAACAAAATGTTTTATTGCTCACTCTTTGTGAATTGGTTTCAGATTGGGGATTATAGGGGTACATAGGAATTATTAGGTTATATAATTACGTACCATTTGAATGAGATACGGTGCATTTCAGCCATCCCAAGATATCATCGCAGGTACACGCAGACGATTTATTCTTGTTGTCAGAATCAATAAAGAAATATTTTCTAGCTTCAAACCACAGATAGCTGTTGCGGGTACGTTCTTCTATCATTTGTTTGATGTCTTTGTAAGTCCCGTGCTTGTCCCAGACTGCCTTGTAAAATGGTTTGCATTTTTCTGTATTTAAAACTGACTGGCCTATGTTGTTCAGCAAGAAATCTATCACAAAATACTCGGCAAAAGTTCTGTGGACAAATTGAAAACTTTTCTTCGAATTTCTTACATCAACAATCCCGATATTCTGGTCGCAAATGTCCTTTAAAGTTTCAGCAAGACCGGTGTCTGATGTTAGTCCCTTTGAAATAACATCGTTCTCTCCAAATATTTCCACCAGCGCAAGTTCACGGTGCCGCTTCATTGATTTTACAATTGATGAGTGCGCATAATTTTGCCTTAATCCCTTTCTCTTATTGTATGTTATATGTTTTAACTCGATAAATAGCTTGTACATTTCTCCTCTTGTAATAGAGTCGCGATTTTCGTGGTCGTTGTATATTTGTGAGACCATATGCAAATGCAGAGGATAGCTTAAGAACTCATAGCCAAAATGCCCTAAAATATTGTCATTGATATTTGTTTTCGTAAAATATTCATCTATCTGTTTTTCGTCGAAAGGTAACAGTGTGAATGAAATTGAGCCAGCTATCCCTGTTAGTTTTTCTTCAGCATGAGGCCTCGTCGTGCAAAATATTGGTATGTCGGTATTCTCTAAAATAGTAGTCATCAATGATATTATTTTCTTTTCATGTAAAATCAGAATTTCATCAAACGCGTCCAAAAACAGACACAAACGTTTACAAGTTCTGTGAACCTCCATTATAAATTTTACAATTTTGTCATCAGAGTTACTTGTCATTTTACTGAAGAAGAATTTTAATGGGTCAGATTTAATGACCTTCAAAATAGCACTATTCTCAATATCGTCAAGGCAATCTCGTAATTTGATGTAAATTAGAAAATTTCGAGGCATGTAACCCTGAGCTAATGCTTGCAGAACTGTCGTTTTTCCCATTCCTGGTTCACCAATAATAATATGCAATCCAGGTTTAACATGTTCAAGAACGGTTGCTTCCGTAAGCGGTTTTTGTTCGTTTTCGTTGTTTTTGTCCTGTTTTAGTATAAAATTCCGTGTAATGTACATATTATCTGGTCTAGGTAATAATGGACCAATTACATGTTGGTTTTCACTGCCAGGAGCTGTATTTTTTGTCCAAGCTAGCAATTGCGATAGTTTTAGACTGTTGAAGATTCCATCGACCGCGGAACGAATTGTCTCCTCTTTTTCCATGGAAATACCTTCACAAATTGATAAAAGTGCAACAGGAAGTCGTCCTTGGATGGACACTTCAACTTTTAGCGCTTCCATTAATGTATCTATTTGAGATATGTGTCTTACGCCTGTGATTAGTCCATCATCCTCATCACCGCTGAACACAACAAACCATCTCCCAACAGTTTTGAACTTATCCACAAATTCGAGTATGTTTTTTGTATGCTCAGGCTTAATTGGCAACGGAATTTCTTCGAGGTACCACAATAAAATCAATAATTCTCTTATGTTGGTCACATTCTCGCCATAATTCTCTCTAATCATGTGTGTAGTACTCTTAGTCACTCCTGTTCGCCAGTTGAAATTTATGTCGATCTGCTTGCAAACAACGTATTCATAATAACATTCTAGTAAAGGCCAGAGTTTGTCGTCTCGAAGATTTACAATTTGTTGTATGGAGAATATTTGACACCACAGGTCTCTGAATTTGGGGTTAATTTCTTCGACTTGTCCTAAATCATCAAGCAGCCAGTCTTCGAGCAATACTTTCAACCATTCAATTTCAAACGATCGCCTTGTTAGAATAGCGCAATTGTTGCCTCTTTGCATGCATTCCTTTATGGTTTTATCTAGGATTACTAACTTATTAATAAAATTACTTCCTAGTAGGTTTGCAATTGAATTATCTATATCGGCAACATTCGGCTGGTCTAGGAAGAAGAACATTTGCTTGTTTTGAGATGTCTGATTTGTATTTGAAGAGTGAAATATGTAGTCTCTATATTCATCAAAAGGCGATGTATCTAAGAAGTGAATGGGATGGTTACCGTCAAAATGTTTGGATTGCAGTATAGGAACGACCTCTCTAATGTTCGTGAATATACACATGAAGTAATCCTCTTTATCAACGTCCTCCAATAGTTTACTTTCACGCAGTTGTTTTTTTTCAGTTTGGTCGTTTGATTTTATACTCATTACGTCGTCGAAAGCTTCCTCATACTTTTTCAAGTTTATATCACATGGGTTTTTTGGTTTTCGCTTGTTGCTGCGATCTCCATTCAACCATAATGATTTATTTTCTGCTTCCGTATGCTTCACTTGGATAAAAATGGCAATGTTCTTTCTGTTATCCTTGAAGGATACCTTCACGATGACATCGTCAAATTTATCACCTCCTACTGGGTTGGAAACCAGCCAAAAATCATCGACCTCATCTTTTTGGGAGAGAGAGGCTGGTACGAAAAGCAATACTTTTCTCTCGTATACTTGGCCCTCATTAAGGTTTCCGGCGTTCCGTGGTACCTAAAAACACATAAGAAACAGTAAATACTATCAATAAGCGTCTGCTTTGGAATTGGAATATATTTTCTTGTTATTTCAAGTAGAATTATGTTACTAGTTACTAATTTTATTGTTTTGGTTTAAAATTTATAATTTAAATATAAGAAACGGTATTTAATGAAAGAAACATTCTAAATCAATTGTTTGAAAGAGAAAGAGACTTTTTCGAACTCTCTCCCAGCTTTATTTTTTGCAAATTCTTCAAGTAGTGGATGTTCACTGACGGCGATTTTGCCTTTAAACGGAAATAATTGCGAAACTATTCCATTTTCCTGGTAATGTAGATATTTTAAGTCTATTTAATTTACTACGTATTTTTTACTACAGCAAATCTAGAAATTAAAACAGGTAAAGTCAATGCAAGTCTGCATTTGGGAAAATCGTTACTGTTTAATCATCATCATTAATTTTAATATAAACACATATCTTAACAGTTATTTTTAAGATCTTTTAGGGCGGGGCTTTTAATGCCAGCTGCAGATTTTGTATAATTGAACTCAGTTCACGATTTAAACTGGCATTGAAAAATCCAGCCTTAGGCGCTTTTTTATCACGGCGCTGCGCTTGTGTGAACCGCACACCTCGCGCACGCCAACCGCCGGCCCTGTAATTCGCCCTGTAATTTTTTCAGTACCGTTTAAGCAGATCAGTTGCGTAAGGCACTGTATACACATTTATGTAAGCACTTTAGGGTTACACCGTTCGTAAAAGTTATAATTGCTGATGTTTCGCGAACCACGTTGTTAGCTTCTTTAGAACTAAATACTGAGAACTATACCCGTTTATTTATTTTATTGATAACGCTGAACTAATTACATTTTGAGAAGTGCTAAGAGACAAAAGATTAAATTTTTTTGGTTAGTGTTGAGGTATAGTATGACTTTTCAATGACGCCCTTTATTATTTCTGTGTGATATTTTTAATCAGAATAACATTCTGAGCACATGAACATATCGATGGTCAGTTTTTATCACTAAGACAACGGTTTCAATTTCTTTGTTCGTAATGGTCTGCGAACACGTGTTTGCGGCAATTCCAAATTAAGGGCTACTTCCCGCTTAGGAATCCAAGGATTGTCATTTATTTAAAACCAGTAGTTGAAGCATTGCAAATTATGGTAATTTAACGTTTACCATTTCTAAAATACCCCTTTGATCAGTTTCAACATTTCCATGAGGATTATAAGAATTGCAGGGCTTACTAAACGATCCATGGTCCGCTAACTTTCCGTCCAATGTTAGGAATATTGTACGATGCGACATTTCTAAGAGAACAATAATAAACCCTTATTATATCACGCTTTTCGTTATTGGTAAACGGCATTTTACATGCACAATCAACCACAATTAAGGTTTATTTGCTTAAATGGCAAACCTTACGCTGACGGCGCCGCTTGATCCAAGTGCATTTTGTTGGCGTTGCTTAGCAATGACTTAGTAATGACACACGCACAACACACGCACGCACATCACACGCACGCACGACGCACGCACGCACGACGCACGCACGCACGACGCACGCCCGCAAGACGCACGCACGCACGACGCACGCACGCACGCACGCACGACGCACGCACGCACGACGCACGCACGCACGACGCACGCACGCACGCACGCACGACGCACGCACGCACGACGCACGCACGACACACGCACGCACGACACACGCACACACGCACGACACACGCACGCACGCACGTCACACGCACGCACGCACGACACATGCACACACGCACGCACGACACATGCACGCACGCACGCACGCACGCACGCACGCACGCACGCACACACACAGAGATTTTTTACTTTATCATACGTAGTATGACAAAGTATTGATGAGTGTCGAGAAAAAAAAGTTTTCAAAACTTTTTGTCGACCCGATTGCAAAGTGCACATTCTTGTTTAATTTGCTGTTTACATCGCCATTATTGTTGTTTGAATTCTAACGACGGGTGACGGTGACGAGCAATACAGAGAACTGTCAATTTTGAATTTTCGCCTTCATTCTGTCGTCAATCGTTCGTCAATCCATAGCTCACTACGCTGAGTTTAATCATAAGCACGGTAGACCTACACACGGTATGCTGGACAGGATTCTTAAACGCGTTCTCCTAGCGCATGACGTTACGTGAGTTCGCATTCGAATGGAGGCGTTAATGTATAAAAAGTAAAAACGTCACTTGAGTTCAAGTGGTGGGGGCCAGTAATCTGCGCTCCAACATACCGTGTGTAGGTCTACCGTGATCATAAGGATGTAGTCTAGCGGAAGTGTTTCGTAGATTCGGAATGCTAGCTTTAATAGGCTAGCATGGAAAGTAGTATATAAGTAGTATGGAAAGTATATAAAAGTAAGAAAGAACGCATTAACGTACTTTTATTTTTTCAATAAACATTGGAGTAGAAGTTACAAAAGAGAAATGTTTGACCTATGTGGTTAGTTAGAAAAATATATGGATTTTGCGTGATTGGAAATCTACGATTTAGAAACAAATTTTTTTTAGGACTCTCCATCGACCTTTGACTAGTCAACATTTTTCATTAGTGCGGTATACTTGCTTCTTAATGTAATTTTTTTTTCATTTCCCTGTTTTAAATAACATTTCCACGTTACGATTTTTAACAAAATATCAAGTATTTGTTGTCATTGTAATCGGAAAAATGTTTTCTATAAAATAATAATCAAGGTGTTCGCACGGGAAAAAGACTAATTGGCCAAAAACCAATTAAACCACGCGACAGGGAGCTAGTAACACAACATCGGCAAAATTGGATTTGTTTATTTTACAATTTTTCATTATTTTCACAAATTCATTGTCATCTAGATTAATAAACAAAAAAGTTATTTGTTTGTTGTCTTGGTGATAAAAATCGATATGTTTTTGTGTTCAGAATGTTATCCTGATTGAAAATTTCACACAAATAATTATTAATATAATAATTGAATTTTCAATGATGACGTCATTTCCGCAAAACGGGAAGTCATACAGACCTCAGAGTCTCCAAAAAATGCATTTTTTGTCTACCGATGTAACAACCAACTACTAAAGCCTCTTATCCACTAACGTTGACTGAACGTTGACTGTCCTTTGACAAGATTTACAGGATGCCTCTCGACCTTTCTGTAGTTTCAGCGTTATCGAGCCCCCAAATGTTTTTAACTCTTTTTGCAAGCCGAAGAATACAAGAAGAACGAAGAATTACTGATGCCCAGATATTCAGAAAATCCATAATATCGTGTCTGCAGTTACAAATTTTTACGCACTGCATAATCCAAAAACTATCTATTTTCTAAATTGAGTTTCATCTCAAGTATTTTGTATATCTAAACATCTTTTAACTAAAAACTTGAATTGGACAATACGAACGGTAGATACTCACTTCAGTGGATTTATTCGCCATTATTCTTCTGGGTAGTTGCCAACTGCGTAACTGAAAGAAAAGCAATTATTAATTTAGGGCTTCCAACGTCTTATATATTCTTTCAAGGACAATTTTACCATTTCAATTTGTCAATTCTTTAAGAACGGATTTTTCAACCGGTGCTAAATTTCTACTTCTACGTGAGTTGCTGAGAGGGGAGGAGTCCAACAGCCAATCGGCAGCAGCTTGCCTGTTATCTGATAAGTTTAGAAAATCAGTCGAGAATTTGTCGATGCGTGGGGATATCGACGTCCTCGCTTAAGCTACTTTGGAACAATGTCCTTTGACGTTACATTGTTTCAATTTATTTTTGCACACGTGTTCAGGATGTGCCAATTACAAAGGTTTATATGGTGGCCAATGGCAAGCCTATAGATTTTATTTGGCTATAGAGCCTATAGAATATAACATGGTACCTATAATTACTGTGATAAATTGTGTACAATTGTTGACATAACCTATGTTGAGAATTTGAGAGCTTTAGAATATACCGGGTGATTCAATTTCGAGCCTCACCATGGAGATCTCGCTTATTAGTGGAGATAGAGCCTATGTTTAAATTTGGCAAAGTTTCGTATTGTTGTGCTAATCAATTATCTGAAAAGAAATGTAAGCTATATATTTTTTTTATTTTGAAGATATCCACAAAAACTGAACTGTTAAAATATCGTTTTTAATTTTTTATTCAAAACCAAATGTAGCGAGATCCCTATGGCGAGGCACCAGGTATTTATATAACCAACATTTGTCTACGGTTTATGAAGAGATATCTGCAAAAATTCACTTACTATGAATATGTTCCGAATATTTAAAAGAGCAGTGAGGTTATGTACCCGTATACATTTATAACTAATATACGTAGCATTGTCTTTGTGAAGAAATACGTGTAATCAATCGCAAAACCCGTACCAATACCTTTGGCCACAGATTACCTTCTCTTGGTACGATAGATTATGCACTTGTTTCTCAGCCAATAATCATACACTTATGTCTAGCTAATGAAAAACACAAGTATACATATTATATACGTATGTACATTAACAGCACAGAGATCTGATAACGTATAAGAAAAACAAAACACTTAAGTGTTTTTACACATTATTGTGTACACAATAAGAATATTTGAAGTGGGTTTTCATAGAATAGTAGCGATAGTGATTTTACGAACATAATTTTTAAATCCATTTATTACGGTGAATTTCACGATGATTGAGAAGTGATAATTTTTACAAAGGAATTATAAAATCGATTTATGTTTTTGCGCTGGACTGACTATATTGCAACAAAGGTTATGTCAAGTCAAAATTGCTATTTTTAGACTTTTACTTCAGGTCCACTCAACTTCATACTCTCATTATCTTTTATGATTTAGATTTCAAAGTTTTCGGTGTTGTGCAACTCCACAAGATCACCACTGGATCACGTAAAAATATGCCAATTTTCGGTATTTTGTAGTAAACTCAGGCTAAAACGGAACTAACAAAAGTTGCTGATCAAAATTAAAAATTTTCCATATTTTATACATACACAGTTCGGTTAAAAAATTTAAAAATTGTGTTTCCATGTCGTTAGAATTTGAAAATCTGTGGAAACAGAAAGCATCGAGTTTGGGCATTTTTTAATGCTGAACTATTTTTCTTAGTAACTATTTATCGTCTCCTTATTCACTTGCAATATTCGCAATTCATTTTTAGACCTACGCACATTGGGGTATTTGACCCAAAACCGCTGGCCATAAATCAAATTTCTAAATTGTTAAATTCCAAAAAGTAAACCAGATAAACGACCGATGTATTAAAAGGCGGCAATAATTTTGCACCTGAGCCTTGCGCCACGTGTCCTTGCCAGCCAAAAGTTAGATTTTACTCTGGCTGAACAATTTAGGGTGTATCGAAAAAACGTCTTTTCGAAATTCATAGACAACTTTTTATCAACTTGAAATTTTCAATTTCGAAAAAAACGATTTTTCGATACACCCTACTGAACATAGATGCACATAAGTTGATGCTCTCGAAAACGGTTGCAATTTTGCAATCGATCAGGTACACCGAATTACCGATGTTATAGAAAAGGCTCTTGAGGAAAAGAAAATTTGTTCAGCAATATTTTTAGACGTGGATCAGGCTTTCGATAACGTGTGGCATGATGGACTCTTTGAGAAACTGGAACAGCAGCTTCCTAGCGAATATACAGAACTAAAACATATCTGAAAGATCGCCACTTCAGGGTGAAACAGGATGACGAATACTCCTCGCTACGCAATATCAATGCCGGAGTACCACAAGGAAGTGTATTGGGACCACTTTTGTACCTACTGTATACTATGATATTCCTGTTCCGGGAGAAACCACAGTGGTATCATTTGCAGACGACACGGCTATTTTGGCGATTAGTGACAGTGTCGAAGAAGCAACTGAAAAATTACAGATAGCTGCAAACAAAATCAACTTTTGGACAAAGAAATTGAAACACCTTGACTTTCTATTCCCGATGAAAGCTATAAAACATTTTAAAAGAAGTTCCGGAACCTTGAGCTCTACCTGTGCGCTCATGCAGTCCTTGGGGTTGCACCGACCAACTCTGGGAGAGGGCGTGGGGATAAACAACATCCAAACGCAAGGTGTTCCGAAATGGGCGCCACACAATCTCAACCCCGCCGTGGACTATCGCTTGATTGTGAAAGCTGGCTGAAAGAGAAATGATGCCACACAGGGACAAGAAGAGAACCAAAGTTGCCGGAAAATCAAGTTTATTAAATACCCATCGACAAAACAAAGGTAAAAAAAAGTTCACGAAATTACAGCGGTATCTCGGGAAAATATCCACTGACCCGCAAGGTCGACCACCGTTCAAATAATCCACACCAGAACGAGTCACAATAATACAATTTATCAAATACACCAAAATATCAAATAGCAACGCTTCGGCAACGTTAGTGCCGATAATTAACCTGAAAAAAAACCCGAAAGATAAATGCGACAACCGACGAACACGTTCTTGGCCAAGCACGAAATTCACCGCCGTATCTGGGATAATATTCCTCCAGACGCAAAATTAAATTAAATGAGTCCGACCGAAAAGCGTTGGGAATTTGATTAACAACGGTGTCAAAATGGATAAAATTAATAAATTAGAATAAGGCAATATTAAATAAATTATTGTCCCAAATGACCAGGACAATTCAAATTCAAAATTAAATTGTAAAATTAAAATTCTCAAACCTTAAAGAAACACTTTAAAAATACAATTAAAATACAATTAATTACGACACGAATAAACTTCCGGCAGCACTGCGTCAAGGGCGAGGGCCACGCAGAGACCCGGTGGAGATATAAATATAAGTCAAACCTTGACCTCGGCAGCGAAGGAATGTCCCCGTTCCACGAAGACACCCGCAGTCCTAGCAAGGCAAACTCTCCGCAGCTTCCGACGCTCCACTCCACGAAACTGGTCCTCCGATCGAAAGGGTTGTCCTCCGATCCAAAGACGAAAACGTCCCCAGACGAAGACACCACAGAAAAGGATAAACGCCACCAGACGTAGAGTAAATATCCAAGAGGTCCAGACGACGAATAAATATCCAGCGATGAATAAATATCCGACGATGAATAGACGAAGAATCAATATCCAAAGATGAAGAATATATCCGACGATGCCCAGACGAAGAAGCCTAAAAATATTCCTCGCAATAAGGAACCAATTCTCAAAGTAATAAACGAACCAGAGACTCACCCTAAGATCTTGAGCGGGCTTAACCGTGAATCCAACAGTAATCTACGTACTAAATCCGCACAAAAGGCGACGGTGTTCCAACCATATAACACACTACAATGGTTAAAACTTCTCAGCTTGGGAAGGATGGTTCCGCATACAGCGAGAGATACTTCGTATACCAGCAAGGCACCAAACAAACGAGTAACTCCAAGTCACTTCCACACAGCTTCACGTAGACTCCAGGATAAAGTTGACTGACAGCGATTCGTCTAACAACCAAGACTCGACAATTCAGAGGGACAAAATGCGGTTCTATATATAGCCTCGCTTCCCGCTCTAACCGGACCAAAAACTTCGCAAAAAGGCAATTAGAGGGACTTTAATCAAAGGAAACCAGTCGTTAGGAGCAGAAAAATCCAAGGAGACTCATAATAACCCGGTCGACCAAATCTGAACAGTAGTTTAAGAGAAAACAGGAGAAATGAATGGGAAAATACACTGTCTCGAACCCCGCATAAAAACTAGCCCTACTCAAATACGCAACTTTATTCAAACTCTGTTAATAGTGAACCAAATTCCACGAACGATGACTTGATGTAGAGCTGAATTTTTCCTCGTCACCATAAAACAAAAAATCGTCGCTCTACGACGTCGCGTCGAAAAGTTACGCAATTAAATCGATAAATCGCCCAAGAGCTACAGGAAGCGCCATCTTACGGCGGATAGCGGAAACACGTTCCAACTCAAGCTACCCATGCAAAATCACGGGGACCAACCAGTAAGAATTCAACCTGTGTGCAAGACCTGAGAAACTTGAAAGCGGCGACAGTAGCAGAGCATAAACCCTTCAAGACATTCCGTAAAAACGGCAGTGTAACAAAATAGCGCATCAAACTAAATGAGGGAAAATCCACGCATGTAAACTACACCAATAAGAGAGTTAACTATATTCCAGTAACCATTAATGGGAACGATATTCCATACGCGGATACAGCGAAATACCTTGGCATGACACTGGATGCCAAGCTTAGATGGAAAGTACATGTCAAGAAAAAGCGGAACGAACTCGACCTAAAATTCCGCAAAATGTATTAGCTAATGGGACGGACGTCAGCCCTGTCAGTGCAAAATAAGCTCCTACTATGCAAGCAATTATTAAAGCCAGTATGGGTGTATGAAGTACAGTTATGGGGATGCACTAAGCAGTCCAATATCAACCTCATTCAGAGGTACCAAAATAAAGTTCTAAGGGCCATTGTTGGTACACCATGGTACATCAAAAACACCAATCTTCATCGGGACCTTCGCATGGAGATGGTAACTTGCAAAATATCAAAATTTGCTGAGAAGCACGAGGATCGTCTACTCCACCACGACAACTTTGAAGCTATCCAGCTGCTAGACAACAGTGCGCTAGTGCGTCGGCTGAAAAGAACTAAACCATTCGAACTAGTGCGGGAGTGATTAAAAGCAGAGCACCCGTAGTGTATTCACAGTACGTGAAAAGTGAAAACAAGTGTAAGTGAAAACAACCGCCGTCTACTTGAGTGGTAAAAACTGTCAGACTAAAACAACTTGGGCCAATGGGCAAAATTGTAAAAATGCTCATTATTTTATCAGTTTAGGTTAACTGAAAATAACTTGTTAAGTCATTGACTAGGTGTTATGCCACAAACACTCTGCGTTTGAACAAAATAAAAAAAAAATGTGTTTTATGGAAAAATGTGACTTTTTTGTTCGACATTGTTTTTATTAAATTTTACCCACAGTTTTGATTATTGCAGAACCGACAACATTCGCTGTTATAAAAAAATAGATTTATTCAGAATTTGAATGTTTTAGTTTAGAGGTTAATTGAACTCTTGAGCTTTTTGTTAAAAAATTACAGACATATGTACACATATTTGGCAGTACCACTATTGCAAAATCTGCTAAGGATGCGGTTTTAGTGATTTTATTTCTATCACGTTGTAAAGCAAATCCAAAAATTCACGTACGGCTTATATGTAATTTGATGCAAATATGCAATTATATGTAATTTGAAACCGTGATAGTAGAGGTAATTTAGAACGCATTAAACCATATTTAGCTATATACAAATGGTTACGGTTATGTAGATATTGACAATTTTTAGTTCCATGCATCTTGTATGTTGTTAATGCCATTCTGTACGTATATTTTTCCGTTTTGGATCATGTATATTGTATAACAAACAACCCCGATGACCTAGGTCGTAGACTCTTCAAAATTATCCGAAAGAAAACTTAAACTTTGTACCGGTTTGTGAATTTCTTGGAAATTTGTTTCTTCAAACGAATCGGATTCATATTCAGGGCAAGAAAATACATCGAAGGCATACACAATTCACTGCTTTAAAACGGATTATTGTTGAGGAGAGACAATAATAAGCTTGTGAACGGTAACTGGTTAGGCGTTTTCGATAAATGAGTTTATGCGGAATGCGAATCCGGGTTTAAAACATGCGTATTAGGGTCACACCACTAAAAACTACCGTCAAAGGATGATCAAATTTCAAATGTTTTCATGGAAACGATAAATATTAGACAATTTTGAAATAATACTAAAAATAATAGTGTTTATAGTGATAAATTTGGTTTAAAAGGGTTTTAATTGCGTTTGCTATCACGTCTTAAAAGGAATGTATCGAACGGATAATAGCTTGAATAGCGTATGCTTCAATACACAATATCGACTGACGTAAATTCTCATTTTCTTTCCCTATCACTGGTCTTAAAAGATAAAACTATTTTCAGGATTTTCTTACATTATAACACACCGAAAAATATTATCTCATAAAACTCAGAAACGACAGTTATATTATTGTAAATTTCACACTGTAGAACATTATAGAATTAAAATCACAAAAACATATGGATGACAAATGTTGTAGCAGTAATTAATTTACAATATGTGAACTGCAGTGAAGAACAATTTTTTATACAGTTTGCATGTTTCCTATTTTGTACTGTTTTATAGTGTTTATTAAGTTATTAACCTTCAAATAGTTAGTATGAAGGTTAAAATATTATACATAAATAAAACAACACATCTAGACCCCTTATAGGTGAAAACATAATTTGGTCATGTTTTCGCGTCAAATACCCCACTGTGCGACGTTAAACTAGTGTTACGTTAATCTTACAGTAATTTTTACCACTTTTTTGTATTTTTTTTTATTTTTGTGTTTTAATCAGTCAATCGACTAATTTTTGTGATTATTCTTTCAAGGAAACTTTTGGTTATTTAACAATATCTTACTTTCTATTAATCGGACAACACATAGCGGAATTACAAAATTTCTATTTGTTTTCATTCTCTACAAAGAATGTCCATTATATCATTTAGTACCTTCGTCCATGCGTCCAAATATACGTCTAAAGCACAATAACAAAATATTATGAGAATTACTATAATGGCGTCTGTTACCATCCGTTCTCATTAGTGGTATTGGTCACGAATCAGAACGGCTTTTAACAAACAAAAATCTATAAATCAGGATACATAAAAATTGTTAAAAAACAAACAAAAAATGTAATTAACTGACCTTGAAATCACCTTAGTGTGAAGTAGTCTTTATTTCTTGGAATAATTCTTTGTTGTCGATTGTCAAAACGGAACGCTGCGTCTGTGTGCTGCACTAGAACAAAACTGGTTTCAGTATTTGGTCAAATATCAGTTAGGTATTTATATATATTTATATATTACCAATCTATTCAAATAATCAAAAAAGTGCGTTTATATAAGTAGTTTTTGAATGCTGACGCTTTAACCTTCACACACTGCACGTTGCTCTGCTGTTGTCGCAAGTCAACAGGTGTAGTTCGTTTGAGTCTTCGCACTATGTCACTATTGTCAAAGTGCTGGATGCCTCGTCATTCCTGTGCTGACGCAGTCTCTTCTGATAATTCTCTGAAAACTTTCCAATTTCGTTGGTTACTAATTCAATCTCGAGATCCCTGTGGAGATTGCTATTTCTAATATACCGAGGTGCACCCACGGTGTTTTGTATATCAAGTTTGGTTAAAATATTTACAATTTCTGTCTCCACTGTGTCACTTGACCAAATCCACTCCGCAATTCAAAACAGAATAAAAACAAAAATCACGTTTACTCAGACCTGCGCAATTAAAAGAACATAATACCTATTTTACTAACCATTCATGCTTTTGTAATCTTTAACCGAGTTCCGTTCTTTTCTTTTCGGTACATTTCGGGAAATATCAATATTGTCATCAATATGTCATCAATATTTTCACATACCGTAGTACTTTTGAAACAAAAATGTTAAACCTTTTTATACCTAGAGAACCAAAATGATGTTTTGCCTTGTTGGTTTAGTTTCGACACTTTCTTGTATGGGGTTTTATTCTCTGATTATAATTAGGTATATTAAATTGATACAATGAGGGTTTGAAAATCTTGGTTAGTCTTGGTAGAGACATTAGACAACATTAACTAGACAACATGTTTTAAAAGTACTGTATATTTCATAAATATAATATGTAGAAAAATAAATTTTTAACTATAACGTAAAAATAATATACCAAATAATAAACTCCTCCTATATGTAATCTAACGGAGATGACCAATTTTCTAAATATCAAATTAAATCATCTCACATCATAAATCAAATAATATAAATATAGCATTTATAACAAATTAATGCCCGAAGAGATATGATATGTTGCAGAGGAACGTAACCCTTACTAACGAGTCCAGTACGATATCTGACAGTGATCATAACCTGTATCCTGCACGCATACCATCTTAGTAACACTAAACACGTTCAAAACTGCGGCGGGAAATTCAAACTGTCCATTGTCATTTTGGATCATCCTGTATTCAAATTAATACAAACGAAGAGCCAGATTTTGATAAACATATGTAAAAATCTCGAAGATAACTTGGAAAATTATTATGTATTATATTCATTGACAGCAGATTTTTATGAATTTTGCCTCCAAATGAGTAATAGTATATTATTATACAAGTTTTATAAGACGTCATATTGGCGCACGAGATGTTTTGGGCACGACGAGCGTAGCGAGGAGTGCCCAAATGGAACGAGTGCGCCAATACGTCTTATAAAATGAGTGTAATATACTATTTTTTCTACTTTGCGTCATTAATTTTATACAAATTTAGTAATTTTGGTTACTATATTGCACCAAATTAGAATCTAGGGTATTTTGCAGGTTCCACACTATTCACGTGGCAGTACTGTACTAACTGTCAACTGCGTAAGGTTTGGATAAAATCATGACAATATCTAATTGTGAATAATTTTACTCTACTTTAGTCTACAAGTTTTAATAAATAATCAGTGAGGTCGCAACTATGATCATAATGGAGCTTTGGGCAACAGTGTAAACCCTACTGTGATACAATCATGAAACATAACCTAAAAAGTTATCTTTAAAATAGTGGTTTCATATTATAATAATCAGAATAGACGGTAACTGATTAATTACTACAAAGAATAGTTAATAATAGTTAACGTTTACTAGCAGTTTCTACCTAGTACCACTGGCTTATACCAGTTTACACGCACATATAATTGAAACTAAATTGTAATTTCGGTGTAATAATTTATTAGAATGAGTTGCACTTAGTAAAATTACATGTGATGGAGGTAATACAAGTTCGTTGCACACAACCAGAACTAAGACGAAGTCAAAAGCGACGGACAAAAATTACATGTGATGGAGGTAATACAAGTTCGTTGCACACAACCAGAACTAAGACGAAGTCAAAAGCGACGGACAAAAACACGGTATTGAACCGACCAGAATTCGATCCAAAATGTTACCGAAAACTTATACGTTACATAAACTAAGAAATCCTCAACACTTTAAATGTACTATAGCTTCCTACGTGTATGCTGATATACAATAAACCATTTATTGCACATATACAATCCCGCAGCAGGAATTAAAATCATTCATATCTACGATGTAGGTTTGATCTTCGTATAATACCTTATTATAAAGTAAATGTGGTCCTTGAATTATATCTGAAAAGGGAATTTGATGTTTAGTTGAAAAGAAGTATGACAATCACTTACCCGAGTGCAAAACATCACCGAAATGTCATGCTGGCGTATTTTGATGAACACACCAAAACTAAGAAAGCCCCAATCCTTTGGACATACTATAGCAGGCTACACATATGTGTATATATGTATAGAAGATTGATATTTCGCAGTTTATGCGATAGCAAGCGATTAAAAAGAGGGAGTGTGTGGTTGTGTGTTGTACGTTTGACATAATATATGGCATTTGATATCAACAATCAATGTATACTGTGTCAGTGTGTACCAATCTTAGAAAAAAGTTACTAAAAACGATATTACACTTTGTTAATTGTAACACCGAAAACAGTGTTACAATGTATGCATTGTGAATGCAAAGTAGAAAAATACATTTATGTCCTACGACCTATATGATCATAAAGTGACATTTTACATCTTAGATACCGGGGCAAAAACTGCTTCTTAACGCCCGCGCGGGCATTAAGGGTTGCCATGGTTATATGTCAAATATATCAAATCTTTGTTTGACAATTAATTGTCTGTATTGTTACTCAACTCCGAATTGTTTGTATTATTATTATTCAATTCCGTAGATACGCATGTCACTTGATAACGTCAAAATATTTATTAATATTATTCAAACGGAGGAACAAAACCATTGTAGGACATACAATTTTGAATGCACCTCGGGCATTACGTGATGTACACAACCGTGTAATGCCCTTCGTACATAAATAAGTATTATGACATAATTTAATATAGCCCAATTTTTTAAAGCCCAACAATATTTATATGTTTTAAAGGAGACTGTTTCTTGTTTAGTTATTGATAAAATTATGATTAAAGACCACGTCATATATATTAGAAATGTATAAGAGTACACCGAATTACTAAAAGTATTTAAAGATTTTTTCAGAACTGACTGTAATTTTATGAACATAGTTTTTAAAGCGTCTTATCACATAATCTTAGGATAGAGAATCATTAAAAAATCTAAATAATAATGGCTATACAGGGTGAGTTATTAGTATCCCGGCGGTCAATAGCTACTAAATCGTTAGAGAAAGAAATAAATGTTTAACGCAAAAGTTGTTTGACTCATCACTTTCTATAAAGTAAAATTATTTTCATTTATATAGGGTGTTGTGTTTATGCGTGACGGAAAATATGTAGATTTTTTTAAATGGAACGCCCTGTATATTTTATTATTATATCAATACTAATAAATTTTGTTATCCAACCGTATAGGTTGCTTCGGCGTTAATAGTTCCTGAGTTATTCAATTATTTCCCCAAAATATGCCCGTTGCAGGATCTTCTTTAAAACTATGTAAAAACAACATTTTTGCAGATTTTGCCGTTAAACTATGTCAGACAATAGTCAAAGCCAATAGATAGATGATAGTATCAAAATATATTAGATTCACTATACAGGGTGTTCATAAAACTTAGTAAATTTTGATGTTTTTCAAATGGCTGTTCCTTGAGTTTTTTAAATGGAATTATTTTCCGCGATATTTCCAATTTAAAGAAAAAAATTATCTAATAAACCCATTTTTTTGTATTTTTTTGTTTGTCTTTCATTTGTAAATCAGTAATACTATATGAAAATACAACTTAAAAAAGCTAATTAATACTATTAGCATTAATTAATCATAGAAACAAAGAATTTTGATCTAACGACACTCAATAAGTTATTGCTGTCAAAATTAGTAACAATATTTGTCTTTTCTCTGAACGATGATTTATAATTATAGCAGAGAAGAATTAATTAACATGATCTACATCTATGGCGAAGCCGACAGAAATACATTAGTAGCATCTAGAATGTATGAACAGCGATATCCGGATAGACGGCATCCCCAACCAAGTTTTACAAACAGGGTTCGGTTGCAATTTGACGAAACAGCTAATATTAATTACCTGCACAAAACAAGAACTAAAACGGTGACCAAAGAGAGAAGAGGAGGTCCTACATTGTGGCCACCAAGGTCTCCAGACCTCAACAAACTAGATTTCTTTTTATGGGGATATGTGAAGGAGCTGGTATACCAATCATCACCTACTACACCAGAAGACATGAAACTTCGTATAACCAATGAAGCCAAATCATATCGCCCAATATCACTGTTACCAATGATGTCGAAGCTCTTTGAAAAGTTGCTTCTAAAGAGAATGAAACCTATCATTTAGAGAAAGGAACTAATTCCTAATCACCAATTTGGTTTTAGAGAAAAGCATTCTACTATAGATCAAGTTCATAGAATAACAGATATCGTAGAGAAAGCATTAGAAGAAAACCTAATTTGCTCAACAATCTTTCTGGATGTGACACAAGCTTTCGATAAGGTTTGGCACGAAGGATTGATACACAAACTAAAGACCTTTACAATACGTCGAGCTGCTAACATCCTATGTATCTGATAGGCTATTCAGAATAAAACAAATCGATGAATACTCGAATCTAAAAGAAGTAAAAGCTGGGGTACCCCAGGGTAGTGTGTTGGGACCAATTCTATATCTACTATATACAAGTGACTTTCCACAGCTGGAAAATGTAACAGTCGCCACATTCGCAGATGACACGGCTCTAATGGCAGTGGGATCAACTAACTAACTGGACCAAAAAATGGTAGACCAAGCTCAACGAACTGAAATCTGTCCACATTAACTTTACAAATAAAAGAATCGAGGTCATACCTCATGTAAAGATTAAGAAGAAACGAGTAGAGCTTGGCCTCAAATATAGAGAACTCTACTGGCTTCTGGGAAGAAACTCTCAGTTGTCAGTACAGAACAAACTACAAGTGTACAACCAAATACTAAAACCGATCTGGTTATACGGCATCCAGCTTTGGGGTTGCGCAAAAAATTCCAATATACAAGGAACCCAGACTTTCCAAAATAAAGTACATACTAAGGAATATGGTTAACGCTCCTTGGTACATACGGAATAGTGACCTACATCGTGATCTTGGTGTCCCACAAGTCATCCAAGAGATAAAAAGATTCGCCACTAAACATGAATCTCGCCTAAGCCACCACGTCAACGTAGAGGCCCTGCAGTTACTGGACAACCAGAATCTAGTGAGAAGACTAAAAAGAACTAAACCCTTCGAACTAGTGACTCAGTGAAATGTGAAAAAGCAGAGCACAGTGCGCGTGAAGTGTTAGTGCTTCTTGTTTAGGACAAAGTTAATATAGGACATCAGTGGATAGCCTATTAGAGACAAGTACCTAGTTTTAAGAATTCAGATTTAAATTGATGGTTAATCTTTCAGATTAGTTTCAATATGTTAAGCACAATATGCTTATTAAAAAAAATTAAAAAAATTTATATGTTAATAAACTATTACTGATTTACAACTAAGAGACAAACTAAAAGGAAAGAACAAGAATATAATGGGATGTTTAGATAATATTCAGTACACATTTTTCTTTAAATTGTAAATATCACGAAAACTAGTAAAATTGGACATATGACATATTTGACATAAATTAAAGGGAACTTGATGGGCAATTCAATTAGAACATAAAATACTCAAGGAAAAGCGATTTGAAAAACATCAAAATTTACTAAGCTTTATGAACACCCTGTATAGTGAATCTAATATCTTTGGATACAATCACCATCTACTAGCTTTGACTATTGTCTGACATAGTTTAAAAGCAAAATCTTGAAAAATGTCATTTTTACAGTTTTAAAGAACATCGTGCAACCGGCATATTTTGGAGAAATAATTGCATATCTCAGGTACTATTAACGCTGAGAGTTAGCAACCTATACCGCTGGATAGCCAAATTTATTAGTATTCATACAATAATAAAATATACAGGGCGTTCCATTTAAAAAAATACACATACTTTACGTCTCGACTAAATGCAACACCCTGTATAAATAAAAATAATTTTACGTCATAGAAACTAGTGAGCCAAACAACTTTTGTCTTAAACATTTTTTTCTTTGTCTAACGATTTAGTAGCTATCGACCGCCGGGATACTAATAACTCACCCTGTATATGGTATATCACTCACTCAGACGTTTCTGGATATAAAGTTAAACGTAGCTATTGTACAAGAAAACATATTTATCATACAGTACTGTATACCAGAATAAGTTATATTGGGAGTTATGTAATTGTTTCGTATAACTAATCATTCTGAAAATTTAAATAATTTAAAAAGGGCAAAAACGTGAATTAACTCACCTTAGAATGAAGACGTCTTTATTTGTCGGTATAATCGTTGTTTGTTCTTAGTCAAAATTGTGTACTCTACACACCAATAGAAAAGCACTCCTCTGGATATTTTGTCAAATATCTGATGTTACTGAACTGTTCTGATAGACAAAGTCTAGTGTGGATAGATTGGCGGTTTCAAGTCGTTTTTTATAATGGAAAGGTGATTTAAAAATGTTAAAAGCATATATGAGTATGTCATTATCAGTGTACCTAATATCGTGATATCTGATAGATAATCCAAATATAGATTGCACAAACAACACACATTACAAAAGTGACTTCTACACTTATATCATTGAGTAACAATTTTAAAAAGAGCTGCAACTGGATAGCTTGGCTTGATAGACTCAATCGACCTGAGATCTAGATGGCGAATTGTGAGCGGCTGTATTCTCAGGAGTCATGCGGATTTCGTCGTTCGGGCCTCACTTAAAATGTTAGCGCCGAGCAGAGCGGTCGGGCGACGGGCAGTGCTCGCAGCGGGTTGCGACCCGGTACGGAGGGTACGGAGTATAGACGCCGTGAACGGGCCAAGGACAGTATAGTAGATTGCGTAGCACCGCTACTACTCCATTGAACAGCGCACATAAGGGGTATTTCGAGTAAAACCCGGGCCAAACTTATATATTTGTTCATATCGAATTGAACTATGAAACATAAACGTAAGCATTAATTGGTACAAAATAAATTGTAATTAATTATTATCACATTATTTCCTTTGTCTATGTGATTATTTAGGTGAAATAAAAACTCTGGCAGTAAATCACGGCAAGCCTGAGAAACAACTTGAATTAACCACTTAATTAAGTAATTAATTTTATTTTAATGTTAATTAATTCAAACTTAGTAACATGTGGAGCTAACAAGATTTTTAAATTATTTTGTTCGCAATGTGTTCATTTTTCATAAAGATCTAACAGTGTGTGCCAAAAAGTTGGAACCATATGGGAAACTTTTCAGTTATTCATTTCTCAGAAAATTTTATTCTTCATAAAAGTTTCTGCTTGGCCTAAAACCAAAAATGCAGTTATCAAACTTTAAGATTTGGTAGCCATATACAGGCTAGTTCATAAAACATGAATTAATGATAAGAGTAAAGTGCCTTTATTTTCTGTATTACCGCCAAATGTTAATGGAAAAGTTACCTAGAAGTAAAAATTAAAAGCAAATTTCAAATCACAGCTACCTACCTTGAATTTGTTTTAATATTTACTCGATTTTAACTTTTTACTTAATTTTTCCTTGATATAGTTTCTTTTGAACACTTATTGATGTTTTTTTTTTGAGAATACTTATTTTTTGGTGATTTTGTTTTGAGAATTATTGTCGGACGTTACAGATTTTACAGCAACATTGTGATTTAGATAAAATCCATAATCTCCATTATGTACATAATATGTAAACTACAACTGATTAATTATTAAAAGGTATTAATAATTATCTGCAATGTGCTACTAAAATAACTGACGACAAATTAACTCTAACAATATCCTTTATTCTAAAAATAATATTCTTTTCATAATTTTAAGGAATGACATCAAGGTCACGATAACAGTATAAAAAGTGACAATAATAACATCAAATAATAATATCAAACAAAAAAATTAAATTTCATTTGAAAGTACATCCTTCTGCGCAGCTCCAGAGGAATATCCTCTATTGCATTAAAAAGATCATTTTGAAGAAAATGCAGGTACCTCTCAGAATTTAGATTTTCGCGAAAGAAAAATGGTCCAATAATACAATTATTAAAGATGCCGCACCAAACATTGTCTTAAACGAATATTGGTCGCGTGCGTGAAATACAAAATTTGGATTTTCGTCAGCCCACCATCGACAATTTTGGGAACTTACAGTTCCATTCGAGGAAAATGTGGATTTGTCGCTAAAAAGCACATGTTTAATAAATTATCTATCATCTTCTATTTGTGCTTGAATCCAAAAGCAAAAATACATCCTGTTACGCTGGATTTTGTTCTATTTTTGTTGGTAAATTACATTAATTTAAGTTGTTTGTTTGCTGCTGGCGCCATCTGTTGAGTTGCGTTCGAACTCATCGGTGTTAGGCATCTATGTTGCCGACCTTGCCTGTACCTAATTAAGTTATTTTCTCATAGTTAGCCAGGGTTTTGCGTTTTGATTTTGTGATAACCTTGTTAGGGGTAATGTTCTGTACATTTTGACGGCTCATTTGTGGGAGTTGGTTTGGTTTTTGCACTAATTGTTTGTAAAGCGTAATGGCGATTTTCTGTTCATTTATGATGAGCCGGACGCCGGTAGGTTGGCCTATTGGGTAATCCAACGTGCTTCGTCGGTCGGTTATATCAGTTTTTACTTGTGTGGCCTCCCGGAGTAGCTGGAGAGATGTTCGCCCTTTTCATTTTTTTTATGTCGCACTTCGTGTTGTGTGCAGACTCCCCTGGTTGGATTTAATGTGAGATTTTACGTTTAATGGCGATCCAGCACTAGTTAAAGTGTTCCTGGTTAATTCATTCAATTTCATAGAGTATAATTAATTAGTGGCGTAACTTTGGTTTAGTTCCGACCTGGCCAATAGAGCGCCAAGTGGCGCTGGGACCTTTTTCCAGAGTCGTGAACCATACCCCTTCTCTCTCGGCTCAGTACATTTTTGACCGCTTAGACCACCTGTTGCCCGCTGTACGATTGCTACGTCGTTCTGGTCTTTTCCTTCTGTCCAGTTTGAGATTCGGTGGATATCGCTTGATTTGGGAGCGAACCGATCTTCGAACGTCGCCGCTGTTGCGTTTATTTGAAGGAAGGGTCCATTTGGGGGTTGTATTTGCTTTTTGGAATCAACCTGGCGCATTTACTGTGGATTTAGAGAATGACAGCAACATTTGCGGTCGGAGAATTGCTAGGTATAGCCCGGACCACCTTGGGTATGTACCTACTCTATGGATTTATCGGACATTTGCTCATGGAATTGGTTATTTTAGGCTGTTAGGTTAAGGTAGAGGACACCTAGTTGAGGTACCGGTCTGTGTACAAGTTCTGATTGGCTTTTGCAACAGGAATTGGTAGTCGTGGGACTTTTGGCACGGAGTATTGATGTCCAAAGGCGGGCTGTGTTGCCAGCGACTTGAGATCACCGTCCAGCGAGGACCGTCGAGAAGTACAACGGGTCTTTAGGAGCTTTGATTGTAGAACCAGGTTAGCGTATCAGTCTCTGACTCCGTTTGAACCTTTTTTTGGAGCGAGACGCTTTATTTTGTATCGGAACGTGAGCTGTTGGCGTTGACGATGAACGTCACGGAGTTTTGTTTGTCGGAGAAGCTACGTAAACCGACGCCTAACCTAACTTTTATTGAACGGAAGGTTTTCTAACTGCACTTTCCGGTTTGACGTTACCGTTGAATGTTTGTTAATGTTTTGTACGTCCGAGAGTTACGTAGACTGGGGCTTAACCTCAAATGTTATTGAACGGATGCAATCCTAACCTCACATTCCGATTTGCTGTTGTTTATTTGCTGGTGCTTGGAGGTTCGGATAGTGTTGAGGCTACGTAACTCAATTTAGATTTCAGTGTTGTCAATTTGTTTAACTGTTCTTCGCCTTCAGCGATTATTTTTATGGAACGTTATTATTTTATTTAACTTAACAACCAACCAACCAACAAACCAACCAACCAACCTACCGACCAACCAACCAACAAACCAACCAACCAACCAACCTACCGACCAACCAACCAACCAACAAACCAACCAACCAACCTACCGACCAACCAACAAACCAACCAACCAACCCACCCAACAAACCAACAAACCAACCAACCAACCGACCAACCAACCAACAAACCAACAAACCAACCAACCAACCCACCCAACAAACCAACAAACCAACCAACCAACCAACCAACAAACCAACAAACCAACCAACCAACCAACAAACAAACCAACCAACCAACAAACCAATCAACCAACCAACAAAACAAATACAGACAACGCCTTTGTAACGTTCATTTTATTACTGTATCGAATACGAATTAGTCTCCTTAATAATCATTTGGTGGCCCTGAGAAGGGCCGTGAAAAAGCACAACGGCAAGCTGGAAGCGCCTCTGCATCCCTGGCGGTTACACAATTAGTCAAAGTCGGACTCATCCGTCGTACAGTTCTCTTCTTCGGGTAGAATGTCAAAAACCGGTAATAACGGGTTATACAATTGTCCCACTAGCCGAAGAAATTCCACAGACTCGTCCAAATTTAGCTCACTACATCTTTTATTAAACATGTAACGAGCTAAATTTCCCGCAAAGTGTTTCTTTCTCCGTCCACTGGCAGAAATCGTTGCTTTGGCAGCCCGCCACGACGACTCAATCGCGTTGGTATGCGCGCCTGTATCGGGATCAACGAAATTAATCGAATGATTCACTTTCAGATGCACATATGCTGCGGTGGAAAGACAATCATAGGCCCGCCAAAAATCGCTAATGATAGTTGTTCCCGGCTCAATCCATTCCTGGATGATCGGCAGCAATGTATCAGCTGAACGATTATCGACGGGTACCATAAAAACCCTTCCTGAGCCTCGCTCGTAACCTCCAAAAACCCACTGCCCTTCGACATAATGCCCACGGTGGTACTTCCTTTTACCAAACTTGGATTCGTCAATTTCAACTGTTTTCCCCACACCCCCTAATTTCTGCTTCTTCGTTATAAAAAACTCAACACACACCTCACGGCAGAAAGAGGCCCAATCCACCGCGGTTTGTCTCGAGATTTTCAATTCGGCACAAGCATACTTTAGAGAAACGTGGCGAACCCATAAAACCACAAATCCCACAATTTGGTAAATGGAGAGTCGAGACCGATAAAAGAAGGTCCCCGTACGGAGGCCCACTCTGTGAGTACACCGAGTACGCTTACGATGGCCCGTCTGACTAGTGTTACCACAATACCAACGGACTCCATCCGCCCTAAAATATAAAAAGAGGTTTAGCAAATTGAAATGTGCAACAACAATCGTTTTCTTACTTCTCGTTATCCAGGGAAAGTTTCATTTGCTCTCCACATTTAGGGCAGGGATATTCACCCTCTTTGGGAATGGCACCCCAATCGCCTAAATGCCTTGCAAATTGTAGAGGATCCTTCGACAACTCGTAGGCATCCATCAACATTACAGGATTGCGACCGCTTACACCCGCCATTTTCACAGAATAACGGCAAATAACGGTATAAAATGTTAAATCATGCTGTTCATACACGATTTCTAACTTACTAAAATAAAAATCCCCAGAAAATTCAGTGTTAACATAACCTATTTTACGTAAGTTTCAATGGCTTTTACGAAGCTATTTTCATTTAGAATTATGTTCCCAGGTGTTTTTCTTATATATTTCGTCACCATGCATCATCTAAATACAAAAAGTAACAACATTGTCATTAATTAAGTTGTTCCCGTCAGCTTGACTTTAGCGTATTTTTCCCCCATGTATATGATATCTCGAACAATTTGGCCAATTTGTTTACAGGTACGCGGGTTTAGTTTTATATTTGAGTACTTTTATTTCCGGCAATTTAGGAAATATTGCGGCGGCGTTGAGATATGACCCGATAGATATATTAGTTGTCAGAGTTATGGTTGTGATTAGTTGTGATAGTAAGTTTCTGTGATTTTAGGAGTTGTTTATGTACTTGTGTGGTTAAATTGTGGATAGATCACCTATGTATGTATGTACACCGTTGGGCAAATAAACTGAGTGTACATTCCATCGTTGTTTCTCTGCCTGTGTTGATTTTATTTCAGCTCGCTTTTGCAGCCAAGCGTGTTCGTTCGCAGGGGTTTTGACTGCATGGCGCCCGTTGTGACACCTTGTGGTTATTCCTTTGACCCACGCCCTCTACTTGGGTTAGCTGACGCACCCCGGAACATACGACAAGCAGCAGGTAGGAGTTCTTCGAGTGGTTTTCCCCGTTGGAAATTTTTGAGTGAAATCAAGGTGTTACAATCCTGGTATCTAAATCTCGGTCTTGCAATTTGTGGACAAATTTTGGCTTATAGGGTCTGTGTTTATTTTTCTTCAAAATTCTTCTAGCTGTAGTGACGGATACTGGATGCAATTGAGCCATTTCTCTAAGAGAAGTTCGTGGAGTTTCAACAATCGTTTGCATTACATCACGTTGGCGCTCTTGATCATTTACGAACGTTTAAAGCGATTTTCAACACTTCCAGAATTTTAAAATTTTTACTTTATCATACGCAGTATGCTAAAGTATTGTAATCATGCCGAAAAAAAAATTGAGATTTTAGCGGAAATAGGTCTTTTTGGGTCCCCTGAACATTTTTGACCAAGATTCAAAAAAATGTCTGTGTGTGTGTGTGTGTGTGTGTGTGTGTGTGTGTGTGTGTGTGTGTGTGTGTAAACGATTTTTGTGGCGACGATTCCGGAGAAACTACTAAAGGTATCGGGACGAAAGTTTATATTTAGAAGTTTCATGACCTAACTTAGAGCTGAAAAGCTTTTGGTTCAAAAGGGTCCAAAGGAACTGGTAGTTTATTCTAAGCCTTTTTCAAGGATAGTGCAAATGAGCCGCCATTTCTGTAATTTCGTCAAAATAGTTAAATAATAAATTAAAGTAGAGGAAATTTTGAATAATTTATTCCTATGACTTTTTTTGGTAAAATTAATAGTTTAGCTACAAGAGCAAATTCTATTTGATTGAGATCGGTCCCTAATCTGCATTAAAATGAAACTAAATAGTAGCCAGGATTTTGACAAATATATTTTGTGCTGTCACACTCGAAAACAGCTGATTTCATCAGAGGTTGGAGAACCGCTATGGAACGTTGCCGCTCTAGTGCAGCAAAGTCCAAAATTCAAATTTCCAATAAAATAAGATCACCAATTTGATTATTTGTTAATAAGAAATATCAACCCGTCTTTATATCTAATTCTAAAAACGATAAATTGAGAAATTTGAATTAGCGTTTCAAACTTGACGTTTCGTCAAAGTGGTACCAACCTAACATTTCCTATACAGAAATATAAAATTTTTTAATTATTTTTTTTAAATAGGTACATATTTCTCAAAAAGCAACACAATAAACGTTGATGTCACTTCTGCCGAAAACTACATAGCGCGACTCGCTTATATGCGACGGCGACGCTCCGCGTTTGGTGACGCGCCGCATCACCGCTCGTCGCGCTATTCCATACTTTCGGCACTTGTGACATAAATAACTATTATTCTAATGACGTAGTGTAGGTAGTGTCAATTGCTGATGCTTTGACAATACCTACGATTTATCTCAATAAAATAGAAACTCATGCAGCTAAACTATTAATTTTATATATATTGTATGATAAAGTCATGTGCCTGGCCACATCAGATTTTTTTAGAATCTTACTGACCGTTGACTGTTGAATATGTTTGTTGGGATGTCGATCGTTAAAAATTGTTGCCGCTTCTCGACGTGTCTTATAATTTTCATCAACAATCAAAACAATTTCTATTTTCTCCTCTGTGGTTAAATGATTCATTTTTAATTAAAGCAAAGCTGAGTATAACAACTCAAAACAAACTGTCAAAATAATGAGGTTAGATTACACAGTAGAACAATACGTAGCCATCTGATCTCATATGCTGCCTACGTGATTCTGTTGAACATGTGAACTGTTCATAAATTAATTGTTAGAGCCTAATTTATATCACCGTATTACGGTACAACATTTCATCAAGAAAGTAATAATTTTGTGATAATTCACAAAATTCATTAGAAATCGTGCCAAAATCACCAGTTAAAGAAAAAATAACTTTATTCTCATAAAATACATCAATAAATAAATTTTGTGACAGGAGTGCAAATTTAAAGAAATACGTTCTCTTTTTTTTCATGCCAAATGTCTGCGATTTCAGATTTGAATATAATTTTTATTCCTAACTAACTTTTTCAAATAACATTTGTCGGTAATAATGAAAATAAAGGCACTTTACTGTTATCATTAATTCATGTTTTCTGAACCAGCCTGTATATGGCTACCAAAACTTAAAGTTTGTTAACTTCATTTTTGGTTTTTGGCCAAGCAGAAACTTTTATGAAGAATAAAATTTTCTGAGTAATGAATAATAAAAAAAGTTTCCCATATGGTTCCAACTTTTTGGCACACACTGTATATCGTGGGCTGACGTTGTAGAAACTTATAATATCGACCAAAAAAGCATAACAGCAAGGGCTATGTTAAAAATTCACGTCCGTCACCTCAGAACGCAACTTTTCGCAAATTGACTTGAAACTTTCTAAATAATTAGTACCCAATTAGTACCAATTGCTACCACCAACCACGGAATTAGTACCTCAAGGGAACCTCCTTAACTTATGAGTAGTTCTTTTGACCGTCACCTCAGAACGCCATTTGTCGTAAAACAGCTCGAATTACTTTGAAGTTTTGTAAGGTTTTTGTACCCAATTAGTACCTTCAGAAAACACTAACCCCCAAGTTAGTACCGCAAAAGGAACCCGCGAATGCGCGCGTTACCTCAGGACGCCACTTGTCGAAAAACAAGTCAAATCTATTCTAGCTTTTGTAGGGAATTAGTACCCAATTAGTACTTACAGAAAACACCAACCGCCAAATTGGTACCTCAAAGGAACACCCGTAAATCACGGGTAGTTCTTTCGAGCGTCATTTTGAACTATTGTATGGATTTAGTACCCAATTAGTACCATCAGAAAAAACTAACCACAAAATTAGTACATCAAAGGAACACACCAAAATCGTAGGTATAGCTGGTGCGCGTGAAATGCATAATATTATTTTTGCTTAGGTACCTAAACATATTATTTTTATTTTGTGTAACATAGTACAAATTTTTATTTTAGCATAATAAACTATGGACTGACTTAATGTAGTATTTACTTTTGTTTAGTTTACATACATACATACGAACTACCTAGGTTCCTATCTAGAATGATTTTGATAATAAAAGCATTAATAGGACTTAAGTACATTAATAGGTATAATCCGGGTGGTTTTAAATAACCAGATATGAACGGCGATTTGCGCGCGTGTTAGGATCGCCCAGTCGATACCCATCAGCAATTATGCTGACATGCTGACACCTCATAATAAATAGTATATAAGTAATAATTGTAAGCATAGTAGATTAGTATTCATTTAGCTCCAAATCGCTGTCGTGTACTCCGTACGTCTATACATCGTCTGTACGTTAATATTGGGATTAATAAAGCCTTTTTAAAAAACAACAAGTGTTTTCCAAAATACTTAACTGGCGCAGTCGGTAGGATTGTTTCAACGGAACGAATCAAAATTTTCGATTTCGGTCGGTTTTAACCGTTTGTGGGACAATTTATTACGAACTTAGTGTAGAACTTTTTACTTTATCATACGCAGTATGTAAAGTATTGTAATCGTGCCGAAAAAAAAAATTGGGATTTTAGCGGAAATAGGTCTTTTTGGATCCCCTGAACATTTTTGACCAAGGTACAAAAAAATGTCTGTGTGTGTGTATGTGTGTGTGTGTGTGTGTGTGTGTGTGTGTGTGTGTGTGTGTGTACTCAATTTTTGTGAATCCGATTCCGGAGAAACTACTAAAGGTATCGGCACGGAACTTCATATTTAGAAGTTTCATGACCAAACTTAGAGTTGAAAAGCTTTTGGTTCAAAAGGGTCCAAAGGAACTGGATGTTTCCTCTAAGCCTTTTTCAAGGATTTTAGAAATCAGCCGCCATTTCTGTAATTTCGTCAAAATAGTTAAATAATAAATTAAAGCAGAGGAAATTTTGAATAATTTATGCCTATGACATTTTTTGGTAAAATTAATAGTTTAGCTTTTTAGTTTATTCTAAGCCTTTTTCAAGGATTTTGGAAATGAGCCGCCATTTCTGTAATTTCGACAAAATAGTTAATTAATAAATTAAAGTAGAGGAAATTTTGAATAATTTATGCCTATAACATTTTTTGGTAAAATTAATAGTTTACCTTCAAGAGCAAATTCTATTTGATCGAGATCGGTCGCATCTGCATTGATATGAAATTACATAGTAGCCAGGATTTTGACAAATATTTTTTTGGGTTGTCACATGGTTGTCACATTCGAAAACAGCTGATCTCATCAGAGGTTGGAGAACCACTATGGAACGTGCCGCTGTAGTGCGCAAAATTATAAAATACAAATTTCAAATAAAATAAGACCACCAATTTGATTGTTTGTTGATAAGAAATATCAACCCGTCTTTATATCTAATTCTATAAATGATACATTGAGAAAATTATAAATAAAGTATAGCGATGAGTGTAGTTTTATTTTAGTATGTTGGTAGGGATGTGTCATGAACAAATATAAATCTGTCAGAATTTGAATTACCTTTTTAAGGTGCGTTTTCATTAGTGATAATGGCAGTGGTAGCAGACGCCGTTATAGTATTTCCAATAGAAAATTGCTAGTGACTCATGTTTATGTACATGCAAACTAATATGTGTCATTATCACGATATGTAAGAAATACTATAATTTCGTATTCTACCACCGCCATTAGCTACAATTACCTACCAATCGGAACGCACCTTTCGTCAAAGTGGTACCAACCTAGCATTTACTATACAGAAATCATATATTTTTTTTTTTAAATATGTATCTAAAAACTAGATAGCGCGATTTGCTCATATGCGACGGCGACACTCCGCCTTCGGTGACGCGCCGTATCAGCGCTCGTCGCGCTATTCCGTATTTTCGGCATTTCTGACATAAATAACTATTATTCTAATGACGTAGTGTAGGTAGTGTCAAATGCTGATGCTTTGACAATACCTACGATTTATCTCTATAGAATAGATTCTCATGCAGCTAAACTATTAATTTTATATATTGTATGATAAAGTCATGTGCCTGGCCACATCAGATTTTTTTTAAGAAAAACTTAGTGTCTATAAATCCGTAAAGACTTAGTGATAGTGTCAAATACTAGACAAGCATAGGATTACAACTGGATTACCATAGAACTACCATAGGACTACCATAAGACTACAGTAGGATTACCATCTAAAGACATTTCAAGGATAGGATGATCATCATTCTCATACTGTAAGTACTTTTGTTCGTATCCTCGTATGTCGCATCCCGATCTTTCCGAACTCTTATCCCGATTAAATATCACAATATCAGAAAAAATCACGAATTGGAAAATCAAGCAGTAAACCAATTGGAAATTATCGACCAAACACAAGAACAAACAATGGCACCACAAATCCAATCCATCCACCTCGAGGCTGTTCCAAAATATGATGGGAGCCCGTCAACATTAGCCATCTTTATCACCGCTTGCGAATATTTGCTACGAACATTTAGCAATATTCAGGACGCAGAAGACCCAATAAATGAATATTTATTGAGAATAATTATCAACAAGCTAGAAGGACGTGCATTGGTTTTAATTGGCAGCAGGGAAGACGCCACATCATGGGGAAGGATAAAGGAACTACTTCAACAGTACTTTGGCGACCAAAGAGATGAAAACTGTTTAATTAGGGACCTCATGGCTTTGAAGCCGAGTAGAGGAGAAAGCCCCTACCAATTTGGCATACGGTGCCAGGACGTGAGGAGTCTCCTCTTAACGAGACTGAAACTGCAGGAACAAGAAGCAGCAGTAAGGTTAGTAAAGACCAAATTGTATGACGACTTAACACTTCAAACCTACCTGCAAGGGCTACCAAACCATCTATGTCTGGCAGTAAGATTACGAAATCCGGACAGCTTAGAAGAAGCAATGAGCTTGGTGATTGAGGAAGAAATTTTCGCATACGCCCAGAATAAATATCCACAGCAAAATAATTACTATGCGGCATCAACCAACAAAGTGTTACAACCAAGTGCGTCTAACCAAATAGTAAACCCGTTAACTGGACCACCACCACTAGTTGCAAATTCACCCCTACTCCGGAATAATTATTCCACACCAATACAAAGATCGCAATACCCGCAGAGAAATTTGCCAGCCAGAGCAAATACAACATATATGCCAAGATATAATGGCCCACAACCACAACAAGGTTATTATAAACCTCAAATGCAAGGGAACATGGTAAGAAATTACCCACCAGTACCAAACTTCAGTCAGTATACACCAAATTTTTCAAGACCGAATTTTCCACCAACACAATCAAATTTTCCACCACCGCAACCAAATTTTCCACCAAGTCAACTACAAAAACAAAAATATAAACCGGAGCCGATGGAAACATCGACAAGTCAAACTAGAAGATCGTTTAAACCCAAACAGTTATTGGCACATTACTATCAAGAAGAAGCAGTAGACCCCTACTACGAACCAATTGAAGAAAACGAGGAGCAATCCCAACAAAATCAATGCCAAGATGGGTACGATGACCAAGATGTCAATGCACAAGAAGGAAATTTTCAGGAGGCTTACTTCAAAGACCAACAAACATAATTAATTTAAATGCCACCACAAACATAAATCTACCGTACATCCATATACCAGAAATAAACGCTAATTTTATAATCGACACAGGATCCACGAAAACTCTAATAAGCACACAAAAGGCTCAACAATTTTTCTACGATTATGTTCAGATTGAACCCTTCCAAATTCAATCAGCACACCAAATTAGCAACCACGAACATGTAGCATTGGCCCCATTACCTTCTGTATTTAATGTAAACAAGATGCACAAATTTTACATATTCGATTTTAGCACAAAATATGATGGTTTAATCGGAGTAGATTTATTAAAAATCCTAGAAGCGGAAATTGACTTCAAAAACAAATTATTACGCACACGGTATGGAAATATACCGATACACATGTGTGAAAATAGCACGACTCCTAAGATCTATCAAATTACAGTCGGTCCTCGAACTCAGCAAGTAGTACGTTTACCCGTCGACAACAACTATGATGAAGCAATTATCAACTACGCAAAATTATGCAAAGGCGTAGAATTACCTAGTGCCATCGTACAAATAAAAGACAGAATGGCTATAACAACAATTACCAATGTCAATGACCACGAGGTAACAATAAGCATAAGTAAACCACAGCAGGTAGAAAAATACGAGGTGAACGAATTACATTATTACGCAGAAGACATAACAATGCAAGACTGCAACACAAGGTTATCGGAAAACTTACGCAATAAATTAAATTTGGAAAATTTAAACACCGAAGAAAGGAAGAAAATACTGGACTTGTGTCATGAATATAAGGACATCTTTTATTGCGATGGAATGCCGTTATCTTTTACCAACGCTGTTAAGCATAAAATAAAAACCACCGATAATAACCCGATTTATTCAAAAAATTATCGTCAACCACCTACATATAAGGAAGAAATACGTAGACAAGTCAACTCCATGTTAGAATAAGGAATCATTCAGCCATCATCAGCCCCATGGAGCAGCCCCGTACATCTGGTACCAAAGAAAAGCGACAAATCTGGGAACCCAAAGTGGAGGATGGTAATTGATTACCGGAAATTAAACGAAAAAACCATCAATGACAAATACCCTCTACCCAACATTTCGGATATCCTAGATAAATTGGGAAAATCACAATATTTTACCACCCTTGACCTGTGCTCGGGATTCCACCAGCTAGAGATGGAACCAGAAGACATAGAAAAGATAGCTTTCAACACAGAAAGAGGACATTATGAATTCAAGAGAATGCCTTTTGGATTGACCAATGCCCCAGCGACATTCCAGAGAGTTATGGATAATGTCTTGCGTGGAATCCAAAACGAAAAATGTGCTGTTTATCTGGATGATATCATCATTTTTTCAACATCATTACAAGAACACATTGAAAGATTAAGGGCAGTTTTCAATCGTCTCAGACAGAGCAACTTTAAAATACAACTAGATAAATGTGAATTTCTGAGCAAAGAAGTTGCATACTTGGGACACATCAATACTTCAGAAGGCGTGAAGCCGAACCCTGATAAGATTAAAGCAGTGTTAAAATATCCAATACCCAAGACATCAAAGGAAATCAAAGCATTCCTAGGACTCGTCGGATACTAGAGAAGATTTATTAAGGATTTTGCTAAACTGACAAAACCCTTAACACGTTGTTTGAAGAAGGGAGCAAAAATTGAACTAACACCGGAATACAAACAGGCAGTCGAAAAATGCAAGCAAATTCTGGTGAATCATCCGATTTTAATGTACCCGGACTTTACAAAACCTTTCATCCTTACAACAGATGCTTCAAATGTCGCTCTAGGTGCAATCCTGTCTCAAGGCCCAATAGGACAAGATAGGCCGATTGCTTATGCCTCTCGAACATTGAGCAGTACAGAAGAAAAATACGCAACGATCGAGAAAGAACTTCTCGGAATAATTTGGGCGACGAAATTCTACCGTCCTTATCTATTTGGCCGAAAATTTTTCATCTACAGTGATCACAGGCCCTTGGTTTGGCTTTTCAACCTGAAAGAACCAAACTCAAGACTTACAAGATGGAGATTACGTTTGCAAGAATTCGATTACGAAATTATTTACAAAAAAGGAATCCAGAATACGAATGCGGACGCATTATCAAGAGTACAAATTAATACACTGGATACCGATGACAATACCTCCATTATTGTTAATGTAGATAATGAAATCGAAAATCTAATCAGCGATATTCAATTAGGAGATAACAACAACAGCATTGAAGAAGAAGAAGAAATTCAAAAGACCATACGTGAATTATTGGACGAACCAGATGAACAAGTACATGGTACAAGGAATACAAACCAGGAAGACGAACCGAGGGATGTTATACCAATCTTGAATGAAGGAATAGATAACAAACCAATTCAAACTATTATAAAATCAGTCATTAACGGAAAAACTAAAGTTAAAACTACTAAAGAAGAAGATAGGAAAATTTTAAATGTGCTAATACCACAAGTGGACAACGAAGATGAAATTTTACAATTTTTGAGGGAATACACTGAACCAAACAAGAAATATGTTGGAAAAGCCCCTCGGCGTGTTACCTACGGGAGAGCGAGCGAGAAGGGAGGCGAGACCGGTTCCCGGCTCTAGTGGTTCTAACGGGAAAACCTACACAGTCGAGTAATAATATTGGGAACGATAAGGTGACATGTATTATTGCCTGATACACGTTTATCATATTATACTCGAATCGGCGAATATACTCTTTAATTAGTTGCTACGTGTTTTATTTAGCGTTATTCGCTTACAAGTCAGAAGTGGGATCTTGAGACACGTGCTAGTTAGTGAAAATTTGAGTGATTTTTTGAAACACGACCTTCTAAGATGCCGCGTTCAGTTCGGCGAAAAAGAAAACGGTCACGGCGTAAGTCTTCGGCAAGCGGGACGAGCAGCGGCGGAGAAAGCACCAAGCGTGAACTACAACGCCTCAAAAGGGAACTGAAGGAGTTGAAACAAAGACCAATCCGACCAATCACGCATGCAGGGGACGAGTTTCTAATTCCCGTATTTGACCCAGCCAGGGATGATCTACTAATCGAGACATGGGTGCAACGAGTGGACAATATTGCCGTGAGATACGAATGGGATGGTGAAGCAGTTATGCGGCTGATATCCAGCAGGGTACGCGGTAATGCCCTACAGTGGCTCCACGAGCAGGCTAGCCATGATGCGTCCTGGGAGGACACTAAGCCTACGTTTAGGTCGACGTTCCTTTGTCGGCACCCGGCAGCGGTCGATGCCGACAAAGAAAATCCGCGCGGTTTCCGTCGACCTAAACATAGGCTAAAACATGTATGGTACAGCAATTCCGTAAGTGTTTACATTTTTCTAACCTATTGCGTGACGCGGCAAACTACAGTGCGAGGCCAGGTCAAAATTTAGGGGACTATTGCTTTCAAAAACTGTCAAAATTACGCGCGCTAAAACTTGAAATACCAGGCGAATATTTAGTTGATGCCGTAGTTGGTGGTATTTCTGATGAAACAATTGCGCGCACCGTTCGCTCGGCACAACACAAAGACCCGAACGCGTTGTATGCTTATTTGAATACGATTGGAAATATGCCTTCTAATACTGTTTCTGCCGGGCCCCGCGCGGTTGCCCATACACTTTCAAGTAAAGATGCTACAAAACTTACACATTTTCCCCGAGATATACAATGGGTAACAAACGACGAAAAAGGGAAAATTTGTTACAATTGCGGTTTACCGGGTCATTCTGCGCGGGCTTGTCAGAAACAACGACAGGAATGCTCGAAATGTAACCGTTTGGGACATACGGAGGACACGTGCTGTTCAGCAAAGATTAACGAGGTAATCAATTTAAACGAGTGCACTTCTAACAACTATATTCAATCAGCCTATGCTAACGGGAAGAAGTTTAGTTGCTTAATAGATACTGGAAGTTCGAATACCTTGATCAAAATGTTCGTCGCTAAACATTTAAAACTCGCATTAGATCAAACAAAAAATGTCATACTCCACAGCTTCATTAGAACTTATATGACAGCCAATTGTTCAACAAAAATTACGGTCCGCGTTATGGAAGCCACAGCCACCGTTAACGCAATTGTTGTTCCCGACGAAACTATTGTTCACGATTTGATAATAGGACGTGACTTTCTGGAACAAAACCACATAATTATGACTCAATGCAATAGTACTTTGAATATTCGGCAGTTACCACATTTAAAACAACATGTAATAAAAGTATTAATGAACATCGTACGTTTATTCGGGGTACCAAGTAGAGTAAGTAGTCATCGGGAAACCGCGTTTATGTCACAGTCATCTAAAACATTTTGCCAATCTTATGGTATAAAACACGTACTAAATGCAGTGGCATCTCCAAGATCGAATGAGCAATGTAAAAGGTATATTAAGACGATAGTTAGCGCATTAGCAACAACTTCAGCTAGAAATTATACGGAAGATTGGAATCTGTACGTAAAACAAGTCCAAAGTTCTCTTAATACGTCTTTCAACGAAGGTATTAATGCTACGCCTATGGAAGCTTCAATTGGATATAATTCCAAACATGCATCAAAAGCCCGTATTCTCAATAAAGTACAAGACAAATTGCACAGAATCAACTTAAACGAATTACCTCATAGTATATCGGAACACTGGATCACCAGTCAAGACGGTGATGATCGCAATTATCAATTGAATGAGTGAGTATCTGGCAGACGTTGCCACAAGATTTATTGTTATTTATTAGTCAAACGTTGCTACACGATTTAGTTAGGCAGACGTTGCCAATTCATTTCATTAATTAGGCAGACGTTGCCAAACGATTTAGTTAATGAGGCAGACGTTGCCAAGTGATTTAATTAATTAGGCAGACGTTGCCAAATGATTTAATTAATGAGGCAGACGTTGCCAAACGATTTAATTAATTAGGCAGACGTTGCCAAACGATTTAATTAATGAGGCAGACGTTGCCAAACGATTCAATTAATTAGGCAGACGTTGCCAAACAATTTAATTAATAAGGCAGACGTTGCCAAACGATTTAATTAATTAGGCAGACGTCGCCAAACGATTTAATTAATGAGGCAGACGTTGCCAAACGATTCAATTAATTAGGCAGACGTTGCCAAACGATTTAATTAATGAGGCAGACGTTGCCAAGTGAGTTAATTAATTAGGCAGACGTTGCCAAACGATTTAATTAATGAGGAAGACGTTGCCAAACGATTCAATTAATTGGGCAGACGTTGCCAAACGATTTAATTAATAAGGCAAACGTTGCCAAACGATTTAGTTAAATAGGCAAACGCTATGCCTTTTGACTTAGAAATGTACTTATGTATCTGTCTTATGTCGTTAGATCTTTGGATGCACCTAGGGCTGAGGACATCCCTCCTAGTCAGGATGGCCGAATGTTGGAAAAGCCCCTCGGCGTGTTACCTACGGGAAATTAAGTATTCGAAATAGAAGACGACAGATTCGGGGAAGAACTTTTATTGTTTCAGTAATTGTTTGGTCCACTTGTGGCCCGTAGTAGTAGAACATAAGTTCCACTACCACGAGCAAACCAACCGTTTAAAGTCTAAGTACAATACTCAATGATGCACAATATTCTTCTACTACAGCTTTTATCCCTAACGATATCTAGATACTGTTTACTGTAATCACGATAGTCGAAACAGTACTATTTTGGTATCTCAGTGTTTGAGCAAATCGATCAGCCAATCGGAAGATCAAATATAGTTGGTTTATAATAGTATTTGGCTAATCGACCATAACAAACAAACAAGTAATTAAACCACAATAAATATATCGCTAAAAACAATTATGATGAACTTTTGGAACGTTGTAACTTATTTACCAAAAGCGAACCATGAATATAATTGTAAATACAATGTTAAACCTACACCAATAATCTATTTGCTATAATATATCATTAATGCTAATGGGCATATAACTCGGGAGAGCGAGCGAGAAGGGAGGCGAGACCGGTTCCCGGCTCTAGTGGTTCTAACGGGAAAACCTACACAGTCGAGTAATAATATTGGGAACGATAAGGTGCCATGTATTATTGCCTGATACAGGTTTATCATATTATACGCGAGTCGGCGAATATACTCTATAATTAGTTGCTACGTGTTTTATTTAGCGTTATTCGCTTACAAGTACTTCATCTATTTTGACAAGGAAGCAATGTACAAAGATTTTTGTAGAACATACACCGAACATTTCAATGACGATGGACCAAAATTAATTCGATGTACTAATAGAATAACTGTCGTACCTGATCCAGATGACCAACAGGAATTATTGAAAAATTACCATGAAGGCAAAACAAATCATAGAGGAATCACGGAAACGCTTAAACATCTACAACGACTTTATTTCTGGAAAAATATGAAAACATGTGTTACGAAATACATAAATAATTGCAGTGTTTGTAAAACACATAAGTATGAACAGACACCGCAGAAAAGCCATTTCAGCATCTTCACGCCGACACATTTACCATTGGCGGCAGTAATTTTGTAACATTAGTCGACGCGTTCACTAAACTAGGTCAAGCAATTCCTGTAACAAGCAAAAATGCTACCGAAGTTACAAACGCTTTTATACAATATTTTACATATTATGGAACACCGGATAAAATTACACTAGACAACGGAGCGGAATTTAAAAACGACACAGTACAACAATTATTGGAAATACACAAAATCAAACCACATTTTATTACTCCAAAGAATCCACAATCCAACGGTATGGTCGAAAGATTACACTCAACCATAATCGAACACATCCGCATGTTAAAACAAAATTATAAGGAACCAATAGGAAATTTAATGCGGTATGCTATAATCGCCTATAACAACTCAATACATTCGGCTACCGGGCTCACCCCTTTCGAATTAACATTTGGGCACACAAACACACGAACCATTTTCGATGCCTTTTATGATAATCGTATTATCAGCAGTACGTAGAGAGCCACAGAAGAAAACTACAACAAATTTATGAACGAATCAAGGAAGACATGATAAATAACAAGAGAAACAATGGAAATAACAATGGAAAAAGTGACCAAACAACCTTCAAAGTGGGACAAACTGTCTACGAATGTAAAACTAGTGGAAACAGAAACAAAACTACGGAAAAATTCATGGGTCCATTCAAGATTACAAAGTTAAATGATGACAATACAGCAGAAATAAGTAGAAATAACAAAACAAAAAAGATACATCTGAGACAGTTAAGAAAACCCATTGTTTCAGATGCACCTTCTACATCGAGGGAAATAGATTAACCAACATCGAAAAAATCACCGACAATCCGGGACTTCTACCAGTAAGACTGGGAACTGCATAAAATACGATAGATTATTGGACCATAATCAAATCAATGGACCTATCGAAACTTAAAGACGAATACGAAAACCTAAAAAACAACTACATGCAACTATATGATGCCAAAGTCAACAACAGTAAGGAAACCCAATTCAAACAAGAATTTTGGAATTACAAATTAATTTTGGAGGAAGCCATGAGAACAATAGAAAATAAATTCCAACAAATAGCACCAGGACCAAAGAAAAGCAGAAGAGGCATAATCAACGCTTTAGGAGCCATAATAAAAACAATCACGGGAAATTTGGACCAAGACGATGCCATCCGTTATAACGAAGCTATTAACCAACTCACGGAATCAGACAGAAAAATAAAACATCTCCAGAAACAACAAATAACATTCTCAAGCGCAGCCGTCCATAGTTTACAAATCACCATACAAAAATTAGGCACAAATCAATTACTCCTCAAACAAAAGATGGTAGAATTAACCGAGACTTTAGGGAACCAAACGGATACTCATAACGCACTACTACTAAATATAATAACGGATCAACTGATGGCCGGATTCAACATAATTACCAGAGTATTGGATACCATGGAAGACGGTGTCACTTTTGCCAAACTAAGACAAATGCATCCATCAATCATGCAACCAAATGATCTTTTAACAGAATTGCGTTCAATTAAACCCATATTACAGAGGAATAACAATTTTCCCATCGACCTCAAATTAGAAAACATTCCTGCCTTGGAACCTGCCATCAATATAAAAGCCTTTGTCAAACATCTAAATTTAATATTTATCCTCGAAATTCCTATTGTGGAGAAGACAAAATACACACATTATCACCTATATTCCCTTCCCATAAAAACTCAAAATCATTCCTTCCATGTTATAATACCCAGAACTAAATTTCTTATCCTTAACGAACAAAAGTACGCACTAAGTGATACACGTTGTCGTCTGGAAGTGAAACCAGAAGAATTCATCAGTACCGAAGAAGATGTTAACCCCATCAAGAAAACCGCTCCATGCGAAGTACAGTTACTGGGATACACCCACAACTACCAGAATTGTAACGGACATCGCATCCAAGTAGAAGAAAAGAAGATTCAGAAGATCAACAAGAACCAATGGTTAGCAGTATTCCCACAAGAAGTCGTCGTTTCACAAGAATGCCAAGGAAAGAAAGAAAACAAAGCCCTGGAAGGCATCATTACACTGGACGAAGATTGTCAGATCAAGATGGAAGAACATACCCTGAGGTCATGCACAACCAAACAAGTAGCGGCCCCAATTATCCAACTACCCCACCTATCATTCGGCAAATTCAAGAAGGACGAGGAAATCCAACCAATCAAGCTAGAACAGGTCAAATTAGATGAACTCCAATCTCTGGAAAGCCAGATGAACCACGTAGAAGAAGATTATTCGCAACCTACAGTTTTGAATTTCAATAAGTATATGTTATAGTTAGACCCACTCGAGTGAAGAAACCCAGGATATCAGAACAGGTCCAATTACCCATCCAGGACCAACCAACAAACCCGGACTTATCTGTCGATAATATATCGTTCTGAAATCAGGATTTCAAGTATCAACCCTGATTTCTCCACTGATGAGGGAGGTGTTAGGATCGCCCAGTCGATACCCATCAGCAATTATGCTGACATGCTGACACCTCATAATAAATAGTATATAAGTAATAATTGTAAGCATAGTAGATTAGTATTCATTTAGCTCCAAATCGCTGTCGTGTACTCCGTACGTCTATACATCGTCTGTACGTTAATATTGGGATTAATAAAGCCTTTTTAAAAAACAACAAGTGTTTTCCAAAATACTTAACTCGCGCAGTGATCATTTCATGTGTTCTGTCTCTGTAATCATCGTCTAATGATGCATATAGTGGCGATTACTTCAACTATACATATTATATATTACATAACACGTTTATATTTAAAAAATATGGCTGTAGAGTTTGTAGACATTAATGTTCTAATTAAACTAAAATTTTAACTCTCTGGGAAAGGGAGTTCGGTGGTTTGTGGTTTGTATATCGACATGGATAGCTATGAAGATAGTTAAACAAGTAAAACTTCAACTTCATAGAAAAGTCTTTTACTTCGAGGTACCAATTTAAGGGTTGGTGTTTCCTGTGGGTACCAATTGAGTACTAAATCCTTACAAACAGACTCCACTTGTTTTACTACAAGTGGCGTTAGTAGGTGACGTTCGAAAGAACTACCCGTGATTTAGGGGGTATCTTTAGGAATGTTTATTTAGGGGGTTTATGGGATCCTTTGGGGTACTAATTTGGAAGTTGGTGTTTTCTGAAGGTACCAATTGGGTATTAATTCCTTACAAAAGCTAGAATGAAATCGACTGTTTTTCGACAAGTGGCGTTCTGAGGCGACGCGCGCAATCGTTGCCCCCCGATAACGGGGGGTTCTTTTGAGGTACTAATTTGGGGGTTAGTGTTTTCTGAGGGTACTAATTGGGTACTAATTCCTCACAAAATTTCAAAGTGATTCGCGTTGTTTTACGACAAGTGGCGTTCTGAGGTGACGTTCAAAAAAACTTCTCATAAATTAAGGGGGTTCCCTTGAGGTACTAATTCCGCGGTTGGTGGTACCAATTGGTACTAATTGGGTACTAATTATTTGTAAAGTTTAAAGTCAATTTGCGAAAAGTGGCACTCTGAGGTGACGAACGTTAAAAATTCGGGAGCCATCCAAACACGTTCCAAAAACTGCGCGTCAAATACGCTACCCAAATATTTTCACATACAGTAGCTGCTGCAATTACTACTGCCAGGATGACCATTGAATTAAAAAGTAGTACAGCATTAGATACAGCTGACTTTGTGGAAAATGTCAATAATATATTTGATTCCCTAAATAGTACAGCACTATACAACGCCAACCCCAACAAGAGAGCACATTATTATAAAAATGACTTCTACACTTATATTACATCTGTCCTGTAAATGTATTTTATTTAAAATATTGTTTAGAATATAAGTAGGTATTTTTATATGCAACGCCTGTATTAATACATAAAATTATCGAAAACCCCGAAAAATGTCCATGTTCCTCAGAATTGACTTTTTCTTCGAAAATGGTCATCCTGCTGATCATGAAAATAATTACACGTTATCCAGCGCATGCCAGGGAGTCTAACCAAACGAGGCTCAACGGATGCATTTTAAGTTTTGAATTGTTAGACTGACTTAACGTATCACTTATTAACTTACCACTGTGCTCTCTACTGCATATCACACGGCCTTTTTAGAAATTTAGCCAGACGCGTCACGTCAACTGAGCGGTAGGCTTTCACCAGTCTACAATTTATACTCAATATAAGGCCGAACTGCGAGGAGAGTGTTTACAGCGCCATCTGATAATAGAGTTGGATGAGGTATTCAGTCTAAAAATATATTTATTTGAATCAAAATATGATTTTTTTTGGCGGAAGTAAACCTATTTTTAAGCCAAAGCAAAAATTATTTCTTTGAGGGAAATAAATCTCTTCTTGTATACAAATATATTTGTTTGAATCAAACTTAGATTGCTTTGGTGTAAAGAAATGTGTTTGTAATCAAAACAAAAATATGACTTTAAAAGAAAGTAATTTTTATTTGCATCCAAATATATTTATTTTACTTAAATAAATATTCTAAATAAATTAATCTCTACAAGCAAATAAACTACAATATTCAATGACGTAAATATTGTTAGCGGCAAAGAAATATGTTTTGAGAATAACTGAGAATAAATAAATTCAATATGATACATTTCTTAAAAACAAGACATCTTTATGTTTATGTGGCGTAAGGTAAGCAAATAATTATATGTTGAGTGTATTAATGAGGTTTTTGAACTTTGATAACTTAGATAACTTTGCAAATTAAACTATCTAGTATATTCATTTAAATCAGTAAATTTTTATGAATTTATCCATTCAAATGAGTCAATATTATACATTTCAAACATAATTTAATATACCTAACCCCAATTTTTATAGTCCTACAATATTTTTGTGATATAAAATCAACTAATTTTTGATAAAAGAACTTGAAGACTAACGTTTAAAGTCGGTTTGGTACATTTTCTGAGATCGTATATAGCTGATTCTGACGTTTCTGGACCTAGCTTTTTAAAAACAAAATAATTTTATGATATGGTACTGTATACCAGAACAAGTTATTGGGAGTTTTGTACTACAACTGGTATAACCCATCATTCAAGACCCTTCAAATCGCGAATAGAACAAGAACAGTAAAATTAACTTACCTTAAATCACCTTTGAGAGAAGATGTCTTTATTTCTTGGAACAATCCTTGGTAGTTGTTAGTCAAAATGGTGTCCGCTGGGTCTGGGTACTCCAATAGAAGAACATTTGTCACGGTGTTTTGTCAAATATTAGATTATATTATTACTGAACTATTGTGATAGTCAAACTCGCGTGTGGATAAGTAGCTATTGCCGGGTGGGTTGAAGCCCTTGTTTTATAGTCGAAAGGTAATTTAAAAATGTTAAAAGCATTGATGAGCAGGTGCAACAGATTTTTAGCTGGATTCATGCCACGTCATTATCAGTGTACTTATATCTTGATATTCTATCGATAGGTAATCCAAATATAGACTACATTAATTTCACACATAGTTGTTTATTACAACAAACGATTTCTACACCAATTATATTACAGCCTCGTCTCATAAATAATACATTGTAGTACCTCCTATTCTTGTACTGAATCACACGTTTAGAGTAAAAAACTGAAAAAACTACCTGCTGCGCCGGCTGCGGGCATATGCCTGATTCACTATTTCATTATTCGTTCGTGTGCTGAATCGTACGTATCGTTTCGCACAGTGCGTATTTAATATCTTATATTCAATATAATTTAATACAATCTAGTGTATTTAAAAATGCCTAAATAATCTCAAAAACGGCATAGGAACGATAGTGACAGTGACTATTCGATGGACCGAAAAATTTTAAAGTTAAAGTTGAAGCTGTCAAAATTAAATGGAAAGAAAAAGGAAACGGCATTCTCCAACTTAGAGGGCGAAGAGGTCAGAGCAAGAATGGACTTGGTTGTGAACACAAGACCGTCAATAGAATACAAATTATCAGTAGATAATTTTAAAACCTGCTTGTGACAGCAGTATTTGCAATAGTTTGCAATTAGCTTGCTTATGTTAGCAATGCTCGTATTATAGGTATATAATACAATAACTTATCTTTAGATAAGAAAAACTTGCTTGTGACAGCAGTATTTGCAATAGATTGCAATTAGCTTGCTTATGTTAGCATTGCTCGTATTATAGGTATATAATACAATATCTTATCTTTAGATAAGAAAAACTTGCTTGTGACAGCACTATTTGCAATAGTTTGCAATTAGCTTGCTTATGTTAGCAATGCCCGTATTATAGGTATATAATACAATATCTTATACTTAGATAAGAAGAACTTACTTGTGACAGCATAGTTGGCAATTACCTTGCTTGTGATAGCAATATTATAAGGTATGTATATAATATAATAAATTATCATTAGATAATAAAAACTTGCTGGTGACAGCATAGTTGGTAATTAGCTTGCTTGGGAGAGCAATATTATATATGTATATAATATAACATATTATCGTAGATAATATAAACCTGCTTGTGACAGCATGGTGTGCACTTAGCTTGCATGTGATAGCAATGCTCATAATATATAGGTATTTACATATATATTGTATGACATATTATCGTAGACAATAGTATAAACCTGCTTGTGACAGCATGGTGTGCAATTAGTTTGGTTGTGATAGCAATGCTCATAATATATTGCCTTGTGTGTGAACAAAGTCCGGCAATATACTTGCCGCAATATAAACTTGATTGTGACAGCATAGTTGACAAATAGCTTACTTGTGATATCAATGCTCATAATTAATATTCATATATATATTGAATAATAGATTATCATTACATATTATAAACCTGCTTGTGACAGCATGGACTGCTTTTGTATATATCATAATATAGGGCTGTGTTTGTGAACACAGACCTCCAATAAAGTAGCCGTAATATGCTTATGACAGCATAGTTTGCAAATAGCTTGCTTGTGATAGTAATGCTCATCATATATTTATGTACTATATATATATATATATATATAACCGAATAGAAAAAGGAACAAGAATATATAACATATCTTTGACGATAAAGTTAACAATAAAATATAATACCTTATCATTATAATAGAAGCTTGCTTGTGACAGCATACTTGGGAATTAGCTTGTTTGCTCATATTATACGAGTATATGTTATGATATTATTCACATATAACAAAAATACTCAGGTTTTTTTAAAATGCATTTGTTTGCATGAATAATACAATCCGCTATTATAATTGTTTTCCAAACAAAAGAGGAGGTATATATGGAAGAAGAAATATTGTCGCAGGTACTAATGGCGCCTACTAGGAGGTGTCAGTTACCGCAGGCTCAAAGCTAAATCCAGTAGCTACTGTTGGAATCTCGCGAGTTCTTATCAAATGAGACAATAGATGACAATCTAATTTGACTCAAAGTGGAGATAGCTCTGTTCAGCTATATGTAGGGTGTTAACAGCAAGGTTGCAAAAGGAGAGGGTCTAGAATCCACTCAACGATTTCTAAAGGGTTTGAGCGATTCAAAAACCAAATCAGACGGGAGCTTGCGGCTTACAATTTAAGCAAGGGTTTTAATGTGGCCATAATGAAAGCCCCCACAAATTAATGGTAATTTGACGTGACTTTTTCACCTAAGAATACCAAAAATTAGTATGAAAGGAATGGTCAAAGAAGTTAAATATCAAGGGTCCGTCTCAGACAAAGTCTAAAGGACCAGATCAGAGCGAACAGCGTGAACAATCAAAGACTCTCTACACAAGAACCAGTACCTACGCAGGGTACAGGTCGAACCCAACGGGATCCAGTCAATATTAGGTAAATTGTAATTTTAAGTTAAAAACCAAAAATTCTTGTTTAGTATACATTGTAGATGCATAATAAAGAAAAAAAAGTGTGGACGGTTCATAAATAAGGAAATTATTAAACATTTTGGAGCGGAACTACTTGACGTTCTCCATATGGTTATACGGTAACGGCGTAGGAATCAGGATGCAGACCCCGTAGAGAGAGTCCAATATACTCGCATTGGTATATACAGAGTTGCTTGTACTCACTACTCTCATTTCTACACCAATGCTATAAACATTAAATTAGAATAATAAAGCTTCACATAAGTAAGCAAAAATCATTTTTGCCTTAGAATCAAAAAGTATGCAATACATAAGTTGTAGATGATGAACAAATTTGTAACTTTTGTAGAGGTTAACATAATCTCGAAATTTCCGAGAAAATGCAAAAAATCTTTTTTAAAGTTTTTATTTTTCACATTAACCATGTATTGTAATTGCGAAACAAGATTTAAAGGAATCGATGGGGATGTCGGAAACACGGACTGTACTGTACAAATCATGTATAACATGTTAGGAAAATTGTTCAAACATTGAAAAAATAGTGCAAGATTTAAGTGACTTACAAAACAGTTTCACTGAAATGGAGGAGCCCGTTTATTGTAAAATCCCGTCAATCAACCACTATTTTTTCCAACAGAAAAAGACATTTAAATCAAATCCAATCCAACCAACCAACCAACCAACCAACCAACCAACCAACCAACCAACCAACCTACCAACCAACAAACCAATCAATCAGCCAACCAAGCAACCAACCATCAAACCAACCAACCAACAATCCAACCAACCAACCAACCAACCAACCAACCAACCATCCAACCAACAAACCAATCAACCAACCAACCAACCAACAAACCAACCGAGCAAACAAACAACAAACCAACCAACCATCCAACAAACCAACCAATTAACCAACCAACCAACAAACCAACCAAACAACAAACCAACCAACCAACAAACCAACCAACCAACAAACCGACTAACCAACCAAACAACAAACCAACCATCCAACCAATTAACCAACCAACCAACCAACCTACCAACCAACAAACCAATCAATCAGCCAACCAAGCAACCAACCATCAAACCAACCAACCAACCAACCAACCAACCAACCAACCATCCAACCAACAAACCCACCAACAAACTAACTAACCAACCAACCAACCAACCAACCAACCAACAACCAACCAACCAACCAACCAACAAAGTAACCAAACAACAAACCAACCAACCAACAAACCAACCAACCAACCAACCAACCAATCAACCAACCAACCAACCAACCAACAAACCAACCGAGCAAACAAACAACAAACCAACCAACCATCCAACAAACCAACCAATTAACCAACCAACCAACAAACCAACCAAACAACAAACCAACCAACCAACAAACCAACCAACCAACAAACCGACTAACCAACCAAACAACAAACCAACCATCCAACCAATTAACCAACCAACCTATAACCAACCAACCAAACAACCAACCAACAACCATCCATCCAACAAACCAACCAACAAACCACATCCAACCAACCAACAGTCCAACCAACCAACCGTCCAACCAACCAACAGTCCAACCAACCAACCAATCAACCATCCATCCATCCATCCATCCATCCATCCATCCATCCATCCATCCATCCATCCAACCAACCAACCAACCAACCAACCAATCAACCAACCAACCAACCATCCAACCAACCAACAAACCAACCTACCAACCATCCATCCATCCATCCAACCAACCAACCAACCTACCAACCATCTTTCAAAACTAAACACGAAATTAATAAAAACAAAAATATATTTCTGGTAAAAACAAAGTACATACTTAGGGCGCTAGGCGCTTCGTTCTAATCCCCCAACCGGTGCGTAGGTAACCCTACGCCACATAGCCCGCGCGTCAAGTAGTTCGGCCACAAAATATTTAATAATTTCTTCATTTATGAACGGTCCACGCCTTTTCTTTGTGATTATTCGTCTTTAATGCATACTGAATAACTATATGTAATTTATTACATAAAATTCTAATTTACCTAATATTGACCGGAACCTTTGCCTAACATGCTATTATTCCAATACAATATTCTAAGCTGCGAGTTTTTCCTGAGCGGTTTTATTTAACGTGGACTTCGGATATACATAGATAAAATATTTCTAACCTAATTATGTAATTATAGAATAGAACACCTATGATTTTATTTGTGCAATCAAATTTCCGATAATGTTAATGGGCACTAATAATTTATAGGTAAGGTGTTCTAAAAACCGAATCTATTGTAAATATTGTTCGTCTAATATATAATTTAGCTGCTGACCATCCAGCACATAAATGCTTTGGTGAGGGTTGATGAAACATATACCGTTCAGAAACTTTTGAAAATATTGTACTCATCACTTTAAAAAAAAAAATCTGATGTGGCCAGGCACATGACTTTATCATACAATATATAAAATTAATAGTTTAGCTGCATGAGAATCTATTCTATAGAGATAAATCGTAGGTATTGTCAAAGCATCAGCATTTGACACTACCTACACTACGTCATTAGAATAATAGTTATTTATGTCAGAAATGCCGAAAATACGGAATAGCGCGACGAGCGCTGATACGGCGCGTCACCGAAGGCGGAGTGTCGCCGTCGCATATGAGCAAATCGCGCTATCTAGTTTTTAGATACATATTTAAAAAAAAATAAATGATTTCTGTATAGTAAATGCTAGGTTGGTACCACTTTGACGAAAGGTGCGTTCCGATTGGTAGGTAATTGTAGCTAATGGCGGTGGTAGAATACGAAATTATAGTATTTCTTACATTCGTGATAATGACACATATTAGTTTGCATGTACATAAACATGAGTCACAGTATTTCTATTGGAAATACTATAACGGCGTCTGCTACCACTGCCATTATCACTAATGAAAACGCACCTTAAAAAGGTAATTCAAATTCTGACAGATTTATATTTGTTCATGACACATCCCTACCAACATACTAAAATAAAACTACACTCATCGCTATACTTTATTTATAATTTTCTCAATGTATCATTTTTAGAATTAGATATGAAGACGGGTTGATATTTCTTATCAACAAACAATCAAATTGGTGGTCTTATTTTATTTGAAATTTGTATTTTATAATTTTGCGCACTACAGCGGCACGTTCCATAGTGGTTCTCCAACCTCTGATGAGATCAGCTGTTTTCGAATGTGACAAGCATGTGACAACACAAAAAAATATTTGTCAAAATCCTGGCTACTATGTAATTTCATATCAATGCAGATGCGACCGATCTCGATCAAATAGAATTTGCTCTTGAAGGTAAACTATTAATTTTACCAAAAAATGTTATAGGCATAAATTATTCAAAATTTCCTCTACTTTAATTTATTAATTAACTATTTTGTCGAAATTACAGAAATGGCGGCTCATTTCCAAAATCCTTGAAAAAGGCTTAGAATAAACTAAAAAGCTAAACTATTAATTTTACCAAAAAATGTCATAGGCATAAATTATTCAAAATTTCCTCTGCTTTAATTTATTATTTAACTATTTTGACGAAATTACAGAAATGGCGGCTGATTTCTAAAATCCTTGAAAAAGGCTTAGAGGAAACATCCAGTTCCTTTGGACCCTTTTGAACCAAAAGCTTTTCAACTCTAAGTTTGGTCATGAAACTTCTAAATATGAAGTTCCGTGCCGATACCTTTAGTAGTTTCTCCGGAATCGGATTCACAAAAATTGAGTACACACACACACACACACACACACACACACACACACACACACACACACACACACACACACACACACACACACACACACACACACACACACACATACACACACACAGACATTTTTTTGTACCTTGGTCAAAAATGTTCAGGGGACCTAAAAAGACCTATTTCCGCTAAAATCCCAATTTTTTTTTTCGGCACGATTACAATACTTTACATACTGCGTATGATAAAGTAATAACAGTCTGTATTGAAGCTGATTGTTTATGCGTTTAATGATCTATCTAAACTCCTGTTTACTAGATTCTATAATATTAATGACACATTCTAATTAGTAGTTATGCGGTCAACTTAATTATCAGTGTAAGATTCATCACATCATATTGCTTTAATATCCTTAGGAATATTGAAGCCACAATATACTGAACCGCTAACTGTAGATATTAACAAATGGAAAAAGGTTATCGACGGTAAGATATTCAAGCAGAAAGGAAGTTTATCGGGCAATTCCGTCATACGAAGAAGCAACCGTAGACACGTGTTTCGGACTATTAGTCCTCATCAGTACGGTATAGCCAAGGAGTAAGATGGACACTCAATGGAAAAACACTCAAAAGGAGACCATGACCATAAGGGGGGTGCCCAATGTCACCTGTTGGTGCTTCAGTCACAACATCTTCAGGATGTGAAGACCAGATGTGGCGTCGCTCCGGTGGTGACGGACACCCCAGGCCCACCAAGCCCATGGAGGTATAGATGGAAAAAGGTTATCGACGGTAAGATATTCAAGCAGAAAGGAAGTTTATCGGGCAATTCCGTCATACGAAGAAGCAACCGTAGACACGTGTTTCGGACTATTAGTCCTCATCAGTACGGTATAGCCAAGGAGTAAGATGGACACTCAATGGAAAAACACTCAAAAGGAGACCATAAGGGGGGTGCCCAATGTCACCTGTTGGTGCTTCAGTCACAACATCTTCAGGATGTGAAGACCAGATGTGGCGTCGCTCCGGTGGTGACGGACACCCCAGGCCCACCAAGCCCATGGAGGTATAGATGGAAAAAGGTTATCGACGGTAAGATATTCAAGCAGAAAGGAAGTTTATCGGGCAATTCCGTCATACGAAGAAGCAACCGTAGACACGTGTTTCGGACTATTAGTCCTCATCAGTACGGTATAGCCAAGGAGTAAGATGGACACTCAATGGAAAAACACTCAAAAGGAGACCATAAGGGGGGTGCCCAATGTCACCTGTTGGTGCTTCAGTCACAACATCTTCAGGATGTGAAGACCAGATGTGGCGTCGCTCCGGTGGTGACGGACACCCCAGGCCCACCAAGCCCATGGAGGTATAGATGGAAAAAGGTTATCGACGGTAAGATATTCAAGCAGAAAGGAAGTTTATCGGGCAATTCCGTCATACGAAGAAGCAACCGTAGACACGTGTTTCGGACTATTAGTCCTCATCAGTACGGTATAGCCAAGGAGTAAGATGGACACTCAATGGAAAAACACTCAAAAGGAGACCATAAGGGGGGTGCCCAATGTCACCTGTTGGTGCTTCAGTCACAACATCTTCAGGATGTGAAGACCAGATGTGGCGTCGCTCCGGTGGTGACGGACACCCCAGGCCCACCAAGCCCATGGAGGTATAGATGGAAAAAGGTTATCGACGGTAAGATATTCAAGCAGAAAGGAAGTTTATCGGGCAATTCCGTCATACGAAGAAGCAACCGTAGACACGTGTTTCGGACTATTAGTCCTCATCAGTACGGTATAGCCAAGGAGTAAGATGGACACTCAATGGAAAAACACTCAAAAGGAGACCATAAGGGGGGTGCCCAATGTCACCTGTTGGTGCTTCAGTCACAACATCTTCAGGATGTGAAGACCAGATGTGGCGTCGCTCCGGTGGTGACGGACACCCCAGGCCCACCAAGCCCATGGAGGTATAGATGGAAAAAGGTTATCGACGGTAAGATATTCAAGCAGAAAGGAAGTTTATCGGGCAATTCCGTCATACGAAGAAGCAACCGTAGACACGTGTTTCGGACTATTAGTCCTCATCAGTACGGTATAGCCAAGGAGTAAGATGGACACTCAATGGAAAAACACTCAAAAGGAGACCATAAGGGGGGTGCCCAATGTCACCTGTTGGTGCTTCAGTCACAACATCTTCAGGATGTGAAGACCAGATGTGGCGTCGCTCCGGTGGTGACGGACACCCCAGGCCCACCAAGCCCATGGAGGTATAGATGGAAAAAGGTTATCGACGGTAAGATATTCAAGCAGAAAGGAAGTTTATCGGGCAATTCCGTCATACGAAGAAGCAACCGTAGACACGTGTTTCGGACTATTAGTCCTCATCAGTACGGTATAGCCAAGGAGTAAGATGGACACTCAATGGAAAAACACTCAAAAGGAGACCATAAGGGGGGTGCCCAATGTCACCTGTTGGTGCTTCAGTCACAACATCTTCAGGATGTGAAGACCAGATGTGGCGTCGCTCCGGTGGTGACGGACACCCCAGGCCCACCAAGCCCATGGAGGTATAGATGGAAAAAGGTTATCGACGGTAAGATATTCAAGCAGAAAGGAAGTTTATCGGGCAATTCCGTCATACGAAGAAGCAACCGTAGACACGTGTTTCGGACTATTAGTCCTCATCAGTACGGTATAGCCAAGGAGTAAGATGGACACTCAATGGAAAAACACTCAAAAGGAGACCATAAGGGGGGTGCCCAATGTCACCTGTTGGTGCTTCAGTCACAACATCTTCAGGATGTGAAGACCAGATGTGGCGTCGCTCCGGTGGTGACGGACACCCCAGGCCCACCAAGCCCATGGAGGTATAGATGGAAAAAGGTTATCGACGGTAAGATATTCAAGCAGAAAGGAAGTTTATCGGGCAATTCCGTCATACGAAGAAGCAACCGTAGACACGTGTTTCGGACTATTAGTCCTCATCAGTACGGTATAGCCAAGGAGTAAGATGGACACTCAATGGAAAAACACTCAAAAGGAGACCATAAGGGGGGTGCCCAATGTCACCTGTTGGTGCTTCAGTCACAACATCTTCAGGATGTGAAGACCAGATGTGGCGTCGCTCCGGTGGTGACGGACACCCCAGGCCCACCAAGCCCATGGAGGTATAGATGGAAAAAGGTTATCGACGGTAAGATATTCAAGCAGAAAGGAAGTTTATCGGGCAATTCCGTCATACGAAGAAGCAACCGTAGACACGTGTTTCGGACTATTAGTCCTCATCAGTACGGTATAGCCAAGGAGTAAGATGGACACTCAATGGAAAAACACTCAAAAGGAGACCATAAGGGGGGTGCCCAATGTCACCTGTTGGTGCTTCAGTCACAACATCTTCAGGATGTGAAGACCAGATGTGGCGTCGCTCCGGTGGTGACGGACACCCCAGGCCCACCAAGCCCATGGAGGTATAGATGGAAAAAGGTTATCGACGGTAAGATATTCAAGCAGAAAGGAAGTTTATCGGGCAATTCCGTCATACGAAGAAGCAACCGTAGACACGTGTTTCGGACTATTAGTCCTCATCAGTACGGTATAGCCAAGGAGTAAGATGGACACTCAATGGAAAAACACTCAAAAGGAGACCATAAGGGGGGTGCCCAATGTCACCTGTTGGTGCTTCAGTCACAACATCTTCAGGATGTGAAGACCAGATGTGGCGTCGCTCCGGTGGTGACGGACACCCCAGGCCCACCAAGCCCATGGAGGTATAGATGGAAAAAGGTTATCGACGGTAAGATATTCAAGCAGAAAGGAAGTTTATCGGGCAATTCCGTCATACGAAGAAGCAACCGTAGACACGTGTTTCGGACTATTAGTCCTCATCAGTACGGTATAGCCAAGGAGTAAGATGGACACTCAATGGAAAAACACTCAAAAGGAGACCATAAGGGGGGTGCCCAATGTCACCTGTTGGTGCTTCAGTCACAACATCTTCAGGATGTGAAGACCAGATGTGGCGTCGCTCCGGTGGTGACGGACACCCCAGGCCCACCAAGCCCATGGAGGTATAGATGGAAAAAGGTTATCGACGGTAAGATATTCAAGCAGAAAGGAAGTTTATCGGGCAATTCCGTCATACGAAGAAGCAACCGTAGACACGTGTTTCGGACTATTAGTCCTCATCAGTACGGTATAGCCAAGGAGTAAGATGGACACTCAATGGAAAAACACTCAAAAGGAGACCATAAGGGGGGTGCCCAATGTCACCTGTTGGTGCTTCAGTCACAACATCTTCAGGATGTGAAGACCAGATGTGGCGTCGCTCCGGTGGTGACGGACACCCCAGGCCCACCAAGCCCATGGAGGTATAGATGGAAAAAGGTTATCGACGGTAAGATATTCAAGCAGAAAGGAAGTTTATCGGGCAATTCCGTCATACGAAGAAGCAACCGTAGACACGTGTTTCGGACTATTAGTCCTCATCAGTACGGTATAGCCAAGGAGTAAGATGGACACTCAATGGAAAAACACTCAAAAGGAGACCATAAGGGGGGTGCCCAATGTCACCTGTTGGTGCTTCAGTCACAACATCTTCAGGATGTGAAGACCAGATGTGGCGTCGCTCCGGTGGTGACGGACACCCCAGGCCCACCAAGCCCATGGAGGTATAGATGGAAAAAGGTTATCGACGGTAAGATATTCAAGCAGAAAGGAAGTTTATCGGGCAATTCCGTCATACGAAGAAGCAACCGTAGACACGTGTTTCGGACTATTAGTCCTCATCAGTACGGTATAGCCAAGGAGTAAGATGGACACTCAATGGAAAAACACTCAAAAGGAGACCATAAGGGGGGTGCCCAATGTCACCTGTTGGTGCTTCAGTCACAACATCTTCAGGATGTGAAGACCAGATGTGGCGTCGCTCCGGTGGTGACGGACACCCCAGGCCCAGGCTTGAATATCTTACCGTCGATAACCTTTTTCCATCTATACCTCCATGGGCTTGGTGGGCCTGGGGTGTCCGTCACCACCGGAGCGACGCCACATCTGGTCTTCACATCCTGAAGATGTTGTGACTGAAGCACCAACAGGTGACATTGGGCACCCCCCTTATGGTCTCCTTTTGAGTGTTTTTCCATTGAGTGTCCATCTTACTCCTTGGCTATACCGTACTGATGAGGACTAATAGTCCGAAACACGTGTCTACGGTTGCTTCTTCGTATGACGGAATTGCCCGATAAACTTCCTTTCTGCTTGAATATCTTACCGTCGATAACCTTTTTCCATCTATACCTCCATGGGCTTGGTGGGCCTGGGGTGTCCGTCACCACCGGAGCGACGCCACATCTGGTCTTCACATCCTGAAGATGTTGTGACTGAAGCACCAACAGGTGACATTGGGCACCCCCCTTATGGTCTCCTTTTGAGTGTTTTTCCATTGAGTGTCCATCTTACTCCTTGGCTATACCGTACTGATGAGGACTAATAGTCCGAAACACGTGTCTACGGTTGCTTCTTCGTATGACGGAATTGCCCGATAAACTTCCTTTCTGCTTGAATATCTTACCGTCGATAACCTTTTTCCATCTATACCTCCATGGGCTTGGTGGGCCTGGGGTGTCCGTCACCACCGGAGCGACGCCACATCTGGTCTTCACATCCTGAAGATGTTGTGACTGAAGCACCAACAGGTGACATTGGGCACCCCCCTTATGGTCTCCTTTTGAGTGTTTTTCCATTGAGTGTCCATCTTACTCCTTGGCTATACCGTACTGATGAGGACTAATAGTCCGAAACACGTGTCTACGGTTGCTTCTTCGTATGACGGAATTGCCCGATAAACTTCCTTTCTGCTTGAATATCTTACCGTCGATAACCTTTTTCCATCTATACCTCCATGGGCTTGGTGGGCCTGGGGTGTCCGTCACCACCGGAGCGACGCCACATCTGGTCTTCACATCCTGAAGATGTTGTGACTGAAGCACCAACAGGTGACATTGGGCACCCCCCTTATGGTCTCCTTTTGAGTGTTTTTCCATTGAGTGTCCATCTTACTCCTTGGCTATACCGTACTGATGAGGACTAATAGTCCGAAACACGTGTCTACGGTTGCTTCTTCGTATGACGGAATTGCCCGATAAACTTCCTTTCTGCTTGAATATCTTACCGTCGATAACCTTTTTCCATCTATACCTCCATGGGCTTGGTGGGCCTGGGGTGTCCGTCACCACCGGAGCGACGCCACATCTGGTCTTCACATCCTGAAGATGTTGTGACTGAAGCACCAACAGGTGACATTGGGCACCCCCCTTATGGTCTCCTTTTGAGTGTTTTTCCATTGAGTGTCCATCTTACTCCTTGGCTATACCGTACTGATGAGGACTAATAGTCCGAAACACGTGTCTACGGTTGCTTCTTCGTATGACGGAATTGCCCGATAAACTTCCTTTCTGCTTGAATATCTTACCGTCGATAACCTTTTTCCATCTATACCTCCATGGGCTTGGTGGGCCTGGGGTGTCCGTCACCACCGGAGCGACGCCACATCTGGTCTTCACATCCTGAAGATGTTGTGACTGAAGCACCAACAGGTGACATTGGGCACCCCCCTTATGGTCTCCTTTTGAGTGTTTTTCCATTGAGTGTCCATCTTACTCCTTGGCTATACCGTACTGATGAGGACTAATAGTCCGAAACACGTGTCTACGGTTGCTTCTTCGTATGACGGAATTGCCCGATAAACTTCCTTTCTGCTTGAATATCTTACCGTCGATAACCTTTTTCCATCTATACCTCCATGGGCTTGGTGGGCCTGGGGTGTCCGTCACCACCGGAGCGACGCCACATCTGGTCTTCACATCCTGAAGATGTTGTGACTGAAGCACCAACAGGTGACATTGGGCACCCCCCTTATGGTCTCCTTTTGAGTGTTTTTCCATTGAGTGTCCATCTTACTCCTTGGCTATACCGTACTGATGAGGACTAATAGTCCGAAACACGTGTCTACGGTTGCTTCTTCGTATGACGGAATTGCCCGATAAACTTCCTTTCTGCTTGAATATCTTACCGTCGATAACCTTTTTCCATCTATACCTCCATGGGCTTGGTGGGCCTGGGGTGTCCGTCACCACCGGAGCGACGCCACATCTGGTCTTCACATCCTGAAGATGTTGTGACTGAAGCACCAACAGGTGACATTGGGCACCCCCCTTATGGTCTCCTTTTGAGTGTTTTTCCATTGAGTGTCCATCTTACTCCTTGGCTATACCGTACTGATGAGGACTAATAGTCCGAAACACGTGTCTACGGTTGCTTCTTCGTATGACGGAATTGCCCGATAAACTTCCTTTCTGCTTGAATATCTTACCGTCGATAACCTTTTTCCATCTATACCTCCATGGGCTTGGTGGGCCTGGGGTGTCCGTCACCACCGGAGCGACGCCACATCTGGTCTTCATATCCTGAAGATGTTGTGACTGAAGCACCAACAGGTGACATTGGGCACCCCCCTTATGGTCTCCTTTTGAGTGTTTTTCCATTGAGTGTCCATCTTACTCCTTGGCTATACCGTACTGATGAGGACTAATAGTCCGAAACACGTGTCTACGGTTGCTTCTTCGTATGACGGAATTGCCCGATAAACTTCCTTTCTGCTTGAATATCTTACCGTCGATAACCTTTTTCCATCTATACCTCCATGGGCTTGGTGGGCCTGGGGTGTCCGTCACCACCGGAGCGACGCCACATCTGGTCTTCACATCCTGAAGATGTTGTGACTGAAGCACCAACAGGTGACATTGGGCACCCCCCTTATGGTCTCCTTTTGAGTGTTTTTCCATTGAGTGTCCATCTTACTCCTTGGCTATACCGTACTGATGAGGACTAATAGTCCGAAACACGTGTCTACGGTTGCTTCTTCGTATGACGGAATTGCCCGATAAACTTCCTTTCTGCTTGAATATCTTACCGTCGATAACCTTTTTCCATCTATACCTCCATGGGCTTGGTGGGCCTGGGGTGTCCGTCACCACCGGAGCGACGCCACATCTGGTCTTCACATCCTGAAGATGTTGTGACTGAAGCACCAACAGGTGACATTGGGCACCCCCCTTATGGTCTCCTTTTGAGTGTTTTTCCATTGAGTGTCCATCTTACTCCTTGGCTATACCGTACTGATGAGGACTAATAGTCCGAAACACGTGTCTACGGTTGCTTCTTCGTATGACGGAATTGCCCGATAAACTTCCTTTCTGCTTGAATATCTTACCGTCGATAACCTTTTTCCATCTATACCTCCATGGGCTTGGTGGGCCTGGGGTGTCCGTCACCACCGGAGCGACGCCACATCTGGTCTTCACATCCTGAAGATGTTGTGACTGAAGCACCAACAGGTGACATTGGGCACCCCCCTTATGGTCTCCTTTTGAGTGTTTTTCCATTGAGTGTCCATCTTACTCCTTGGCTATACCGTACTGATGAGGACTAATAGTCCGAAACACGTGTCTACGGTTGCTTCTTCGTATGACGGAATTGCCCGATAAACTTCCTTTCTGCTTGAATATCTTACCGTCGATAACCTTTTTCCATCTATACCTCCATGGGCTTGGTGGGCCTGGGGTGTCCGTCACCACCGGAGCGACGCCACATCTGGTCTTCACATCCTGAAGATGTTGTGACTGAAGCACCAACAGGTGACATTGGGCACCCCCCTTATGGTCTCCTTTTGAGTGTTTTTCCATTGAGTGTCCATCTTACTCCTTGGCTATACCGTACTGATGAGGACTAATAGTCCGAAACACGTGTCTACGGTTGCTTCTTCGTATGACGGAATTGCCCGATAAACTTCCTTTCTGCTTGAATATCTTACCGTCGATAACCTTTTTCCATCTATACCTCCATGGGCTTGGTGGGCCTGGGGTGTCCGTCACCACCGGAGCGACGCCACATCTGGTCTTCACATCCTGAAGATGTTGTGACTGAAGCACCAACAGGTGACATTGGGCACCCCCCTTATGGTCTCCTTTTGAGTGTTTTTCCATTGAGTGTCCATCTTACTCCTTGGCTATACCGTACTGATGAGGACTAATAGTCCGAAACACGTGTCTACGGTTGCTTCTTCGTATGACGGAATTGCCCGATAAACTTCCTTTCTGCTTGAATATCTTACCGTCGATAACCTTTTTCCATCTATACCTCCATGGGCTTGGTGGGCCTGGGGTGTCCGTCACCACCGGAGCGACGCCACATCTGGTCTTCACATCCTGAAGATGTTGTGACTGAAGCACCAACAGGTGACATTGGGCACCCCCTTATGGTCTCCTTTTGAGTGTTTTTCCATTGAGTGTCCATCTTACTCCTTGGCTATACCGTACTGATGAGGACTAATAGTCCGAAACACGTGTCTACGGTTGCTTCTTCGTATGACGGAATTGCCCGATAAACTTCCTTTCTGCTTGGATATTAACAAATATATTAAAATATACATTCGTTCGTTCGTTTGTAGGTATTATGGTCAGTTTGAAAATGCCTTGCCTACTTCTGTATAACAGCATCATCACTGACGATTTTAAAGTCTAGGGCTTTCTAATCACATAGGTGCATTTTCTGTTTACTTCGCTAGTAACAGGATCCTTATCGTGACATCGAATAAATTAAAGGTATTTATGTAATACTGAAGCAATTTTCAATAGTAGGAGTATATGACTATTATGAATCAGTCATTGATTTTTCCATGATATTATTTTATTTTTGTTAGAAGCAAGTACTTGGAGAATTTAATTGATTTCCGGGTGGAAACTGCGTTGATGACTTTGAAGCAGTCGACGTTTCGCGCTCTGTTACAAGAAAAATCTTCAGGACTAAGTTATCAAACCAAGTGCTAAGAAGATGATGTGCTAAGGAGAAGAAACGTCGACTGCTTCAAAGTCATCAACGCGGTTTCCACCCGGAGATCAATATATCAATGACTCAGACCGCGGAAGTCTACAATCTAGATAAATACTGTTCATTTTGTTAATGCAAACTATCGCAGATATATTTTCCATTTTTAGAAAAATGGTAAATAAGTAAATCTTACTTTTCACAGAAGATTTTAGACCGTTCAATATAGCAACCTTTTGTACTTACTATGACAGGCCTTTTTTAGTTTTATCCCAATGCCGTCTGTGTCGTGCTTGTGTTTTTAGAGCGAACCCTCAGGGCATTGGCAAACCATCTGTAAATTTCTGATTTCCAATTTGAACACACTTGTTTAGTTTATCACTATACTATTAACATTTCCTGTAATAATGAAACTGTGCGGTATTTGTACACATTCGTGGTTTTATTTTGATTTTGACGAAGCGTCAACTTTTTACGAAAATCGGCATTTTTTAAGTGTCTTTTATCCGCCTGTGAATCTATTGGCGGTCACTGTATGTCGTAATACTGAACCCATGGTCCCAATAAAATTTGTAATACGATCATTGACATAGTTTATGATAAGAACCAAGAAACATGTATTCTAATACAACAACTAACCTGTGACCTGAATGCTAGGTTTGATGCATTTGTGAATATAGTATTCTAAGCGGTATTTCAGCCAAAACAAAGCAGGAAGTTCCTACTAACGTTCCATGTGTTCAAACTCTCACTCTTGTCACTGCTATATCTATTTATATAGTTTTTTTAATTGACATATTTGATTATTTTGTTCTTTGAACAACAAATTTTTTAATTGAAATTGATGAACTATTTAGACGTATATGCTAAGAGTATTTGGTAACATGAGCCAAATTTAAAACAACTTTGTGAAAGGTAATTTGCTGCTGATTTCTAACATTGTAGCTTAACAGTGTCCTCGCTAATCTGCTCTCTCTTGTCCTCTCTCTCTCTCTTTTCCCTACGCTTTACCATAGTTTTTACAACAAGATAGGTATTCCATATATTCGGGTTAAAACTTCGATATAGTGATATTAAAAATATCGGCAAAAACTTTGTCCGAGTTGGCCTTTGGTCCTTGCTCCACAACCGCAGAGACAAATGTGTTAATTGGTTGGTTACACCATCAAACCGAATACAATTTGATTTTTGCAATTTATTATTTCTTCGTTAACAATAGCAGTACATCAATAGTGGTCTGCTTATATAAAATGAAGACAATAACTGAAATCTATAATACATCATGTGTGCCGTTCAACAGAACAGTCTGTATAGTATAAGCATTTAACCCTGAAATCATAGATTCAGTGAGCCATTCAAGAGAATGCTCAGTATAGCATAACATTAACAAGCAACAATAAGGAATTATAAGATTCAGTGAGTTATTCAACTAAATGCACTGTATTACATGTATTATATGAACATGTAACAATAAGGAACCATAAAGATTCAGTAAGCCATTCCGCAGAATGTTCTGTATTGCATAAACATGTAACAATAAGGAATCACAAAGATTCAGTGAGCCATTTCGCAGAACGCTCTGTATTGCATAAACATGTAACAATAAGGAATCACAAAGATTCAGTGAGCCATTTCGCAGAATGCTCTGTCTTGTATAAATATGTAACAATAAGGAATTATAAAGATTCAGTGAGCCATTTCGCAGAATGCTCGGTATTGCATAAACATGTAACAATAAGGAATCATAAAGATTCAGTGAGCCATTTCGCAGAATGCTCTGTATTGCATAAACATGTAACAATAAGGAATCATAAAGATTCAGTGAGCCATTTCGCAGAATGCTCCGTATTGCATAAACATGTAACAATAAGGAATCATAAAGATTCAGTGAGCCATTTCGCAGAATGCTCTCTATTCCATAAACATGTAACAATAAGGAATCATAAAGATTCAGTGAGCCATTTCGCAGAAATGCTCTGTATTGCATAAACATGTAACAATAAGGAATCATAAAGATTCAGTGAGCCATTTCGCAGAATGCTCTCTATTGCATAAACATGTAACAATCATCGTTTGGCTCTAGCTCGCGGTGGGCAGGACGCGGATAAGAGAACTCCAAGGGCAATGGTGGTTAAATTTTCTAGCCGCCGTAAACGTGATGCATTCTTGGCGGCGGCGCATTTTCAGCGTAGAGTGATTGCTGCGCAGTCAGGTGAGAGGGTAGCGCGTGGTCTCTCCCGACGTGGTCTCTCCACGTCAACTCCCGGTTATTGCTCCGTGGTTATTGCCACCATTTTGGCGTAACAAGCCAACATTAAAAATCGAAAATTAAAAACGAAGCGAAACCTAGATGGGTGTTTCTGTCTCCTTCGACCGAACGCAGAGGCAGCAGCAGCATTATCGTGCTCTCAAGCAGCAGCTGGAGAATAGAACAGCTAATTCTGAAACAAATCTCCGAATTAAGTATTTGCGGGGTGTCCCAAAGATTACTACCGCTGATTCGGAAAACTGACACTGCCCACAGAAGATAAACATCATGTCACGGCATATTACCAGAATGTTCGTGGCCTAAGGACAAAGATTGGTGATTTGTACGTAGCTGTTAGTGACAACGAGTTTGACGGTATTGGGCTGTCCGAGACCTGGCTGTCTGACGACATCTCTAGCACCGAGTGTTTTACGGGTGCGTATTCTGTGTTCCGGGCTGATAGAAGATTTGAAGAAGTTGGTTGTTCGCGTGGTGGCGGAGTGTTATTAGCTGTACAGCGAAAATATCAGCGACGCAAAATCCCGTATTATGAACAATTGTATGGAATTATTGGACTTTAAGCAGGTGAATAAGGTAACTAACACTAGCGGGCGCTTATTAGATTTAATTTTGATAAATATGATGTGTGAGGTTACACGGAATACCATCCCGATGCTGCCCATTGATCTGTACCATCCCGCGCTCTCGATTGATTTATCCGTGACGCCTACTCATGTTCCGACTTTTAAAGCACATTCAGCGAATCAACAATACAATTTTAGAAAAGCAAACTTTCCTGAGTTATATACGGCTATATACTGTCGCAACTTTTGCAGACGACACGGCTATCCTAGCTGTTGGGAACAGCAATGAAGAAACGACGAGAAAACTCCAAACAGCTCTTGGTCATTTTCAGGTCTGGACAAAGAAAAAAAGAATCAAACTGAACGAACTCAAGTCAGTACATGTTGACTTCACCAACAAGAAGATACAACACATCCCGGTTACAATTAATAACGAAATAGTACCGTACGCAAACACAGCCAAATTGAAATATCTCGGCATGACATTAGACGCCAGGCTCCGCGGGAAAGCCCATGTAAAAAAAAAGAGAGGAACTAGCAATCCGTTATAGAGAGATGTACTGGCTGCTAGGAAGAAACTCTACGCTGTCAGTACATAATAAGCTTCTCTTGTACCAGCAAATTCTAAAACCCGTGTGGACGTATGGTGCTCAACTCTGGGGTTGCACCAAAAAAAGCAACATTAAAATTGTCCAGACCTTCCAAAATAAAGTATTGAGATGCATTGTCAATGCGCCTTGGTACATTAGGAATGACGATCTCCACAAGGACCTTAAAATGGAGTTTGTTTGCAAAGAAATCCAAAAATTAGCAAGAAGTCACGAGGAAACGCTTCACCATCACGTGAACGTTGAGGCCATCCAGCTCCTCGACAACACCGCGTTAGTCAGAAGACTCAAGAGAAAGAAGCCTTTTGAGTGTGAAAGTAAGATAGTGATAAAAGCAGAGTCAGTGCTACGTAGTGCGCAAGAAAAATGTGCTCAGTATACCAGGACTAACTGAGAGACATCGATGGGTGCCTGTTAGGTTAAGTTACACTAGTAAAATAAGTTAGAATTAAGTTACTCATTAGTCAATTATGACTAGATTGTAATGCTCTTATTGAATAAATAAAATAAAAATATACGGCTCTATTAAATCTGGATTGGTCGATGGATACGCTGATATCAACCGGGCTTGTTCGGCATTTTACGATGCTCTTTACTCAACTTCTGATCTGTACGTACCCCGCTCTAAAAAATCCGATTTTCCTGTATGGTATACTCCGGAGATATCCGCGGTCTAAGGCTGAAAAACCAATACCGCGCCAAATACAAGAAACATGGCAATCTTACAGTCCTTGAAAACTTTCGCAGAGTGGGAACCCAGGTGAAGTTGCAGGTGGGGGCGGCGTACGACGCATATCTGAGTAGTGTGGAGAGCTCCATCACTTCGGATCCTAAATTTGTTTGGTCATACATTCATAATAAGAAACAATCCTCAAGAATTTCCTGGAAAGATGAGAAGCGGTGACGTCACGTTGGAGGATCCAGACGCAATTGTGAGTGCATTTGCAGACTATTTTGGGTCTGTATACTTACCATCCGGTGATACTGTGCTGGACCATGGGTATGATGTTAGCAATGTGCCCATTATCAATGTGGAAGTATTGTCCTGCGACACTGTGAGGAGGTCTATACTCAGGCTATCTAATAAAATGACGGCTGGTCATGACCAGGTCCCAAGCTTTTTGTTGAGGGACTGTGTTGATGTATTCACCAAACCGCTGACATCTCTATTCAATTTATCTCTGAGTACATGAGTACATCAGTACACTTTTCCCGCTGTATGGAAACTGTCACGCATATGCCCCGTCCTCAAGAGCGGCGATCCGAGTGTTATCGCCAATTATAGGCCTATCACAATCTTGCCGAATTTTGCCAAGGTCCTCGAAATGTCGCTGCATGGTCACATCTACCCGTCTGTATCAGGCTACATTTCTCCCCACCAACATGGATTTGTCGAAGGACGTTCAACTGTCATAAACATTGCATATTTTACACAGTATACCGCGCGGATCTTGGATGGGTGAGGACAGGTAGACGTCATCTACACTGATTTTGCCAAGGCTTTCGACAGGATCAGCCACTCTATACTATTGAAGAAACTGAGCCAGTACGGATTCAGCAGCTCACTGTCAGCATTTTTTCAATCCTACTTTGACTCCAGACAGCGGTACGTGCATTACAATGGGTTTATTTCCCGTGGGTTCCTGGCCGCATCTGGTATACCGCAGTGCTCAAACTGGGGCCCCCTGCTTTTCTTGATCTTCATAGACGATTTGGCGTCGCGCATTGATTCCCACAAGGTGCTGTATGCAGATGACTTGAAAATTTTCACTTCCATTGAGAGTACTGATGATTGCCTGTACCTGCAGGAACAGCTTGACCGTGTCGACGGTTGGTGTGTGTAGAACTGCCTGTCCCTGAATGCTTCCAAGTACAGGGTTATGACGTTCACTAGAAGACAACATTCAATCGATTTTCATTACGAGATGAATAGCACAATACTAGCGCGCACCCCGCTGCTGCGTGACCTTAGTGTCACATTTGACGGCGGGATGACATTTGTGGAGCATATTAACACTATTGCCTCGTCCTCGAGAAAAATGCTTGGTTTTATCATTCGGAATTGTAGATCCTTCTCTAGTGTCGCTGCTTTAAAAACGTTATACTATGCGCTAGTGAGATCAAGACTTGAGTATGCGGCTTTGATTTGGTGCCCAGTTTATGATGTCCATAAGTATGCGGTCGAGGCTATCCAGAGAAAAATCGTGAAGTTTCTCTCGTTTCGTGTCGATGGGTATTATCCCCAGCGCGGTTATGATCATGGATTATTGCTGTCACGATTCGGAGTTCTGTCGTTGGAGTGTAGAAGATTTGTTATTAGCTTGTCGGTTTTGTATAAGCTTTTGCACAACGGGGTTGACAGCCCGCCGTTGCTCTCTCAGGTGTTGTTTTCGGTGCCGCGTGTATCCTCCCGTTCTGACTATACTTTCGCGCTAGAATCAATGTGTTGTTGAGGGCACCTGTGTTTGCCATGTGTAGATGTGTAGTAACTACAACAAGTTGTCAAGTGCGTGCGAAATTAATTGTACATCTCTGAAGCAACTCACGGCCATAGCTATTGATCATTTCGGCTGAGTTTGATTGTATGCTTTTTCATTTTCTTTATATACGTGCGCAATGTGCATGAATTTGTTCTATTATTTTTCTATGATTTTTTTTTTATGCAAGAGTACTGCCATGTTGATTATTGAACTTTATTACTTTTGCTATTAAACATATGTGTAATATTATCTATGCTAGTTTATGAAAAATTGTCCTGTAACTGTAACTGTATCTTCTGTTGGGCAATAAATGGAGTATTATTATTATGGTTTGCTCAGCTAGAGGCGCAGTTCGAACTCGCACAGATTACATTGGAGAAGACCAAGTTTGCGTACGTTATTGCAAACTTACAAGAGCGCTACGCTGTCGAGGTAGATTTTAGAGGAAGAATTAGGCGAAAGTACTCCATCGCAGTTTTTTAGGCGATTAAAGTCACTAGCCGGAACCTCAATTCAGGACAACCAATTGGCAATTTTCCCTTTAAGGTATCCAGTTTTCTTCAGGCTTTTTCTTAAACCATATTTTCTGTCCTTCTTCAAACGTGCTTTCCTTTCTTGTCGAATGCTTATAATAAGCGTTTTTATATTTCTCCATTCTTTTAGAAATATTGTGTCTATCTTCTGTTAATGGGTTTCTGAGTAATAACTGTTTAAATTGAGTTGGAATGTTGGTTCTAATATTTCTGGATGGCAGGATTTTGGCTGGTGAGTTTCGTGGAGTATTCCTAAGATTTAGTAAAGCCAGATATGGGTAGCTTTTACTTCCTTCACATTTTGTGAGGGATATATACGTGGAGTCCAATAAACGAATCTTATTTTATTGTATATCACAACATTACAAAAACAACGTAACACATGATTGACATTACATTCAACATAACTTGTTACTAAGGTAATAATAATAACCGACAGTGCGGTGCTTCGAGTGCCAGTACTCACACATTTCCTAAATAAGTTTTTCATAGCTTTCACCGCGCTTTCAGCCTTTCCATTTGATTGCGCGTAGTGAGGGCTTGACATTACGTGTTTGAATTCCCACTCTCTTGAAAACAGTCCAAACTCCTTTGAAGTAAAATATGCCGCTCCATCAGTAAATACTCTTAACGGAAATCCAAATCTTGCAAAGGAAGCTTACCACTGTCGAAGTCTTCATGTCATTCAATTTTTCAACTTCGATGAAATTTGACAAATAGTCTACACTGACTATAAAGTTCGCATTCTTATATTCAAAGAAGTCGATACCCACTTCCTGCCAAGGAAATTTTGGGGTTTCCCGTAGAATCAATTCTGGTTTCGTTTTCTTTAACATGTATTTTTGACATGTATTGCACTTTCTAACGTACTGCTCCATGTCTCTTTTCATGTTGGTCCAATATAGGGTATTCTTTGCTCTATTAACCATTGTGTTTACCCCAGGATGGCCATTGTGGAGTTTTTCCAGCATTATATCCTTTAGTTTATCCGGAACTAAAATTCTATCACTGTGGAAGATTAAGTCATGGTTTATAGTAGGAGCATTTTTGTTGTCATAGTATGGCTTCAATGTGTCTTCAACGTCTTTTCGATATTTTGGCCATTTCGTTGTAATGTACATTTTCTGCGGCTGGTGTGTCAGATCCTTATCACTTTCTTCTTTGAGTAGGGACCAGTTTTTCTCTGTAATGGGTAAGAAATTTATTAGTAAATTTACTTGTAGTCGAGGTAACTTTAATCAGATTTTTCAGAATCCCTAATGTTATTCTTTTTACTAAAATCTCTTGATAATGTGTCTGCCAAGTACATGAATTTTCCGGGTGTATATTTCATTTCAAACGTGTATGGTTGCAGTCTAAGCATCATTCTATTAAGTCTTGTTGTTAGTTTGTCCAACGGCTTTCTGTAGATAGAAACCAATGGGTTATGGTCTGTTTCAAAGACTATGTTATTGCCATATATGTAATGCTTAAACTTCTCACATCCGAAGACTACAGCAAGTAGCTCTTTCTTCACCTGTGCGTATCTTTGCTGTACTTCGTTGAGAGCTTTAGAAGCAAATGCTATTGGTTTTCCATGTTGAAGTATCGCAGCTCCCAAGCCTACTGAACTTGAGTCAATTGTCAGGGTGATTTTCTCTTTTTGATAAAAAAAATCGCAGTTCTGGTGCATAATGATCTTCTCTTTTAGTTTCTGAAAGTCGTTTTCCAACTGTGGTGTCCATTGAAACACTATCTCATCTTTCAGCAACTCTCTGAGGTTTGCCGTAAGTTCTGAAAAATTTTGAATATATTTACTCAAATAATATTATGCGATAGATTCTTCTTCGACAGCTTTATTATCACTTGACTCACACAACTTACAGCTTGCTTGCAGGTACAAAGCAAAAGAGATTCTTAAACAGACACGCGCTTGACATTTATACACATTGCACATAGGTGGCGCTGCAGGCGCGTTACCAACTTAAATATATTCACATAAAATTGTCCTATAAGACAACACCCGCTCGCAATTTTATAATTATACAATAGAAAAAGAAATTACGATAACTAAATTAACTAAAATTCCTAAAAAGTTTACAAAACCAAAAGAAAATACACTAGAGTTAATGTGAGATACATAACTAATATTAGCACTTCAATAATTCTGAAACACCTAAATTTTCTCTGTGATAATTGAACTTAATTTTTCCCAGAGACTTCGTCATAATATCTGCTGTTTTTCCGTACAAACATACTCAAGAATAATTTTGCCGTCCAAAAACAAGTACCTAAAAAAATGATATTTAACATCAATGTGTTTAGTTCTTTTTGTTTCTAAAGTTTTTGCCATTGTAATACATGATTGATTGTCTTCAGAAATCTTAAATGGGAATACATTAAACTCAGTTACTTCTGTCAATAATTTTGAAACATAAACTGCCTCCGCAGTACGTACATTCCGATAAAGCAACGTACTCAGCTTCGGCACTACTTAACGAACCAGTGGCCTGTTTCTTGGTTTTCCAGTGAATTGTATTATTAAAAACCTTTAAAACAAATCCTGACATGCTCTTACGATCACTTATATTGCTGGCAAAATCTGAGTCAGTATAAGCTGTTAAAAGACTCAAAATTATCATTCTTTTGCAATTTTAAGCCATAATTCATAGTAAATTTCAAATAACAAAGAATCTTTGTTTCAGTGCTCGATATCAAAACAGTTCTGGAATTGACTCATATATGTTACAGCAAAACAAATGTCTGGGCAAGATCCTAGCATGATATACATTAGCGAGCCTACTAATTGTCTATACGGTACATCACTTTTTGATTTGCCTACAGCTGGTTGCAAATGCATTTCCACTTGTACAGCGCATGAAGTTCCTCGCTGATTGCAGTTTGCCAACCCTGATTTATGGCTTCTTCAAAGGATTCGGAAACTAAAAATAAAGCAAAATGACAAAAATTACTCATATCATAGTCGTTGAATCTTTGAGGTGGTCTTCTTCTTTGGGTACTTGACTTTTCATTGGATGGCTCGTCTACTGGTCTTTCTTCTTTGTCGTTTATGTTCTGATCATCGTTAGGCATATTTACCTCATCGTCTTCCTTCATTCTCTCTTGTTCCTCTAAGACTTGAGTGTGTGCATCCGTTTCATCAAACTTGACATGTTTCGCCACGACATTTTTTTTTCTTTTTCTTCATTCCATAGGCGATATCCATTGTTTGTATAGCCTACCATGATTAGGTTTTTGCTTCTTTTATCCAATTTTCCGTTTCTGTATTCTTTTTGTATAAACGTGTATGCATCACATCATCATATTCAGATTTAGAGGTTTATTATGCCAAACCTCATATAATGCCAATGTTTCCAGTGTTCATACCTATACCGTATTGATGAGGACTAATAGTCCGAAACACGTGTCTACGGTTGCTTCTTCGTATGACGGAATTGCCCGACAAATTACCTTTCTCCTTTAATATATCTAATTCGCATTTCAATGTAGGGTGTAAGGATAGGGGTATTCTACGGTAAGGAGCTACAGATGGTTCTATCTTATTATCTAATTGTAATTTAATTTTTTGCTTAAGGCACCCTATCTTACCATCAAAAAGATCTTTATAATTATTTATGTTAACTTGGCCTATCTTTTGAATAATTTTTAGTGCAATGCACGCATTCAATCCCAAAATATTACTCTTCTGTACATCAGCTACATAAAATGTCAATTTATACATTTTGGTCTCTTATTTACACTCTAATATGCATTCACCTTTTATTGGAATTTTATCATTGGTATATGTGGTTATTAAATCGTTTGTTTTCTTAATTTTGTGAATATTACCACCTAAATCTATATAGTTGATATACGAAATAAGGTTGCAATCTGCACCTGTATCAATTTGTAAATCTATCTTTTTGCTATTTACATATAAAGTTGTATGCCAATATTTTTTCTCTAATTTTAAACTACTCACATTTTTAATACTATTTATAACGTATTCGTCACTCCCGCTGCCTTCGGAGTCATCGTCTTCCTGGTTCTGGTTCTGAAGTTCTCGTACCTTTCTTTGGGAGCGTTGTTGACCCTGGGTGTGTTTGCTGTTGGCCCCTTCTGCAAACTGTTGCAAAGTGATTCATGCCTCCGCAGCTCTTGCATTCTTTTCCGTATGCGAAGCATTTTCCATATTCATATCGTTTACCGCATCTCCCGCAAGTTCTTCTTTGGTACGTCACTTGTTTCTGTTTTCTTGTATACATTAATTCTTTACTTTCACGTTCTGGATGCTGTAGCTGTTTTGCCTGTCTCGATACTAATTCTTTGGCTCTGCATATGTCTAACGCTTTATCTATGGTCAGATCGGTTGTTTTTAACAAGGGTTCTATAAGGGTTGTATCCTGGATTCCACAAATAAAAACATCTCTGGTTAATTCATCTTTTAACGTCCCAAATTTACATGTTCGGCTCAGGTTTTTCAAAGTATTCATGTACTGTTCGTAACTCTCTTGATTTTTCCTTTTTCTGTTTAGGAATATATATCTTTCATATGTTACATTTAATTTTGGTTTAAAATAGTCTTCAAACTTCTTTATCACTTCTTTATAACAATATTTTGCATCCTTTTCTAATTCAAATGATGAAAAGATTTCGTCACCTTCATCTGCCATTGCGTGTAGTAATAATGCGCATTTTTTTGTCTTTTATATTATCCTCATCAAAAGCTTCTATATACCTTTGGAATTTTCTTTTAAACTTCCCCCAGTTGCTGCTTACGTTCCCGGTGTACACCATTTTGTCTGTGTACGAACCGCATGTTTGTTGTGGCATGCTGCTTTCATTCGATTTATTCTGAGCCATCTTCTTCTATTTTGGCTTAATTTGCAACTATTTATATTCTTCTTTGTCTTCTTATCGGTCTTGTACCCTTATTTCTTTATTATTATCACTTTTATAGTTTTTACCTCTGTCACCATGTTTATAAATGAAACGACTACATCGCTTAACGTGTTTATTCAGACTCACTGCCGGACAGGCGTACAATACAGAGTATGCATGTATAGACTGGGAAGTATAACTTCTAGGCGTTAACGGTGCCATACTAGCATATAAAATATCAAACACCTAACATAATATACACCGACTTCAGTAAAGGTTTTGACACTATTAATCACGGTCTCTTACTCACTAAGATGCAAATGTTTGGTGTGAACGGTAACATGTTGGGATGGATCTCATCGTACTTGTCTAATCGTTCACAGGCAGTCTTAATTAATGGGTTCACTTCAGCATTTGCTCCTGTTACATCGGGTGTAGCTCAGGAAAGCCAGCTCGGCCCTTGCTATTTAACTGCTGTGTGAACGATATCGGTGACCGCTTTCATAATTGTAGTTTTCTGATGTATGCAGACGATCTCAAGCTATTTCGTACGATTGAGCAAGAAACTGGAGAGGCCTTGCAGCGGGACTTGGATAGACTCTTCGAATATTGCCATCGAAATCAATTAAAACTGAATATCAATAAGTGCAAAGTAATAACATTCACAAGAAAAATTAATAAAATTTCCTTTGATTATTACTTCTGGTATTCGTATTGCACGATGAGATTCAATGAGGGATTTGGGAATCATTTTCGACTCAAAGTTGATGGTTGACCAGCAGATAGACTCGGTGGTGTCTAGAGCTTACCGCATGCTCGGGTTCATCTTTCGTGTAACCAGGGAATACCGAACTCATAGACCAATTCTTTCTCTCTATTATGCATATGTTCATTCCATCTTAATTATTGTTCGCCGGTCTGGAATCCCTGTTACATGGTCTATAGCAACAAACTCAAGGACACTTCAGAGTGCTATCTCTTCAGGAACGTAGGATATACTCGGACATCCTACTGATGTTCTGAATATTAAACAATTATCTAGATAGCTCGACTCTGCTGGCTAGAATATCGTTGAGTGTCCCCACTCGTCATCTTAGAGGGACGCCAGTGTTTTGGTGTGCAATCTCAAGCACGAACATGCACAGAAACTCGCCTTTACTGCGAATGTCGAGGGTCGGTAGTTCAATTGCCGATGTTCTCCGCGGTGTCAGTGGAGGGGTACTCAGGCGTATTTGTTTTTCTGAGATCATTTAGAGAAGACATTAATTATTGTAAAGCGTGCATCTTCTTTTTCTTTTCATGTATGTTTTGATTACTTTTTCAGTTTATATTTTTTGTGATATGATAGCATTGTAGATTGTATTTAGTGATGTGGGATATATTTGTGGAATTTGTAGACACTTTCGTAGAGCACTGTGCTGATTATTTTGTCTGTAAGTGATACATGTAGTGGGCGTAATGCCTGTTTTGTATCCTTTAATGAATAAATAAAAATAAAATAAATAAAATAAAAAATAAGGAATTATAAGATTCAGTGAGCTATTCCACAGAATGCTCTGTATTACATAAATATGTAACAATAAGAAATAATACAAATTCCGTGAACCATTCAGCAGAATGCCCTGTATTGCATAATTATCTGTAGTCGAATCAATATTATAAGACCTCCGAAAGCGATAAACTGTAATATTGTTACACTCTACTTGTGTAGGGGGGTTAACTCTTCGATGGCAGGTGTTAAATCAAATACTGCTTCAACTACTTTTGTTGGTATACTTTAATCTATTCGTGTGGATGGCAATACACTTGTACACTTATAATAAGTTTCTCTATTTATGTGACCCCCGCGACGATTCCCCCCAGTAGTTCCGTCGACCAATCCCGTGCGCCACACGACTGTGTGTCCTTGGTTCCGAGAACGCGTGATTTTCCCTGAACTGCCCGTTTCGGTTTAGCTCTTTGTCACACCTCTCCCGCTTAGACAAACATCGACCTCGATGTTGAAATCTTTGACTGGGGTGGCCTCTGGAGACTGCTGTGGGTAGTCGCCGCTGGTCCTCACCATGAACATAAAAAAAACAGAAAAAATGTAGCAGTAAAATAATTATAAATCCTTACTAATTCTATTACATATATAACGTAGGTGCACAATACAATTACTCTTAATGCTACGTTTAGACCGTACTTAGAGATACCTTAACAAAATTCTTAACTTTTTAACTTAACAATAAATGCGGCCGCTTATATTCCATTACTTATTTCCTATTTCCTCTACCACTGTAGGTATTTCTTATGATTATATCCTATTCCCCTACCAACTGTAGGTACTTCTTATTATTTCCTATTTCCTCTACCCACTGTAGGTATTTCTTATTACTTCCTATTTTCTCTACCAACTGTAGGTTATTCTTATGATTATATCCTATTCCCCTACCAACTGTAGGTACTTCTTATTATTTCCTATTTCCTCTACCCACTGTAGGTATTTCTTATTACTTCCTATTTTCTCTACCAACTGTAGGTATTTCTTATTACTTCCTACCAGTTCCTGCTCTTGGGCCTGCTACCCGATTTTCCTTTGCAGGAGAATCGTTTCCCAATTCATCTTGGACCTGAATACTACATGCCGATAGATCTACACTTTGAGGTACAGAGGTGGATTGCATAGTCATCTTATCGTGTATAACAAACTGACCTCTATCGTTCCTACTTCTCGATTTCCTACTAATGAAATTTCTGATGGCCCCTATCGTCAACCAACAGACAAATAATGAAATTACAATTAAGACACAAATGTTACTCATATCAGCTACAGTTTCTTGCCAGGCTTCGGCCCTATGAATAAAAGTTAAGCCCACCAAAGCTGGGTGTCTAACGATCATAACAATAACCAACACAGTGGTTACAATGTTCATAATTTTCTGAGAACCAAAAGAATGAGTGTATCGAAGCAATGTTTTTAAATTAAACTCTATCGGATCCGTTACGACTGGAATGGGATTAAAATTAAAGTGCGGTATTGACACGTTCCAAGATTCATTTATGCATTCAGATACGTTTTCAAAATTAAGTTGTGTATGGGTTGCCATGGCCGGTAATTGAAAAGTTTCTAGATTAGACCATTGTGCTGGCAAAATGTGTTTCATACTGTAATTATTTAAAGAATCAGAATCGCAAGGATAGTTTCGTCCAATTATTTCGATAGAGTTTCGCAACAATTTACCAGAACAAGGCAGATCTAATTCTACCGCACCCGTTTTCAAGTGATTGCTAAAACGTAAAATTTCGGACTTATTTTTTCCACAGATCATCTCATATTGTTCGGCTGGATGTGTTATTATAAATTTTTCGTGAGATATTTGGGTTATTAGCGTCTCCGTGTTGTTATAACAAGTCATTATGCAGCTGTTGATGTCTGAAATTTGAACTCCCTCTGCTAATTTCGAATACCAGACAGAGTTGTGTATGTCCAAGTCGTTAGTTCTTGGAAGCAAACAAAGATTGCTTATAGAAGGATTACATGACTTTAGCGCTCTACCCGTTAGAATTTTAACTTGACTCTGCGTTTTCGCTACGAACACAGTTTCTTTACAAATGCGACAAGTTTTCTCACTCCATGCAAAAGGAACACATGTTAGTTCATACAGCGACCATCTCTGTGCTATACTACGCACCGGAATTTGCAGAGTAACGACAATTTGATCCCGACTAAGAATGCACTTGGCTATACCCAATGTCAAGTACTTGGAAACTTCATGTGGCTTTATTATTATTAATTCGTAATTTTGCTGCGCTAATATAGATTCTAAGTTGTATAAGTCGTTTCTTAAAACATCTAATTGAATAACTTCTGTTGGGATCTTATGATCTCTACAGTGATTTACAATCTGGTTTCGAATTACTATATTTGAAAATTTATAGTTATTAATCCCTATTTTTATAAAATTCTGCAAAAGAAACATGATTCGCGTATTATCCTGATGAACACTAAACTCAATGGTATTTCTTAAATTATTCAAATCTTTTATAATGTTTGTAACTTTATTATTACTCTGTTTCAATACTTTACTCAATTCCTCATCATATGTGATTATTGATTGCGTTAATCTAATTAAATTTAAATGATCCTGATCAAATTTCAACTCTAAATTCTTAACTACCTTTTCAATTGTCTCTTCGTTTGAAATGAAAGGCTCCGCGGCGTGTGTTGTCATTACACCGCAACACCAGTTCAACGCATCGCCCAAGAAGTCCAACGCGCGGATTCTTCGATTCGGGGTTCCCGGAAATTCCCTATCTCTACCAAGACTATCTTCGAGTAACTGAAGATGCTGAGAGAATTGACTTCCTAATTGTTTTATCGCTCGCATCCATTCGCAGTCAACTTGCTGAGACTTCGTGGATGTGTTGCATTCAAAGGTGAATTCGTCAAACCGACCAAGTTCTTTAGCGGGGTAGAATGGTAGTTCCGTGGCATAAACGAGTGGCACAGATGACTCGTAGATAATAACATTTCTCGATTCTTTCCAATATACTCCCGATATGATGTTTACTAGTAGTGCTGGTTTGCATGCCAACATAGCGAATAGGATGACAACTTTCATCTTTGTACTGACTTTACCAAGTGTCTATTTTAAACTAACATCAAAAAGGTTTTACCCTGGTTAACTACAACATTGTTTATCAATTTAGCAATAGCCATTATTCCGCGCTAAGCAATCCACGGTTTATTCCACGTGTCCTCATTTAAAATCACGGATTTCGCAAATTTCGCTAGAAGCAGTACTAGTAGGAATTACAAAACAATTATCTCTCTCTCTTTCTGTTATTTTGCTAGACGACAAAATAACGAGGTATTAGGTTATAAATTACGCTGATGGTATAATTTTAACCTCTGCACATGTACGGTATCGTACGTAACCTTATTTCTCCGCTGAATCTTAATTTCATAATTTAAACTATTTAACTTATTACTAATTTCGAACGGGCCACGCCAACGATGTAAAACTTTTTCGGATTTCCCGACTTTACGTATAGGTGTGTAGACAAATACTTGGTCTCCAATATTAAACCGTATTTCTCGGCGTCCTTTATCATAATTTCGTTTCTGTCTCGTTTGCTCGCGTTCGACCCGTTGCAACGCGGTATCCCTAACTCTTTATGATGGATTCTGAAATAATCTGCTATTTTGAACGATACGCCCAGTATATTCACATTCTGGGAATTTAATAGCTATACGTGTTGTCGACCTAAGAATAAGTGATGTTTCTCTCTCGGACGCGATAATGCCGCTCTCCGGTTGAGCCTGCGGTTCGCTACCAACTTCGTCACAGGTATCAAATTTCAATGCTTTCTTATCGACACGGCTTTTGTTATGAAACTAATATCAACGCCAAATTTTCTGTTAAAATCATTTCCTAGCAATACATCAATTTCGAAATTATTAATTATCAAAAATTCGTGAGACAATTTTAATTTACCTATTTCAAAGTTAACTAATGCTTTTCCCAGTAACCAAAGCTTGTCGCCTGATGCTGATTTAACTCTAATATAAGAAACCTTTTTTAATTTACAATTATGAGGCAACAATCTTGAATTAATCAAACTAACACCTGACGCGGTGTCAACTACGAAATTGGTTACCTTGCTCGAAATTTTACCCGTTAATTTAACTAAATCGTTTGTATTCACCACCAGGGCAAGCCTGGTTACTTTGTCTACTCCTATAATTTTGCACCTAAACCTACATGAGCGTATCTTATGTCCTACCCGACGGCAAAAATAACATTTATCACGCGACTCTATGACTCCTGGCGTTCTCTCTTGACAGGACAGTTTTTTGCGTAGTGCCCTGGCAAGCGACAATTGAAACAAATGACGCGCCCGTCGGAGGTGCGGGCCGGCAAATCCTTTGGGTTGATTTTCGGAGCATTAGAATGAAAAGTAACATTCCTACCTGGCAGCTGTCTCCGTAGGTCGGCAAGTTGCCTTCGTAGGTCCTCGATCTCGTGGTCCCTCTGTCCACTAGACTCCCTGGAGTACCTAGTTGTTGCTCCGGCTGCTGGGCTCCCTGTTGTAGCTGTCCCTCTGGCTGCTGGGCTCTCTGGGGTAGTTGTCCCTCTGGTTGCTGGGCTCTCGGAGGTAGTTGTCCCTCTGGCTGCTGGGCTCTCTGGGGTAGTTGTCCCTCTGGCTGCTGGGCTCTCGGAGGCAGTTGTCCCTCTGGCTGCTGGGCTCTCTGTTGTAGCTGTCCCTCTGGCTGCTGGGTAATGAACTCACTTGCCTTTCCAGAATATTGGTTTGGAGCCCTTTCAACACGTATTTTACCTTTTCCAATTTTGGATACCCGGCTCCTCCACCAGTTGTTACACTCTACTTGTGTATGGGGGTTAACTCTTCGATGGCAGGTGTTAAATCAAATACTGCTTCAACTACTTTTGTTGGTATACTTTAATCTATTCGTGTGGATGGCAATACACTTGTACACTTATAATAAGTTTCTCTATTTATGTGACCCCCGCGACGATTCCCCCCAGTAGTTCCGTCGACCAATCCCGTGCACCGCACGACTGTGTGTCGTTGGTTCCGAGAACGCGTGATTTTCCCTGAACAGCCCGTTTCGGTTTAGCTCTTTGTCACAATATTATAGCACTAGACATATAAAATCTGAAGATGTATACTATTGAATAAAAGTCGCTTGTCCTTCGAAAAATCATTTAAATTAATTTAATTTAAGACTAGTGATCGTGTTTGAAAACTTGTTTTATCGTCGGACCATTATCGTGAACCACAGCGGGTGTGCATGTTTGTGTACGTATTTATGACAAAAAGAGATTTCTAGCGCACGAATAAATAATAACGATTTGACCACAATAATAAGCATTCCTAAAGATTTACTTAGCCATCTAGCCAGATGGCAATAGCAACAAACAACCCTATCGGACCAGATATTACTGTTGTTAGTAAAGCACATAAAAATATCATTGACCAGATTTGGTCCATCGACTGACCCATAAACTGATGTGTTACCTTCTGCACAGGTGCAAATACGACTTAAAATCTCTATTAAAACCTAAGATTTTGAAGACTGTTCAACAAAACATGTTGTTGTACATTGAATAACATCTAACCAGTTAATTGATCACAAAGATTTATTAGAATAGGTTACGCTTTAGAAAACATTGCACTGTTACTCAGTCTACCATACCACAGCCTCTAGAACTACAAGAGCGCCGAAGTTAAAATAGTGTGCAAATTGACAGAGCGCAAGAGAGAAGCCTAGAACGTGAACATCAGCTCATTATGCCAGAAATGGGGATGACTCCAAAGAAAATAAACAAGAATGTTTCCTCTAATCAAACATTTAGATTTAGTACAAGAATTTGAAGGAATGAAACCATTTATCGCTATTTTAAGGTTACATTAATTATTGTATTTTTAGTTGAATTTATTTTATTTTGATTTTTCCACAAGTAACATATACGATCATAAATAGCCTGGCGGGACAAGGAATCTAATTTCGGTTTAAAAAAAGTTATCTGTGACTTCTAACAAAACACATTTGTATATATCAGAACAAATGGGACGAGTATAATTGGTGATTCGGAAGGGTTATTAAAGTAGACTTATCGCAATATCACATTGGTCAATCGTAACTCTCGGTCACCCGTAAGGTGATTTTCAATTTCATATACATACGCGCACAATTCATATTCCAAAGAATACAATTTCCAATCAAGGTCTGTATTGCTATAACCACAATGAGAACAAACTTTGGATTTATTTGGAATGTATTTACTTCAAGACGTTTTTGCACAGCTAAATGTGGCATTTTGTACGGCTAAAAGGTGGGATTCTACGTATGTGTAAATTGACAAAACGTTTTCTCAGGGGCGATTATGGAAAAAGATTCTATTCAAATTAACAGATACATGTTACGAACAAATATTTAAATTTGTAAATAATCCATTTTTTACTTGCTTTATTGTTTCTGTAATATATACATATGTATACAACGATATGCAATGTTCCACAAATATATATTATATGCACAGTCTCTGTAAAGGACCTAATTTAATTTTTAGCCTCAATCATATGTTTTACTTTTTTATTTATCACTGCTTATTTGTTATTTAAAACTACGAATCTTATTATACATGTATTACATATTCGGCAATATATGTACAATGTTATTAATCTACAATACCAATGTGGATAAGTAGTGACCAACCAAGCAGTAGAGTGTATAAAAGGAACTTATTGGAAAATCAAAGTTGATTTAAGTTGTCGCTATGAACCCGCATGCAACATTTTTTTGTAGTATGGGTAAAGTATAGATATTGATTATAGATTGTGAATTAAGAGTATAAAAATATTGCTGTACTGCAAGATTTAGGTCTCCTGCACTTGGCATAAAATTCGAATAATTTTAACAATTGCAGCTTTTTTTGTATTCTATGTAATTAACTGGGAACAAAATGTAACAATTATATTTTTTTCAAGTAACAATCATCTTTAATAAGATCTAAAAGAAAAAAATCTGATGTGGCCAGGCACATGACTTTATCATACAATATATAAAATTAATAGTTTAACTGCATGAGAATGTATTTTATTGAGATAAATCGTAGGTATTGTCACAGCATCAGCATTTGACACTACCTACACTACGTCATTTGAATAATAGTTATTTATGTCATAAGTGCCGAAAATACGGAATAGCGCGACGAGCGGTGATGCGGCGCATCACCGAAGAGGGAGCGTCGACGTCGCATGTGAGCGAGTCGCGCTATCTAGTTTTCGGCAGGAGTGACATCAACGTTTATTAGTTTGCTTTTTGAGAAATATGTATTTAAAAAAATAAATAAAAAATGGTTATATTTCTGTATATGAAATGTTAGGCTGGTACCACTTTGACGAAACGTCAAGTTTAAAAAGCTAATTCAAGTTCTGACAGGGGGGTCGATGGCGTATAGGATCTAGCGGCTGCTATCTACGCTGGAGGCCCGGGATCGATTCCCGGCTCGGGCTAAAATCGACTGTCCTGGTATTTTAGGCAGGGAACAAATATCTTTGCATGCCGCCTTCCATCGGATGAGGAAGTAAAGCAGGTGGCCCCGTGTGCTGTCATGATGCGACGTGCACGTTAAAGAACCATAGAGTAAGGATAACTTGGTGAGCGCAAAACTCTGCGCATTACCTTAAAATATACCTCAAATCCGCTTGGAGGGTACCGATGGTACCAACACGAAAAAGTAAAATATTTTCCCCTTCGTTGAATGTCTAAACATGAATAAATTAACTGTTTTGTTTGTTCTTGGTTTGTATTTGGTCATAGGTTGACGTAATTATAGATAATGTGGTTAAAACTCACATTCCATACTTAATTTTCAGGGCTCAGAATACCAACCCCAAAAAGTAATTGTTTTTTAAACACCTGTGCAATTTTTTCAATATCGATTCAATCAATTCCAATGCAATCTAGAGTGTCTACAGTCTGGTTTGTTTGATAATTTCGTATCTGTATCAAGTGAATTATTCTTGCTTTGTGTTTACCAAGAGAGAGCCCCCTTACTTTACACTTTATGTTATTAGTTTATTAAGCATAATAGATCAGTTTTTATTTTATTTTGAAGTCAACATTTAGATAACTTAGTTTTAGTTTTTTGGTTAGATTTTGTAGGTTATTGTAATACGTATTATAAGTTTTCTTTTACGGTCATAAGTCATTATTTACAATGAAGCATTGCATTGTAAGTTGTTGCCAAAGCAACGTAAACAATTTAGTGACGAATGTGTCCCTACATAAGTTCTCGAAAGATCAAACAGTGCTAGAAGCCTGGCTACGTAACATCGGATGCACCGATTTACTTCAGAAGCATGGTAAGTTACGCTGACGATTATTATAATGTTTTATTACTATAATATTTAGTTTAAATTGTATTTCAGTAATAGATACTATATGCATTTTATTATATTATATTTTTATAGCACGAGTGTGTTCGAAGTTCATAATAATACAGCACCATTGCAACCTTTGAAGTGAATCTTTGGCCCATGAACGAACGAGTTACCTTTCAAAAAGGGAATTGATAACCGCAAATTATTGTGCGCCGTACGACCACCAGCAGTAGTAGCCATCGCACATTCCATGTACTGAATCACACGTTTAGAGAAAAAGAAAGAAGCTACCATTTAAGTGACAATATAAATATGAGAGGTCATGATCACAAGCTCTCCAAAGACAAATGCAACAAAGTACGGCGGAGAAATTTCCTTTTCAACAGAGTGGTCTACTATTGGATGTCAATTGGAAATCAAAAAATTGCCTTGACCAGCAAATGAAAAGTTGGACCACATCCGTTTTTGTATAGACTACTATTCTGTATAGACTAAGCAACTTAAAACTGTGATAACACAAAACAAAAAACCACTGGGATGTCAATATTGAACTGTGAAAGCTCGGCAATCTCATCGGATTCATCCGCTAATTGCTGATAATGATAATAATAAGCTGAAGCATAGTCTGTCATGGAAAGTGATAGTTTTGAAGGGATGGTTGTGTGTGTTCTCAAAAAATAACACAAATAATGTTAAGCTTGTTGATTTGTACCTTATTAATTATAGTATTTAATAAAAAAATCCTTAAAGTAATCTATCTCTTCTTAATATACATTTTATATTTTTCTTAGTAATTTTTTCAGATATTCGAAAACTTCAGTTCTGCTCGCTCCGAAGAAGCGAGCAACATAATTCGCGAAACGTCAACATATGCGAATTTTCACACAACCCGGAAGTAATTAAATTTAATTCATTTTTTAATCAGTTTCTTATTTCAAGAACGTGAAATGTTCCAGTTAATCATTGTTTGGCTTATTCATAATTTGTATAAAGTTTTAAGCTCAGTTCCATGATATACGAGATTACGTTTTGTCAGAATTATAATATTTTAAGTTTTGACGTTAAAATATTACACTGTGATAAAACGACATACAAAACAAGATGTAAGAATTTCAAAATAAAAAACATAACGGTTACTAAAGTGTGTATTTGTGAAAAGCATAGACATTAACAGTACATATAGTGTGCAGAAACATTGGATATTGTTCTTTTTCTACGTAAGTATACGCCTTTGTGTCTTTTTGAATATACTTTTGTTGCTTTTATAAGGACCATTAAAAAATACTATAGACATATTCATCTATAAGAGGCAATTAAATGCCAGGATAAGCCTACCGAACTGAAACTCTTATGCAATTTTTGGGTACTTGACCTGCAAATAAATAAGTTATATGTATAATAATAGCTGCGTTCGGATATTGTACACCGTTACACTTTTTACGACCAATAACATGTAAGTGTCATTTGGACGGTGTACCCGGTATCAACGGAGTACAATATCCGAACGCAACTAATATAAAAAGTTTTATTTTTACTAACCTCTCAATTATGGGGTATGTTTCCTCTACTACGAAATTATCAACATTTAAATACCTTATATGTTCAAATTTCGGATAAATTTGCAATCCTACATTTGTTTTGTTAAAAAAATTGTGGGTGATAACATTGTTAAAATATGTACTAAAACGTCTCGGTAGTTTTTGCACTCTGGAATTGTACATACTAAAGTTGGGATGCTCAATTTTTATACGTTCTAGTAGTTCATATGTTTGTACTCCGTATGCATATTTTGAACGGATTTTCTTTTAAAGCCCAGCGGGATAATTTTGCACGAAGGACTGCGTTGGTTCTACAAATTAGAGCATGAATTTGTTATCCACCAACGCTACAGCAAATTTTCTTGTGACTTCTGTCAAATGCTTTCACATCTACGAATAAAATCATTTTAATTAAATGTCTATATAATCAATAAAACCCTATTGTGTGTATGAAGAGTTCCATCTTACACATTCACGGTGTATATATATATTCGTTAAATAAAACAGGTGTTTATTTGTGAATGTTAAAATTTATTACAAGCTTGTAAATAAATTTTAACATTCACAAATAATCACCTGTTTTATTTAACGAATATACAATAAAACCCTGCATACCTTTCGGTGTTAGGGTTAATTAAATGTATAATGTTAATTAGTTTTCAAATACGTTCGAAAGGCCAGCTTTTGTAAGCGCGGAACGCAACATCGCGTGGTCACAACGTTCACAACACAAAACAAAATTTTATTTTTTGGGTTTGGTGTTCTGAGCCCTGGAAATTAAGTATGTAATGTAAGTTTTAAGCACATTATCTATAATTACATCAACCTATGAATAAACACAAACCAAGAACAAACAAAACAGTTAATTTATTAATGATTAGACATTCTAACGAAGGTGACAATATTTTATTCTTTCGTGTTGGTACCTTCGGTACCCTCCAAGCGAATTCGAGAGGAATGCGCAGAGTTTTGCGCTCACCAAGTTATCCTTACTCCATGCACTGGGAGTCAATTTCCACCTAGCGCGAGTTCTCACCGAGCGTGAATTAACGTATGACCTTGGATGCAATCAGTTCGAACCGTATTCTATGGACAGTGTCGACAATGCAGTGTCCTTTACTACCAATCGCAATAACATAAACATAACGGACGTACTCTACCGGTAGTAAAGGATACTGCATTGTCGACACTGCCCATAGAATACGGTTCGAACTGATTGCATCCAAGGTCATACGTTAATTCACGCTCGGTAAGAACTCGCGCTAGGTGAGAATTGACTCCCTGTACGGATTCGGCGGCTAAAGGCTTGTACGCACACGGCTAGTAGTTTAGTACAGTAGTTGGTAATTTAGTGATTTTCAGTGTGCGGACATGAAAATTTAGTCGAGTGGTTCGTAAAACGATTTAGGAAAGAAGATAGGCTCGTACGCACACGGCTAGTAGCTTTGTACAGTAGCGAGTAATTTAGTGAATTTCTGTGTGCGGACATGAAAATTGAGTCGAGTGGTTCGTAAAACGATTTAGGCAAGAAGATAGAAATTATTCTATTCTACGGGCAAGTAGGTCTCCCCACCACGTACCAGTAAACAACTATGCCGCTACAGAGGTGCGGACACGTTTGTTTTTGGCGAGTACCTTTTGTTACCTGTTGTGGCGTATAGCACGGCCCACGGTGCAGGTGGTCCCAATTGCACATTTAACACGAATAAATTCATAATTTGAAAAATCCTTGACTGATTATTGATGATTTGGACACAGTATGCATTTTAGGAGTGAATTAGGAGTGAATTACCTGTGGGAGTTTCAGGGGCGCCAAAATCCTACCCAGAGGGGAGGAAAGATATTTATAAAACGTGTTTTAAAAAATACATAATTAAGGAATTATTTAAATGAATTTATAGATTCAAAATAAAATAAAATATAAGTGCGATTTTTATTTGTTGCACGTATGTGGAATTATTCATTACTGAACCTACAATAATAGTACTAAACATAGGGGATACCCGTTTAAAGAATCTGTAACATTTCGTTTAATATATAATATCGAGGCTATTGACACAATAATGGAGCAACTTACATAGAGATTTGAAAAACTTAGTCAGGTTTCACAAGATTTTGCTTTCCTTAGTGGTTCGAACATTATTTCACATGATGAAAAAACTATTAAAAAACATACTCTGAACCTTACAAGGAAAAATGGAAGTGATTCAAACGGGCAACATTTGGTGTGTGAAAATTTAAGTGCAAAAAAATATTTCGGTCTCTAAATGATAACACTTAGAAATCCTCCCATTCATTCATCAATTTGAGTTAACTGCCAATTATAAGAACATGGTAACTGCATATCGAATATTTCTACACCGGTAACTGCTGCATCAGCTGAAAGGTCTTTCAATAAACTTAAGGTGGTAAAAAATTATTTAAGAGCTACAGGACACATTTTGCCGCTTTGAAGGCTAGGAAAATAAAGTTGCATTAGCTACAGTCATGCGGGTCTTTTCTGACGATCGTGTTTCTCTGAAGTATAATGAAGCGCGTGTTTTTTACAGAGTATGTTTTTTAATAAAAAATACGTGCGTCGGAAAGCGAACGTTTCATAAAACTCGCTTGTTAGAAAACACGCGACACAGAAAACGTACGTAAAAATCACGCGCTTCATTATACTTCAGAGACACACGAGCGTCAGAAAACACCCGCATCAGAAAACGCGCTTAAAAAACACGGTTGTCCAAAAACGCGCGTAAAAACACGCGCGTAAAATGCGCGCGTAAAAAACACACGCGTCGGAAAGAGAACGTTTCATAGAACACGCTTATCAGAAAACACGCGACACAAAAAACGCACGTAAAAAACACGCGCTTCATTATACTTCAGAGAAACACGAGCGTCAGAAAACACCCGCATCAGAAAACAAGCTTAAAAATCATGGTTATCAAAGACACGCTAAAAAACACGCGCGGAAAAAACACGCGCGTCGGAAATAGAAAGTTTCATAGAACACGCTTGTCAGAAAACACACGATACAGAAAACGCGCGTAAAAGCACGCGCTTTTTTTAGGAATTTCCCGACAAATTGCCTTTCTCCTTGAATATCTCACCGTCGAGTACTTCAGAAAAACGTCATAAAACACGCGCTTCAGATAACTCGCGAGTCATAATACACGCGCATCATAAAACGCAAGCTTCAAACAACACGATACTGAAAAGAACGCGCGCGTCAGAAAGCACGATTTATAGAAAACGCGCGTAAAAATTATGGTACACTTCAAAACCGTTAATTAAAATCAGTTTGGCCTAGACCACACCAGTTTGACTTGAAGTATGCCTTTACATACCACGTTAAACTAGTTTGGCCTAGGATAAGCTAGTTGTGCTTACCGCTCTTCGGCCGAACTAAGTTGGCCTAGGTAAAATTGGTGCTGCTTGAAAGCCGGTTTTACCGGTTACATTTGAACTCCTGAATTTACGACAATAATAATAGTTACGAATTACTGAAACAACAGATGCAAGAGAGGTTGCGACCTTGAAAAATATGCTCAACAGCGTTTTATGTAAATTGGGTTTTTGGTCTATCCAGGTACTAATGGTCCTAATGATAGGTACTACTAAATAGGTACTAAGCGACGCGACGACGACGACCGGTTCTTTTCAGAACCACAAATATTCATATCTAAAGTGAACTACTCGGCAGTCGGCGAACGAACGTTATCAATAATTAACTAATAAGTAGTAGCGACGCACAACGCAGCTAATGAATAAAATATATAATAAAAAAACAGGGAAGAAAGAACATCGAAAAGAAACTTACTTCCGTTAGAAAAGACAATACTATACAGTAGAGCGTCGATAATCCGAACGCCCAAAAACAAATAATAATTAACTAAATCACTGAGTAACCTAGGGAAAATCAATTGTTGTCGGTTCTTATTTAGAGAATCCGAGAATCCGAACTATTTGATAATCCGAATCACCTTCGGTCCCAATTAGTTCGGATTATCCTAGCTCTACTGTAGTTACAATCGTACCACGGAACGATCACGTTTCGATAAAAAAAAGTTCCAAAATTCACGTACGCAACTTCAGTTCTCAGTTCTCTACTTTTGCGTGATAATCTAGGATTTATAAACAGTTTTTTTCTTTCAAGGCACGTTTACTAAGTGCGTTTTTAACGGGCTATACTGCCCGTGGTAAGTTTCCGTTGCAAATAGACTTTCTCTTTTAGTTATTCCCATCAATAATCTCGTTATGAAAAAAATGAAGCTGTATGAAATGTACGTCAGTCAGCTTGTTCGCTGCGTTGTTCGTTCGACTATCTCGAGCATATACGTATTATATATTCATATACTGCGGATGCCCTATCTCGGCAATGTGTAGCGACTGTAGCCAAGAAAGAGAGACAGGTAATCGATTTTCGGTCCTGGTCTCATCCCATTTTTAACAATGCGCAAGCGTTAGCGTTTAGTAAATAGGCTTGGTATATAGGGAAAGTATATAGGTTCGGGCAAGTCAGCGGCGCAACTTTTGCAAAATGAAAATCATTATATCCATATTTTTTTGCTATTTTTTTGCTATTTTTTTACCAAAATATCGATTTTTTTGCTCTCTTAGTTTTCGAGTTACCGAGGCTCCGCTGACGTGCCGGCAAGCCAGCGGCGCATTTTGGAAAAACAAATGAATTTGAAAAATCTAAGCCGTCAGTATTTTTTTGCTAATTTTTTACCAAAAAATATTTTTTTTTGCTTTGTTGGTTTTTGAGATATAGGGGTGCGCCGCTGACGTGCCGGCAAGCCAGTGGCGCATTTTGGAAAAACAAATGAATTTGAAAAATCTAAGCCGTCAGTATTTTTTTGCTATTTTTTTGCTAATTTTTTACCAAAAAAGTTATTTTTTGCTTTGTTGGTTTTTGAGATATAGTGAAAATTACTAAAATTACTCTATACTTTTTCATGGCTTGTTTCCTAATCTAAAATATTTTCTTGGGCATAGAAATAAATATGCAACTACGTATAAGAAATGTTTTTTTATTATGTAATTGATTTATGGGCAAAACTTATTAACGTTTATTTTAAGCTGTGTACATAATCATTGCCGGTGATACAATTTTATCGCAAGTAGTAGGTAATTTTTGTCAAATGGAACACCTATGTAATAACTAATAATACACCACTCAATAGTATATCTTGTGCTCTATCATTCAATATTGTGGTTTTATATACCTATTTTATACCTATACCTAGGCTTACCATACGTCCCGGTTTGAGACATTGGTCCCGGCGTCCCGGCCGGTTTGGTACTATGTCCCGGTTCAAATTCTTAACAAACTTTTATATCAGTAATCAGATCAGTACTCAGAAGAAGTAGCAATATTGAGTATAGACTGCTAAAGATACACATTGTTGATGCTGACAATTGTTTATATTCTTTTTAAAAACATTATTCCATACGTCAAAATATAGATTATCTCGACTAATTAGTAAACCTTTCACGTTTTGTAGTAAACAACTCGCAAATCGCAATAACTTGCATCGACTATCTGTGTAAGTTTGGAATATATTAAGAGACTACGGCTACGAAAAAATATTATAACTTTGACGGAAATTGTTGTGTGTATATCTTTGCTTCATATGTCGAATTGTAGGTACTTAATCGTTGTATTTACCCATAAACTGGGGGTATTAAAATAATACGATGACTGGTCTGCTGCCACCAGTATTAGGTATTAGGATTGTTCGAGCCAAAATAAGTGCATAAAGCACTTATTCTTACAATTGTTTGAAAGAAAAAGGAAATTCTTCTTCAGGAATGATGAAGTTTATTAAAAAGATATATCACAATACCGGTTTCGGGTCACCCTGTCGTCAGTTGCAAACTACAACAAATAATAGAACAAACAATTACAACACTACACATTAAAAAGGCCGAACTCACATACCGTCATTAATTGAAAAATACATGCGCGCTATATTATACATTTTCACTAGATACTATGTCTGTTGATAGGCAATGGAAGACTGGAACGTGTGGTATAGAATTATGGCGGGAAAGGGAGTTGTTGGATGTCGGGCGGTACTTTTAAAAATCTTAAAAACATTCTGTTAGTATTAATGTCAGTGATGTCATTTAGTAAATTTTGTGGATCATTCATTTTGTGTTTTTGTATTTCCATCTCTTCTAATAAATTTAATCTGTGTGATTTTTTCGCGGAGTGTAATAAAAATAGATTTTCTTCTGTGGTAGTGTGTTTTGCGTCTGAGAGATGACCTAATGCTGGTGGCACTACATACCTTGTTTAACAATATAGGCAACTTGAAATTCACAATCGAGAAGGAAATTAACAACAAGCTTAACTTTTTAGACTTAACACTACATAAAGAAAATAAAAGATTAAATTTTGACATATATCGCAAGCCCACTGCCACAGACGTTATCATACCAAAATCTAGCTACACATCTCAAACATATAAAGATGCTTCTTTCCGTTTTTTATTTAATAGAGCACTGAGTATACCACTAAATGAATCCAATTTTCATGCGGAAATACACACCATCATTCAAATTGGTGTGGATAATGGCTATACTTTATTAGACCTGCAGAATATTTACAATAAAATTCATATATCAAACATTAACATAATGATTTATCCGAACTTCAAATCAAAAACCAGATACGTTGTCCTAAATTATGATAGAGCACAAAACTACCAACTTAAAAGGACTCTAGAAAAACACCATGTGACAATAGCGGTTAGAACAAGATCAAAAATAGGGACGTATCTGGTCAATTGTAAACAAAACTGAAGACAACAGAGAGGAGCGGTGTTTACAAAATTAAATGTGGTGGTTGCGATAAAGTTTACGTTGGACAGTCGGGCAGAAATTTGGGTACACGATTTAAAGAACACATTAAAAATACAAATTCAGCATTAGGTCGTCATCTCTCAGACGCAAAACACACTACCACAGAAGAAAATCTATTTTTATTACACTCCGCGAAAAAATCACACAGATTAAATTTATTAGAAGAGATGGAAATACAAAAACACAAAATGAATGATCCACAAAATTTACTAAATGACATCACTGACATTAATACTAACAGAATGTTTTTAAGATTTTTAAAAGTACCGCCCGACATCCAACAACTCCCTTTCCCGCCATAATTCTATACCACACGTTCTAGTCTTCCATTGCCTATCAACAGACATAGTATCTAGTGAAAATGTATAATATAGCGCGCATGTATTTTTCAATTAATGACGGTATGTGAGTTCGGCCTTTTTAATGTGTAGTGTTGTAATTGTTTGTTCTATTATTTGTTGTAGTTTGCAACTGACGACGGGGTGACCCGAAACCGGTATTGTGATATATCTTTTTAATAAACTTCATCATTCCTGAAGAAGAATTTCCTTTTTCTTTCAAACAATTGTGATTCCAATGATGAATATGGAGTTATTTCTTGCCAATCCACTTATTCTTACTTCTGCGCATGCAGCATGGGGGTTTTGCCCGTCCAAAACATTCATTGCGCATGCGCAGAAGAACACCCAATTGATTTTACTGCTGCTCGAATAAACCTATTATCATTATTGAAAAATAATAATTAATACCTTTATTATTTAAAATAGAAAAATTCCGAAAAAAAAAATCCGCACGTTGCGATTAAAAAGAAGTATTTTTCTTGTGTCAACCTACTACTCATATTTTTAATTCATTAGAAGAAACTGTAAATACGTCCGCGTTTCCAGATGAATATGCGTATTTGAAATCAAACTTCCAAAAAATCTCTGACTTAAGTGTTTCAGTATATAGAAGGCAAAGATTTGGAGTTTTACTATCATAGTGCTTCATGAGATTTAAGATGACTAATATGACAACTATAGTAACGTTTGTTTATTTTTTTCGTTGTTATTTGTTTTTATTTTGAATTCTTTTTCATAGGAAGATTTTTATACATCAAATAAGTCATAATAACTGATAAATATGTCAATGAGTCGAATAACAGAACAAGTTCACCCGATGTTTTAGGTAATTACTAATTTTTTAACGATTTTTAACCGAAAATTTAACTTTAGAACAACTACCAATGATATTTACTACAACTGACTACAACTGTGCGGTCCAAATCTGTTAAATGTACAGTTACAGAATTATACAGATTTCGTTCGGTTCCAGATTTCGACTTACGTTGTTCTACCACTAATCGCTTCATTGAAAACTTTTTCAAACGTTGTTCTATAATTTTCTATCGTACATCAAATTGTTTTTAGGTTTAGGATGTCATTTTTGTGTGACATTATGCACTCAAGTACTTAAACTCATATTATATTGCTTGTATACACAATTTCTTAATGTAAACAAACGAGAATATCTATTAAATAGTAGCGTCGTTTTTCATGTATAAAGGTTTGAGTGCTTTAAATTTGCAACGTTTACCACAAAAAAGCGTTAAAATTCGAGTATTTCCAACAGATTTCAAGAACGCACTATCTCTGGCTAATTTGACTCCACTGGCAACTGCAATATTATTCTGCAAAATAAATTTCGGCATGGAATGCTCCAAATTTTATGAGGTGACTAAAGCAGGTTATATTATAATAGAAAAAAGTACCGACACAAAAGCGAAAAATACGAGAGGGTGGGGTCAATAAGTAATTAAATTGTTTCTGTTTTTTTGTCACAAAAAGTAAACGCAATTTTGATTATTGAACGTGGTCCGTCTGATGACGTCTCTCATTTGGACAATGTCGACTCCTAGTTTGGCATCTATGAAAACAAAATTAAAGTAATATGTGACCAAATAAGTGTTATCGCGTCTTAGTTTTGCATAGTTGTTTTGTTAGATATTACGTATGATTTGGTATTCAATGACGTTTCGCATCCCAATTGTTGATAATTTTGATATTCCTGGTGCTCGGATTATAGATCAAGATGAAATATATAAAAGAACACATGGGAAGAAACAAAAAGTAAAAAAATAAAGAATACAAAACGCTTTACTGTTTTTTCAAGTTTTTTATATTTTATTCCCAAAAGTAATACTTGTCCCGGTTTGAAATTTAAAAATTATGGTAAGCCTACCTATACCTGTCCCCTATAATAAATTATAGATAACAAAATTAAAACAAGTTTCTCGGAAATTTGCTTCACTTCTTACATGGGAATTTTGGCTGGCCAATAGTGCAGTTTTATTTTATTAATTTATACTCTTATATAGTGAATTTTTGTTAATATGAATTCATAAAATTTACCAATTTACATGCACGAAAATACAATCTGTCACCACCTAAACATCCGTCAAAATATCAAGGCCTGCTAATTCAGCATCAGCAACATTAAAATAAATTTTAAAAAAGGTTAGTATGAATATCTCAAGCACCACTGACGATAGGAATTATGTATCAATTAATCTACAGGATATTTATTTTAAAAAAATAGTTTTGAATGTTGAAGGCTGCAACATTTGAGTTGTAAATTTTGAACATCCTGCATGCAAGCAAATATTTTCAGTCCGTAGCGCGAATGGTCTCCACAACCTTTTTTATATGGAAGAATCGAATATAATGATTTCTTACGGCTACTGAGTAAGGAGTCGTTGGCACCCACGTTCTCCAATGATAATCAAATACGAGTGCCAACCACTCTTGCCGTTACCCTACCTTGCATCTAACGTGGGGCACCTTGTATATCTGGAAAACTAACAAGGCAAAAAAAAATCTTTTTTGGTAAAAAATTAGCAAAAAATTAGCAAAAAAATACTGACGGCTTAGATTTTTCAAATTCATTTGTTTTCCAAAATGCGCCGCTGGCTTGCCGGCACGTTAGCGGCGCACCCCTAGATCTCAAAAACCACCAAAGCAAAAAAATATCTTTTCTGGTAAAAAATTAGCAAAAAAATAGCAAAAAAATACTGACGGCTTAGATTTTTCAAATTCATTTGTTTTTCCAAAATGCGCCGCTGGCTTGCCGGCACGTTAGCGGCGCACCCCTATATCTCAAAAACCAACAAAGCAAAAAAATATCTTTTTTGGGAAAAAATTAGCAAAAAAATAGCAAAATAATACTGACGGCTTAGATTTTTCAAATTCATTTGTTTTTCCAAAATGCGCCGCTGGCTTGCCGGCACGTCAGCGGCGCACCCCTATATCTCAAAAACCAACAAAGCAAAAAAAAATCTTTTTTGGTAAAAAATTAGCAAAAAAATAGCAAAAAAATACTGACGGCTTAGATTTTTCAAATTCATTTGTTTTTCCAAAATGCGCCGCTGGCTTGCCGGCACGTCAGCGGCGCCTCGGTAACTCGAAAAGTAAGAGAGCAAAAAAATCGATATTTTGGTAAAAAAATAGCAAAAAAATAGCAAAAAAATATGGATATAAGGATTTTCATTTTGCAAAAGTTGCGCCGCTGACTTGTCCGACCTAAACTATATAATATTTGTCAAATGGCGCGAAATTATGAATATTGCGTGTTCATTTTTAACGTGTTAACTCCCGATAAACCTGTCTTTATAGAGTAAAATTGTTCGATTAATTGGATGCTGGTAATCAACCTATTCAATAAATTGATCAACAGGTGTCATATACATCATGAGAATTAATAGTGATTCTAGGTTATGTACACTAATTTCATGTTAAAATGTTATTTACTTTACATTGTGAATATTAATCTGTTATTTACTTTACATTTTGAATAATACTCTTTGAATTTTAGATTAATGTTTATTGGTACTAACGTGAGTTGATGGTTCTGTAGTTAACAAAAAAAAAATAACGAAATAAACACTACACTAAAACTTAAAAATATTTAATAGTCAAACAACGTCAATAGTCAAAGAATTACACTTGGATTTACAGATATTAGCATGAGGTTCACTTGAAACTAACCTAACCTAACCACACCAAAGCGTAAACAAACACGACCGCCATATGCATTTGCAGATGCCCGACGCCAACGCATCATTGACGCATGCGTGTTTGTAAAAATGGGATGTGAGAGAGTCGAGGACATCGTCGGAACCCTAATTATTTCCAACGCTTTTGTTATATACTCTCACTATATCTAATTTAATAACTATATGATCTCGAGTAATTGAACTATATAATAACACAGATGATATGTATGCTCGCAGTATTTTCTTGACAGTATTTTTTTATACAGTGACCGCGACTACGTCGATTTTTAATTATTTTTAATTTAATAAAATACACATTTTTATTAAAATAACAATTTTATACAAATTTATACAAATTTACAAATTTTACACAAATTTATGCAAATTTTATACAAATTTATACATACAGGGTGTTTCAGAAATAACGGCTAACCTTGAAGGAGCATATGCCCAAGGACGTAATTAACATGTTTTTTCAAATAACGTATGGTCTAACTTCACGCATTATTGAGAAAATTAATGAAGAAAGACGGAGTCCGTCCCTGACCAGCGGAAGACAATCGACCACAATCCACTACAGTTGTGTTGCAACTGGTGACAGATCAACGCGGCGGGGAACATTCGGTCTCCCCCCCACTGCGGCCTTTCTCGCTGAACGTGACAATGACCTACATTCGCCAGGTTGATATGAACGTATACAAGCGTGGTCATGGTCCAACAGCTGTTTGTTGGTTTATCAACAATAAAAATCATTTGGATTTTGGAATCTTAATGTTGGTGTCTTTGTGTAGTGATTTGTGTAGTATTGAATTGCAATTCTATGGCTAGAATGCGACATAACTTTGTTCGGCCGAGACGCCTAGTTGCTGTGTTGAGTCGCTTTGTTTTGTTCGGCGATAACGCTTAATAATCACGTTTGTAAATCCGCATTACAGTTCTGGATTAGGTAGGTACTAATCTCTCTATTTTTAATTGTTTCTACGGTCTTTTGCAACCGTAGTCAAGTCATGCGCGTTCGGCTATTCACCAGGGCCGGGCTTAGACGAATTTTTCAATACAATTTTGTTAGTACATAAAACTTTGAAATAGACTATAGGTTATTTGACCAAAATTGCTTCTCTGTCCTTGGTGAATATGCTCCTTCAAGGTTAGCCGTTATTTCTGAAACACCCTGTATTTTATACTAACTTTGGTGCAAATTTTATACAAATTTTTGTGAAAAGTTCAATTTACGACTGTCACATGTTACTGAGTTTTGACATTATCAGCACTTTTTTTAAATTGTAACCCTTCTTTTTGCTACTGATATTGGTAGGTCATTTAATTTGTCAAGTGGTACACGATACATTACGTAGGGAATTTGCATGCAGTTAGTTATACACACAAAGTACTGAAATTTTCTCCGCCTACAGTTGATTATATGCAAAATATTGTTAATATACAGCGCAGGATTTAGGACTGATGAGCTGTGGGGGCCCATGGGCTGAAAAGTTGTGGGGCTCTAGGAAAAACGAAACAGTGACCGTTAAACATATAAGCAGATTGCTTGATGACATGATTTTGCATTGCAAGCACGTAAAATGGCAAATTTACTTCGCCACTTTACACTAGGTTGACAACTTTCTAATACTCGAAGGGCGGACGCTAAGATTCCGGGGGCGGGGGGTATATAATATATTGTGAATAGTTGAAACAGGGACGTAACTACAGAGAGAAGCATTGAGAGAAACTTGCTCCAGGCGCACGAGTAGAGACTAGAGGGGGCGCAAAATTCGAAGAGAAATAAGAAAACTTTGCTGTAAAATATGGCCAGAATTTCTAAATAAAATTCTAAGGACGTAAATGTTTGGTGGTCTTGACTTAATTATCATAATTTCGATTTATAGATTGGTGCGTTGTTTTTATACATATATAACTCAATGTACATTTCACTTCTGTAAATATTTGTTTTTTAAGCACACGCACTTCATATTTATTTACTTTTGGACAGTACTATTGTAGTATATTGTTCGCTTTCAATGACTGCTATTACTTTACTAAATTAGTGTGTTATTTATTCATAAATTTATAAGAATGTAAGTGGTTTTCTTTCAGTATTTTCTTGCTAATATGAAACACATAATGTTACTTATTATAAAAGAAAGAAATTGCCAATCCCCAAATTTTAGACCTATGCAAAAGTTTCAATTGCATAAAACGCTTTCTTACAAAAATTACCAAGAGAATTATTTTTGAAAAACTTGAAAAACTGTCCCTAAACATTATTTGAATCGGGTTAGAAAAGAGTACTGTGGCATCTTAACATTCTTAACCAACCTTCACCTGAACCGTAATGAGACAAAATGTTTTCAAAGTTTGTATTAGTTTAATGGTAATTTTATTTTACTGCGTTTGTATATTGCAGTTGCAACTGTGCATATTAGAATTTCTAAAATTTTCAGATTGATAATTACAAAAAACGAAAAACAGAAGAAATTATAGACCATAAGATTTGATGATTTACATTACAGTACATGGATTTTTAAATATGCCCGGTGTTTGGCATTAGAAATAACGTGTAAAAAGTTCCCATCAATATCGGGTCTGAGCTGCGTGTTATTCACGGTCATAGATGACCGACTTGGATTTTTTATTGATCTGACAAAAATGGATTTTTAGGAAACTTCTAGATCTTATAATTCTCTACATAAAATGTGTACATGTCGTAGGCAAATGGTTATTTCTGGCAAAAGTCTTTTGCCTAGGCAAAAGCTAGGCAACATTTTCCTGGTCAAATAGATATGGAGTCTCCATTGGTAAGTTTAGAGCTATTTACCTAGGCAAATGTATTTGCCAAAACCGATGTTAGGCATTTTGTTTTCAATCACGTTTCTAGTAAAGTTATGTGAGGTTATGCACAATCCGTGCATGTTTGTTTTCAATACGTCGTAATAAAAATTTAATTGTTGATTACTGTAGGCTAATATCATATTCTAATCGAAGATTTTATAGGTTAGGAATGTTTAGTTTTCCTTTTCAAAGAAAACAAAGTCGTGCCCGAATGAAAAACAGTAAATTTCGGAAATCTTATCAACTAGGCAATTTGACGTATAGAAGCAGATGATAACACCTAACTCTTATTTTGCATACGGAAAACCATTCATAACCAACTCGGTGAACATTTAGTGTGTTGAAACTTTTTGCAGGTCTTCGCATAATGGTTCACTGATATTGCTTCGGTCACTGTAATATTTGAAACACAGTAGCCGAACCACATACCTATAGTTGTGTGAAGGAAGGGAATTGAAAGTGATATCATCTGCACATGTCTAATCGCCCAGTTGATAGGAAATCAGGAATTTACTGTTTTCCAGTCTAGCATGACTTTGTTTCCTTGTAAAAGGGAAACTAAACATTCCTAACCAATACATCTTTTTTAGGTTATCATATCTGTGCACTCATGAGTATTGACGCTTGTCACATAAATTCAGGCTTAACAGGCTGATTAGAATACGTTAGTATCCAGAAGGAATCAGCGACTTATTTTTAATTAATAGGTATTTGAAAGCGTTTTGCATAAAATAAAAATTTGCCTACGACATATACATCCTTTAAGTACGAGTTGGCGTTTTCAAGTTATACGTCTGAAAATACGTCAAAAGTAATGGTAACGTTATTTGTATGCTGGGTGGTCCATACCGCGTCCCAGGTATTTGAAAACATGATTGAGCATCATATTTAATAATAAGAAGAATAATAGCGTGCAATTAAAAGTTGACCATTTGCGAGATATTCCTTCAAAAGGTTAAGAAATGACTTATGGCCTTGGCTCTTACGGCAAATAAAATTAGTGTAAATGTTCTTAAATCTACGCTAGTAAAAATCACTAGTTTTTGGAAAAATTCCATAAATTACGATACCGGTATTTATATAAAACACTTGTGAAGCACGTGTGAACACATTTGAAGAATATTTGGGTTATTTTAATTTATTAGAAATCGAAAACTGACTAATTGTTATTTATTAGCATAAAAACCTAAATTGAGTTTAGCAAGGATTTTGTATATATAAACTCCATTTTTGGTCAATCTGGAATTGAAATATTGCAATTGAAACTGGTATACATTAAATTAAATTCAAGGGCAAATAGTTATTACGTAAACTCGTCAGTAATGTAGAATAAACTAAAGAGGCGAATGATAATTAGCCCAGGTTAGGATAATTTTTGGGAAAAACACCTCCGCCTGGATTTGAACCAGGAACACTCCAATTTCCGGTTGATAGCTCTCCCAGTTGAGCTACAGAGCCTGTGGAACGTTATAGGTGTTAGTTGTCACTTCTGGACTTGCAATCCGAGTTTCGAATTTAATAAACCCGTCGTGACACCTATTGGGGCTAGATGGAAGTTTGGTAACTAGGAATCGCTAAATTTTTATTGCTAAACACCTCATACAGATGAATAAATTCAAGAGAAAATGGCTATTACTTAAACTCGTCAGTAATGTAGAAGTAGAATCAACTAAAGAAGCGAACGATAATCAACCCAGGTTAGGATAGTTTTTGGAAAAAAAAACATTAAAAAAAACATCAAATATTATGTTAAAAAATGTCAGACCTCATCCGAAAACAAGGGAGCACAGAGATTTTTCTTGCTCCTGGGCGCTGAATATGTAGCTACACCACTAAGTTGAAACAAATTTGTATTTTAAGTAGTGATTCCATCATCGTTGTCGACATAGAAACAGGTACAAGAAAATAAACTTGAAGCTATCTTTCTTAGTTAATGTTTGTTCTTCTTTTATTTTAAAGTTATTTTAATTTTTTTTAATGATACTGATTGATATAGAGAACATAACATGTCATGGATCCCAATAGCATAGTTAGTTGGGCATGTTCTGCGTTAGCAGTATTGAAATGCAGTAAAATACGCGAACAGTGTTTATGCCAACATCGAGTAAAATTAGTAAAACCCCGTGATCGGATCATGCGTAAGTAGTGGTAGCAAGCCGATTCCAGAACCTCCTCCGTGACCTTGACCACACCTCCACCCAAGGTCAAGGTCACGGAGGATTTTCCAGAATTGGCTTGATGGTGAAAATGAGGAGGACTCCTCATTTTAATTTTAGATAACCTTATTTAATCAGGAGGAGGAGATCGAATTGGAGGAGGTGAATGACTGGTCCAGGTTAATCCCAATGTCAAGGTCACGGAGGATGTTCCCGAATTGGCTTGATGGTGAAAATTAGGAGGACTCCTCATTTTAATTTTAGATGACCTTATCTAATCAGGAGGAGATCGAATTGGAGGAGGTGAATGACTGGTCCAGGTTAATGAGGAGGTTTTATGACTTGGTAACAATTGATGGTGGGATTTGTGTATAAAAGGTGGTGTGGGAAATGTTTTTCATACAGTGTAAAAGCGGCAGAGAAACAGTGAAATAGTGACACATTGAAGAAGTGAGGTTTGTAACTTTGAAGAAACGTAATATCAATTGAAATCATTATTTTAGTGTCAACAACAACAACACAAAATGTAGGACCGGGTGGTGGAGTATGTGATGCCCCAAAGAAGATAAGGAGAAAACGTGCTCCGCAGGTACAATCTACGAAGTTATTACCATTGTTTAATGGTGAGTGCACAACACTAAACCCAGTAGATCTTAGCATGGCTGCAGCACAATTATCGCAACCCGTTAATGGTGTGAATGTGCAACCAACACCTTCTACTGATGGATCTGTGGTGCAAAACATGATGCAAGAAGTGACCGTATATGACTTTAATGATCAAAATCAAAGAATGCAAAAACCATTAATATGTCAACATGTATACTTTGAACAAGAGTAATAGCAAATTTTTAGCGGTAGGCTTGAAAGTGGAATCTGGTTTAGATCCAGCAGTGCGTATATTTGGGAAGGCAACACAAAACGTAACATTTACCGTGGATCAGTGGAACGAATTTGTGAAACAGGAACATGTAATCACCCAACATTTAATGAACATGCAAACCCAGGAAGTGTGTCCGGCAATGCAAAATATGGGTTTTAGAATGAAATGTGAATGGTTTGAAAACTATACCAAAGTGTTGAAAATTTGTCGCGGTGAAGAATGGTTGTATTTATCATATGAAGGACTTAAGGAAATGTGGCAATATAAGGAAATAATTCATACTCGTTTAACATACTTAAAAGGTCTGAACATGGGCAGTTATTATAATCAGATTTTGGGGAGAGCCGCTTGTATGGAAGGTGATATACTGACCAATGTATTGACAGCAATGAATGGTGAAATCTCCGAACAGTTTTGCACTATGAAAGAATTTATCACCCTGGGATTAGACAAGATAAAACTGGATTGCGAAATACGTCAAATGTTCCTAAATTAAAAGTTCATATTACAATAATAAGGATTATAAAATAGGTAATGTAATGTAATGTAGTGTTAATGTATGTATTAATAAAGTAGTTGTAATAAATCTTTGCGTTAACGTAAAATGTGTTTTATTTAAAAACGTAACAGAACATTTGTGGGAAGCATGTCGACTGAAAAAATTTGGGGGTAGAATTTATCATTTATATAGCTACGATTGTGGAGAACGTGACAGTCTACGTAAACCTTTCGTGCGATATTTGTAGTATTAAATGATGATTTCGGTAGCAAAACCGACTAGTCATCACCGGAAAGCAAAAAGAGTAGGTCGAGGATTGATCAATAAGTTAATAAATAAGCTTCCATTCGAACTGCACATACCCGGATATAATTTTTGCGGACCAGGAACGAAACTTCAACAAAGATTAGCGAAAGGCCACACCGGTGTGAATAGATTAGACGAAGCTTGCAAGAAACACGATATTTCGTATTCCCAAAGTGACGACCATCAATTGTATGAAAAAGCAGTTGAACGTATAAAAAGTGGAAACGCAGGATTTGGAGAAAAGTTAGCAGCTTCAACTATTGCCGCAATAATGAAAGGAAAAACAAAGTTGGGATTGGGAAATTCGAAAAGAAGGAAAGAGTTAAAAAAGATGAAAATTAGAGGAGGTGCGCTAAGTTTTACGCAAGCTATGAAGGTAGCTAGAAAAGCTATCTCCCGCGGTGGTAAGAACAGAAGTTTATTAGCAAATGTAAACATCGCATATTCAAAACTAAGGAAGAAAAAAATTACTCCCCCGAGAAGTAGGATAATTCCAATTCCAAAAACTGGAGGGTTTATCCCCTTAATACCATTATTCGCAGCTTTGGGAGCGTTAGGTTCATTAGGAGGTGGAGCTGCAGCAATAGCAAAAACTGTTAATCAAGCGAAAGCCGATCGTGAACAGATGGAGGAAGCTAAGAGGCATAATCGCGCGTTAGAAGCACAAAAAATGACGGGAAGTGGTTATTATTTGAAACCGTACAAAGCCGGATGCGGACTGTATTTACCATCACATTCAAAAAACTGATTAAATCCCTTCCTCGTCAACCGCTAACCAACGTTCAGTTACTGAAGCATGTTAAGGATCTGAAAATACCGAATTTTAGAGGTGTTTTTATGAAGGATAAGTTACCGAAACGCATTCGCCATGCCGAAAGCGGAATCATTAATCTGGATGATGATGATGGTAAAGGAACTCATTGGACGAGTTACGTGAAGGAAGGTGATCATATCTCATATTTCGTTAGTTTCGGCGATCTGCAACCTCCCATAGAAGTGCAAAGTTATCTATTGTCCGGAGGTGGGAGAGCAATTGATTATAACTACAATCGGTATCAGAAAAGTAATTCATATAATTGTGGTCATTTATGTTTAAAGTTTTTGATAAGTAGATATGCATAGTTATTAATGTTATAGTAGATGTGTGGTTGGTGAATTGCAAACATGGTGGCACATTCTTATACGTTCACTCTAACCGGTCCAAGTTCCGAATTAGGTTGTAATGTGTATCCTCCAATAAATTTGAAGGGCGATGTAGATTATGAGTTAGCATTGTTAAATTTTGACGCGTATAATTCAATTGCTAACGTGACGGAAGATAATAATGGATTGCAGTATGGCGATAAGAAAGAGAAAATTGAAATTCCTACCGGAGCATATGATGTAGATGATCTCACAGAGCAAATCACAAGTGAACTGAATAATAAATCAGTAAAGATACGTATTCGTGGAAATCCAAATACTCAAAAAGTTATCATTAAATGTTCTGAAGATATCCACTTTGATGAAGATCGATCGATCGGTAAATTGTTAGGATTTACAAGGAGGAAACTTGTAAAGAATGTGAATCATATTAGTGAAAATAGAGTAAATATTAACCCTGTAAATGCACTATAGATCTATTGTAATTTGGTAAGCGGCTCTTACAACAACGGACGACCAGTTCACGTGCTACACCATTTTTTCCCAAACGTTCCAGCCGGATTTAAAATAATAGAAAGTCCACAACCACCAATTTATTTACCAGTACTTATCGAAGATATCACAAGTATAGTCGTGAAGGTTTTGGATCAGCACGGAAAGGTTGTAAAGTTTGGTGAAAAAGAAGAAATAACAATTCGTATACATCTACAGGAAGTGAAAGGGTGAAGTAATGATAGGTGTATGACGACAACGAAGGCGGAGAAATGGTACTAACATTCTGCAAATAATAAATTCTAAGTCGGGAAAGAAATATAATTGTAAAGCCCTAGCAAATACAAGAGACAGTAGTTGTGGAACTGTGAAGACAATAACAGTTGCGAATAAGAATTTTTTGCGGAAGTTAGGATATATAGTACGTTAAGTAATGGATATCTTAAGTGTTACGGATAAAAGTAGAAGTGACAATTCTATAATAAGTTATGAATATCATTCACATCAGCCATTTGGAACTCAAAGTTTTAATAACAGCGATGAAGTACGTATCACCATACTAGAAATTGATAATTTTACCTTGCCCGGCGAAAGTTATTTGTACGTAGAAGGACGCATGAATTTGTTAGACGAAGATGGAGTTGTAAAAACAGCAACGAAAAAAGCTGACGGGACCATTGAAGGAGTTCCCAAAGCAACAAAATGTATATGCAACCCCATCGCTTTTCTCTTCAGCGATATTCGATATAATATAAATGGAGTGCAAGTAGATTCTGTACGATATGTAGGTCTTTCATCTGTAATGAAGGGATATTTTTCATACACTCCAAATGATATGGTTAGGTTGAGAAATGCAGGCTGGAATATTGATGATGACCATACAAGCGACATTGTGGATAGCATGGGAAATTTTAGCGTTTGTGTACCATTAAGGTCGTTATTAGGGTTTGCAGAAGATTATAGAAAGGTCATACTAAATGCTAGGCAGGAACTGGTATTAATTCGATGTAACGATGATACCGACGCCGTTGTCCAAACGGTCATACCAAGCGTGAATAAGGATGAGAAGGTGCACATAACAATAGAAAAAATTGTGTGGCGAGTTCCCCACGTCAATGTTGGTTTAAGAGAGCAAATACTATTTGATAAGATATCTACTAAAAATACCGACATTCAATTACCTTTTAGAAGCTGGGAAATGCATGAATATCCATCTCTTCCAGAAACTACGAAACATTCGTGGGCTGTCAAAACTGCTCCACAAACTGAGACTCCCAGATTTATCATTATAGGTTTCCAAACCAATCGAAAAGGACAAATGAAAAAGAATATGGCTAAATTTGATAATGTAGACTTAACAAATTTAACTGTATTTTTAAATGGAGAACGATTTCCATACGATAACTTAAACATCGATTATAAAAATAATCATTACGCAATATTATATGAAATGTATGCTCGTTTCCAAGAACGTTATTATGGTGGAGTAGATAGTGAACCTGCGTTTAAACCTGCACAGTTTAAAGAGAACATAGCGTTAGTAGGAATAGATTGCACACATCAAAAGGATGCTGTGCATAAGAGCGGCGTGGAAATAAGGATTGAATTTACAACACGCGAAAATGTACCGAAAGACACAGCAGCGTATTGTCTAATTCTGCACAATCGCGCATTCCAGTATTCTCCATTATTTAAGTATGTTAGACAACTGGTGTAAAGTGTAAACGTATGCTTATAACGAAATCGCAATGATAAAATTACTTAGTCAATAGCGGAAGTTGTTACCATGAAGTACGTAATCATCGACATTCAGGTTTTCGGACGGGCGGTATGTTCGTACCGAAGGAATTAGCAGCAGTAAGTTACGACTGGAAGACGAGCCACTTCATATTCAAACCCCCCTCACCATTACAATTTCTATCTTCGACGGATCAACGAACCACAAAATGGTTATCGGAATTTCATCATTGCATCAATTGGACCGCAGGATGTATTTCACCAAGTAAAATAGGTAACATAATTGGTGAACTATCAAAGATGTATGAAAAAATTTACGTGCGGGGTGAAGAGAAATCCAAGTACATACAGAAATTTGTTTCAAATAAAAGCATGGTGAAAACGTTGGATAATTCAAATAGCCGCAGAATAGAAAGACAAGTTCCAATGTGTTCATTTCACGAAAAGGATGTTTGCATTTGCGCAATCAATAATGTGTATTCAATGAAAATAGATTGTGATGCCATAGTACATGACGAACAAGTGTTTTGTTAAACGAAAAAAAATCTTTTTTAATAAATAATATGATAGTAAGATTGCGTTTCATTGACACTAACGATTCTCCCTCCTCTCCCCTCTATCGATACCCCAACCTCTTACATTTAATACGATTGGTAAAGTATTAAATGTTGAAGGTGAATTGAAGTAAGTCACTAAAGGTAGAAAGTGTTTCGCGTGAGGAACGTGCGACGATGTCAGTAATGAAATGGATTTTAAGTTATCTGCTCAAACTTGGAATTGTGAACTATGTGGTGAATAAAAGTGCGGAAGTATTGGAAATGTACGAAAGTCACGGATCTTTTATACCTCTATCGAAAGAAGATTTTAACTACATTCCATTACCATTTATAAGAAGTAGAGTTTATTGTTATGAATTGGTGCAAATATGGGAGAAGCTACCAAAGCGCTATCAGAAGAACGAAAGTTTGCGAAGAAAACTTCCGTATTATGATGAGAATTATCCAAATCACCATTGCGTTGGAATTGATACCCCCTATTGATAATGGGGTTAAAGAAGGAAGTAGTAAAAATATGAATATTGAATAATGTGATTATTATACTATTGTAATATTCCTCAATAAACTGAATTGTAAAGAAAGTCTTGTATTTGTAAAAATCCTTTACATGTTGTAGTGGTTTATGGGGGGTTCAATGTCATTATCATTGGTCTTCTTCAACCCCAGCCTCAGGTGTCTAACAAGCCCACTTCGGACAATCCGCATTGTTGAGGAAGGTTCCGAAATTGACCTTAAAGGTGAAGCTGCGTGCATGCAAAAGTGGCCGGTTTGGCCGACTTCGAGTGACCTTGAAGGTGAAAAAAATGAAGGTCAAATTTTTCGAGTGACCTTGAACCCGAAAAAAAATCGCATTGGAGCACGGCCGAAAGCCGTGCTCTGGCCGCTGTCGGCGCAAGGCACGGGTGGACTCGGTTTGAGGATTAAGAAAAGAAGAAGGCTAAGGAAGAAGAAAAAGATGAAATTATAATTAAAATAAAAATATGTTATAATTTTTTTAATAAAATCACTTTTAAGTGACTGTTGTTATTTTATTTTCCCAGTTTCCCCATAAAAAAAGACTCAAGTGTTTTTAATACAAATTTATTAATAAGGTATGTATAATGCATATGTACTTAAGGTAAGTATATACTTTGTATTATTGATTATAATTATGTTCCTGGTCATCATCATCATCATCATCATCATCATCATCATCTACATCACGTTCGTCCAGTTCAGACTCGGAATCAGAATAAATAGTTATATCATCTTCTTCTTCATGGAAACCCTCTATTCTAATTCTCATTGCACCAGGAGGTATGGTTACATTTTGTTCAACCTTTTGGAATTTGTAGGACTCCAGAGTATCCAGCTTCAATATTTTATCGTCGTCATCGAAGAAAACGTACCGTATATTATAACTAACACCCATGACAACTAGTAGTAGTGGGAAGAGTGGACTTCAAATAAATACTGATTTTTTTTTATACCTATCCCTAATAAATATGTTTTAATCTGTTACTTCTATTATTGTCTTATCTCAAAAAAGAATCAAGCGACACACACAACGGTTACCCCATGTATATCACCCCCAATGTAGTACATCTGTTGCGCACGACCAAAACTAATCACCTCAATGATGAGGTGCCGGGCGGGCGCAGCGCAGCGTCGGTGCCCGGCGGGCGCAGCGCAGCGTCTCGAGCAGAGCCGCACGTATCACCTTGAGCAGTGCCGCGATTTTTTTTCGGGTTCAAGGTCACTCGAAAAATTTGACCTTCATTTTTTTCACCTTCAAGGTCACTCGAAGTCGGCCAAACCGGCCACTTTTGCATGCACGCAGCTTCACCTTTAAGGTCAATTTCAGAACCTTCCTCAACAATGCGGATTGTCCGAAGTGGGCTTGTTAGACACCTGAGGCTGGGGTTGAAGAAGACCAATGATAATGAGATTGAACCTCACCCCCTCTCCCAAACCACGTGACCCCCCAACCAATCCCAAACCACGTGACCCCCCACCACTCTGAAACCACGTGACCCCCCACCAGTCTCCCACCCACTTCCTTTCACCACTGAGTAGATATAAATTGAGGAGCATCATCAATGCCTTCAGTACTTCCAGCATCTCCTCAACAAACAACAACAAGCAGCAACCAACGGTAAGTTCTACTACTACTACTATTATCAGCTTCTTAGATTTTTTTGCTTTCCCTTAGCCATGTCTTTTATCACATCCCATCACATGCCGATGAGCAGCCAGGACATTGTAGATTTCTATAATGCGGAGCCACGAAACGCACCTATGCCATTATCCGATGAGACGTCTCCACCTCAACTGCAGCCGACCGAGCAGGTGATGGTTCCACATCAGCCGGAATTATTACAAAAACCCTCGCCAATGAAAGTTGGTCGCAGTGAACTGCTTAGACAGCTGAGGCTGTCACTGAAGAAGGTCGATGACGATGAGGTGGAGCTGGATGAACCATTAATGCTTTCGTCAACTGCACGTCAGGCGAAAAAGGCAAAGCATCAGTACCGAAAGAAGACAACTAATCTTCCTTCCGAAGGTGCGGTTGTTTCGGTTGCAGAGGGACCGCAGACGTATGAGGCGCCAACATTGGTTGCACCGGCTACACCGGTATCGGTTGCCGGATCGAGTCCGCCAATGGTTGTGAGCTCGCATGTTGAGGGTTCGTTGGAAGTTGGCTTGATAAAAACTCTAAGTGTCTTAGAGAACACACTTTTGCAGCCTTCCTTCAACGTCCGACTCAGTACTTCAAGCGCCGTCGGAACTGGATCGGAAACCTCAACAATGATTAGACGGTGCACACCTCCCTCTACTGCGCTGCAGCACGCCTCTACACTCAACGCCGACGTATGGCATCGACCACATATGCAGCAATGCATAGCCGGTATGAAAGCGGCATTCCTGGGAAGGAATGTCGCGGCTTCGTTCAACTGCTGTCTGTCAGATCTCGATGATCTCATAGACACAGTTGCACGGGACTATAATGCCGTACGTAGCGCGTTGCAGAATGTCCTGCAACTGTTAAATAAATAAATATAAATAAATGTTTTACATTCTTTTCTAATAATTTTTTTATAAAAGATTACCCTTACCCCCATATTATCATTCCACTTCCATCCTAAGAACGAAACCTTACAAATTTAGTGATATGAAGTTTTTTACACATAAACTCGCATTGCCAGTGCAAAATTTTGATGAAAATTGTGATTTGAGAACATTTCAACGACATAGTGACCTTTTTGGGGGTTTCTGTAAACGAGCAATCATCGTTGGCGCTTCGGGAACGGGAAAAACAAACATCTTGCTGACACTACTGACGCATCCCAATGGATTACGTTTTCAAAACGTTTACCTCTGCTCCAAATCGCTAAATCAATCAAAGTATGAATATTTACGTTCTTTAATGAAACCGATGCCTGAATTCTTTTATTATGAGTGTTCCGATGTAGATGATATGGTTACACCTTGTACAGTAAAAGAATATTCCGTTGTCATCTTCGATGATGTTCAATGTACGCTGCAAAATGTTATAAAGGAATATTTTTCCTTCGGACGACATAAGAACGTTGATTGTTTTTATTTATGTCAATCTTACGCTGCAATTCCAAAGCATTTGTTGAGGGACAATTGTAATCTCATTGTAGCTTTCCGTCAAGATGTTACGAATTTGAAACACATTTTTGACGATCACGTTGGCGCAGATATGACTTTTGATAAATTTCAGGATATCTGTCGCCAATGTTGGACTGATACTTATGGTTTCCTAGTAGTTGACCTTGACTGTGCAAAAAACAACGGTCGGTATCGCAAAGGATTTGACACATATATACAACTCTAATACCGATATTGGACAGTTGAAATTAAATCGTAATTCATTCAACATGGATAAGGAACTTACTAAAAAGTTATTACACACCCGTGAAGTATTACGTAATAAGCTTCGATTGTTGAAGACTGAAATTGCTGAGACAGCTTTCACACTAATAACAGAGCCTTTGAAAGCTATTGCAGATCGGTTACAAACGGTTCAAATAATACCAAAACCGGAGCAATCATACGGACCACATGAGTCTTTCACTAAAGATTCTAAAAAAAGACGGAAAACATCGAAGTATGAATCATATGAAGCAGATGAGTCATTTATACCACATGATAAACCAAAGCCAAAATTCTCTAAATTTCAATCACTAACTGATTCTTCAACCCCAATACAATCGCAACGAAGAAAGACACCTAAATTTTTGAAACTTGAAGATATTGGATCTTTGTCAACTCAAACTCAAACGGAGACACCGCAAATGAATGTCGACCTTGATGAGTATATAGACGAAGAAGAAGTTGAAGATGATAGCAGCTTCGACTTACAGGAATTTAGTCGTGATGCTTCACAACGTCTTCAAGAAACCAAGAAAAGGTTATCCGAATCTATGCAACAACCAGAGGTACAAGAAGTCTTACAAAAATTTCATCGATTACCTCGCGTTTACATTGAAGAGTATAATACGGATGTTGAGGATGTATTTGATAAAAAGTATGGTGTACGAGAAGTTGAAGGTGATCTTTACATAGGCAATAGCAAAGTTGATTTTGTTGGTCCTAACCTAAGCGTTGCTGGTTTTGAATACAAAGGAACTCCAGGATTGTATGAATTAGTGTTTAAGAAAAAGCCAGGAAAGTTTACAGCTCAAGATGTTCGTCAGTACAGAGATATATTAGGACGAACACATGCTGCTAGATTGCACTATAATCCGGAATTACAAATATCTGCAAACAAAGGGTACAAGTACATGAATATTATCAAACCTACATTAGCAGGTAGAGCGCCAAATGTGTGGTGGGCTAAAGCGTGGAAAACTGGTTCGGGTTATATTCAGAAACAGTTCAATCCAAATACAAAGTTACAATTGCAATATTGGGATGACCCGAACGAACTTGTCAATCGCTTACGTCTTTTACTAGCTTCTGAATCGGCTGGTCACAACGGACATAAAAATGAAATTATTTCAATTATTGAAGAATTAAAAGAAGCGAACATTATATATTGAGCATTCATTTATAAAGCTGCACATATTCCGCTGACCTTCATTTGTAATATGTCTGTTCTATCATATCAACAACCATGACCATTGATCGTTTGGGAAGACATTTGGTCCATAATACATACACGGCAAAATACAAAGCTTTACGCGTTGAACAAAAAAGTGATTTAGTTATTACATTTTTTGGAGATGGTACGCTTTCACCCACAAATGAATTAATAATTCACAACAAGGGTTTCAAGGATTATTATCGAAACACTGTATACCAAGGAACAATAAAACTTGTGAACGTTCCTTCAACCATAACACTCACCATCAACGGTGTTGCAGCTATAGATCCTATCGGATATAAAATTAAGCCTGGTGACTCGTTTGCCCTCAAATATATTTCAAAACGTACAAGATCGAATGAACCTTACTTTGTTGAAATATTACTATCCAAGGATGACTTCAGTTAAAAGGGATTTGATCAATGAAATTCACGCTCCTGTACGAAGAAATTTTCCAAGGCGAAAAGTTATCATCAAAGGATTACGGGACCTTCTTCAAGCGGACTTGGTGGAAATGATTCCATATTCAACAGAAAACAAGGGATATAAGTATACAGGGTGTTTCAGAAATAACGGGTAACCTTGAAGGAGCATATTCACCAAGGACAGAGAAGCAATTTTGGTCAAATAACCTATAGTCTATTTCAAAGTTTTCAGTACTAACAAAATTGTATTGAAGAATTCGTCTAAGGCCGGTCCTGGTAAATAGCCGAACGCGCATGACCCGTCTACGGTTACAAAAGTCCGTACAAACAATTAAAAATAGAGAGATTAGTACGTACTACGTACCTAATCCAGAAATGTGATGCGGATTTACAAACATTGTGATTATTAAGCGTTATCGTCGAACAAAACTAACCGATTTAACACAGCAACTACGCGTCTTGACCGATCAATGTTATGTCGCATTCTAGCCATAGAATTGCTATTCATCCGTCTCTGGTACTACTCAATCACTACACAAATTACACCGACATTAAGATTCCACAATCCAAATGATTTTTATTGTTGATAAACCAACAAACAGCTGTCCGACCGTGACCACGCTTGTGAATGTTCATATCAACCTGGCGAATGTAGGTCATTGTCACGCTCAGCGAGAAAGTGGTGGGAGCCGACATGTTCTCGGCGACGTTGAATTGTCACCAGTTGCAACACAACTGTACTGGAGTGTTGTCGATTGTTTTCCGCTGGTCAGGGACGGACTCCGTCTTTCTTCATTAATTTTCTCAATAATGCGTTAAGTTAGACCATACGTTATTTGACAAAATATGCTTATTACGTCCTTGGGCATATGCTCCTTCAAGGTTAGCCGTTATTTCTGAAACACCCTGTATTTTAGTTGTCATTAACACTTTTTCTAAATATGCATGGGCTAAACCTTTAAAAACAAAAACTGGTTACGAAGTTTCAAAACAGATGAACAAGATATTTCTCGAAAGGAGACAGAATATACCGAAGAATCTTCAAACCGATATGGGGAAAGAATTCTATAGTGCAGCATTCCAAAACTTAATGAAGCGTTATGGAATAAACCATTACAGTATATACTCCATTCTGAAAAGTTCAATCGTTGAAAGGTTGAATCGAACGTTGAAGGAAAAGATGTGGAAAGAGTTTTCCATGCAGGGGAATTATCGCTGGTTGAATTTACTACCGGAAATAGTAAAATCCTATAACAATACTATCCATAGTACAACAGGATTTAAACCAGTTAAAGTGAATCAGAAAAATGCTAAAAATATTCTCAACACTGTATATAATTCCTTCAAAGTTATGGATCCCAAACCTGCAAAGTTTAAGGTTGGTGACTACGTTCGCATCAGTAAACATCGACAGGCCTTTGCCAAAAACTATACGCCGAACTGGTCTAATGAAGTTTTTACCATCTCTAGAATACAAAATACATTTCCGCGAACTTACATAATCAAAGATTCAGAGGTAGAAATATTAGGAGGTTTTTATGACTATGAATTGCAGAAGGTTCGACATCCCGACGTTTTCTTGGTTGAAAAGGTTATTAAACGCAAAGGAAACAAAGTCCTCGTTAAATGGATGGGTCTCAGCGATGCGCATAATTCCTGGATAGGGAAAAACAATGTATTGTAAACTATGATTGTACATGGTAAAGTTAATAAAAACACTTTTTTTCATTTACAACGTTTTTTATTTTCTAAGTGTTTACACAAGTTTATAAGAGATTAGTTATTTTCATAGAACATAGCTACTAATTCATCTAACACTAAATTTGCCTCATCGTTTTGGATTTTATAGTGTCCCCATGCCAATGTGTTGCAATTGTCATCTAGAATATACCGTTTATCATCTTTTGCTGACAACGCAATTTTGTTCTTCAATTCTGTATACATTGTATGCAAGTGTGACCGGAATACATACATTTTCTTAAGTATCCGCCCCCCTTCGTTCACAATCCGCTTATAGTCGTTAACAGTTAAATGTTTGTCTATAACGTATTTTTTAACTCCTTTAGCTTTTTTAACAACTTCAGCAACATTTACATCGCTTCCTGCAACTTGTATGCAGTAAGCTTTAGCACCTGTACCGTAAAATGATTCAATTATTCGTCCACCATACTCATCTTTCATTTTACCTATAATAGATGTGTTTCGTGGAATCTGATGAATATTAGACGTGGGATAATTAGAGGTATCAAACTTATGAACATTCTTTTTAATATCATTGTAAACATTTTCAGTTTTAATAGACACAATTAGAGAATCTGTATCTGTATATAAAAGACATACACGATCTCCATAATTTGTTTTAAGGTAACCATAATAAAAATCATTCATAATACCTTTAGAAATTTCCAATACACTGAAACCTACATACAATGGTTTCTTGTAATGAACTTCTACAATTTTCATTTCAACCGCAACCAAACTTTCACTAAAAATTTTTGCCGATTTAAAATTTGGTTTTGCTATAAAAACCTCTGCTCCAATTTTCCTATGTCGAAATGCGTTAATAACTTTATGTCTACCCGATTTTCAACATTCTCCATCGTCTTACCGAATATACTATTATTTAATAATTTGTAATAATTTTTGAGAAATTCGTTTGTGGCCTCATTTCTTTTACTCGTATTAAAATCAATGGAAGGTTTTAACCACTTACTTTGCTTGAATTCGAGAATTCGATAAATTTTCCCCAGCTCAAGTCCATGATCTATGCATTGCTTCAAATTTAAATAATGAATTATATACTTTGTTTTTGAAGACAAAGTGTTTAATAGTTTACGATTTTTTGATCCTAAAGGTGTTCTGCTTTCCGCACAAAATGGGAAATCGTTGTGATCGTCATGTAAATTAGCGGGATAATCCAAATCGACTTCTAACACATACCCAGCATTAGGATCATCATACAGGTTTGCAACGTTTACATTATCAATTTCTTCTTTCGTCCACCATCGAAATGATCCTTCAGGAAGATTTTGACACATTGCATGCCCATATAAATTTGTAGCATCTAAATATAGTATGTATGATGTTTCCTTTGCATGATCATAATTGGGAAGGAATGGATTATTTGCTATTTCTTTACGTTTTGTGCACATACTAACACCTCCTCGAATACCATTTTGAAAAAATAATAACATGTCTATATCTGTTAATAAATCCAGTTTAACACCAGTCATACGCAACATAGCATCCCAACTCAAACCTGGGGCGGTAAAATACTGTGCCGGATCAAGTTTATAATCTTTCATGCATATATCGCGGAAATTTTCAAATACATCAGCTAAAAGCAACACATCCGATGTTAAATATATATCTGCGTAATCACCAAGTGTCTGACATTCAAATGTGCGCCACACACGCTGAGCACGTTCATAATTTTTCGCATCTACACTTCTATCCGACAATATATCAAAAAAATCCTCAGCCGTAGGCAGTTGCGGATAATCTAATTTTTGAAATGAATCTACAAAAGAATAAGGAAAAATTCCTTTCTGTCGAAGTAACCTAAATTTTGCATCATCTTTTATATATCTTCTTAATTCTCTACAACTATCGTCAACCAAATATGATGCTAATTTCTGATGCCATAAACTTAAAGGTGTCCAAAAATCTAAGTTTTAAAAATAATTTTTTATGTTTTCCTCTAGCATCAATCGTATGTCCAACACCTATTCGTTTTGAAAATGAAATATATTTTTCTTTATTTTGCGCAATAACATCTCCTCTTTCTTCTTTTAACGCCATTGTTTTCACAAACAGATGACTGTCATAATTACTAAGATTATGAAAAAACACTGGTATACACTTTGGAATTTTGTAATTAAGGTTGCACAGTGAATGTGCAACATTTGTAAAAGCCCCCGTCAGGTGGTCATGATCGTGAACTTTATCCTTAACATTCACAAATTTATTGCAGATATGACACGTGCTTGTCTCTTTAAATAAACGGTTTTCATCATCAGTTAATTTATTCATTGGTTTTACTATGCCCAAATGTTCTTTATAAATTCTCTGCACATCGCTTTCTAATTGACTCATAAATTCTGTAGCGGCATGTGGTCCTCTATATTTTACAAATTTGGATAATGAATCATCATACGAACATTTAATATAATATGCAAATGCGTAAGGTTCATGCTCATAACATTTGGTTGTAAATGAAATTGAATGATCGAATTCTCTACCATCATTAGGGGTAGGTTTCAGCAACGCCTCAAAATCGGCGTAGATGACAAACGGTACTTTCAATTGTTTTTCATAATTTTCAAACTGTAAAATATTTTCCTTCAATGTTTCCCCAATCTTATTTATTCTCAATGAATTGGTGGGTAAAACCGCCTTAACACGTTTACAATCTTCCCTCATATGTCGTTCCAATTTACTTTCTTCCGAAAAATATACCAAACATCCCTCACAAATAAATTTTTCATGCCCATTAAGGGACAACTGTTTAGATACAAGTCGTGACAAACTTTTAATCCAACAATAATGATTATTACCATTATCATCACTAATGATGAACAAATTTACATGTGTATTTTGTCGTCTTTCTGTATAATGCAACGGTCCTACAACATTATTGCAAATCTCACCATCCTCGAATGTTGCTTGCAAACCATATACATTTACAGATATGTTATTATTGTTTTCAAATATTGGCACATCATGCAAACTTACTGGGGATTGTAAACCTGTTAAATTAAGTACTCTTGATGGTTCCGGATAGGACGACGTTCTTTGTGGTAAACCTTTTGGTTTGCAAATCACTGATGCTATAGCCCAACCGAAGCATTCTTGATCATGATTTTGCACGTTGATTATTGCTCCTTTCTTTTTTATATCTAGTGGTAGATCGATATAACTTGACGCCTTCAAGGGATTATATTTATTGATATTCACCTACAAATACAAAATTTGAACCAATGTCCATCCTACAAAAAACATTTTTCATTATTCATTATTGCACTACTCACAATAACATTTATCTTACCTGAATCCCGCTCCTGAAATTCAGACATTTTTGTTGATATTTCATTCACAAATGATATATATATACCGCGTATAAATCAACACCTCTCGTAATAACAGCATTTCTCGTGTTGAATGATTTAATTTCAATACAACGCAAAACATTCAACATTAACCTTCACACAGTTGTGAACATAGCGCATGTTCTCAATTAAATTTATTACTTTTTCACGAATATCATTTTGAAAATCCTCCAGATGTATATAGTGTCTTGGCTCTGATATTCTATAGCTTACAATTCTGTTCCCAAATGCTCCCGCAATTTTTTCAACACCATCATCGGTTAATACTAAGGCATTCGCTTTATGTGCATTGCTGCGTAGATGTGCCGAGTATGTTGCTTGGTTTACGTAAATATCGCAGTATTCACATTTTCTAACATTGGTCAACTGTCGTTGATTATCACTGTCTTGCTGATTATTTAATTTGAGACGTTTTCCAACACATGCTGTTCTCTGATGACGTTTAACATTATCCGCACGCGTGAAACTTTTACCGCACTGCTCACACGCAAACATTGTAACTGTTCAAGATGATGGAGGAGATCAAACTGAGGTTTTATTTTGCAAGCGCTATATTTAATGGCTCCCTCCCTCCTCACAGCGACAATGAAATGTTTGCATAGAGAGGTTAGCACCCTCCACATCTTACAAAACATGTTTCAATGTCAAGAGGTAGGAGGAGGTAGAAATTGCCACAGCGTGGGGTTATTGCACTGGACTATGCAAATCTGGTTTCAAGCACGACTTGAATCTTTACATATTTAAACCGTTCTCCATATGGTTCCGCAGTACTAACAGTCGAAACTGTTGTAGGTACGATGAGTCACTCACATTGTTACTCATCAACACCTAATGAGTGTGATAAACAAAAGACTTGGGCTAACGTGTCTGACCATACTACAAGGTGTCCTGATAATATTGAGGAGGAACAAATTACTGATGTAAGTATCATCACATTTTACATTCTCTACATTATATTAATCCAATTATTTGCAGTCATTTGTTGGAAGTTTTTGGTGGTACTTGCTGTGCTGTCCAGTACTCCCTGACCAAAAGTTGTGTGATGTCCTTGTGGATCGAAGTGGTGGGGTTGAACTATTAAATACATAATAACTGCACTGTTTTTTCACAGTCTTCCATACCTATTACATGAGTGAGCAACAACTATCAACAATGTGGGCATGTTATTCTCTTGACCAGATTTCACAACAGAAAGCTGCAACTTTAATAGAAGCTGTAAATCTGCAACAGGAGGAGTACTCAACATTAGCACGCGAAACTGCATTATCGCTAAACGACTTTAGGTGTGAGTTTGAGTTTGAATATTTATCACAACGTCGGAAGGAATTTGAAGAAGGGTGGACTACATGTGAAGACTATTTACAACATAGAATTAATATTAACCAATTAATAAACCGTTTGAAAGAATTAAAACTTTTAAACATACGAGATGATTTGTATAGCTTTTTACCGAAACACTTACAAGAAATCTGTAATGGCACCGAAACAGTAACAACAAATTTGTAATGGTTATGTTTTGATACACGTAATAAAAATAAAACATAACTAAAAATACTCCTCATTCGTGTTTTATTTTAAATATATTTAATCCCTTCTAAATCCCCACGCGGAATGTTTTGGGTGGGGTTTTGTTGAATATATAATGCGGAGTACGTTTTTTCGCCAAGCTTGTGAAATACTACTACTATAGTACACAGTGTACAGTGTACAGTGATCGAGCCCACCACTACGATATTTAATATCATGAACACTGTTGAACAAGTATTGCAAGATGATACTGATAAGGTGCTACTGGTTCAATTAAAGCATGTAAATATCGGGGTCAGGTACCCCCTTGAACGTGTCTACAGGTTGAAAGCATCTCGCAGACTTGTGTGCTACTTATGTGGTCGTGTTAAGCTGTTTGTACCCAGGAGATTGGTTAAAAATATCTCAGATGCGCAAATACAGTATGTCAACAACACTGGAACACAGTTACAGTTAATATTTAATGGTGAGAAACACTCTCAACCGATTGAATTTCGAAAAGCCTGGCGATAGCAGGTGCATTATTGTAAGCATTATGATAATAAATAAATAAAAACATTTGTTTGTAATATCTTTATTATTCTATTTCGTTATATGATGAATATATTCGGAAGTATAACATTTTTAATTTTATCTTCTAGAAAAAATAATGAATGTTTACACATATATGACTTTATTTTATATCACAAAAGCTCCAAACCGCTCTGGAGTAATGTTATATGAATCAGGTCACTTAACTCTTTACATACGCTAGGAAATAAATTTTGCATTTTTGCTAATTTGGCTATGAACTTCTCAATGGATATTATATCATTGAGATATTCATCACACATTTCAATACCTATTAAAAATGGTTGAAGTTGCCATTGCAGATCCAAGGTAAACTCCCAACGCTCTTCGAATATATTCGGAAGTACAACATTTTCAATTTTATCTTGTAGACCCTGACGGCGAAGATCGTATTGTTCTCGTTGCAATTGAATTGCCTGATTCAGGTTTGCAGTAGTTGACACCATTTCTAACGATAATGTGATGTATGTTAACTTTACTGATTCAATTTTGAGACAGACAAATTTGTACAACGTTTAATAGTAATCCAGCTGTTACATTTATACTGCTCTGTGATGGAAGGGGTTCCAAAAACCGTAAACCTCCTCATTAACCTGGACCAGTCATTCACCTCCTCCAATTCGATCTCCTCCTGATTAGATAAGGTCATCTAAAATTAAAATGAGGAGTCCTCCTAATTTTCACCATCAAGCCAATTCGGGAACATCCTCCGTGACCTTGACCTTGGGATTAACCTGGACCAGTCATTCACCTCCTCCAATTCGATCTCCTCCTCCTGATTAGATAAGGTCATCTAAAATTAAAATGAGGAGTCCTCCTCATTTTCACCATCAAGCCAATTCTGGAACATCCTCCGTGACCTTGACCTTGGGTGGAGGTGTGGTCAAGGTCACGGAGGAGGTTCTGGAATCGGCTTGCTACCACTACTTGCGTAGTTCAGTCAAGTTCAGTGTCTTATTTGATTTCGGTCGTAGTACGTTGTACGAGAGCGCACATATTTCTTTTTGACGATTAATTATTGTTTATAGTTACATCGAGTATTTACTACCAGTATATTAGTTATAGTGTTATTATTAGTATTTAGTGAGTTATAACTTGATATTAAGTGTAGTTTTAGTGGTGTATAGACGAAAATAGACGTTATTAGGTGTAGGTTTTAGTACAATACAGGACATTTATATAAGTAATAAGTTTAAATTAGAAAGTAAGTTTATGATGCTTTTCAGAATATTATTGTTATTTTTTCTTTAACTTATTCGTAATTAAAAGTTTTAAGATGGGTCAACGCGGCAAAGTGCACTATCCCAAGAAAAAAGGAGGTCAACGAAGAAGTGTTTCCATTAGAAATCTTTGGCAGAGAAGGAGGGTGAACAGGTATTATTTCATTTTCTAATAAATGTAGTCATAGGCGTAGGCAAGGAAAGGGTAGCAGTTGCTACCCCAGAATTGTCGAGCCCAGTATTTTGCCACAGAATATTGAAGTGTCTCTAATAATTGACAAATACCTAATGAAAAATACAATTCTACAACACACAATGTTTTTACCTTTCATGATTCCCCAGCTTATTGTTTAGCACTGAAAGTATATAGCATGTTTTTGTAAATTATAGACATAGTTAGAAATAGTGGAGTAGTGGACTTTACGGAATGAAATAAGGAACAATAAATGTGTGAAGAGCGAGAATGGGCGATTTAGACGTCCAAAAGTGGCAACTCTGTAATACGCAGCCTGCACTAATTTTTTCATTGATCATAAACAAATGAGCACACGTTACTTAAAATTAGGCCCACTTTTGATGATTACTTTACAGCACGTGGTTTAGTTAATAACACAAAAATTAAAAATTATTGTTTTAGGGTAAATTGTTAGCAATTAAATTTTGCTGAAGAAGCTTCAAACACTAACAAATTTAATTCCAGTTTTTTAAATTTTCTTGGGAAGCATCCCCGGTTGGTCTTGCCACCCCAGTTAAAAACCTGAAATGATGCCCATGACTAATTATATTTTTTTAATTGATGATCAAGTGCAAATGAAGGTAGTCTCTTCATTTTTAAAATTTTACATAATATGTAACTGCTAAACGTATATAAGCGCATATTTAGATTTATAATTTATGTTTTGGACATATTACTACAAATCTGTATATTTTTTCCTAGCACTCCACAACATTTTCCTGTTATACCAGCAGAGACTATGGATATTCCTACAATTAGGTATGTATAATTAGCTATGCAGAATATTCATTTCAAACCTTATTCCACCCAATAACTTCTGATCATCCAATGCTGGTTTCCTCATTGCCCCAAATTCCTCATTCGTTTTCCTCATTGGCACAAATTTTCTGTTAGTAGTATTTAGGCATGGGCTTTATATGGAACTATTTGTTATTCAAAATCCTTAAAAAGTTATAGGTGTTTGAAATAGTAGGTACCAAACAAAAGATTAAAATAAATCCATATGAAACTTTTTTTCATAGGGACTTATTGGATATTTTAATTCATTAAAAAGTTCCGTTTGAAATATTAACAAAACCGTATTTTAAACGGTGCCAACTTTTGAAGTAATTAAGAAAACCAATAACAACATATGGGACTTCTTACTCGGAATAACATTTACTAAGAAAAGAATCAGTAGAATCTTTTATATGGATTTTATTTAATTGTTTATTCAACTAAAAAAATTTAAATAAAGCTATTGCAAAAACCTATTACAACAATAAAAAGTAAATAAATAAAAGAAAAAACATTAAAAATAATAATATTAAACAAAAAAGTTTTTTTTCTTGTTTTTGTTGGTATTTCAAATGACTGTAACTTCTTTAACTTCTTTCTCTGAAAAAACAAGGTCCATATAAAAACACTTAACTCTTAAATTGTATTATACTATTATTTATTTTAACCAGTACAGTTGCTCACACGACTGAACATAGATTAAGATCAGATAGTAAAAAATTTATGACGTTGGGGCAACGTTTGGGCAAATGTACTTTAGGCGCTTACTTCTTGTCTTCTATGTCTATCGTCTTTATAGCTTGTGGTTGCAGTGGTAGCTTGGTCACTTGTGGAGATGCATTGCACAGTAATTTTTTCCACAAATGGACATAAATGGTGGCATTATTTTAGTCCAAATTACATAGCTGCTTGGTTATGAGACATATTCAATGTTCCACTGTAATTGAACTCACACTTCTGCTTTAGTTGTGTACTATTCCTGCTTAGCTTCGGTCTTTTATTGGAAATGATGCTGTATATGTATTGCTTTTTATGGTTGTTGATATATGTGTGATAGTTTCATTATACTAAATCGTCATTATGGTTTTATAATAGTGACGTGTAGTGTGTGTTTTGTCTGGTTTGTTTGCATAATCTGCTTTAGTATAAAATACATTTATGTACATTTCTAGCTTGTGGTGTATGGCAGTTTTGCTAACCGTTTTCCAAATAGAGTCATTCGACTCTGCCCTATTAATTACCTGGTTATAATGAAGACTTCTGTCATATTCTCTTTCAAACTGGTATTTTTACAGGGTTAATTGGATTTGACTTTTTTCAGCAAATCAACTTTCTATACACGGTTTTTATGTCCTCCATATGATTTCTGTGGCCAGCGGGTTAGCAGGGTGGGGTGGCAATTTACAGTGAAAACAACATACGTGAAGAGATTTTCCCCATAACTCTTCAGCACAGTTAAAGGTGCAGGAAATCAAATACCTTGGAGAGGTTCTACATCTAATAAAATTAAATACTATAAAAGGAAGTACATACTACACATATAATTTTAGTATATTTTTTCTTTTCTATTCTCTTAGCAAGCATTTGCCTTGGTATGATATAGATTTGAAGTGAGTAAATAATATATTCCTATTTTTGATAAAGTTAGATCCCTGGCCTCATGTTCGCAGAATGATATAAATAATCATTGATGGGATAGCTTATGCTCCAATGGAACACTGAAATACTTACTATATCGAGAATGATGGTTTCCAATTGATAATTATTTTGTCTCCTTGGCGACATCTGTTTTAATACAGTATCTGTATAATTTGTAGTATTATGTTGGAGCATGCCTACACTTGTATACCAGAAAATATACCAGCTGATCATTCCGAATCTCCAATATTGGAGGAAGAAGCATGGGGAACTGAAGAGGAGTATCAAAGGTTTGTTGACAATGTGTACATCCGTCATGAATAAAACACTCATTTTGTTTTTCAGTGGTATGCATCACAATCTAGAGGTAGAAGTTGTTGAAGAAGAAGAATACCGAGTACTGCATGGAAATAGGATTGTGGACATACACTATGTCCTAAAATGGGCAATACCGCTTCAGTACAAGCATTCAAAAGTATGTACTGGGGGTGTTATACTGCCACTCAATGAGAGCCGATACAACTCAGGCCTTGTGAGCAAAATCACATTGGGTTGCCAGATGTGCGGTGAAGAGTATCATTATTCGACGGAGCCTCCCCAACAAAAATCAAATATTAACACTGGCATGGTATGGTGTACCATTTCCACTGGATCCACTTATGGGCAAGCCAGTGCATTTTTATCTTGTTTGAATGTGCCATCTATGAATAAAGCTATGTTTGGAAGACTTGAGGGGGAGCTTGCAAACCACTGGAAAGTTGAAGCTGAGAGTGCAATGAAAAGTGCTGGAGATGTTGAACATCGGATCAATATGGACAAAGGAAATGTAGACAGCAATGGGATTCCATTTACTACTGTTTATGTTGATGGTGGTTGGAGCAAGAGGTCATATGGGCATAGTTATAATGCAGCATCAGAAACGGTATGTTATGTTGAATATTATAGTACACTCTTCATAATCTAAATACAGCCTATTCTGCACTCCCTGGATAAGCTTATACTCTAAGCAACTTTTTACTCCGAGTTGGGGTGTTCAAAAACGGATTTGGATTACCAAGAATGTACTTTACTTATCTTATTAATGTGTAACATGCAAGCAAAATAATTTATTCAATTAACAGTTTTAAATATAATTAATTGTAGGCGGTGATTATTGGCAAATCAACCAAAAAAGTTTTATTTGCTTGAGTGCGCAATAGAAACTGTGTGATCTGCAAAAGTGATCTGTGTGATCTGTTGCTCCGCATAAATGTTTCAAAAATTGGAGTGGTTCATCATCAGCAATGGAAGCAGATATTGTAGTTGAGGGGTTCAATAAAAGTATTGCGTCCCACAACTTGAAATATTTGTCTTTCATTGCTGATGGTGACTCCAGTGTGCACTCCAAAATTATGAACAATGTCGATTATGGTATGGAAATTAATAAAATTGAGTGCACCAACCACCTTGTTAAAACTGTTGGAAAAACTCTTCATAGGGTAAAAAAGGACACAACAATAGATGCTTCAGCAAGACGGCTTTTGACACTAGAAAAAATAAAAAAATGCAAAGCTACATTTTGAAATGCGCCAATGATGACACAGGTAATCCAGAATCTTTGAAGGCAAAAATAACCAACGCACCTAACCACGCATTCGGGAATCACAGTCGAATCACAGTCATGCAGAGTGTAACATTCCCGGCAATATGGCGCTAAATAAATCAGATCTTGTCCATTCTTCGGGTTTGATACATCACATAAATGGTACGTGTATCTTTAGGACAGTACAAAGAAAAAGTTGTCATCATTAAAATTCCCTGTCTGATTCTATAAATGGTTATAGGTGCCCTAGATAGTATTCAAAGAAAGGCTCATAAAATCAAGCCAAACACAAACAACAACCCTGCCGAGACATTCATGTCCATATTATGCAAGTTAAATTGCGGTAAACGATTAAATCTAACCGGCAGAGGTTCATTCCAAACAAGAGTATATTTAACTTGTCTTCGATACAACGAAGGTAAAGATAAAGTAAAAAGTAGCAACAACAAATTAATAATTTTTTTTGCTAGGATTACAATGGCAATTAAAAAGTTGGAAAAGGTTTACTGGCGTGGATCCAGGAATATTTTTAAAACATCACACATTATGAACAACAAAGGTGGAAGCCACGAAATATTACAGTGACAAAAAAGGCACGAAGGGAGGCAACCGAAAGAATCGACAGAAATGGGGATTATGGGATACACGCTGAGCAAGCACCTCTTACCGCAGAAGAACTGCGTTCAGAATCCTAAAGAATTTTGAATTCTTTACAAGTTATTTTTTAGTCTGTATGGCCAGTAGGTGCCTCTACATCACTATTGTTTAGCTGTCTAACTTAATTGGGACTCGGGAGTCATTTTACCAGTGATAATCAGAAATGTTTCTATTTGCCGATGGGATATATCTGCTTGTGGTTCTATTGGTTTTGACTCTGGTCACATTCATTCAACGTCAAGTTACGATAATGACATTATATGGGAGCTCATGAACATGTACTTTACTTGACATCTGAATCAAACTTACTGTTACCGTATGTGAAACAGTATGAGTTATGATAATCGTGACAATATAAATCTCTTATCACTTTCCTTGCCGTTCAGATACTCCATTTGTCTATTTCTAATTTGTTTGTCACGTATTAGTTTAGATAGCTAGACTTGGTTTTTATTCTTGGTCTAGCCTTACCAGATTGTACATGAGGCCTGGTCAAAAATGCATAATTTTCAATAACGAAAATGTTATCATTTGTGTGAGATAGGTTTACAAATTGGTGATGATGGATTATCTATGAACCATAAGGACAGTATTTACTCTTGATTACGGGAGGAAAAATGAACATGTGGCCAAAGAACACTTCGAAAATATTACTGGATATTCAGTTGAACCTTCTGGTTTATTTATTAGTTTGGAGGATGGATTTCTGGGAGCTTCTCCTGATGGTAATCACATCACTATCTAGCTAGAATTATCACTATCTAGCTAGAATTATACTACTTTTTTTATTTACATTATTGTAGGCCTTGTAGGTGACAATAGTATTGTTGAAATAAAGTGCTTACACTTTCTTCATCAGACCGGACTGACAGTGTTCGATGCAATATCTCAAAAAAAAGCAAACTTTTGTTTGGAAGAGAGGAATGGCAACATATCATTAAAGAAAAGCCACAATTATTATTATCAGGTATTCATAAGATACAAAATAATCTAGCTATATCAGACAAATTTAATTTTTATTATATTATATTTTAATTAATTTAGGTTCAAGGTCAGTTAAACATTACTGGAAGAAATAAATGCTATTTCATAATTTATATAAATGATGAAACGCCATTATTTATGTTAATTATACAAAAAGATGAAGTATTTTGGCAAAATAATATGCTCCCAAAATTAAAAGAATTTTATCTTGGCCACATGTTACCAGCAATAATACAGAACGGTTCCTAAGAATTTGATATTACTTGCTACAAAATACATCGTGGTAAGTTGTTCAATTTATGTACACATTAAAGTGCAATACTAAGTGGATCTTATTCCTATTTAGCAACCATAACTTTGGAAATACAATTTATATCATATCATCAAGGAAGTATACTTTGTTGAAAAACAAAATGTGATGTGTTGGTGGTGAAGATTATCACCCACTCAGAGTTGGTGGTTGGCAAAGTTGTAGAATATTTAATTATCTCTGAAGAAGATAACAAGATTAGTAAGATTGGCAACGCATCAGAAATTATCAACCGTTAACATACCTACCGCATAATCTGTTAAAGCTTGTCCGCATAAGTGGTTGAAGGTTGTTCTCATTTGACAAACAAGATTATTGTTATATCAGATAAAACTATCTGCTGAGGATTCAAAGCAAATGTAAATTTATTCTAAAATCACTATTTTGTTTAGTTTTCTATTGTTTGCATTGGTTTTTTGTTTTAGGATTTGCCATTATAATTTACTACTGTATGTTTTATATAATTGTCGACTTACCAATACAGGATGGACAAAACAAGGAAACTACCTAAATGTTCACAAAAGGAATCAACCAAGATTGAATAAACACAATAAATGGAATAGATTGCAAGCAAACAGTTTTTGTGTCAGGTTGGGTAAAAATTCTTAAAACTAGGTACTTGACTCTAATAGGCTATCCACTGATGTCCTATATTAACTTTGTCCTAAACAAGAAGCACTAACACTTCACGCACTGTGCTCTGCTTTTTCACAACAAGTACCTAGTTTTAAGAATTCAGATTTAAATTGATGGTTAATCTTTCAGATTAGTTTCAATGTGTTAAGCACAATATGCTTATTAAAAAAAAATAAAAAAAGGTTGGGTAAAAAATTGTAATATGTCAAGGAACAACCACGGCTTCTTGTTGTAATACAAATATAATAGAAAGTTCTCATTTTTACGATTCATTGTAATATTTACAAAATTATATTCTGTATGCAGAGGTTCAATTTTTAACCCTTTCGCTGCGGCAGTAGTTTTTTGCTATTTACTAGTATCGAGGCGTATGATCATTCTGATGTTATTTTTACGTGAAATGGGAAAGAACTTGACCGCACCCGTTGGTGAATATATTCGGCAGTGAACAGGTTAACACTAGTGATAGATTTGTTGATAGATCATTATGTATTACAGAAAATAGTAATTTATGACCTGCGGCAAAGAAACTACCTTAGTAGCCAACAAGAAGAGATACCATGGCAACATGATTCCGTCATAATCGAATGTTTAAGATTACATTTTCTTTGCTAAATCCATAAGGGTTTATACCTATAATGGATGAGTTATGTATTGTTTGACAATCTTTGTTTTGTTATCGAAAACGTTCCGATCAGTCTAAAAAGCCATTTCACACGCTTTGCCATGGGTTTATCTGTGCAAACCATATTGACCAAACAGAATAATACCAATAATTCTATGAAATAAACAGAACAGGGTCTTACTTATGGTTCACATTATTTTGTATTACATTTCATGTTATTAATATTTGATAATAAATAATAATTAATATTGTGACGATCTTAACAGCCGCGAAAACGCCAGAAGTTCTGGGTTATTCTCGAAAGAACTCATTCCAGAGAGATCCATCGCGGCGAGCGCAAAATCGTCACCGTTCTGGGCGAACGTAGAAAACTCGCGAAGGTTCTCGCACGATCCATACTGATATATAAAGATTGCGCCCGTCGCTAGAAGACAGAGTTATTCGGAGTGCAGTCGGAGCGCGGGCGCGATTATTGATCGACATAAATAGTCGAAATAAATACAGTGAAGATAAATGTTTATAGTGACCTTAAGTAAGTTAGTTAACGTTTGTGTTTAGTGTTCGTGTTTTCAATAATTAGGTAATAAGACTGTAATAGTGTTAAATAAATTAACTGACTATTTTAATATACCGAGTGTTTTAATTCACACCTTAACGAGCGAAAAACGCTACATTGGTGTCAGGTGTGGGGTGTGAATTGGACATTAGTGAAAATAAGATTGAAGTGAAATAAATCGGACTAATTAGCGTGCGTGAAAATGGCGAACCTAGCGGACTTAAAAGTTAGTGAGGTGAAAAAGGAGCTGGAGGAAAGGGACTGCGATACGACGGGGAAGAAAGCGGACTTGCAGGACCGGCTTCGTAAAGCATTAATTGAAGAAGGCAATGACCCGGACAACTTTGTTTTTGCTTGTGCAAGTGACATCGGCCAAATGCTGCAATGTTTGGAGGCTAAGTTGCTAGAAAATTCCGCCGACCTGGAGGCTAAAGTATTAGAAAATTCCGCCGACCTGGAGGCTAAATTGCTAGAAAATTCTGCCGACCTAGAGGCTAAAGTGTTAAAAAATTCCGCCGACCTGGAGGCCAAATTGCTAGAGGCTAAAGTTTGCGAGCTTGGGGAAAAGCTAGAAGAGAATTCTGCCAAGTTGGAAAAAAAGATGGCAAACCTAAAAAGGGAATTACACAAAGAAATTTTAAAAAATCTTCTACACTGGAAGAGCGAATTCTTTTGATGGAAAGCAGGATCCAGGGAGTTCCGAACAAAATCACAACGTTGGACGTCAACACCTTCGAGGAGTTGCCCTATCAACCTTCAGCAATGGACAACAAGAGCAAAGTTAGTGCCAATCCGGAATCCGTTGGGCTGATGCGCCTCAAACCACCGCAATTTGATGGTTCAACGTCGTGGAATGTTTATCAGCGTCAGTTTGAAGCGGCTGCAAAAGCGAACGGTTGGTCATCCAGGGAGAAGGCGACCGCCCTTACGTTGGCTTTGAGAGGAGATGCTGCTGCTATCTTGCAAATAATGTCCCCGGAAGAGCAAGAAGTCTACGACCACCTGGTGAGACACCTGGAGACGCGTTATGGCCAGTCACACCTGGAACATGTCTACCACACTCAGCTAAGGAATCGATGCCAGAAGTTAGGGGAGCCCTTACAGGAATTTGAGGCAGATATTGCACGTCTGGTTCGACTGGCATATCCAGATGCCCAGGAAAAGATCATGGAACGTTTGGCGGTTCAAGCATTCCTGGACGGACTCCGTGATGGTGAAATGAAGCAAGCCTTACTACAAGCACATCCACCTAAGCTAGTTGATGCACTAACACGGGCCCTTGAATTCGAAGCTGCTAAGAACACGAACAAAGGTCAAGCTCGTGTCCGACAAGTTATTCCAGGAGAGGACGACTTCGAAGAGTCAGTCAAACGGATCGTCAGGGAGATCAATAGAGAACGTAGCCGCCAGGACCGGAAGTTGGAGTGCTGGAAATGTGGCAAGGCAGGCCACATAAGAAGACGCTGTCCAGAAGGCGTCAGTCCCACTTCCGCCAATCCGGAAAACTAAAAAAGGTCGATGCGAGGGGGCGAACGTCGACCTGTATTCAGCAAGCCCCAGCAAATACCGCCCAGGTCTCGTCACTGCAACACCATGCCAACAGTGTTTTCGTCGACGCGTGTGTGGATGGAACCCTCCGCACTGTGCTGCTGGATACAGGTGCAACGAAGACAATCATAAGGCCCGACATAATAAAACCTGCAGCTAAGGTTCGGCAATCAAAATGGCGTCTACGAACAGCAACGGGAGATCAAGCAAAAGTGCATGGTGAAACAAACGTCATGTTTACCATCGGGAAAGCCACGTTTGACCATTCTGTGATAGTGGCTGAGATTGAGGATGAGGTGATCATCGGGACGGACATAATGGACACCAAGGGCTTCGAGTTAAGCTTTAGGCGGGGAGTTCTGCGGGTAGATGACGAGGAAGTTGTTTTACATCGAGAAAAGAATTTAAGCGTTCTGGTCCTACTCCCGGAGGAGACACTGATACCAGAACGGAGCGAGATAGTTTTGGACGGCTGCATTGATGGCAAGACCACAGATGGTGAGATAGTCATGTCCAAACCCGTAAGCATGACGAGGCTGTTGGTCGAGGAATAGCGGTCGGAAAGGCCCTTGTGCGGGCTGGCAGGAGTATTCCTGTGAGGATAATGAACGTCAATCACTATCCTGTGTTATTAAAGGAGGGCACGGAGTTAGCACACTGCTCTGGAGTTTCAGCGATACTGCGACAGGTTACGGCCGTGGAATCCAGCCGGGAAGCCATTCCAAAGGAATTAGAAGTGCTGGTATCGTCGTCAGGCACCGGTCTAAGGCCAGACCAAAGAAGGAGGCTGAGACATTTGGTCCATAAGTATCGAGATATTTTTGATACTGGGAAGAAAGGGAGGACAAATATAATCCAGCATAAAATCAATACGGAAAATGCTCGTCCCATTCGGCAGACAGCTAGAAGGCTACCGCTGGCTAAGAGAGAGGAGGCTGACAAAATTGTTGAGAGTATGGTCGAGGAAGGAATCATAGAACCATCCAGCAGTCCATGGTCTTCACCGGTAGTACTGGTAAAGAAGAAAGACGGCTCGACCAGATTCTGCGTTGACTACCGGCTGCTCAATAATATGACCAAAAAGGACAGCTATCCACTTCCTCGCATCGATGACACTTTGGACACCCTGGCCGGATCGAAGATCTTTTCCACGCTGGATTTGAAGAGCGGGTACTGGCAAGTTGAATTGGCCCCCGAAGACCGGGAAAAGACAGCTTTCACGGTGGGTGCTGGATTATGGCAATTTAACGTGATGCCATTTGGGCAGGAGCATTGCACACAATGCTCCTGCTACTTTCGAACGACTGACGGAAACGATTTTAAGAGGACTGTCCTGGAAGACATGCCTGGTCTATCTTGACGACATTATTGTAGTAGGAAAATCGTTTGAAGACCACCTGCGAAACCTAGAAGAAGTGTTCCTGAGGCTACGGGGTTCAGCACTGAAGTTGAGCCCAAAGAAATGTCATCTATTTCAGAGAGCTGTGCAGTACCTGGGTCACGTTGTTTCCAGTCAAGGAGTGGCGGTTGACAAGGCAAAGATCCAGACTGTCAAAGATTGGCCAGTTCCCAATGACAAGCATGAGCTGCGTAGCTTCTTGGGATTATGCACATACTACCGACGCTATGTGAAGGGATTTGCAAACATCGCAAAACCATTAACTAGGCTCACCGAAGGAGAACGAAAATTCCAATGGTCCCAGGAATGTCAAGAAGCTTTCGATCATCTAAAAGAGGCTCTGACAAGCGCACCTATCTTGAGCTATCCCCTACCTGAAGGAAAATTTATACTGGACACCGACGCTAGCAACGTGGGCATAGGAGCCGTGCTGTCCCAAATTCAGGATGGACAAGAAGAAAAAGTCATTGGGTATTTTAGTAAAACATTGTCCAAGCCAGAGCGTAACTACTGCGTCACCCGAGAGTTGCTAGCTGTTGTGAAAGCGATGGAGCACTTTTACAAGTACCTCTACGGAAGGAAGTTCCTGCTACGAACAGACCATGCAGCTTTAAAATGGCTCCTTCAGTTTAAAAATCCAGAGGGGCAAGTGGCAAGATGGATAGAGAGGCTACAGGAGTTCGACTTCGACACCGAGCACCGAGCAGGGAGAATCCATGGAAATGCAGATGCCCTATCAAGAAGACCCTGTCCACAGGACAGCAAGCATTGCCAGCGGGCAGAAAAAACAGATGCTAATTTGTTACGAACTACCATAGTCGACGATACTTGGCAAAATAGAGATCTTATAAAAGACCAAGAGGAAGATCCTGATATCCAGATAGTCCTAAACTGGATGAAAGAAGAGAAGAAGCCAACCTGGGGAGAACTTGCCAAGTATGCTCCTAACATCAAGTCGTATTGGGCACAATGGGACTCCCTAATTCTGGAAGATGGGCTCCTGCGGCGCAAAATAATTGACCACGAAGACGCGGACCTGCGACAAATTCAACCAGAACAGGATTTGACATTCGACGAATTCATTGCCCGTCATTCTAATGGTCAAAAGAGTCGGTTCGGTGTGACCTGTGAAGTGCAGCGGGACCTGTTTACTGCTCCAGCTGGGTATGCACTGGCACATTGTGTGGCTAAGGACTTGAAAATGTCTAGAGGGATAGCCAAGGTTTTCCGCGGGAAGTTTGGAAATGTTCCAGAGCTGCGTCGGTCCAATCCCAGAGTCGGACAAACACTCAAGGCAACCGACAAAAAGACCGGCAGAAAGATCTTCCACTTGGTTACCAAAGAGACGTCCGATCAGAAGCCAACCTATAGAGATGTTTGGGACACTGTGTTCTCTAAAGGAAGAATTGCTAGCCGAGGACCTGAGAAGCCTGGCCATTCCCAAGCTGGCATGCGGACTCGATGGCTTGGACTGGAGGATGATTCGCAGCATGTTGGAAGCACTCTTCAGGTTGACGGGCGTACAAATTCTGGTGTGCTGTTATAATAATAATAATAATAATAATAATAATATATAGACCTATTACTTGTTTAAATTGTAGTTATAAATTATTAACTAAAATTTTAGGTACCAAGATTTATGAACATCTAAAAGAAAATAATGTATTGCCCTCTGAGCAGAAAGGTATTTTAAAGGACAGTTATGGGTCAAAGGAACTGTTAATAATCAACAAGAAGATTGTTGAAAAGATCAAGAAGTCTCGAGGAAACCTATCCATGGCCTGGATTGATTATAAGAAGGCGTACGATAGTATCCCGCATGAATGGATTGTAAAAGCCTTGAAGATATATAGGGTAAACCAAAAAATTATTTTTTTGGTAAACTCATGTATGTCTTTATGGTCTACTAAATTATGCTTGCGGGGAGAAGACTCGTGTGTTTTCTCAGAGCCGATTAATATTAATTGTGGCATATTTCAAGGTGATAGTTTATCTCCATTGCTGTTTTGCATAGGCCTGTTTGCGCTGTCTAGGGAATTGAACGAGGATAAAGTTGGTGTTCAGTTATTACCTGGCGAAAAGTTAATTGGTCATTCATTTTATATGGATGATTTGAAACTTTATGCCAAAAATGATGAGCAGTTGAAGAGGAGCCTCAGCATTGTTAAACAATTCTCTGACGATATTGGGATGCAATTTGGCTTAGAGAAGTGTGCCAAAATTAGTATTGTCAAAGGCAAAATTGAGAAAACCGCTGACATATGCCTGAATGATCATACTAGTATTAACGAACTAACAGATAATACTAGATATAAGTATCTGGGAATGGATGAAGCCTTTGGTATTGATGATGAAGGCATGAAGGTGAAGGTTATAGGCGAATACATTAAGCGTGTGAGGAAAATTTTAAAGACTGGTTTAAATGGAAAGTATAAAATGCAAGCGATAAATGCATATGCTATTCCTATATTTCGATACAGTGTTGGTGTTTTAAACTGGACGAAGAAGGAAATACGCGATTTAGACATTAAAACTAGAAAACAGTTAACATTAAATTTTATGTTTCACCCTAGGTCCGATGTTTGCAGGCTATACCTGCATCGTTTAGATGGAGGTCGTGGTTTGCAGCAATTGGAAAATATTTATGATTTGGAAATGTTAAATTTAGGAAATTTTATAAAGGCCAACAAGGAAGATAAAGTTATTAAACAATTAATTAGGGATACTTCTGGTAAGTCAATAATTAGTAAACATAAACTAATTTTAGAAAAATTTCAGGTCGAAGAACTAGAAAATTATGGAAATAAAACTTCGGTGGCGACTTTAAAGCGGGAGATTAAGTTAAGAATGAATCGTAAAATGAGGGAGGATTATGTTAGTAAGCCAATGCATGGTCAATTTTTAAGAATTGTGGAGGGTGATGGTATTTCAAAATCTGGGTCTTTATCTTGGCTTTGTCATGGGAACATTAAGGCTGAAACGGAATCCTCTATTGTTGCGGCGCAAGATCAGGCAATTCGTACCAGATATCATGAACAGAAGATTATGAAAGTTGCTCATGATGGGAGCTGTAGATTGTGTCATCAGGCTCCGGAACATGTCTACCACTTATTGGCGGCTTGTCCAGTCTTAGCTGAGTCGCATTACATTGCTAGGCATCATAGGGTGGGAACATATATACATTATAATTTATGTTCCCAACTAGGTTTAGCAATGGATGTGTCTCGGTGGTATGACCACATCCCATCTCCTGTTGTGAGTAATGATCATATTACCATATTATGGAACATGCCTGTTGTCACTGATAGAATGCTTGATGCTAATAAGCCAGATATCGTGGTAAAGGATTTCCAGAGGAAGGTGTGCACGTTTATAGAAATCTCGGTACCTGCTGATGCGAATGTTGTAAGGAAGGAGCTTAAAAAACAACTTAAATATAAGGATCTCGCAATAGAAGTTGGACGTATGTGGGGAATGAAAGTGAACATTGTTCCGGTGATTGTAGGTGCATTGGGAGCAGTTAGTCTAAATTATAGTAAACATGTTAAAGAGTTGTCGTGCAAAATTTCGCCCTGGGAAATTCAAGAAATTGCGGTTTTGGGAAGCGCAAATATTTTGAGGAGAGTTTTATCATAAACAACCCTAAATTTGCTGCTTAATATTTCATCTTTACCTTCTTTGAATGTATATTTTCTATTAATAAATGTGTGTCTGTGTGTGTGTGTGTGAGTGTGCGTGTGTGTTTTTAATGACCTTTGCACAAGGCTGCAAGGGTTTTCTGCAGTTTTCCTTTGCTTTGCAAAGAAAAATGAAATTTTTCTTTGCAAAGCATAAATGGCCTTGTGTTTTTCAAAATTGGGTAGAGCTGCAGTGATACCCGCAAAGGGAGTACCCTAGGCTTCAGCGAAGCTCGGCACTACCAATTTGCCCTGATCCTCTTTATTACTTTTCAAAATTATTAGTGTAAGTTTAGTATTTATATGTTATATCTAAATTATATTATCTAGGTTTCAAATATTTAATGAGATGTATCAGAGATTTTCAATAAATAATAATAATAATTCTTTATTTGCCGTATGATCTTTCAAGATATGGACAATGGTCAAAAAATACATTTTAAAAACTCTCAATTAGTTGATCAAATCAACACACTTTACTCGTAACGGTAAAACACAGACATAAGATAATAATAATAATAAATAATCAGTTAGCATGCGGCGCAGTTAAATATTCCTCGACAGAGTAAAAAGAATGGGCAATAAGATACTGCTTAACAGCACTTTTAAACGCTCTGCTTGTTTGAGAAGGTATGCCGGGTGGCAGGGCATTAAACACCTTAACTATCATATAGCTTGGCCCTGCTTCAAAGGCAGACGACGAATGACGGGGGATCGCAAGGCGAGAAGCTCCGCGAGTCACCACCGACGTCGACACATCAGAGTTTCTAGAAAAATTATTTACGTTTCTCCTGTAATAACACAACAACCGATAAATGTACAAGCAAGGGGGGGTGAAAATGCGATGCTCCCTAAAATGTTCTTTACACGACTCTCTGTATCCCAAATGTATCATGCATCTTAGTATTCTCTTCTGGAGGCGAAACAGGGAAAGCATATCCGATGACGAACCCCAGAGAATAATTCCATATGTCAACACAGATTCCACGCATGAAAAATAATACGTTCGTAAAGCCTCAACTGCAACAATATTTCTCAATTTTAATATACAGAAGTACGATCTGCTTAATTTTTTAATTGTGTAGTTGACATGAACATCCCACCTCAAACTACTTTGTATATTAACACCGAGAAACTTGCTAGAGGAGCTTAATGGTAGTGAGACTCCTGATTCTTTGGCCAACATACTTCTTTGAGGCGCATGTAACGAAAACTGAATTAGTGCAGTTTTTGACTGATTCAACACCATGCCATTTTCCTGACACCAACGGGTCATCGATGTGATTGCGTCAGTTGCCAATGCGGAGAGCCCCGCCAACTTTTCATGCGCAACTATAACAGTTGTATCGTCCGCAAACTGAAAAAGATCACCACTGTTTATATGCCTCTGCAAATCGTTCATATATATTATAGGAAAAAGGTTATTTATCGGGCAATTCCGTCATTCGAAGAAGCAACCGTAGACACGTGTTTCGGACTATTAGTCCTCATCAGTACGGTGAAACACGTGTCTACGGTTGCTTCTTCGAATGACGGAATTGCCCGATAAATAACCTTTTTCCTTGAATATCTTACGGTCGATAAACCTTTTCCACATATATATTATAAACAATAGAGGCCCTAAAATTGACCCCTGTGGGACTCCCACCCGTAACATAGACGATCTCGAGCACAAAGACCCACCCACGCTAACAGTCTGACGCCTGTCCTTCAAGTATGACTCCAAGAGCCTGAGCGCGACGCCCCTGATTCCAAGTAATCCCATCTTGGTCAACAATCTCTCATGCACCAGTGTCAAACGCACCTGAGAGGTCAAAAAATATGGCCGCTACACATCGCCTCTGGTCGATACCGTTCAGAATCCTACCAATCGGCTCAAACAGAGCCGATTCACAGGACAATCCCGGCAAGAACCCTAATTGACTGGGCGATATGACACTTTGACGGGCAAAAAACTCATAAAAACGACTATAAATAATTTTTTCAAAAATTTTTGAGAATGCAGAGAGTATTGAAATTGGCCTATAATTACCAACTCTGTCTTTTAGACCTTTCTTATGGATAGGCAGTATTATGGCCGGCTTCAGCCCACCAGGAAAAAGACCTTGCGATAGCATACAATTGACCAAGTGCGTCATCACCTGAGCTGTACAGTCGGCCGACATCCTCACAACAAATGGCGGGATACCATCAGCCCCACATGAAAATTTAGCCTGAATGGACGACACCACACCGCGAACCTCCGCGACTGTAGCCGGGTACAAAAATATGGACGACACCACACCCACACCATCGGGAACAACCGACCCACCAGAATTTACAACCGGTTCATTTCCCACAAAAAATTTGTTGTGAAACCTATCAGCGACCGTCCGACGATCGTCCACACTTGACCCATCAACGTCGGTGAGCCGAATGGAACCACCATCGGAGACCGCCGACGTCTCACCCTTTATGATGCCCCATATCGTCTTTGATCTATTCCCGGACGACATTACTTTGGAATCATTAAATTGAAGTTTCGCATCTCTGATCGTCTGTTTCAACTGACGCCTTTTCCTATTATACTCGGCCCACCAGTGAGGCTCATTCATTAACTTACAAACACTAAACATAGTACCACTATACCAGGCATGGTCTCTTGACACACGGTTTTGTAACTTCACCAGAGGAAAGCTCTTTTGAAAATAAAAATTAAATATACTGAAAAAAGTTTCATATTTTGTGTCCATATCATCTTCAGCATTCAAAACCTTGGTCCAGGTCTCACGAGACAGGTCATCCCGAAAAGAGTCTGTGCCCTGCATCCCAAACACAGGTTTATAGTTTGTCTCTATAAATCTACGCTGCGGTATATTGAAATCACATCTCAGGGATACATGATCCGAAAGACCCGGGTTCTCAATACAAGACTCAACATCACAAGGCTGAAGGCTACAAAAAACATTGTCGATGCAGTTGCCCATTCTTGTACTCTGCATAAAGCACCTCCTTAGGCCGTAGGAATCGAACAGTGACAATAATTCTCTACTGATACACATGATACACATGATTAAAATGAACATTGAAATCGCCGCACACTATAATGTACTTAAATCTTTCACATATAACATCTAACAATTCAATCATACAATTCATAAAAATGTTAAAATCACCAGTCGGTGATCTATAGATACATACACACAACATCCGCCCAAAATCATCCTTAATACTAGCACTGCAATATTCAAAATGTTGTTCTACACATTGCAAATTAAATGACTCAGCCCTCATATCAAAATCTCTACGACAATAAATGGCACATCCGCCTCCCTTCATTTCACTGCGACAATAGTAGTTCAACAAGTCATAATTAAAAACTTTTTCCAAGTGAATCGTAACCGATGTAAGCCAATGCTCCATCAAACACAAAAAATCTAAATTCCTATCTACAAGAAAAACATCTAAACGTTCTGCCTTGTTACGAAGGCTTCTAATATTGTAAGTCATACAGGAAATACTTGAACCTTTGGCGATGTTAGGAGCACTGCTTATCTGAGAGAGTATGGCATATATCTACATAATGCAAGTTATCAAAGTTAACAGTACACTCATTTGCCCTATAAGCCATGGAAGTACCTGTTTCCGAAACAAACCCAAAAAGTTTGCGTTTTCCCTTAATCGTCAAATGAATCCCTCCCGGTTGAACATCAAAACGTGAAACAACATCATTCACATTCACAAACCGAATATTCTCTTTTGCATTCTCGCCTATAATGTTGTACATACAACAATTAAAATCAAAAACAGCTTCACGCAGAGCATATCCACAATTCAAAAAAGGAACAGACACTATCAGTACATTAGTGCGACGCAGCCTTGCCAGAGATGACATGACTGCAGCCCTATCAAGAGATCCGCCACGAAGAACGTTGTTGGTACCAGCCATTATCACCACCATATCCATACTATCGAATCCTTTACAAAGGCCACCCACATTCTCGCTAACTTGTTCGAACGTAGCATTTGGTTTGAATATGGTTTCGATGTCATAAAACTGGCCCATATGTCGTTGCATAATATAACATGCATCCCCACACTGACTATCACCAAGAATTAATAGTTTAGGCCGGCGTCGATTGCCCTGATGTTGAGTTTTATGTGCATACACATTATCTAAAAACTTTCGCCCTTTAACGACAGATGGCGCCAGAGTTTCGTTATGTTCGAATTCATTGTTTACATACGATTGATTTAAAATAATTAGCTCTTGTGTACTTGCCAAACTCTTTCGCAACTCCTTTAATTCGTGCATCTGACCATTTAACAACGACTTTATCCCGTCTAATTCGCTGGACAGAATAGAGAAACCATCTGGTAGCCCCTCCATGCAATCACCCACCGAACCATCAGTGTCGTTTAAATCAACGATATCAATATCTACCAATGTTTTATTCATGATCGATTCGTTTAATTTGTATATCCTTGATCTAAGCTGCCTCTTTTCCACTTCACAGTCGCATGGTTTGGTCTGTTTTGAGGTTATGCCATCACAACAAATCACCTCACCGTGCTCGTCCACAAACATCCCTTTCACCTTCACCAAACAAGCAGGATGATAGCCCTTATTACACTTAACACACATGATAGAATTTTTCACAGTAACAGAACATCCCGCACAAGCATTTTTGCTCACTACTTTAGTCTTTGGCGCCATTTTTGTTTAGCTTTGTTTAGTTTATAGCCCTCAACGTCGTTCCCTGGACAGAACCGTGGACTGTTACTTCCACAAGAGATCCTGCTGCAAGAAGGGAGCTTTTTGCCGATATCGACATCCACCACCTTTGGAATCATTTCGGGACGAAACGAGCTTAGGAGGGGGGCAGTGTGACGATCTTAACAGCCGCGAAAACGCCAGAAGTTCTAGGTTATTCTCGAAAGAACGCATTCCGGACTGTTCCATCGAGGCTGCGAGGCGCAAGTCACGACCGCTCTGGGCGAACGTAGAAAACTCGGGAACATTCCCGAGTATCGATCGATAGGCATATATAAGGGAGCGCCCTCGCTTGCCGGCCAGTATTATTGACAGTGTTATTCAGAGTGCAGTCGGAGCGCGGGCGCGATTATTGATCGACATAAATAGTTCGAAATAAATACAGTGAAGATAAATGTTTATAGTGACCTTAAGTAAGTTAGTTAACGTTTGTGTTTAGTGTTCGTGTTTAATAATTAGGTGATAAGACTGTAATAGTGTTAAATAAATTAAGCGACTATTTTAATATACCGAGTGTTTTAATTCACACCTTAACGAACGAAAAAACGCTACAATATCCTAAACAGCTCGATCAAAATTTTGCCCGATTTCAGCCGGTAATTCAGTATTCTATACTGAAGATTGTCTACAGGCTTAAATGGGAGCTTGACAATTATAGAATTGAGTGTTATCAATTCTATATCAGGGAATTGGAAACAAACGACACCGGGCTGTGGCGAGCCACAAAATGCATTTTAAGAGAACCAACAGTTATCCCTACGATCGTAAGTGGAAACATTAAATTTGAATCCGATGAAGCTAAATGTAGAGCCTTCGCTGATTACTTGGAAACAGCTTTCTCAGTTGATAACGACAACATTGATGAAGATCTGCAGCACGAAATTACTTTAAACAGTTCCGAAATGCAAACCCTACCAATAATCGACATAGTACCTACCTCGCCCACAGAAATTAAAGGTTATATAAAGCTTCTCCACCGAAAGAAATCTCCTGGACATGATAAAATATCGAATATAATCCTTAAGTACCTACCAAACAAACCCCTGGTCATGCTGACAACCCTATTTAACACATGTCTTCGGCTGGGTTACTTCCCCGACAATTGGAAATACTCACATATATTAATGTTTAGCAAACCTAATAAACCAAAGAAGCGCCTTGACGGTTATAGACCAGTTAGTTTATTACCTACTATGTCGAAATTATTAGAAAAGGTAGTTCAAAGCAGAGTACGAGATCATCTTGTTTTTTTTTTTTTTTTTTTTTTTTTTTTTTTTTTGCGCTAGGGAAGGAGAAATGTCTTTTACGCACCCCGGCTTACTGTTGGCGCTTTAGAGATGTTCGTCGGAAAACTCTTCAGCCGGGAGTGTGGGACTCAGTTCGCCTCTTGGCACTCATACCCACTAAAACTCCTCCCCTATTTTCCTCCTCCTTAGAGGGACAGATGGTACTGTCCTTGCGGATTTTTCCATCGTCTGTCCTGGAGTGATTGTATTTGCTTGTTCTCTTGCATCAAATTCTCGCTCATCCTCTCTTCTATCTTACACATACACCTCGCAAAACACTCATAGCTCACACCTCACTCCACACTTCGTTAATCACTCACCCCACAGGTCTCCAAACGTAACTCTTAGCGCCCCTCGCACTCGCCAAATCGCAGCTCGCCGCAGAGCCCTCTTCACCTGGTTTCTTCTCTCATTCTCCTGGTCATGACGTTCGTCGCAAATGATTGGACCATTGCCCACGCCTCTTCATCTCTCATTGCCAGCTGTATCAGGTTGGTCGGTGTTATCCCGTGGCGTAGGTTATCCTCCAGCGCTGTCCTGTCTGTCGCTGTTTCTTCGCATTCGAAGATAGCATGTCTGGCGCTGTCATCGTTTCCACAGTATCGGCACGCGGCGTCGTCTCTCTTCTTGATTTATGTATTTTTTATGTCTCATTGCTGTTGCCCAAGTTGTGCACGCGTAGAGGAGGATGCTCTCCGCGGCCGTAGCAATTATCCTGCGTTTCTTGCTGGTTGGACCCGCTATCCTTGGCATTATTCTTTTTAGCGCGACGATGCTCCTCTCTGCCTTCTTTACGGCATGCTGAACGTGTGCGGTGAATCTGGTGTTCCTGTCTATCAGCAATCCCAGATATTTCAGGTAAGGCTGGGTGGCGATTTTGTGATTTCCGAACTTGAACTCCACGTGGTAGACTGTGTTCCTTCCCCTCGTGATGGTTGCCTCTGTCTTTTGGAAGGCGATGTCAAGTTCCTTCTCTCTAAACCAGTCTTCAACGTCCCGCAGGGCCTCCTCTGTGTCTTCTTTTATCTCTTGCGCCGTCCATCCCTGAACCACCACCGCGAGGTCGTCCGCGTACGCGATCAGGTGAACGTTGTTCTTGCGCGGAATCTCTAGTATACTGTTGTAGGCTACGTTCCAGAGCGTAGCTCCCATCACCGACCCTTGTGGCACTCCTCTCTTCATGTTATAAACGTTTCCCTGGTATTGTATGGTTCTTTTACAGAGGTAGTTCTTGGTGCATTCCACTATGTATTCAGATATCTTTTTATCTCTTAGAGCTCCGATTATTTTCTCCCATTTTATGGAGTTGAACGCGTTTTTCACGTCTATCGTAACTAGCATACAGAATCTCCTCTTTCCTCGGTTGAATTTGTCGCAGTCCCTGGTGTGTTTCATCACCTGTTCTACTGCGTCTATAGTTGACCTCCCCTTACGAAAGCCATATTGATGGTTGGAGAGCTTCCCGTCTTCCAGTTCTGTCACTAACCTGTTTTTTATTAATATTTCATATGCCTTTGCCCATGCGTTGATAAGACATATAGGCCTATATTTTGTTTCTGCGGCGTCACCATCTTTTTTCGGTTTTTCGATTAGACACAGGGTAGCGTGTTTCCAGTGTTGCGGGAACTCCCCTCCCTCTATCATGCTGTTAAAAAAATTTCTGAAGATGTCCGGCTTATCTTTAAGCATTAATTTGACGATATCCGGCGGTACCCCGTCCGGACCTGGTGCTTTCCCAGCTTTCAGGTCTGTTGCAGCTTTTTCGACTTCTTCCTTTGTGACAGGCTGGTGTTCTAGCATTAGTCTTTGTCTATTTGTGTCTCGCCATTCTATTACCGGAGCTGTGGGGAAGAGTTCCTCGATCACGCTTTCCGCCTTTTCTTTGGTTAGCTCCACCTTTGGGAATGTCTTCAAGCGTTTACATGTTATTTGGTACGCATCGCCCCATACGTTCTCGTTCAGATCTTCTAGTAATTTTCTCCACGCCTCCCTCTTTGCCTTCTTGATTGCATTGCTGAGTGCTCGTCTACTGTTCTTGTATGTTTCTCTGTCTTCTTCGTCTCCTGTGTGTTGCCTTCTTGTAAGTATTCTTCTGTTTCTGTTGCATTCCTGCCTCAATGCCGCAATTCCCTCGTTCCACCAGTATATCCTCAGCTTTCTTGTTTGTGTGGCCTTCTTGCTACCGAAAACTTTGTTACATATGTCAGTTGTTATATTATCCAACTTAGTTGTTGTTAGCTCCTTTACGTTCCGTAGGTTTTCTCCAATGATTCTTGGGGCTCTGTTCATCTTCTCTCCCGAGGTTCTCCATCGCTTTTCTTTCTCTTGCGTGTGTCTATGCATCATTGTTTTAAGTGTGATAATGATATCCTTATGGTCACTCAGGTTCTCGTCTGGTGTCGTTCGCCACTCGATGTCTTTATCTTTAAATCGTTTGTTTGCTAGAGCCAAGTCTAATATGGATTTTTGTTGGCCTCTGTGCCATGTTGTCACTCCTAGCTCGTTCAGCAATATCAGGTCATTTGCGGTTATGAAATCCGCTATTATTGCTCCTCTCGCGTTCTCTCTCTCCTCTCCCCAAACTAGGGACTTCGCGTTAAAATCTCCTGCGATTATTATTTTTTTCCATTGTTTTTTTCGATTACTGTCGCTAGTTGGTGTAGTGTCACCTGTAGGTGTTCTATGTCCCGGTTGGGTGAGCAGTAGCATCCCAGAACTATCATTCCCTTCCATTCGACATATACAAAGTTCTGTCCTTTCTCCGTGTGGGTTGGATACTCTGACGCTGTTACTCTAATGGTCACATCTTCCTCCACGCTGTAGAACCATTTGTTTTTATCGATGCTTTTTTTGTGAGGCTCCGTGATGATTGCTAGGTCAATCATTTGCTCATTTAGAGTCTTGTTGAGTAGTGTCATGGCGGCATAACTCCTATTCATGTTTGTTTGTAGAATTCTCGTCTTATTGTTGTTCTTTTGCTGTGCCATGTTTCTGTGCTGATGGTTATTTTGTGTATTATCTAGCTCTTTTGTTTTTTTGCGTCTCGGTCCTCCGCCGTGTCCATCGCTTGCGCTTCGGTGTTGGGTGCTTCGGCTCTGTTGGAGCTAATACTCTCCCTTTCACTGTTTGTGCGGTGACTTCTTCTGACTTTCCTCAGCTCGTAAAGATATTTTGGGCATTTCGCCGTTCCCCCGCTATGACCCGACTCCTTGCAGTCGGGGCAGTATTGCTCGTTTGTACACGTTTTTGTTAGGTGGCCTTCTTCCCCACATCTGTAGCATCTACCTGATTTATCTTCTTCCTTGCAGTCTCTTGCTATGTGTAATGGTGACCAGCACTTATGACACTTGTTTAGTTTTATTTTCTCCTCTACCATGCATCTTGCTATTCCCACCCTGATTCGTCTATTCTTAAGGAGTATCTCCGCATTCTTGTCGTCGACTTTTAAGGTGGTTGCTAGCATGCTTCCTGCATAGGGGCGGAAGTCGCTTGCTTCAAAGTGGATGTTTTGATCTTTTGTCACACCTCGTAACGCTCGCTCTAGTTCTTGGCGGTCCGTTGTTATCGCCATTCCTCGCACTATTATTGTTTTGCGTTGGTCTGTACCGGTTATTTCTCTGACTTTTTGTTGTGTGTTCTGTCCTATTGTTTTCTGTATTTCCAGTATTGCCTTTCTATTTTTTTGCGTTGTTATAAGTACGTTTCCATCTCTTGTTTTACGTATACCTTCTATCTGTTCTATTTCCGGCTTTCCTCTCATTTGCTCCTTTATTTCTTTAACTATTTCTTCGTACTGCTTTTCTTTGTTCTCCACTATCAGTGCATATGTCTGTCTTTCTCTTCTCCCTTTGTTTTGTCTTTTCTCCTCCTCTATCTTTTCTTTCGTTGTGTATATATGAACTTTGGTGGCCCTTCGCTTGAAAATAGCTTCTATGATTTTCCTTAACTTGCTTAGACTCATTGATCGAAGATGGTGAATAGCTATTTCGCATTCTTGTACGGTTTCGTCCGCTAGCTTTTCTAGGTTATCCCAGAGTTCTTCCTCTGTCTCTCCTGCCTTTATTTTTACTATCTTTTGCCTCCTTTCTTGTTCCAGGTCTCTTGTTTTTGTTTTAGTGACCATCTCAATCTCCTCGTATTCCTGTGTCAGGGTTTCCAGTATGGGGTATGTTCTTTTGAACTGATTTTGGATGCTTTTCTCCATATTTACATCGTCCCTCTCAACCAGCACCACTCTTGTGTCTGTAGCTTGCTGGTAGATGGGGTTGCCCTCTATTGTTTGTGTGTAGCAGAAGTATTCCTCTTTCCATTCCTGTGGTTCAAGGTCTTTCCATTCTCGGTATGTTTGTATGTTTAGTATTCTTTCCTTTGTCTGTCTTTCCTCATTTTCCTTCCGTTCTTCCTCGGTTTCGGTTTGAGTTTCCATTTCTCTAGTTACCTTCTGTGTTTGGTGTGTCTTTTGTTTGGCGTTTATTTGTTGTTGGAGCCACTGTTGTGTCTCTGCCTTTTTCAGGATGCCTGCCTCTTTTTCTAGTTTGTGTATTGCCTTCTTTATCTCTCTCTTTGTATTCTGCTCTTCGTTTAGTTTTAATGTCTTTATCAATTCTAAGACTCTGTTTATGGTACCTTCCAACTTCTCTGCCTGTTGTCGGTGTTCCTTGAGTGCGTTTTCGTCGTCTGGGAGCTCCTCGCCGCTTAACCTTGTTTCATCTGTACTGCCCATTTTTTTCCTTTTTTTATTTTCCCTCTTGGGAGTCGTGTCTTTTTGTTTGTCAGCATATTTTCTGCGATCCTCCGTACTTAGGGGCGAGATGTCCTCCAGGTCTGTTATAGCCCAGTAGCTCGGGGGACTCACTTCTGTTTTTTCAGCGGGAATGATGGTGCTGTTAAGGTCTGTCTCGTCCCACCTCATACCCTCCTGGCTTGAGGTTGACGATCGCGGTGGTGCCTCTCCCACTTCTTCCTCATCACTGATTGTCACCGAGCTGGTGTTCATCGTCCTTCCTGGCATCGGGGAGTCAGTCTTGGACTTTGTTGGTGATCTGCTTAATCGGCTGGTGCCGAAAATCTGCCGCTCCTCCTCGCTCTGGCTGGCAGAGCCTGGTAATGGTGAGTCTATGAAAACTCGTCCGGTCGACTGGTCCGTACGAGCTGGTCGGGGCGCTGCTTGGCCGCCGAACCCATCCGAGGCTTGGCCTTTTTCGTAATTCATGGGGGGGGGTTCCATTTTAGCCCTACTGGCAGGGGTGCGGTGATTGGAGAGAGACCCCATGTGGCAGAGCACCGCCGGGCCGCTACTTATTTCACGGCCGTGCCACATGGGGTCCGGGGCCGTTCGCGACCGCGTATCGTGCGGCCATCCAAGTCTCGACACGGCCGACATCTTACTTTCCGTTCGTAGCCAGGGAATCGCAGGGTCGTCTTCATGGGGCAGTCCGGGACAGCACATTTTCACAGAGAGAGGTCGAGGTCAGGGCCGTGTCCATGTCAGCGCCAGGTCATCATCAGGAGGCTTCTTGGGATTGTGGGAGAAGGACCCTACTGAAACAGCGTGCTTCAGCAGGGGGCTCGGGAACCCCATGCACGCCAACGCACGAATTACCCGAAGGCAATATCCCTGAGGAAGAGAGGGGACCCCATTGTGACGGCATGTCTCAGTGGGGAGCTCGGGAACCCCGTGCACGCCAACGCACGAATACCCGAGGGTAGTCCCTGAGGGGAGAGGGGTGGAGATAGGGTGAGTCTGATATGGGGTCGGGAGTATCAGACACAGCTCGGGAACCGCGTGCACGCCAACGCACGACTCGCTCGTAAGCGAGGTCCCTGCGGGGGGTACGAGATCATCTAGAGAGTAACGATAGAATTCCAAAGGTGCAGTTTGGTTTCAAACCCAAACATTCAACAAATCACCAACTGCTCCGCATTGTAGAATACATTGAAAAGGGCTACGAATCGAAACATTACACAGTAGCATTATTTATTGAACTGCAGCAAGCATTTGACAAAGTTTGGATTCCTGGTTTACTGCTGAAATTGAAGAAAATTGATTTGCCACCATATCTAATCAAATCATTGGCCTCATTTTTGGAGAAGCGAACCTTTTCGGTTAAAATTAACAACACAATATCAGATATTAAATTTGCGACTGCGGGGGTGCCCCAAGGAAGCATTCTTGGACCGACACTTTTTAACGTGTATGTTCATGATATTCCAGAAGTGGAATCGGAGATTGCAATGTATGCAGACGATACAGTACTCATCTACAGAGAGCCATCACTAACAGATGCAATAGGGGTTGTCCAAGAGGCAGAAAATTCAATATTTCAGTGGTTAACTAGATGGAAACTGAGGGTGAACAACAACAAATGCGAAGCAAAAATATTCACACTTCGAAGAGTACAAACAAACAAAACTGCTGGGTGTCACCAAAAGGAACACTGGCTGGGACCACTGCCAGATAGATATATCAGTAAGGAATAATTTGCATATCAAATATGGGAACAACATTACACATATTGAAATTTTTAAAAAAAACCTAATGAAAAGATCTAATTAATTATACTTTTGCCTTTGTGCGCTGCTCATCGTGCTCAAAGATTTTCCCAATGGTTATTAAACGTCTAATCTTATTCATAACCATATGAAATTAATTCCAGTCTTTATTGATATACATCTGTGTGTGTTATCTGTTGCTGTAGGTACGATTGTTTATCTATAATATTAATCTTTTTTTTTTGAAGTACATTTACCGATTATTTACAAAGGTCTACATCATGATATATACCTTCTTATTGTTTATAGGCTTAAAAGGGCCACATAGAAAGGTATATTAAAGTATTTATACTGATTAGTACATTGGAATTATTAAAAGTTGATTCATATGTATTCCGTACTGATGACGACTAATAGTCCGAAACACGTGCATATGGTTGCTTTCTTCAATGACGGAATTACCCGATAATTACCTTTTTCCATATGTATTTCATGCACTTGTCACAAGTCATGCAAGCATTGGCATCTAGGCTTGTGTTGGCAGATTGAATTGCCTAAATTGGTTAAAATACACACAATTTTGCAATTGTTCTTCAATTTTACAACTGCATGCATGAAAAGAAGTTTGATGAAAGTATTTACATTTGACTCTTTAACTTTGAATAACATGATAACGATATATTGTTGCAATAACATGTTAACAAAATGTTAGCATGTTCTTTCAAGTGCATTTTGCTGTTTCTTATTCATAAACAGACGATAATGCTGTTTTGGCTCTAAATTGCTCTGTCCTTTAAACATCTACTAGTTGTCATATGAACGGATGGAAAGGAAATATAATTAAATGATTAAACGAACTTACCTTAGTGAAGTTCTATCATAATTATATGATCTTTCCATCCGGAATATGACATAACCCACCCTTCCTTTGTTTAGACTTTCCCGAACCCTGACCAATTTAGAGACCCTATGCTTTCAAGAGAATGTCAGATATATACTGATATATACCAAGGCCGGCTTACCCATACCTGTCATACTGGACATTTCTTCGATACCATGGCTTTGAAGACACGTGGCTTATTGTGGAAATAAAGAGACTATTCTTATATTCTATTTATATTCTTGGACCGACACTTTTTAACGTGTATGTTCATGATATTCCAGAAGTGGAATCGGAGATTGCAATGTATGCAGACGATACAGTACTCATCTACAGAGAGCCATCACTAACAGATGCAATAGGGGTTGTCCAAGAGGCAGCAAATTCAATATTTCAGTGGTTAACTAGATGGAAACTGAGGGTGAACAACAACAAATGCGAAGCAAAAATATTCACACTTCGAAGAGTACAAACAAACAAAACTCTGTCATTAAATGGAACACCAATCCAATGGAAAGCCGATCCGGTAAAATATCTAGGAGTGCATCTCGACACAATACTGACATGGAACTATCACGTAAAAATAAAACTGAACATCTGCTACCAACGATTAACAAAGCTCTATCCCCTCATTAACCGAAAATCGTCCCTGAAACCAGAATGCACCTGACTCCTCTATAAATCCCTGCTCCGCCCAGTCTTAACTTATGCCTGTGGTGTCTGGGCAACAACATCAAAAACAAACATCAACAGAATGCAAATATTTCCAAACAAAATACTGAGAACCGCCGTAAATTCACCATGGTTTGTTAGAAACAAACAGATACACAAAGATCTATCCATATCAACTATTGATGAACACATTAAGAAGGTAGCGAAACAGTTTTTACAAAACCTCAATAACTGTGATGGCGCAACGTTTTGCAACCTGGGAGAAAAGAACATTCATCAGCTCCTGAAAAGAAGACTTCCTCCAGACATCTTCGACACGAGCGAAGAAGAAAGTGAAATAAATAATAAATAGTCAAATAAATAATGAATATAACATAACCTCTATATTTATTCCTGTATTAATTGTTGTAATTACATCACAACTATGTATAGCATGTATATATGTTGAGCTGGTTTTATTAATAATAAAAAAAAGAAACAATATGTTTTTATAAATGAACAGAAAATATCTCAGTTTGCGGTTTGTAGAAACTGCGGTTTGTAGAAACGGCTAGCTCATTTTCGTAAGAGGGTAAAGTATAGTACACTTTTGACTTTTCTCCGATAACAAATATTATGTTTTTGGCTGGTATCTGAAACTTTGGACATATAAATACCATTTGCAAAAGTCGGGACAAAATTCGGGGCGCTTTAACGGTAGGGACACGAGTTCAAAATTCGGGACTGCCGCTCAAATAGGGACAGTTAGTCACCCTATTTTATACACATGATTTCAATCAAGGTGTTCAACTGCGGTGCTGGTTTTATCTTTGGTCACCTATTTTAAATATAATTATTTATTTTGTTTGTTTTGTTTTATTTTATTTTGGTGGGGCCCCTTTTGGTGGGAGCGCCTGGGCGGCATGGCAGCCCAGTCAGCACGCCGGCGCTGGTATCACAAAATAATTATACATAGGTACTAGGACTTCCAATCCCGGACAAGATACTGATCCCGGGATTAAAGATTTGTAATCCCAGGATCCCGGTACTGATACCGGAATTCTTGAAAAAGACAAAAATTGCCGGATCAAAACGCCTGGGATGACAAAAGTTACCATATCCAGTCAGTTTAAAATTTTTTATATTGGTGCCAATAGAACATTTTGACAAATTTTTGTTTCCTTCTCTTAGATAAAATTGGATAACTTTAAAAATTCATACGGCATGGATATTTATTCAAGTGAAGACGTTAATATTCAGTGCAACTTCGTAGAATAATGAATATTAAATTTCTTGTTATGAAAAATATTAATATTACTTGTACGTCTTTCGGTTTTCTCAAATACAGTTCAACTAGCCCAACCCACATTATACATCTTTTTATCTAAGTGCACTTTTTGACAAAACTTTTCCACTTAAAAAGCGTAACAAGCGATAATTGTGCGATGAATAAGTGTTAATGACCATATTACCGCCGTCACTGCTCATCACAAACTCGAGATGCTTCTTACCAACATATTTCATTATTAGTTTATGGTAAAATGCTTAAACTGGAAGAAGCTTTTTTGCTTTATTTTATTACCTATTTACTAATTTTATATTCACACACACACATCACTGACTCCAGGTAAAGAAATCCGCCACTTTTTTTTTATTTTTACGTTTAGGTTTTTTTTCTTTTTTAATTACAGCCAGTAATTTTTGTTGAGGGTATAGTAACTATAAAAAGACTTAAGTAAGTTGAAAAGGTTCATGTTTGTCTCCATATTGAATTATATCTAGTTCTTGCAAAATGTGAAATAAAAATACACTTCTCGTTTCATATGTATGTCATGTACCCAAATATTTCAGCACAAGCCGATGCGATCATCAGGCCCGGACTTAGAGACCCAGGGCCCCTAGCCCCTTGACATTTGGGCCCCCACCATCTCGAAGTTATTTTGGAAATTTAGCAAGTTAAATGCACAAGTAAACGTCATAATTTTTAATAGATTTTAATGACCTTAATAAACATCAGACTAATACAGACTATGTTACTATAGTTACGTTATTCTATAAAATTTATAGAACCATACAACGAAGTTCCTTCTGTGCAAAAGAACAAATGACGTCATCATAGTCAATTGAACGAATTATTACTGACGCTATGTACTATCGTGGCCATATATTATGTCCCTTCTTTTGACGTCCATTTTCACGGAAAACTAGGAGCGAAATTTTTTTAGAAAATTCTGGTGCTGTCCTTGATTAATATGCTACAACTCATAAAAATTAGAAAGCTGTACGTGTTGGCGTTTTCCCGATTTTTCCAAATTGAGACGAATTGGAGCTGTTTTTGCCACGTAAATTTTATTCGTTTAACTTTAGCAATTAATTACTCCGGAAATAATACATAGATTTGAACGAATTAAAAAGTAAAATCACTTGCGGAATGCTAGCTTTCAATGTGTATTTTTGTAAAATAATCATAATCATTGTTTATCTTGCATTTTTCATACAAAAGATCGTGGTGAAACTCCGCGTGAATTCCGACGCTCTACGGTCTTTGAGGGGCTGCGGGGAAGAGAGGCGCTAACGCCGCTAACGGTGCAGTCATGTCGGAGAAAACCTACACAACTGGGAGAATCTGGGGAGAACCGGGGCAGCTGGCCAACAAAATTTGACCGACTTCCAATTGCCGGACAAATGACAACTGATTCGGATAGAGTTTTTTCTCAGGAATCCGAATGTGAACACAGAAATACTGAATTGGCTCCAGTTTTTTCAAAAAACAGTGTTAAAGGTGCAAAAAAGACGCTTTTTCGCTACTTTTGCAGACATGCCAAACAATAACGTAATGTAGTAGAAGTTTGTAAGTAGGATCAAATTAAATTTTGAACCTTTTCCTTTAAGAGCATATAGCGAGAAATCGGATGACATAAACTTTGAACTTTTTACACCACCTTTTTATAGCAGCGCGAGCCAATTACGGCACCGTATCGTACGGAGCGCACTGCTTGTTTCTTTATTTATAAATTGCTGTGGCCAAATAAAAAGTTGTCGGAAAAATGACAACTAATTTCGATAGGATTTTTCCCATGGAATCCGAATCTGAAACCAGAAATAATGAATTGGCTACGGTTTTTGTTTTTTTTTTGAGAGGTAGTGTGAAAAATGCAAAACGCTACAACAATAAGGTAAATTAATTAATATCCCTTGGTTTACAAGTTTCAGAATAAAATTCCCCTAACGATTTATAGGGTCAGTGCAATATATAGTAGGTAAATCTTTTTATAGTATATTTTGCCAACAAATACTTAATAACTGATTTATAAAGATAACAGGATAATATATTACCTGGACAAATATAGTTACTACTATTGTCTAGGTTTTATTCACCTATCCCACTAGTAATTGAAAATTAACTGATTTATAAAGATAACAGGATAATATATTACCTGGACAAATATAGTTACTACTATTGTCTAGGTTTTATTCACCTATCCCACTAGTAATTGAAAATTAATGTGAATTTTCTGTTAGTAGCTAATTAAGAACGGATTAAGCAAGTTTTAACATTTTTACCGAAAACAACCTTTTACTTAACAAAAATAAGCAGCCTTTGGTTGCCCATTTATACATACTTACTAACTACTTATTAAGTAGTTATTTAGCTACTTGTTTGTATATGTTGGCCATATATAACTTACGCTCCTGGAACTCCTAGCATATGCTTTCCAATCCGCTTGGTTTGTGGAAGAAAAACGTGATTCTTCACTTTTGTGTAGTTCAAGTTCTGTTGCCTTAAAGTTTCGCATAAATATGAATTCGTCAAGAGAAGCCTGCGTTAACAATCCAGATGTATTCTGCTTTATTTGTGGGGTATATACTTTGAAAAAGTATAGAAAAAACATTACTGAATTTGTGCAAGAAGCATATCTTGCTTATTTTGGCATTGCAATTAGCAAACAGGATAAGTACTGGGTTCCCCACAAGGTTTGCAAAGTGTGTGTGGAGTCGCTGCGACAATGGACTAAGGGAAACAGGCGACATATAAACATTGGCTTTCCTATGATGTGGTCAGAACCGAGAAATCACCATGATGATTGTTATTTTTGCGCTGTGGATGTGAAAGGCTTTAATGGAAGCAAGAAACGTACTTGGGAATATCCTATTTTGGAGTCAGCTAAGCGTCCCATGCCCCACAGAGAAGACATGCCAATACCACAAGTACCAATTGTTATGTTTTGTAAAATCATTGGATTAGTGGTTGACCCACAAAAAGCTATATTATGCAATGCCAGCCATTCCGTGATTAGAAGAGCTAGAATAATGAAATATAGACTATAGGCTACCCAATACTTCATAGGTTTAAAGTTTATTACATAATCATTGTTTATCTTGCATTTTTCATACAAAAGATCGTGGTGAAACTCGTAAATTTGTAGACACATAGAATATTTCGCAGATCACTCAAGAGATGGTGTTGTCAGCCTCTCTAATAACTCTTGTATCCAAGAAAGGGACAGACCGTTCAGATTCACCCTCTATCGTGAATTGAAGCCGTGGATGAAAACTATTAAATGCATGTAAGAGTGTTTGTTCCATGTTTTCAGGGAAAGCGAGCAGTAGGTCGTCTACATATTTTACAATGAACGGCAGCCGGAAGGGCAGAGTTGGGATCACCAAATCCAAAAGGTCATCCAAGACCAACTGGGCCAAGATAGGTGAAAGTGGTGAGCCCATGGGGCTGCCATAAAGCTGTTGAAAGAATTTGTCTTGATAAGCAAAGAAACAGTTTTCATAAATGAAAGAAAGAACGCGTTTTAGGTCACCTTTAGTGAACCTACTACTCTCATCAATGAGTGTCTAGTGCCTATCAATGGCATTCACAATTATCCCCAAGGGGAGGTTGGTAAAAAGGGAGACTACGTCCAACGATGCAAGTACATACCCATCAGGTATTTGAAAACCATTGAACTTTTCCACAAAATCAAAGACATTTTTTATATTATATTGCGTTCTGTCACCTATCGAGGTAGTAAGCACCTGAGAGACATGTTTGGCCAATTTGTAGTCAGCTGACCCAACAGAGGAGACAATCGGTCTGACAGGGCACCGCTGCTTATGGACCTTTGGGAGACAATAAAGTTTGGGGAGTGCGGAATTGTGTGTTGCCAACTGACGACCCAGTTCGGCATCAACACTGCCACCATCCACCAAAGATTTAACGAGGGTATTAGTACGTCGTTGAAGGGATGACAAAGGATCTCTAAGTACAATTTTGTAAGTAGTGTTATCATCCATATATTCACCCTTTCATGATAAAGTTCCCCAGTCATAATGACAGTAGCAGCCCCCTTGTCAGCACGAGTAATAATGATATTAGGGTTTTGTTCCAAAAATAACTTGGTCTCTTTGAATCTTTGCAGTATGTCTCTCTGAGAGTAGCTCGAGTGGATAGGTTTAGTGAGGAAGTTGGTTAAAGAATGGACGGCTCTGGAGCGAAGAACATCGTGGCTGTCCCTGCTGAAGGCATGTATAAGGTCCTCGACACTCATGAGAAGCTTTGGCATGTCGATGCAACTTGGAGTGACCTGAAGGGCAAATTTTGGTCCTAAGGACAAAAATTCCGAAACACGAGGGGGAACCTGAACCTCCGAAAGATTTACCAACCACTTGTCATTACTTATGAAAAAGTTATTACTACCGCGAGCATTATCAAGAAGTCTATTAAATTTGTTAACATTAGAAGCACGAGTTTTTTTAAATAAATTTTTGTATTTATGTTTTATATGGTCAATGCAAATTTGAAAAATGTTATGCGGAACTCTCTGTTTCACACTATCGGACAAACGGTCAATATCTCTCTGAAGGGCGTTAATAGAATCAATGGTTATCTGAATTACAATGGTTAAAAGTTTGCTTGCCAACCTGCATCTAAAGTCCTCAATCCTGTTAGCCATTCTTCGTGGACCCTGGCTAACAAGAGACATAAAATTCTTCGAACCGTCGGTGATGTGCCTCGGACGAAGTCCAGCGGTGCGACATCTCAGCAGAAAAACTCTTCTGTTGCACAATTTTGCCATCCTGATGTTCAAACGCTCTAATCTGCCTATACTGGCGGAGGTGGTACGGCCGTACGTACTCTTGATGTTGGAGTAGAAACCGGTAGCACCTGTAATCATGCTTGGTGGAAGTATCGACCCACTTGTTGGCAAACAATCAAAGGAATATCCCGGAAAGGTCAAGTTCATAAAAACAACTGTTTTTTCAGGTCGACGTTTCGCTTTATTAGGTTGTTAAAGCTTAATCATGACCCAATCTATAAATTGAGAGCAACACAATGAACAAACAATTGAATAATAAACAAAGTTATACTTACAAATGTTTTGTGATAGGAGGCAAAAATGCGTACATGGATTGAATTATTTAGTTCCACTGAGGCACAACGCCAAAAACAAACCACCCAAAACACAGCGGTGACAACCTCTTGTACATTTGAGGAGTTAGGCTTAATAACAATCACATTTAAAATTAAAATTCTACAATAAAACCAACACACAGCGTGAAGAGACGCCGACGAAATGGCGTGCTATGAAAACAACTTTTTGTACTGAACCAATGTCAAGTGGATAAAATAGCAACTGCAAATGCAGGTAATGGCGGCAAAATTATTTGAAATTTGTAATTTGAATTATGAAATTTTGAAAAGTTGACAACTGCAAAACTAATAACATAACGAAAAAGGTTACAAATATGAAAATTGAAAAGATTTAATGATAACGTACTTTAGGGGTCAGTTCTCTGTCCAGCTCTATACAATTCAATCAAATTAGCGTAGACATTACTTATGCCCGCAACGTCGGTGCGATGATTAACAGTATTTTCACTTACTTTTATGTAAAACATTTCCAGGAAATTGCGACCATAGTAACCTCTCTCGGCTGCCAAGATCTTAGTGTTCAAAAAATCAAATGTTATTGTGCAACGCATGTGAGGCAAGCGCGCACGCATCACGTTTCACTCTTATGTCACTGCGGTGCTTGCATAATCTGGACGATAACCACTGCCTAGTCTGGCCAATATATCTACCCTCACAATTTAAGCACTTAATATCGTAAATGACATTGCTCTTGAAGAGAGACGGTGTGGGAGATTTTAATTTAGACTGGAGTTGTCCAGCGACATTAGGCTGAAAACAACCCAATCTTATTGAAGGGTCTTTAAATATTTGTTTAATCACATTGGTCAGCCCCTCGATGTGGGGGAACCGGAAATATCTAACCTGAGGGGTTGGATTATCTCTTTGAGGGGTGTTATTGACAGAAACAGCAGCGGCATCGACAGTCAAGGGTTCATTTGCAACTACAACCCCAGTGACGGGTGAGCAAAAAATTACAGATCTGGCTAACCGAGGGGGATAACCATTATTTATAAAAATATTTAACAATTTATTAAGATTTGACTGAAGTTTTGAAGGATGACAAATTTTTCTGATGCGGTGTGTCATACACCTAATTACACCGACCTTTTGTACGAAAGTGTGAGCAGATTTAAAGTTAAGGTATCTACCCGAGAAAGTAGGTTTAGTGTACCAATCGAAAGAGATGGTGTTGTCAGCCATAAGCATAATGTATATGCCGACATGAAATTGCATATTGATAAATTTGACACATCCAATTACAATGCTAATAACGCGTATAATATTGCGCTTGTTAATAAGGCCGTTTTGGGCTTAATGAAGGATGAGAATTGTGGTAAAGTGATGAGGGAATTTGTCGGTTTACGTTCAAAAATGTATTCATTTACCGTTGAGGGTGAAAGTGCGCAAGAAAAGAAAACGAAAGGTATTAAGCGGTACATTGTTAAGAAGGAAATTAAATTTGACGATTATAAGAGATGTCTATTGGAAAATTGCGTTCTCTACAAGCAACAAAACTCATTTCGATCGTTAAAACATAACATATACACACAAAGTCAAAATAAATTGGCCCTATCAGCGCGCGACGATAAACGATTTATTTGCGAGGATTCGATAAAAACGTTTGCCTGGGGACATTATACGCTCGATATTTAGTAGTAGTAATTTAGTTGTCTTGTGCTAGTCATTACGTTAAGATGTGTAATAAATAATAGTTATATTATGGTAGATTTAGATGTTTTTACCAACATCAAGAGCACGTACACTGATCACCTAAAAAAATGTTTAACTTCGAACGATATTGACGGAGTGAAATATTTATTAAGTAAAACTCAAGTGCCGGAAGAATTGCTCACGTACGGACGTTTATGCAATACGCCAGTGAATATTCTAGAGACGCTTTTCGAACCGAAACTTCTAACTGACAAATTTGAGAAGTGCGCGTTGGAATTACTTTTAGAACCGACAGACAATAGCAATAATAATAATAATAATGCAATTGAAATGGATGTAACGTATATAGCGACCATAGCTAAACAGATAATTGTATCCATCAGTCGGATGAAAACTATAAAAAATGTTTGCTCGTTACGTTGTTGCTGAGTGACGAAAAGAAAAAAGATGTAACGTCACTTTCTATGAATTATTTAATTAACAATTATAGAAATGTACGCTATTATTTTGAAAAAAAAATGTATGTGATGCGTTGTATAATGCCGATGTAAACTATTTAATGACATTATTGAATACAATTGGTGTTGCGAGAGGTTGGCAATTTCGTTTCGAACCGACAACGCGTCAATCGCATAAGGACATTCGTAAATGGTTGACGGATAATGTGCAAAAGGGACTCAAAGGACATAGCGTGGGCTGGCAGTCGGGACCCGATACGCGCGTTTGGCCCTCTAGCAATCTTGAAGACTATATTGAAACGCTAAACATGATTAATTGTCACACTCGTCTCAATTTGTAAATTGTTTTTTTCTACATATGTATGTTTAATAAATTTTGTTTCTCAAGCATTTGTTTTATTTTTTTAGTAATAGGAAAAAAATGAAAAAAAGTCATTTATTCAGTATTATACAATCTTTCTTTTCTGCTAATGTATTCAATCAAAAAACGAAATCACACCCCGCTGATGAAAGTCTCGGTGACTGCGATGAGGATGACTTCGTCGTCGCCGTCGTCCACCACGTTTGCAGCCAATCTCGAAGAAGGTAAGCATTTTGATGGGCGCATTGCAGCTCGTTGATGGCATGCTTGTTACAATGATACTTGGCACCAACAACAATACCATCAGCTCCTCCTGCTTGAAATTTTAGCGTTGAGAGTGCCGGACAACCCATGTCTTCAATATTGCGAATACGAATATTTGGTAGGATGTTTTCTAACCAGCATTTCTTTTGCAGTCCCTTGACGATTATTTGAGAACCGTTATCAATTCCGGCCGTCCGTAAAAGTGAACATAAATTGGTATAAGGAGCCTCATCTTCTGCTGCTGCTACTTGTTCTTGTTGTTGTTGTTGACATCGCGATGTCAAATTGTAGTTACCGCCATTGTAGAGAAAATTCTCATCTTGCTTTTGCCACGTAAGTCCATGTATTTGTGTCGTTACGAAACGTACATGTCGCTGTAGATTTTCCTCCAAATGCGCGAACTTAACGGGTAATTTGAAAAATTTATGCAACTCACCATGACCGGAATAAACATGTATTAGGGTCAATTCTTTGCATATGAATTCACTATCTTTCAGTTGAAAGCCTTGCACGTCCACGATCCAAGTGTTCATCATGGCGGTCTAGAGCGATCTGACCTCGCCCGTTAACGGTCTATACTTTAAAATACAGTCGTTAATTAGGAGGCAGTAGAGTGACGTTTTGTCGGGTATATCTTCGCTCGTTTCGAATTCTAGCCGAATGTCTACCGCGCTACCAGTACTCATAAGTTCGTTCTGTCGCGAACAGTCGATTACGATGAGCGTATGCTCGGCGAAGAACATGTCGGGCGTGAGGAGCGGTTCGCTGCGTCGTTTATAGTACGACGCCTGAAATTTTGCATACATCTCGTACAAAATTATAAATTGTCTATGCTTGAAATTGGCATTAATGGACTCGTACGGGAATTGTTGGCTATTGAGAAAGAGTTTTACATTAACCAAATTACAATGATCGAACAACGTCATATTTTTATTTTGTTGATTTTTCGATCGGTATTGCGAACTCGACTTGATCGACCACGATCCAACTGCGAAAAGCCAAATCCAATTCGCGACCGCTCGAAATGGTATTCAATAGGCTGATGCGTTCCGCGTCACCAACGGCTATATGCGGTACTCACCACACAATTTTACTGATACTTTTAGCGTTTCCGTCGTATCGCTACTATATAGCGCATTAATGTCTGAATTAGAACGTATCAAGACGAGCTCCTGATGCATGTTTAAAATCACGCGCTGACGATCCTCTCCAAAGGCAAGCCAATATTTTAATGGTATGCATACGTTAAAAAACCGGTTGTTTCGTCAACTCCTTTGTAGACATTCAATTGATAGCCCGCCATGGCGGCGAGTTCCATTTCGTTTTTATTGAACGATACGAGCACTTTGAGAGTGGTCGCTACGCCGGGATTTCGTACACGATCGATAACCTTACCGCCCATCTGGAAACGAATTTCCTCGAATAGATGTGCAAAACCGTTGTTGATAATTTACCCTCTATGTAAATACAACTACGACTCGGTAGTGTTAGCACGTCGAGTTGTTGAATAGGAATTCGCACTTCATCGTTGTTTTCAAAACTATTTGTTGTATAGGGATAATGGTTGAAAATTCTGCCTTAATGATTAAATTGTCAAATTGAACTTTTTCAGTTATGTTTAAAATATCTATTGCTGCTGCTGCTATTGTTTACGTCGCAATTTAAATCCCAATGCTTGCAAGAAACGTTGATTTTCAGGTGTTAACCGTTTAACAGTTGACGGACAAGTAAACATTTTTGTCGTAGGCTTGGAATTTATAAATTGATTTTGTGGTTGGCCGGTAAACTCACCCCCAGAACTTCGCGAATAAAAGTTAAGACCCATTACGTTGCTCTCGTAGATGCAGTCTTATCGTTACGACTTCCTTTCTGAAATTGATCAAGTTATCGTCTTGATCTACTGTTTTAAGGACAATATCGTCAATTCTTTTCGTATTTAGCCGCATGGAGATGACATTTTTCGGCGTCTCGATGATTTTGTAGCCGGGCGGTACGGACGGAAAAAACTCGTGTATCGTATGCGCAGCATGATCGTTCATATATGCACCGTATATTATATTACATTCAATTTTAATTGTATTAATTTGCAGAATATCTACCACGTGACCAATAGAGATGCTATGGAATTTTTTACATTCCAATCGACGTCTCGATCGAAATCGATGACGCATTTCAAGGTATTATTGTTTGCGCGAATGCAAAAACTTTACTGCGTTCGATTTCTTTGTCTTATTATTGAGCTGTGAATTAATTTCCGCATTGATGTTGGCGAGCTCGTATGAACCGACTTGTATCGTAATTAATTCGCCGTCAATTTTCAGTGCATTATTATTTCGGTCGACATTGGGAATTGCATTATACGTCTCAAAGTTTACCAAACCCATTTCATAATTGACGCCGCCGTTCAGCTCGATGGGAGGATTATAGTAGGCCCGCAGAATGGAATCTCTAGCGCTGAGTGTAAACGTAGTTTGCGTTGTCATAGTGACAATGATTATGACCGCCGTTGTCGTACGCGTTCCAATTATCGTCTGAGCGAATTAGACGCTTCGTAGGAAATTTAAACACAATGCGCCACAATTGCTACTATCGTAAGACTGATACGGTTCGTGGTTATATTTTATTTGTACATCGTTTCCGGCACTCTTAAAATATTTTACTATTTTCTTGCTCGGTTGTAAGTTTCCGAAACTATCAAAGTAAATAACAATGTTGCCCTTTTTAATGTAGGCCACCCAATGCGTTCCCGGACCGTCTGCATCGTCTAAATTAATTATACCGCGCTCGTTTTGCTTGCTAATGCGTTCAGGTAAATGGTTGTGCATAAAAATTCCGCGAAAATGTTGAATGCCTCGAGCGTACCGTTCCAAGTCGATGTTCGTCAACGCAGTCGCTGGAATGTTGATCTTTTTTCCTCTTTTTAATCCCTTCCCTTCCTTGTACGGTTTCAGATGTAGACCCTTTCTCGCAGCAGCAGCAGCGGTGATTGTTTCTATCGCCCGATTATGACGTTCACGCTCGCGAAGTTGTTGCGCCGACGCTTTATCTTTAACGGTCTTAGCGATTGAGGTTGCACCCGTTGCTAAACCCCCAAAGCACTCAGACCGGCAAAAATTGGTATTAGAGGTAAAAAGCCGCCGCGTTTAGGTATTGGGATAACTCGCTGTTTTTTTCTTTCTCCTTACCGCCAGTACGGCTGGAAATTTAATTCCCCTACCACCGCTGCGACGACAGTTACTAACCATTGTTCTTTCTTCTTGTTGTTATCGCTTCAACGTTCAATTGGTAAATGAACGATTTTAAAAACGATTGTTACTTAAAACATTTGTTAGTAGGTCATTGGAACCGCCATGAAGCTGGTCAAAGAAAAATGTCGTCTGCACGTGACTAATGTTGATATTGTATCACAACAACAACAATGCAATAGTGACAATAAACACGGTCCTCTTTTGCCATCCAGCATTCGCGCCATTATATGCGGTCCGTCGAATTGCGGTAAGACAAACGTAATGGTCAGCCTGCTCGAGGCTCCAAACGGTTTGAAATTTCAAAATGTGTACGTGTATTCCAAGTCACTTTCCAACCCAAATATCAATATTTGAGGGATTTATTGCAACCGTTAGTTGGTTATTACGAGTACTCCGATGACGTCGACATAATTCATCCTTCGGAGGCGCGTCCAAACATCTTATTCGCGACAATGCTAATTTGTTGATTGTTTTTCCGATGGATGACCTAAATTTGCGACACATTTTTCAGGATAGCGCTAACAATAGCGATTTTTCTTCTTTTGCTGAATTTAAGCAAATGTGTTCCTTATATTGGACCGATAAGTACAGTTTCCTGGTTATTAGTAAGGATAATGACTTGAACAATGACCGATATAGAAAGGGGTTTCATTGTTATATAAAACTACCGTAATGCGCACCAAAACATCATTAGAAGACGGTACCCGAAAACGTTCAGATGGTATTTTTTTGTTCGCTTACTCATACAAGCATGAGCTCTAAGGAAATAACTAATCGATTAATTAGAGCTAAGAAAAACATTAAACAGTAACTGGCTGCTCTTAAACAAAGCAAGTTAAGGTCTGAAGAACAACTTAAGAGCAAATATAAACCAATTACAGAATCCAATCAAAATTTAGTTAGAACTAATGCCACTATTAAATTAGAACCAAAAGTGGAAATAAAAGGAGACGACGGCGATGATGGTGACAACGACGACGCACAGACGAAAAAGGATGCAAAAATTAAGGAACCGTTATCATCGCTGCAACAGAAGAAACCAAAACATAGAGGTCGAACATCATTGACTTTCGAGGAAGATGACGATGACGATTTCAAATGAGTACACCAAATGTTAGACGAGAAGAAGAAGACGCAGAAGAAACGTTCGAAGCATATGTCGACCCTGAAGAATCTACAATGACACCAACTTGTTACACCGCCGTTTCCACTAATCTCTTTTGGGCAGATTTATTGTCGATTCGGGTTAGAAATTCAAGTGAGTCCGCCTGTGGTGGTGCCCTCTGTGTACGGGTGGATCCTGGATGCGCGTCGTTGTGCGTTGATTCCGTTGGAGGGCGATACCTGTACTGTTTCGGGAGAGATTTTTCTTAATTAGGTTCTGGTCGTTAGGAGATGGTGAGCGCGGTTTAATTGCGATCACCGTACTTGGGAAAAGTCAGGCTTTCTTTTGGTACCCCAAACGTAGAAATCCCAGCTGTTTTGTGGCGGTTGGAAGAAATTACGTTGTTCATTGTTTTTGCCCTACGACGCGTTTGGGGGTTATCGTGATTTTCGCGGTAATTAATGACTTTCTCGCTCCGCCCCGGTTCCCATTAAATCTGCCGTCGTGTTTCACATCTACTGGTCCAGGATTCCGCCTTGATTGAGCCCTAAGACTGCTGGTATTTGTGGTAAGGGCTTTGCCTATAAGTCCGAAGAAGCGCCTGGCTCAGTCGTAAATTTGTTGCTGGCCAAACTACGGTCTGTGTGTGGGTATTTTTCCCGGGCTTTTCTCCACGTGTTTTACGTCTGGTGACGAACAGGAGACGCATTTGCGGACACAGCCCCGGGATTAATTTCCTTTGATGAAAGCCGCTGGTTGAGGCTGCCATATTCGTATCACGGATTCTGGGCTCACACAAACACACCAAGTTCTTAGAACCCTACCAAACATTCATTGGGTGAGCATTGATTGACGTTTTTAATTAGCGAGCTCGTTTGCTCATGGCAATGGGATTCTTTTAGGTTCTTTCGCCGGCTCAGAAGTGTTTTCTGCGGTCCTGCGCGCTATTTTTGCCCCCTGGTTTCGGTTGAGCGGAGTGCTAATTCTACCCTGCGCGGGGAGTTCTACGTACTCTTTTTCTTGGATTCGACAAGTTGATTGGGCAATTGACGGTCCCGCTGGTACCCGAGGAGCTACAACCTGGCCGATAATTATTCCGGGACGGAATCGTTAGTGGAAGGTACGCAATCAGCTGCAATACGGCGGCTTGTCAGTCGGCGTGGGACGTCGTGACGCTACCATTGAGGTTCGCACTTAACGACAGGACGCATCGGACAAGGTTTGACGTACCTTCTTGTTTATTTTGAATTTTTCTTCGCGACAACAGCGTTTGATCCTGTGCGCTCCGAGAACACCCGCAGGTGTTTTAGTCTCTCCGTTACTTATATTCGTTTTGCGAATTGTTTGCGGGCGGCAGTATTGTTGTCCAGCGGGTGACTCGATCTCCGTTTTTGTAATTTTCGTGTACTCGTTCGTGACCTCACATAACCTCACTTTGTTGTTATTGAATGTTAGAGTTTGTTTACGATTGGACTCCGGGAGTCGTTTCTTTCGTTTTGATATCGTAATTTGTAATGGCCAGCTGGTTTAGCTTGCCTGAGTTGATTTATTTTGATCCGTTCGGGATTTGGACCATTGACTTAATTTTGTTTGGTCGTCAAGTTGATTTAAGTAGAGTTGATAATCGCTTGTTAATTGTTGATGATTAATTAGTAACTGGTTTGCTGAGTGAGGTCAGGTGCGGTTTGTTTTGTAGGTGTTGTCTTTTTAAATGAGACTTGTTAGTTAATTATGACACGGCTGCCTAATATTCAGTTAGATATTGGATGATTTGATACTTCGTTAATGGTAATTGTGCGCACCTGTGGCTTTTTGTAATAGCCGTTATTGTTAATCAGTAATTAAACGCTTTTGTTCGGGTTTCGGTTATTAATTTCTTTATTGGGGAAATTATCCCAAGCTGCTGCGGTGTTATCGCTTTTGGCCAAAACCGGTTTCGTCGAATATAGCGGTGGTATTTTATCTTCGTTTACAGGATATTTTTATTATTGTTATCATTGGCAATACTCTTGCCCAGCGTTTATATCTGATAGTGCGCCGCCTTTAAAAATTTCGGTTGTTTTATTTACGGAGGCCAATTGCTTCTGCTGATTATTTGGACCGAGGATCCTGTGTGGGACCATTCTTTCCGTAATTTATTTAGGCTGCAAGTTTGTCGTGTCTGTATACGATTTCCCCGACTTGGGATTTGTTTGTGGTGTATTGTGTACCGTCTGTGGATAATAAATTTGGTTATCCTAATAGCGGTCTATTTCTTTCCTTGCGTTGCTTCGTTACTTTCCAGCCAGCTCTCGCATTCGAGCGAAGGTTGTACGAAGGGTTCAAGATTGCGTGGCGCCCTTTCCGGAACACCTTGTACCTTGGATCGTTTGTAATCCCCACGCCCTCTCCCAAGAGTTGGTCGGTGCGAACCCAGAACCGTACAAGCACACAGGTAGGACCGATGTTGTCAGCGGGTGGTATTATTTCCGTTGTTTATTTCGTTTTGTTTTCCTACTGTATAAAGTGAAAACCAAGGTGTTTCAAACTCGTCAACGCGATTTGGAAACAACCGAAAGTTCATTCGTGGAGTATATGGATCAATTCGCTCCCTTATCTAGAGATTATATTGCGGGATTTATTAGGGATACCAAAAACGTGTACGACCATAGTCGTGTGGGCGTCCGCCATGATCCCGATCTTGACAAATTCTATCTTGGCTCCTCAGAATTACAATTTAACAACCAAAATGCTAATATTGTCGTTGACGGACGAGAGTTCAAAGGAACGTGGGCCTTTACGAATTAATATTCAAGAAAAATCCCACAGACGATTCAAAGGAAGATCAAAAGAATTATCGTGAAATAGTATTAATGACAAACGCGCGCGAGTGAATCATGATCCGAATAAACAAATTGCCGGTTATGCCGGCGACAAATATCGTAAAGTTATCGCTCCGCTCATTTACAATCAATCGACACCCAAAAGTACGGGTCCGACGACGATGGCGGTGGGAAGAGCTAGAGCTAGCACCTGGGCTAGTAGTAGTAGTCAATTCGGCGGGCGCGGTCTGATGAGCTACAGTAACAAACCGATTGTATTCACGTTTTGGGATGAGGCGAATCAACTAATTAGTCGCTTAAGGCTGTTGCTTGCATGACAAGATGCCGGAAAGACGGTCACGAGAACGAAATTAATAGCATCGTGGAGGAATTACGCGAAGCGCGAATAATTGTATAAATTTGTAAATTTGAAATTTTTTCTATCACTTTTACCATGACTCTTGATAAGTTTGGTCGTCATATATCCGCAAGAGCAAAAGATTTAAAATCATTATCGTCGCCGTCGGCGGATAGAGAACTATACGCGTACATATGTTTACCTATACGCGGCTCGTATAAATTCGACTATTCCACATTAACATTTAGTTACCAATTGGATAACGGATCCGCTACATATCAATATCCATTGAAGCAAAGAGGCGAAATCCAAAGTGCTACCGTTTTTCCTGTCGACTTAACCACACACATTAATTCATCAAAAAAGGGTATTTCAAAGGATAATTTGAATGGAACTGTTATTCGGAACGGTGATGTAATAACATTTAGCTTAGATAGTGCGATTACATCATCTACCACAAAGTTGACAGGAAGACAGCGACCAATTAGTACGCATATGTACGTAGAACTACTCGTTAAATATAGAATATGAGTGACCTTAAGCAACAAGTGGTCGACGAATTACATAAACCGGCCCGAAAGACCTTCAAACGTAGACGCGTAATCGTGAAAGGACTAGATGATTTATTTCAAGCCGACCTTGTCGAGATGATTCCGTACGCGCGACAAAATCGCGGCAACAAATATATTCTCGTTGTTAAAGATGTATTTTCAAAATTTGCCTGGGCCGTTCCGACAAAAACAAAGTCCTCCAAAGATGTTGCCGCCGCAATGAAAAAAATACTATTGTTGGGACGTCATTCGGCGAATTTACAAACCGATATGGGAAAAGAATTTTATGGGCGCGAATTCTCAATGCTAATGAAACAATTCAATACCACTCATTACTCGACATATAGAACACTAAAAGCAATGATGTGGAAAGAGTTCAGCATGCAGGGGTCCTATGCGTGGTTGAAACTATTGCCACTTACTGTTTCAAAACATAATAATACCGTTCATTCAACGATTAAAATGAAACCGGTAAATGTTACTCGCGAAAATGAAAAGCAGCTATTGGACATCGCCTATAATTACATTAAAATGAGTAATTTAATTACAAAATTTAAACAAAACGATCACGTAAGGATTTCGAAATATCGCAGTCTATTCGCAAAAGGTTACCAACCAAGTTGGAGCAACGTAATCTTTGTAGTTGATAAAATACAATACACCAATCCCACAACTTACATATTGCGGGATCTTAGCGGCGAACCCATTTTGTGGTCATTTTATGAACAGGAATTGCAAAAATCAAAGTATCCGGATGTTCAACTCGTCGAAAAAGTGCTCAGAAAGAAGGGAAATCGATTGTACGTCAAATGGTTGGGTGTCGACGAGCGAAGTTGGATTTCCAAAACTGACCTTGTATAAATCCAAGAAGCGCATTATCTTGTTCATTATAATGCCACTACTGTACAAGAATACCATTTTTTTTGTAGGGGCTTGTTAATCCCCTCATCGATAAGTTACCCATCGAGCTTCACATGCCCGGCGGCTACCAATTCTGCAGACCGGGCACCAAACTTCACGAGCGTATGGAACGCGGCGACCGCGGAATAAACGCACTGGATCGTGCGTGCAGAGACCACGATTTGGCGTACCATCAACACAAGGAACTGCAGAGGAGGCATGCGGCAGATAAAATTCTGGAGGAAGCGGCTTGGCAACGCGTTAAACATCCGTCGGCATCCACCGATGAAAAAATTAGCGCCTGGTTAGTAACATCTGCTATGAAAGCTAAACGCAAATTGGGATTAGGTATGCAGCGGCGACCACGACTACAAGGACGGCGACGAGTGGCAGCAAACTGATCCTTGTGCAAAATCAACAAGAAAAAATAAATGAAATATAGTACTCTTTTTTATTATTTTATAAAAAAATAAATTGGTTTAAACACCGCAATGTTTTATTTCAAATATGACCGACCGCTCTCCTTATCATTCAGAAATAAACAATTGCTGATAAATTACTCTGATGGTTCACCTGTGTGTAAGGTGACCAAACTGGCATATGCGCGTACTCCGGGACACCTTAGTCTTGACTTATCAACGGTATTTTTTAATTAAATTTAAATATTATGTTATAAAAAACGATCAACAGATGACACGCATGCGCAACAATTCGCAATATGGCCAATGAATGGTACACAAAACGACCGACAGACGGCGCAGTTTTCTTGAAATAAGTCGCACAAAATGGCCGACAGGTGGCACGCTATCTGACCGCCAGGTAGCACGCTAGCCTTGCACTACCAGCCGACAGATGGCGTCTCGAGCTGTACTTCATAAACACTGCTGTCATATCTCCACCGATTGACTTCCACCGTTTGGTCCAAAGCCCGTGTATTTTAACTACTCATTTTTATATTCTCCTGCTTAGATATTTTGATGTCCAAAAAAGTATTCAAATACATATTTTAAATGTTTACGAAATTATTCGCGAGACGGCTGAAGAATTGTCCAATAAAATTATGGATAATAAAATTATGCAGACAGTACAAATACCAATTTTGGCGGTAAAGAACGAAGAGGAGAGAACAATGTTTTAAAAAAAATAAGAGATCGTCTAGACGGGAAGAATATAGTCAAGTAATAGTGCAGTTTGTAAAACTTAAAGAAACTTTATTTACTTTTATTATATTTTGTTTTATTTTATATTTATTCTGATATAGGTACGTTTCAGGTCACGTTATTTAATGATCATTTTCAGTTAAGCCTGTAGTCAATATATAAGAAACAGCTTCGTTAGGGACACGGAGTATATGAATTTGTAGATGGCGTTAGCAGTATTGAAATGAAGTAAAATTGAGTAAAATACATTTAGGCCAATAAGCGTAGTTCAGTGTCTTATTTGATTTCGGTCGTAATAAGGCACATATTTCTTTTGACGGTTTATGGTTGTTTATAGTTGCATCGTAGTATATACTATCAGTTTAATTAGAAGTAGGTAAGGTTATGTTGCTTTTCATAATGTTATTGTTATATTTTCGTAAACTTATTCGTAATTAATAGTTTCAAGCTTGGTCAACGTGGCAAAGGAAAAAAGAGTCAACGAATAAGTATTTCCATGAGAAATCTTTGGCAGAGAAGGAGGATGAACAGGTATTATTTCGTTTTCTGATAACAGTAATTATATATATTTTTTGTTGGTAATCAAATGCAGTGCTACTATGAAGTAAATGTGTGCCTGGATATAAAAAGGGACCAGTTGTCCGAAATTGAGTTATAAGTGTTTTTGGATAGAATAAGTTATGGAATACGTGCTCCAACATTTTAAACCTATTACCATAAACAGAAATTGAAAAATAATAATAACTAAAGTTGCTGATGCAAAAAGTAAACTTTTGGGCTATGACGCTACAAACTTTTACAAAGTTTAATATTTGCATATAATATTTGTAAGTTCAACATTTTTGTAACAATTTCGATATTAGTTTTAAGATTTTTAGTAGAAAATATTGTTTCATTATTCCGTCTAGGTTTTATATATTAATTAATCTATAGCACCATGGGCCTGGGGGCTACAAAATAGTCTAACATAGGTAACGATTCAAGAAATTTTCAAAATTATTGCAAATTTTGGAAAAGTATGCAATGTTTTTTTATTGATTCATGCATTGTCACCGAAATTCTGCCCACATGCAAAATTTCAGCTCGATCGTATAAACTTTCAAAACTTTTGCAAATTTGAAAAAGTTTCCAGTTTTTTAATTGATTCATGCATTGTCACAAGAAATCTGTCGATATGCAAAATTTCAACTCGAGTGCACTCTGGGAAGTAGGTAAAATAAACTAATGCGCAAGAGCATAGCATCATATCGACAAGTGGTCCCAAACAAAAACCCAACCGCAGCCGGGTTTCAGACAAACACATCTGATAAAAACACAATAAAGAGACTCATTAGCGAATAAAACAAAAATGTTTACTTTGAACAAGTATAACTTTATTTGCGATTATCTGCGTAACTAGAAACGGACAACTGGTCCCTTTTCTCATCCATGCACACAAATTCTCTTTTTTACATTTTACATAAAAACATATGTATTTAGATTTATAATTTAAATTTTGGGCATATGACTACAAATCTGTATATTTTGTTCCCTAGCACTACAGAAAATGTTCCTGTTATAGCAGCAGAGGCTATGGGTGCCTACCGTTAGGTTTACAATGGCAATTAAGAGGAATCACTAGAGGTAGTAGCGTACTACAAAACAACACTACATAAAAGCAAACATACTGAGCTTAATTGTGTGTTAATATTCACGTGTAATACATTAAATTATAGATAAAGGTATAGTACAGAGGCTACTAATGCCATTTTTTTCATTTTTGTTATAGTTTGTTTTTAAAACCTTGCTAAAGAAGCCAATAATTGGTAATTTTTGTTATTTTTCTATTCCTAATCAGAGCTAAATATCAAAAAAGCAATATTACAACATTTTGTATTGAACCTTCGTGAACTTATGTAAAAAAATCGCAACAAAATATGAATGTTGTAACGACTTAATCCTTGCTTTTTTGGACACGTGTATCAGACGAGAATAACAGATTTTACCGTCGTACGGTGCAGCCATCTGTGGGACAAATGCCACATCACTCGCTTCGACCAATCAAATTCAACTGGTACAGTCCCAAGCAAAATGAATTTTACCGTGCTGGTGGCGCCAGGCGTCTGCGTAAATTTATTGCAACGACCGGCTTAGAAATGAAGGCTGCATGCTTTTCCGCAAGTGAATTTCGGCACAACAAAATAGGTCCAGAACCTGACTTTAGTTCGACTTGTTGTCTTTATAGTAACAGACGCTTGCAATATGGGCAAACTAAAAAATCGGCTGCCTTTATGTGGCCCGCGGTCTAAGAAAACTAACAACTTGCGCCAGTACCTGGGGGAAGTGTATATGTAGATATTATACGTGTAGTGTAATTATAATACAAATATTTCCTTGTCTTTCTTCGCTAGTTAATTTGGGCAATACTGTTGCGTGTGGGATTACCATATATTTCAAAAAACTTTTATAAAGGTGTTATACATCCGTTGACAGAAACTCTTGCGCCTAATACGTCATGTCATCTGGTAAGTATATATGTAAATGTGACAATACACAGTATTGATTGATTGCTTGCGGTACATCATTTGCGAAGTATTTTTTTGCGTTGAACCTAAGTCTGACATCCGATGGACTAGGCTTTATTTAAAAGATACTTCAATATATTTCAAGAGTAAAATTTAAATTGCACAACGTATGCACGCAGAGACTCTCCTACAAGGCGGTATAATACCACGCGTTGTATGAAAACGCGTTATAGGAATTTGAGGATCGCAAATGTTCACGTATCCGCATTGTACGATAATTGCATGATATGATGTATTCGCAAGCGAGTTGGTGGGAATTCGCGTTGTAGGAACCGCGTTGCCGGAGAGTCTACTATATGCGCGTATTTATATATAATCGTATTTATATAAAAATAATCCAATAAAATAAATATCGATTTTCTAGAAAAAATATACCAAAAAAATATATATTCTTGTAAACTTTTAGCATTTACTTATAAGAATACTTCGGTTCTTGTGTCGTGAGTTTTTATTCAATTAAAGCATCTATTTATTTCGTGTATTATTAAAAAAAACACAAATACAAGAAATAATCAAAACAAAAGTATTGGAATGGAAATAAAAAACGTAAGAAAATATGTACTGAAATGTATAATGACTAAATTATTCGAATTCATTTATGTGTGTTATCATTAGAGCCACCAATAATAACGAATAGTTCAATACCCACAAACTGCAGGAAGAATAATAATGAAAATAAAATCGACGAATTGTCACAACATTATATTTACGTAAGTCAAGAAAGTGTTACAGTGCATATATTCAACATTTGTTATCCTGTTGTTTCTACTTGTACAGGAATCTGATGCACCCATCGCCTGCTCGCCGACAGATACTAACAAAACACCTGAATGTAATACTACATCTCAGTCGTCCTCTGACCAACAGGTATGGAAATATGGATGGTCCTAGAATTTGTCATATACAAGTCAGCAAATATACTTGTGGGCATAAATTCAGGAGCACGTATAAAAATGAGCGAGCATTTGACGGAATCAGGTAGACAACAGAAAGATATTTGATTCTGTCAAAATTTAATTATCGCAATATTAGGGTCTTTAGGGTGATTGCTTCATTCCAGGAACATAAACGATCCTACTTACACCTAGTTGCGCCACTCGATAAGGAATTAAAAGTAGAACGAATAAAAATTCAAAAGAGATAACTTTTGGTTAGTGAACGAACATAGTGAAAAAATTGGAATTTTTATATGAGGTGTGTTTTACCTGAAAGTATCGATCTCTGCTAAGTATGAACGAGACATTTGATCATTTGAACATTTGATTATTGATGCACAAAGAAAACGTTAAATGTTTTTAAATAAGTAACTTAGTACAAATGCTTTTACGGCCAGAATCATTTAGAAGATAAATAGTTACCGGGTTATGCCGTGAGTCAAAATTCATAATTTCTGTCTTAGCGAACCATGCTGTTCATTACTTCAGAGCTAACTGAATATTAGTTAATAATAAATGTTTATTGTCTAATAATAAATGTAAAGTAATAAATGATTTATGTAAGTAAACCTCTGTTTTAGCAAAACTACATTTTTTTAACATAAAAAACCTAAAATGTTCAACCATAGTTAGTAGTAAAATAGGAATGCTATAATAAAGCAATTAATTAATTTGTATCATTGTATTATTTTGTGGAATTGTATTTGCATTTAAAATGTACAAGAAACGCATTTCAGAACATAAGTATATTATGTGTGAATATCAAGCCAATATGCGATAGAATTACAAATACAAAATTATTAGTAAACGGAATAACAGGGACGGTGCCGTAGACTGGCTCGGCGCCAGTCAACACCGCCGGCTCCTTTGATCTTCGCCGCAGCCCTTGTTCAAAGTGAAGCCGACGTTTCTGCATTTTCTGCGGAGTGTACAATGGGCGCGGCTTGTTTCCTCCTCTCGCCCCTCAGTTTCGTCTAACTTTGGAGGCCGGTGACTGACATTTACTCTTAAAGAGCTGGAAAAGTTTACTGGCGTAGAACCAGGAATTTATTTTAAACAACATACAGAATCACGGAATATTATGAACGAGAAATATGGAAGCCAAGAAGTATTGCGGTGACAAAAAAGACGGAACTGGACGCAACCGAAGGATTAGACAGGAATGTAGATTATGGTATACATGCTGAACAAGTACCTCTTTCGGCAGAAGAACAGCATTCAGAATCAGAATTGTTTTTTAAGAGGGGCGTTTATGTCAGAAAAATCGAGCCATCGGCCTTGAGTTTGTACAACGCCCGGGATGTGGTTCCATCTAACGGTGAGAAGTATAAACATTCGTTTACGACATTTAGTGGAGGGAGTTACTTTGTCAACGAACGTTCATATCAAAAGCGCTCGCAGCTCTTCTATTATTTGTATAGATATATCGGCTCCCAATTGCTCGATTTTAATGCGTTTTGTGATAAATTAATTTACCCAATGTGTTACTATTAGCTATTTTATTTGAAAGTACTAATTTCATATTAAAATACGAAATAATTCGACCCATGCAACGAAGACTATCGTAACTCAAGTGGAGTCCCTTGCATGGATCGATATTATGTGCGATGTTCCATCGCGCATACACTGCCTCTCGCTTCCGCCGAATGTCGTCCTTGTTCTCGTTCTGCTTTCGCAATAGTAGTAGGAATAACAGAAGACATCCCGCTTTTTCGCATTTTGACGCGCGCCCCGCGGTGTTTACAAATGGCTTTTTATGAATTTTTTTGTAGTTACGATATACATTGTCTTTTGTCTATTAGTACATATTTCTTGTTTTGTCCAACATTCTTTTTCGAAGCGTTTGATGATAGCAGTAACAGTATTTTTATTGATGTAGTTAAAACATTTCCCAAACAAAATCTTAAATTACTCATCCCCCAGGTACTTACAATAATAATTATAAATTATAATAAATATTAATAATAATAATAGGTTAATATTAATTAATTTGTCAACATCAATTCTGTCGGCTCAATGAATATAAAGTTCATGTTACATTTGTAGGTGAAGATGATTTCGTCGTAAAGCGTAAAGCCAGTAGCTTTCATTTAAACAAAGCCAAATTAGCAATAACTAAACAAAACTGTAATAATACACAGTATTCCAAGAATACGGTTTACAATTTTTAAATTAACATTATATTTCGTACAACTTAGCAGATTTTAGTTACTATGACGTTAATAATTAATAAAAATAATAACAATTTTCTCTTTGCAATTTGCGCAATGTTTTTTCTTATCTCACAAAAAACACATCCGACTCCGTTGTTTTTCACTGCTTTGCTTTAGTAGTATTTATGAAATAGATAGCGGTCAGAGGTACAGTAGAGCGTCGATAATCCGAACCTCGGTAATCCGAACATTCGCTAATCTGAGACCGAACGCACAAAAAGAAATAATATTAAAATAAATCACTGACTAACCAAATGAAAAGCCATTTTTGTCGATTCCTGTTTAGAGAACAATGTTGCTTTTGTTTTATATCTTGTATCCAACACCCGTATTTTCCACGATTTAGCTGCAATTTTTGATAATCCGAATCATCTTTTGTTTATATCTTGTATCCAATACCCGTATTTTCCACTATTTAGCTGCAATATTTGATAATCCGAATCATCTTCGGTCCCAATTAGTTCGGATTATCGGCGCTCTACTGTAAATAAATTTCTCAGTCCAGCTACAACAGTTTTTCTGTCAATTTTCTTGATGGATTAAATTGAAAATCTACAGTTATAATATTGTACTCATGAACTAACAATTAATTGATTTCTTTATAACTTTTCCTGTCATAGATCAAATCCCAATTAAAATTGCAGTGATATGTAATATTTTTTAACTTTTTTCTAGAAGCTTTGATATTTTCTTTTTTTTGTCTGTAACGGAATCTGAAAACCTAATTAGTCTTGATTTTGAAACCGTTCCTCTCAACTTGGCATATTTTGTTGTATTATTCAAATCCAGTAAATTAGAACATTTGTTTAGCATCTTCTTGAAACCTAAAATATTTATTCTTTCGTCTTTCGTCATACCTCCACCAAATTTAGAAATAACCTGTTTCATTAATAGTCAAACACACTGGAGCGAAATATTGTACAATTCAAATAAATAAGTTACTTCATTAGAGACAACAATATATTTATTTCTGGATGAAAGTATATTTACATATTTACTAAATCTATTTGGAACAAAAACCGTATATTTGACAAAATATGGTAAGGAAAAGGGTTAAAATTTACAACATGAATTATTTAAAAGATTGAATAAGCTAAATAAAAATACACTACAGTGTATCATTTTTTTTTTGAAAATAAAAATTTGAAACTCTGATGAGTTACAAATTTTTTTTTTTTCAAATCAAATGAGTTATCATAGAGTTGATATAAAGTTGCCTAAATGGGCCTAATATATGACAGAAATACATAAACAATTGAAAAAAAAAACGGTCTATCGCAAGATGAATAAAATTTACAATATTATTTAAAAAAAACATAACAAACATTTATCTAATTGAACTAAATTTAGTAAAATAATTATGTTTTGATCAGCATCACAAAAACTGTAAAACTATATCTGTGTATCCAACCCAACTCAAAATCATATTGATAATAATAACGCAGGGCTTAATAACGGTCCCGCTTTGCGAAATTCTTCTTCTTCAAATTCTGTTTACCTTACCCATACCTACAGCAAGCTAAATTTAGAAAACTGCCCCCTACCGATTTGAGCTGGATAAGCCCATGAACTTATAAATGCAATTAATCAGACAAATTGATATTAAAAATGGTCTATACCTATACGTAAATGCCTGTCAGTACATCAGCTGATACGTGTTACATTTTGAATGTCTCAAATTTATCTCCAAACGACAATAAATTATAAATCGACCGGATACTAGCGCCCGGCGTAAACGTAGGCATAGATCCAAAGTGGAAAAATACCATACTCGTTTTATATCTTATTATCGCACTCACAGGTCGCACTCGTTCCTTTGGGAAACTCCGCACAAACTACTTTTGTGCAAATTGACATCTTATAAAACTCGCATAATTATAATTATATGGTACTCGTGGTACTAAGCATGTAAGTACACACCATTTAGGAATGTAAACGCATTTAAATAATTAATAACGGCCACCGAAACACGTTACTACAATTGATCATAAAAACTCTCCTCCAGCATTCAGCTTTTAGGCGAGCGAGCGGTCTAAACATACATGATATAACACCTTATATCATATAAACATACCAAAACAGAGTTCCGAAGAACATGTACATTGTACACACTCACTATAGGGCAAGTTTCTGCGCCATCTGTGAAACAATTGCTACACTATTATTTTTCTCTGCCCGTCGTATTCATGTGGATTATATTACAGAAACCTTCTTTACACCGTTGACCGATAGCCGATATGCAGAATTGCATAAAAAGCAGATCAACTTGACAACGGATGGGTCAAATTTAAAGAGCTATGTCTTAAAATGTCACCCATAAATTAACTCCTGTTCTGGGATTAATGCCATTGGCTTAATCACCATGAAAGCATATTAAATCAACCAGTATATTCTGTAAAAAATTAGCTTCTTTTCTCTAACTAAGTTCACTATTAAAGCAAGCGCGGTTGAACTTTATATTTATCCCAGAACAATGCCCCATGCTTACACATTCCAACAGTACCTTACTTTTACAGATCAGTGCAATAGTTTTGACTCCGATCTGCTGTTTATGCGCCCGTGTTTTGTATGTAACTGGTATATGGGTAAACGCCCCTCTTAAATTCTTTACAGGTTATTTTTTAGTCTGTATGGTCAGTAGATATCTCTACGTCACCAATGTACAGCTGTCGAACTTAGTTGGGACTCGAGAGTCATTTTACCAGTGATTATTAGAAATGTTGCTATTTACCGATGGGATATATCTGTCAATATTATATTACTGCAGGTATCCCAATTTGTGAGAGAGCTAAGTGAGATAGATAAATACTAGGTAAAATTTTTGATGACCCATTGGCACTTTGAACTTTATATGACAGGTCAGACAGTATTTCTAATGCCTGGGCCACACTAACGTCTATGGTCTTACGCCCGGTTCCCGCTTGTCGGTTCCGAAAAAAAATCGGGTGCTCTAGTGGCTTAACATTTTGTATGGAGCTGCTCACATCTATTTGTCGGAGCCGAAAAAAATCGTGTCGGATAAATGTGAACAGCTCCATACAAAATATTGAGCCCCTAGAGCACCCGTTTTTTTTTCGGATTAGACATGCGATAAGTGGGAACATCATTATGTTAACACCATTATGCGTTAACTAATGCATAATCAATGCCGCCCTGATTAAATGATTGCGTTAAGCCGTGGTCACACTTGATTTTAATGCATTAATTTTAACATTACTCGTTAGGCATTGGACGTTAGTGTAGCCTGACGTTTTTGCCTCAGATTTTATTTGTGAATATTTTTTTGCGTTTTGTGCCTACGAAGGCAACAAAAACAAAGCTCATAAGGGATCTATAAAGAATAAATCGTATAAAGGATGAGTCGTGTATTATATTAACAATCTTTGTTTTGTTATTGAAAACATTCCGATGAGTCTCGCACTCTTTGCCATGGTTTTATCTGCGCCAACCGAATAATGCAAACCATTCTAGGAAATTAACATAACAGGATCTTACTTCTTATGGTTTACAATATTTTGTATTTTATTTCATGTTATTAATATCTGCAACTGAAACATGTAATATCATTTATTGTGTTGCCAATAAATAATGTATAAGACTAACATTAAGGCTGTTTTCATTTTTAATTTACTTCACAAAGGTAAGTAAAAAATCATCTTGTTTTAATCAATTGGCAAATAACATTCAAATTAATTCTACTAAGTTACTTCTTTTGAAATTATACGATACAATACCACTAAATATATATACTTTATTTATTAAAAATAATTGTAATAGATTTCTTCCGCAATATGTATAAAAATTATCTAAAAAAACAACTAAAAAATTAGCTCCCCCGAGTAAGTTAGTCGGTTTCATAGGAAACAATAGGTACATGTATGTTTGTATGCATACGTAACTGTTTCGTATTCCAATACGTAGTTATAGTAGGAAAACATCATCAATAACATTGTCGATTTCAAAACTATCCAGGAAATTAGCCAATAATTATTAAAATTTTATTTTGTTTTTAAATAAGGTAGAGGTAGTCGTTCAGAGGTCGGTATTGACTCCGCCAATGACTCTATCGGTAAAAATTACATTATTTCATACTATAATTTGATAGCGTGTCCAGAATAACAAGTAATTTTTTCAATTTACGTGGCGCCATCTATAACAACAAGCATGAACCTTTCAATAAACGAGGCATATTTGAAAATGTACCAAACCGTGTAAATCTTTCCGCGTTCACTTGATTTTTCTAAATACGTTACTTTTGATCCATAATTGTTTTGTATTTAAATACCTTGTTACAATGCTGAACCTAGATTTCCTATTTCGTTAATAATTGTGGTTTAATAACAAATTATACAGGTGTACAGCGTGTAGCATTAAAATGTGCTTTTTTATTCGTTTTTAAATATTGATGAAATAGCAAATCCCTGAATATTCTATAATAAAACAGCCTAAACAGCTTGATCAAAATTTTGCCCGATTTCAGCCGGTAATTTAGTATTCTATACTAGATTGTCTACAGGCTTAAAATTTAATATTTATTTTATTATTACTAACATATAATACAAATGTTGTTTTAAGTTAGGTTCTTGAGGTACAATTTGTAAAAATTGCAGAATTGTATTTGATTTATGTTGTGTTATGTTTCTTTGTTTGTTTTAACTAGCGAAAGTTAAAGAATGTTTGTTTTATTTATATTGTTATTTCTTAAGCTTCATTTCTTTTATTGAAAGTGAAAACGTATATTATAGGTCATAGTACACATTTGCTGTCGATTTACCCAATGGGCAATGGTACAAATTGTTTATAGTTCAGCACGTTTTCTTTAATGTTTTCCACTGACCCGACCCAACCCAACCCCGATGCACAAGCGTCCCGATTTGGCAATTGAAAAAGTTGGTCAACCTAGTGTACAGCATTTAGAGCGCAATTCGTACGTTTGGATAAATATCAAAATAGCCTTTTGTATAGCTTCAGTGATGATAACCCCATAACTTCATCATTCGACGACAAATGAGCTTGCCGGTGCAGACACTCGCGTTTTCCAAAGTCCTTTCCAAGTCCCCTGGATAAAAAGTTATAAGCTTTCTAAAGACTCCATCACCACCGGGGCCTTGTAGGCCTAGGCAAAAATCCTAGGCACTGGCGATCATAACATCTTCTTCAGACAAACTCGACGACGAACATGAAGAAATTTTGTTGTTTTACTAGCAACAGCTGTTTAGAACAGAATGAAAGGTCGATTCCCGCCAATCCAGTGTGCGGTGGTCGCTGCTGAACCGAACGTACCGTGCCGGCCGTGCCGAGCCGTACCGATTCAGTGGGCGCCCTGCTTGCAACGTTAATGAGGAATGGCATAGTGTTGTAGTCTATTACGGAAATGAGTTTCCAAAACACTGCTTTGCCCCCCCCCCCCATGTTATAGGGGGCCCTGGGAAAATGCCCATTTTGCCCATGGGATAACGCGCCACTGGTTCCCCCTCCACAAAATCCATAATTAATCCTTTTTTGGATCTATTTCCATAATTATACTAGATTAAGCCAACAGCACATCTACGCACATCTACGCCGACACAGCAGTTAGTGTTGAGACACTAAATTAAAAAAATCTGATGTGGCCAGGCACATGACTTTATCATACAATATATAAAATTATAAGTTTAGCTGCATGAGATTCTATTTGATCGAGAACGATCGTGTTTGTATTAAAATAAAACGAATTAGCCAGTATTTGACAGATATTGACAGTACGTATAGTCAAAAAATCAGCCTTTGACACTACCTACTGCTATTGGAATAAAAATATCTGGCAAATCCTGGCTCACTTTATATTAATTCAGACACGCTCTCGATCAAATAGAATTTGCTCCTACAGCTAAACTATTAGTTTTACCAAAAAATGTCTATTTCAATTTATTATTTAACTATTTTGACGAAATTACAGAAATTACGGCTCATTTGCAAAATCCTTAAAGAATTCATAACAACATTGCTATCCGCACTCGAAATACACATTGACTTTGTGTATGACACCAAGATGTTTCAATATTGTTTCACATAGCTGATAGCGTACGTGCGCGCGTGTTTCTCCATGCATTTGCGTGTTGAATTGACGTTTCGCAACCGATGACGTTCTGAATACTGTCAAAAGTCGCAAAATATCCAGGCTACCTACTATTAATGCAGACACGATTTCGATCAAATAGAATTTGCTCCTGCAGCTAAACTATTAATTTTACCAAAAAATATTATAGACATAAATTATACCAAATTTCCTCTACTTTAATTTATTATTTATCTATTTTGACAAAATTACAGAAATGACGGTTCATTTGCAAAATCATTGAAAAATGCTAAGAGTAAATAGCTAGTTCCTGTCGACCGTTTTGAACCAAAACCTTTTCAGCTCTCAGTTTGGTCATGAAACTTCTAAATCTGATCTTTCGTCCCGATACCTTTAGTAGTTTCTCCGGAATCATCGTCACAAAAATCTGGTACACACATACACACTAGGGTGGAGCGCGGTTGTATGAAAAATTTTTTTTTTTCATATTTTAAATTCTAATAGCGCGGGATTAGTGCCTTATGTTTAAAGTCAAATTACGTTTTTTTTCAGCTCAATCGAATAACATCTTCTGCCTCCGCTGGGGCCTCAAAGTTTAATGTTTTACTGAAAAATTTTACTATGTTTGGGCTAAGATAAATAATAAATAAGAGTTAACTGGAGATTATAAATGATACTCAATAATATAATTAGAATACTTATAATGTAATTTAATAAAAAAGTGAAACAAAATTCAGTCATATGTTTTAAAAAAACAAATCCTCAATTCGCCTTAAAACATCTCTTCGTCTCGAATTTTGGCATATTCTTACGGGATTCCAATTTGGCTTTTATGGTCCCTAATCAAAATATAAAGCAGAAAGCTCCGTATTAGTGTCGTCCTTTATTAATTTCTGACGATTTTTCGATCTCTCGCGTCGTAATTTATGTCTGTCAATAACCTCGACATCAGATCCAATATCGTACAAAACTGATGAAGCGATTGCTGCTGCTGCCCTGTCTGAGACTCCATATCTGTCACACGTCTTCGATAAGGTAGATAAAGAGAACTTTTTCTTCTTCTTGTCAGAAACTCCATTTGTGGTAGTTGCGAAATCATCTGTACTATAACTCTCCTCGGATGGCGACGATAACATAGAAACGTCTATTTCTGAATAAATTGAAGTAGAACTAAATTTTGAGGTAGTACCTGACCGATTTTCACGATCTAGTTTCCTCTTTAGCCTATGTTTAGGTCGACGGAAACCGCGCGGATCTTCTTTGTCGGCATCGACCGCTGCCGGGCGCCGACAAAGGAACCGCACCGGTATCCGCGCGGTTTCCGTCGACCTAAACGTAGCCTTAGGGTCTTTTGTAGCTTCTTCGTAGTAGTAACGTCAACTCCGCCTATTATCATTTTGCGAGAAGTTCGCTGATCAATCAAAAATGCATGTTCTCGTTTGGGAACCTTTTTATCGGTCGGGCAGGTGCAATTCGTGAGTTCCTTGCACTTGCATGCTGAAATATCAAACATCCGCTTACTATTTTCTCGAAAATTATCAAATTTTTCTGAAGAGAGCTTCTTAATAGACTTGAGTAAATTTTTACATTTTAAGTGGTAGGCTTTTAACATTTGTATAACTCGTGTTCTAGTCACGGTCGGAATAGACGCAGTTTGCCAGATATTTTCAACTCTAGGTGCCACTATATCTGCTATTTGTGAAAATGTTGGCTCTTTCGCAGTTTCTAGTTGCAATTTTCGTTGATGTCTCGTCCACTCGTAGTACTTCATCACATCTTCATACGTAGGTAAAGTGTTCTCTTTAATATCTCGGATATCACCAAAAAGGGGACACTTGAATGCACTACGAGTTCTCTCCATGCTTCAAACAACCAAGAAATATTGTGAAATAGATAACAGCGCGACCTTTCACATTGACAGTGACACGACAAGTGCGCGACAAATTACCTCCCGCGCGTGCGCCAAAATTACTTCCCGGGCGCGCCATCCTGACCATGATTTGAAGTAAGTTGACGTAAAAACTGGGGTTTTTTGATTTATAATGAAAATAGACTATATTTTAAATCAAAAAATAAAACAAAATGTTACAATTTATTTAATAATAGCATATTTACATAGCGTCAAACCTGGGTCGAAAATCATCTTTTTTTAAAAGTTGACTGACCTGGCGGAGGCAGTTACTCTGAATCAATCCAAATAATATTTTACATGAATTAATTTGATCCCTAAAGGCACCCTTTGCGCACTATTAGATTATCATAAGGTGAAAAAAAAAAAAATTCACTCCACCCTAATACACACATACACACACACACACACACACACACACACACACACACACACACACACACACACACACACACACACACACACACACACACACACACACACACACACACAGACATTTTTTTGGACCTTGGTCAAAAATGTTCAGGGGACCCAAAAAGACCTATTTCCGCTAAAATCCCATTTTTTTTCGGCACGATTACAATACTTTACCATACTGCGTATGATAAAGTAAAAATTGCTATAAAAGTATAAAAGATATAGTATATACCGGGTGATTCAATTTCGAGCCTCAAAATGGGAATCTCCCTATGAATCCTATGTTTAAATTTGGCAAAGCTTCGTATATTGTGTTGATCAATTATCTGAAATGAAATTTAAGCTATCATTTTTCATTTTGAAGATATCCGCAAAAAACTGAAATGTTAAGATATCGTACACGATATCTGTGTAACGATATCTTAACATTTTAGTTTTTTGTGGATATCTTCAAAATGAAAGCTTAAATTTCTTTTCAGATAATTGATCAACACAAAACTACGAAACTTTGCCAAATTTAAACATTAAGGCTCTATCTCCACTAATAAGCGAGATCCCCATGGTGAGCCTCGAAATTGAATCACCCGGTATAGTTAAATTTTTTTATTGGTGTCCAGCTCCTGTTAGAGCAACTTCTCATTTTCTGTTATTATTTTGTTTGTTTAATTTTTTACTACATTTTAATATGCAGGGCTACATTCCCTCAACATACAATAAGTAATTGTTTTATCTAATTTTTTTAACCCCTTTATGAACAATAATAAGAATAGTATGCTCGAGTTAATTCGAGCGTGCGCATTAAGGGGTTAAATTCTTAGTTTTTTACATTGTACCAACTATTACAAACTCTCACAACAGCCACTGCTATAGTGTCTTATTCACTACATAGCAAAGAAACTCGGAAAAAACACTTTTTATGAGTTTTCTTACTCATAAGAATTTATTTATCTACACAGCATAACAAATTTAGAAATTAATAATACATAAATATATCTTACAATATGGTTTTATTTTACTCTCATTATGATAAACTAAACATTTGCACATTACTATATAACTCGATTACTGACTGTTACGATGACGTTGGTTTAAAGCTAATTGCATAGACCATATACTAAGCGGTCGCATATAACCAATTGACCTGTAATATTTCTTTGAATATAGTGCTTCAGGAGTTTCAAATGCTAACCCTAGCCGGTCTCTCATTGTTTTATACATTCCACCAGCTGTCTCAAATCCTTGATCAACCATACCCTGTTAAATATACAAAACATATAGTACAGGTTAACTAATTTTACTATAATCACCTCAAATATCATGTTGGCTGCCACTCCATAGGTAACACCGGTCCAAACCTCTTCACTTTGAACTGTTATCTTGTCTACTTTACCGGAGGTCAAAAATCCATTTACGGCACCCATTTGACCAGAACAAAATGATTTCACATTATAATTGAATATTGTTTCCAATGCACTCTTTACATTTTTCTTGGGAAAAACCTATAAGAAAGAAAATTAAATCAATTTGTACAGGGTCATCAACAGGACAGGCGTAAAGTTTTGTGGGACGGATTCAAAATTTGCGTGGGACTAAAAAACATTTAAGAAAGAAACAACAAATAATTTACTTATAATAAACACATTATTGCAATATGTAATTTACATATCATACAGAGGTTACAAATCACGTAAACCCCAAAAATAATTTTAAAAAAACACATTTTTTATATTTTATGCTGGAAAGTAATTTTCATAAAATGTTTACTAAACAGTTTTACGTTTTTACAGTTTTATATAATTTCCGGGGTGCAGTACTACATAAAAAACAACTATAAAAATTTTATATCTATACAACGCCTATTAACGCTAGAATTCCCAATCTACGAAGTACTACCGGTAGGCTACATCGTTAAAGAGGAAATATGTGGGTACAAGATAAACAAAGAATTACTTTAAAATATTGAAAGATGTAAGTTTGGGACTTGGGTTTGGAAGACGGTTCACAAATGGGTTTTCAGAAACGAAATATTATGTCAATAATATATATATAATAGTCATGTAATATCTATTCTGTCAAGTCATCTCTCATCAGCAAACTTGTGTATTTTTTTTTTACAGAATAGATATTCGCATAATATCTGTTTTGTACCTTCTCCAAAATCGACATCTTTCAATATTATGTAATTCTTCATTTATCATGTAGGTATACAAATCTTCACCAAAACTTAGTCTGTAATATGGTGTGTAATATGTTCTGCTAAGCTTAATATGTACGGAGATATTGATGCAAGCATTTCATAGCAATTTTTTCAATCACTGATAGTTTTGAATTAATTTCAATATTAATGTCATCAAATATTCAGCAAACATTTTGATGTTATTTTCAAAGGCGGGCTAATTATGTGGATGCTGAAAGTACTTTTTCGTCAGACAATATTCTTAAGTGTTAAAATCGGAGGAATTACCATGTGTTAGACGTTTTCCATATCTTTGCAATGGGCCAGTGATTTATTTTTACTTAATATAAATATAATATTTTCTTTCTGTTTGGGGATATCGTATAAAAACTCAAAAGGGTCGTTATGGCTATTTTTTATTTCGCTTTTGATTTTTTTATAGGTTCGACTACAGTTTCATATGATTTCTTTTTATTTCGTTAACTAATTTTTCAGCTTCTAAGATAACGCGGTCAAAACACTAATCCGATATTATTTCTTAAAAAAATCATTGCATTTTATTTAAGCTTGTCTATTATTGGCTGCTGTGCATCTTAAAATATAGGTATTGCCGGAACTCTGTCAATTCCTGTTCTATTTGATTTTATTTTACTATTTATTTATTTTCTAGATATCACCATCTTCTATAAGTTGAATATTTTTAAAGTCTTTATTTGTTGTAGTTCAGTTAGTTTTGCCGACCCTAAGTTTTGCCGCCGTAGGCAGTTGCCTACCTTGCCTACCGCCTAGGGCCGGCCCTGGTGACAGGAATGGTTAATGAATTAACTCTCTCGCCTAAGTATGAAAGTGGTCGCACCTCAAGTATTGGGATGTGGTTGGCAGAAAGCAGACTTTTTTATTGATGCTCTACTATGATAACCCTGTTGTTGTGCAGATATGATTTTGTGTACCTGATACTGTAAACCACTGCAACGCAAATACCAATGTCCACATAGCTGGTCAGCCATGACAACATCAAAGTCTTTTCTGTGGCCACAGTCGAACCTATAAAATTTGCCATTCCATAGTTTCTCTTCAAATGCTTTGTGACCACGGTCAAAAATATTCTGGTAGAATTCTTCATCTATTAACTTTTTAAGGGACTTTGACATCATAATCATTGAATATAGTGCTGATAACCACAGGCCGCCACAATAAGCACTACAATAAGAAAGAGATTAGATAGAGGATTCATGTGGTATAAATGTCCAATTAAAGTTAAGAAAATAAAAGTCACCTGGATCCTGTCATAATCCAAGTGTCAAATGTTTGATCCGGTGTTCCACTGTTTTCAATAAGACCATCTCCATCAATATCAAATGCTAAAGTGAATTGCATCACAGTCTTGCAAGCATCATACATGTCCTTTAAATATTGTTCTGCATTGCAATTATTTGTGTTCTGCATGAGAGTGTAATCACGATATACTTGAAGAACAAATTTAACATTCAGGTCTCTCCACTCGCTAACGTCATGTATAGGATAACCATTAAGACGTATGTATGGCTCATCACCTAAAATTCAAACAATGATGTCATACAAACAACCAGATGGATACTGTTAAATAATTACCTGGATCACCCAGATCATGTGGTACTGTGTTCTTGACTTTTCTAAAGACCTTTTTCCCTTCAGACAGCATATACACAATACTTTTATCTTCTCTGAATATTGAATCCCTAAAGTCATACTGAATGCATGCCTGCAAACATGGCCAGTTCATTATTAGGGCAAAAGAAGCATAAAAGTGTACATCGTATGTATTATACATACGGTATTCGTGCCCTTCTAAGTACGCAAACCGTCCATACTCCAATCTAAAATTTTACCAATGTTAAGAGAGATGAAGTTACCAAAGAAGTAAAAACAACGGAATAAAAAGAAGTGTAGAATCCAATAAAAATACTTAAAGCAAATATCGAACAACAATAAATCTTCCAAAATTAAATTCTGGACAAAATTTAAGATGAAGTAAAAAAGATAAAAGAACATATTTAAATGGCTATGGCATCAAAGATACTATATGCTGGGATGCATATAAATGTAAAACCAATAGTCCAAAATATGGCTGGAACTAATTAAAATGAAATCATACGGTATTCAAATTTATTGGTTGTGTACCTCGGATCATTTGGATTTAAAGCAGCCTCTTCTTCCTTATCAACAGTCATCCATATGCTACCTCCATCTGACACAAAGTATGTTTCATTAAAAAGTGCACATTTGTACCAATCCGGTAATTCACTGAAATAAAATAAATTTTTTACAATCATTAATGCAGAACAATATGTATCATTGAATTGAGTGACTTGGGTCTAATCACTGTAAATTCAAGATATAACGTAAGTATGGAGAAAGTCACAAATTTGCAATGCGTATTGGTGTAAATCAAGCGATATGCGACAGCGTGTACATTTCTACAGAAGCATAGAGCATGTTTCTATCAAACCATATAGGCTAGCAGTAGTCGCTTATCGCATCAGTGAGTTTTCTAGTTAAGAGTGTTTTATTTCTCGTAGCCTATCCCTATTTGCCATCCATAAGTTTGATGTTTTTTTTGCATAATGTGCATTGTGTTAAGAAATCATAGTATATGTTCTATTAATAACACCACAAAATTTTGTGTACAATCATATTTGTTTTGAATTATTAGATGATGGGACATGCTTTTTAGTAGAAAAGATCAGAAAGTGTATACTTGGACATTATGTTCGTTTTGAGGTTTTGACAAAAATCCAAAATGTGCACTAACCGGTTTCAGGTAGCACCACCACCTGGGAAGCAAAGCTTGACAAAACAGATTTTTTCGGATATCTAAATTTCTATCTAATTTTTTTTGTTAGATTAATAATTTGTTGGTTATTGCGGAGAAAGCGTATCACGTTCCATTTTTGTTTACACAATTGTACAGTAATACCATCGAGGTCTATGTATATAATTTAATCTAGAGGAAGCATGTAGAAGGAGTGGGGGTGGCCAAAAATTCTGGAAGGGTAATCTCGTAATCTTTTTGAAGCGAATGCGAGACTTTTCCAATGGAGTGGGGATATCACCGGTTGCCCTCTGGTACGTATCTAGAAGCAAGTTTGCCCATACGTTTCAATCAAACGTATGGGCGTGGCGCGTGTGTTATTGTTTGTAGCAACAAGCAAACTTGCTCATAGATACGTACCAAACAGAGGGCAACCGGTGATATCCGCACTCCATTCGAAAGGTCTCGCATTCGCTTCAAAAAGATGACGAGAGTAGACTCCCAGGGATCCTCAGAAGCTCCTGAATACTTTATTTAGAATAATTCTTTGTTCGCGTAGAACAAATTCTTTATTACATACGATTACTGGAAATTTGACGTTTGTCCTTTAAGCATGTGATAATAACCGTAATGTGTAATCATTTTCATCATTAATTATTTAAACTACGCATTTTTAACAAATCAATAGTTGTCGTGGCATTTGAACTGTCAAATCTACTACAACCCATATAGCTACTAATTCTTTTACCATTTGTTTTGTTTTGATACTTCTAATCACCACTGTACTTCATTCTGAGTGCAACACTACAGTATCTAATGAAAATGCCGTATGAACACATTCTGAATTGATCAAATAGAATGTTTCATCTAGCATATATCAATTCTTTGAGTCGTCTTAAAAAGAATACTTATGTCAATCACCAGTAACCCTATAAAATACTGATCTCACATTTGAGTTAATTACAACAGTATGTACAAATATTAATTTCAAATGAAAAAAATAATTAAATGCACGTGAATGGAAAAAATACACATTAATATTTGCTTTAAAAAATAAATGCTGAGAAATTTTGCATTTCAGGTAATATTGGTAATAGTCCAGTCAAATGGTGTTTTGGCCAGGAAAAAATATAGAAGTATTTTTTCTTTCATTCTATGTCTTTTGGGGTCCAGAATCCGAATTTCAACTTTTCTACTTCCCACAAATATGTCTTCACAACGAAAATCGCAAAAAACCTCAAAAGTTTTGACTTTTATTCTGTTTTTTTCGGAAAAAGTCATAAAACTATGCACTTTTCGACGTAGACCACTATATACAAACATATTGTAGACTAAATTTCCAATAAAAAGCACCCTCCAGTGTATTTTTTGGTTGAGTGGTTTGACCGCTAGAGCGCGCGAAAGAAGGCATAATTTTCCTAGTTAATGTAATGTGAGGTAATTCAACAAGCTTACTTTCTGATAAAACTACATTAAACTCACTACAAATTGCACATATTAATTACTTCTTTTGGCTAAGCCGTGTAGCCGCGACATCGGGTTTATATTTTATGTCGTATTGCGCGAAACTGTTAAGTGAAGAGCCCTTCACCAAAAATTCAGTAGAGACCTAAATTATTACTATTTATTTATTGCAAACTATATATTAGCTCTTTATAATGAATACTTAATGTATTATGTATTTTTATACCCCCCACATGTAATGTGGTGAGGTTCTATTGAGTCTGATACACTTGTAACACCCTTAAGGAGGCGTGGCAGATATAGACTTATATTGGTCGAATACCCAAATAATTAACATATATATATATATATATATATATATATATATATACATATGGTTGCTACGGTGTCGGCTCCAACGCGTATGACAGACTGTGCGTTGTCACCTCATATATAACGTTGATGGCTCCAAAATCGGAGGTGACAACGTATCGCCTTGTTTTCAACGGAAATGTGGTCTAGGTGGCTTAGGGAGCTCAAATCCAAAAATTGCGTCGGAGCCGATAACGTCCATTGTATATGTACGGACAAGTCATGTTAGTTCAAGCGTAGATCACGAGCGCTAGTGTCGCCCATACTAGATACGGCCGCTACGAAGTCACCTCCGCATATATGACCCCGTGTTTTGTATCGTACAACGTACGCTGTGACATCCGAAAAACGCTGGCAACGTTGCGGAGGTGATAGCGCAAGAAACATATATTATATGAGTATTTTCATATTTATTTCTGCTCTCGGACGCAGTTGAGTTGTGCATGGTATGCGAGATACAAAGGTTTTTGGTTCAAATCCAGGCCGTGGCTGAATTTTTTTATTTCAAAATTACATCCCGCTTGTTTTTATCGTTTGTTATTTATTTTGAATGACATAGGCTGCTTTATGTCAACTATTCTAGTGTACGCACATTGCAAATATTATTTGAAATAAAACTAAATAAATTATTTGCGGTGCTATTACATCAATAAATTCTATCAATTGCACATACCTTTTCTTCTGTTCCCCACAAATCCTATTGAATCAAGTACTCAAGTAGACATATTAAAAAGATGCTGCGGGAATTTTTAGTTAATACGACTAAATATTACATACAGCTGTTTTTTAAATTTGAGACATGAAAAGACCGACATAGACATGAAAATGTTTACTCTTCGCAGTTATGCATTATACAAGAATGAGTAGCAGTAGCCAAAGCTTCTCCGGGTGCCTGGGTTTTTAGAATTTTTAAGGAAAAACAGCAGTCTAAGAAAGATTGTATATATCAATACCGGTTCTTAATTTTATTGCTCTGGCTTAGATTATGATTACGTAAGAAGCGTTCAATAAGCGAGTTTACCTGCCATAACCAAGTTGTGCACCGGTTGGTCATAATCTGCAACAAAAAAGAGCAAACAGGTTTTCCTAAGAAAGATATTTTTTTAAATGGAACAGCCTGTATTGAATTATTTTTTTGAATTATATGCATCGTTCTGCACAAAAACTACTAGCACACACCAGTGCTAAAATAAACAATTGTATTGTTATCGTATACACAGACAGACGGACAGACCGATCGATAATTTTGCGTCAAACTGAGAGTTGGGCATCACTCAGCTAACCCGAGATGAGTAACACTCATGATTAATGATATCACTCGTCACTCATTCCTCGTCAATCATAAATCTAAGAATTACTTATCACTCATTAATCGTAGAAACAAGTGTTTCTAGTTTGACTGCCGGTAGCGACTGCATGATATTGTTTTAAAAATATGAAAAAGAAAATACAATTTAATAGATTTTATTTGCAAAGTAAGCCCACATTACGGTAAATGTAATGTGTGTATACTTTGTTTTAATTTATCCAACTTTATCTTATGATAAATATGCATTTTTATAGAGAATAAATACTTACCTTAATAAACGATTTATATTTTTGCTTTAACTAAAGTGAATTGAACTCATTTCCTAAATGAATCTAAATGCATTAATAATAACTGTTTTGAATTATATCCGATTCTATGGTGATCCACTTATTAAGGGTACATTCTGGTGTACCATTTTCAAAAATGACTTATATTTTACTTATTATTTTATTGCTTATTTTGATTGCACAACATTTAAAAAATACATTGCCTATAAAACTGTCAGAAAATAATTCGAAAAATTAACGATTCCACAGCCAAAAGTCGAGCGGCTCGTCGAAGCCGATTATATCACGATTATCGGCAACTTTTTTTAACCATCTCCGATACGTACATATATCAATATTATTTAATTAATAGTTAATTTTTCGAATTTCTTTGTGACGTTATTTTACAGTGTATTCTTTAAATGTTGTGCAATCTAAATACGCGATAAGAAATCATTAGTTTTTGAAAATGGTACACCAATGTACCAGTAAATGTAATTTAGAATGTACGTTGAACGTGTACGTATCTGACGTGTCATACAATTCTTGATATAATTAAAAAGAAAACTGAAGAAAGCATTGTATAGTGTAATTAGGGGGATTATTTAACTGCGAAATCAGTTATGTCTGTCTTTCTTTACACTTCAAAATTTGGAAATCAAAGAAGTGTTTTGTTTATATTTATATAATTGTTTATTTTCTTTTTTCTTTTTTGTCGCTTTCACCGTATTATGTCTGGTGAAAACAACAGTGCAATTATTTCTAATTAACCTGAAAAAATAGATGAGGCTGTAATTGTTCATTCAGAACAAATCAAGCCAGATCTCCAAATCAAATAACATAAATGTCGGACAAATTTTTATAACACATATCTATAAAAAAGGTAAGTATTGGTTCAAAGGTTTAGTTTTGTGGGTTTGTATAAAAATTGTATCCGCGCCTCTAGTTTACTTTCATCAGTGTAAAAGTATATCGAGTTTCTATTATGTTTTAAAACAGTGTAATTTCTATTGAACAGTCGTCACTCATTACGCGTTAATCCCGAGTAATCAGTGATGAATATTCAATCGTGTACGGCAGTTATGAGTGGTGAGTACTGAAATCATCACTCATTCTGATGAGTGACCAATCGTTACTCATCACAACGAGTGATGATTAATTTAACTAATTAAAATAATTTTATCATCACTTGTTACTCAATCTCTCGATTGCCAAATGCCCAACACTGGTCAAACTCAATAGACCATACCACAGTAAATGGGGGGGGGGCTATAAAAATGAGTATGTATTTGGAAAATAAAACTTGGCGTGCCCGAGAATTTATTCAGTAATAGTTTCTATTTATTCTAATCAATTTATTCCATGATTTTAGCGTCAATGCACGTATTTACACCAAACACAACAACGGACTTTGTACAATTTTAAACGACAATAGAAAGCTTGTAAAGAATTGGTTAACAATAAAGCGCTAACCACGCATGAAGGTTGACGGCGCGGCGGTGACAGCTCTTTGTCTATTTTTTGTCAAAAAGCCTTAACTGGGAAAAGACATAAGTATAAAATTATAAGTTTGGTATCGATATAACTCAAAAACTACTTAATAAATTTAAATTGGACTTTCACACACAAATTCATTGTATTTGTAGTCTGCCCTCAGCGTGGTACATTGACCTACGCACATGGGGGTATTTGACGCGAAAACCTGGCCAAAATTATTTTTTCACCTTAAAGGGGTCTAGATGCGTTGTTTTACTTATGTATAACATTTTAACCTTCATACTAAGAATTTAAAGGTTAATAACTTAATAAACACAATAAAACAGTACAAAATAGGAAAAAAGCAAACTGTATTAAAATTGTTCTTCACAGCACTACAGCTATTGTAAATTACTTACTACTACAACATTTATCATCAATATCTTTTGTGATTTTATTTCTATCATGGTCATAAATTTATAAAATAATATATTGCATGTACTGTTTAAATACGCAGTATTGGCAGATTTTCAATTGAACAATGCATGTCGTTTCTGAGTTATATGAGATAATATTTTTGGGTCTGTTATGTTGTAAAAAAATCTTGAAAAATGTTTTATATTTTTAGATCAGTGGTAGAGGAAGAAAATGAAAGTTTACACCAGTCGATATTGTGTATTGAAACGGTACTTACGCTATTCATGTTATTTTCCGTTCGATGCATTCCTTTTAAGACGTGATAGTAGAGGCAATTAAGAACCTATTTTACCATATTTATCACTATAAAATCTATTATTTTTAACATTATTTTAAAATTGTCTAATATTTATACTTATTGTTTCCATGAAAACTTTCGAAATTTGATCATACTTCAAGCTGAAACGGTCGTGTTTTAGTGGTATAACCCTAATACGCATGTGTTGGACCCGGATTCGCATTCTTACGCGGAAACACATTTATCGAAAACGCCTAACCAGTTTCTCTCCTCAACAAGAATCCATTTTAAACCAGTGAACTGTGTATGCGAGTAGGTGCTTTCGATGTATTTTCTTGCCGTGAATATGAATCCGATTGGCTTCAAGCAACAAATTTCCAAGAAATTCATATACAAGTACAAAGTTTAAGGTTTTTTACGGATGATTTTTAAGAGTCTAGATTATGGGGGTTGTTTGCTATACGTGATCCAATACGGAAAAATATACGTACAGAACGGCATTTACAACATCCAAGATGCATTGAACATAAAATTGTCAATATCTCGATAACCATAACCATTTGTATATAGCTAAATATGGTTAAATATGTTCTAATTTACCTCTACTATCACGGTATAAAGAAATTGCATGAAATTACATATAAGCCGGTACATCAATTTTTGAATTTTCCTTTACAACGTATTAGAAATAAAATCACAAAAACCGCATCCGCACCTATCCGCAGCAGATTTTCCAGTAGTTTTAATGCCAAATATGTATACTATTATTTGAACCACTTAAGCTTAGCTTAATTAAGCTAAGCACTAAACTAAAACGCTCAACTTCTGCATAAAACTGTTTTTTTTACAGCGAATGTTCTCGGTCACATTTTTCCTTAAAACACAAAATTGCAACCGTTTTCAAGAGCGTCAACTTATGTGCATCTATGTTCAGCCATACCAAAATGTAACTTTTAGCTGACAACAACACGTGGCGGAGGGCCCAGGTGAAAAAATATTGCCGCCTTTTAATACATCGGTCCTTTACCTATCCCAGAAACTGGTTTACTTTTTGGAATTTAACAATTTAGAAATTTGATTTATGGCCAGCTTTTTGGGTCAAATACCCCAATGTGCTACGTTGCGAAGGCCGACGTAAAATATATAAATAAAAAAATCATCAAAAAATAAAATAATAACTAGTTGGGTAGTTTGACTTACATCGCGACAAAGCATATAAATAGGGTAATTAGTTTTTCACGGTAAGCATATTACACTTAGAACTTAGTTATCCGAGTTAAAAACATGTGATTGTCCTTAGAAAAGCCCTCATAAAACCAATCATGTTTTGTTAGGAACTATAACTAAGTCCCATGAATATAGCCGTGTAATGCTTAATCATCCTCTGTAATATATATTATTCATATTAGTGCTAAATACTTAATAAATGATTTTTAATACTATTACTAAAAGTGAGTGTTTATTTTGTGAGAACCGAGTACCAATAAGAGAACCAATAATGGCCTATTGTGACCTCCGTAGGTTTGGCAACACCGCTGGAGTTATCAGCGATACATCAGTTTCCGTTCATATATAAATTGCGGAGGTCACTTCGTACCCTTTGTGCACCTTATATATGACATACTAAAAAATCAAAAATCGTTTCCCCTCTTTTGATGCTCGCGTAGCGAAAGTTCCCCTCATTAAAAATATGCAATCAGATCAATAATATATTATCTGGAACACCCGGACCCTAGGTAGCCTTCTCTATATCCCGGAGGTGACAACTTAACACGTATACATATATATATATATATATATATAGATATGTCAATTATTTGGGTATTCGACCAATCAAAGAAAAGAACAGAACATATATATATATAATTTGATAATTTAATGACTGTATGTTGTTATTATATCGGAAAACTTAGTGGGAATTCAGTCAAAAAACGTTTTTTTCTTTTTTATATTTTTTATTCCATATACCAATATTTCGGACTAATTTTAGTCCTTCCTCAGGGTTCGGAGAAACTTAGATAATAAATGTAGAAATTATGAGAGATGTCATAAAACAGGTTAGGAAGTTAGGTATTCTCGTGATTCCAAAGTTACTAACTTAAAAATCACTAGAACATCTAGCTTCAGGTGTATTTTCTAATGGTTTCCGATGGTTTCTACCCTATCAGCAGCATAAATAAACAAGAGTGTTGTGTTTGCGATCTGCGTTGGAATTGTGTTTAGTACATACATTATTATATTTTATAGGTAATTCTTTGAAAGACCACATTATCTACTATGAAATGGGAAATTCCATATAATTTTATTAACAAAGGAAGTGGCTAAAATTTACTTCACTTGCACACTGCACCATGTTAGTAAAAGCTATAACATTCACATTAAAAAGGGAAGTATAAGACAAAAATTTAATAAACTTGTTCCTTTTAGTCATCAATAAAATAATGTACTGTTTACAAACTGCTGTTTTATAAAATTATTTTGAATAACTTGATTTCATTTCCACATTTCGAGTTAATGAAAATATAGAAGCCCGCATGTCTTAATTAGAAGTCAATTACGAAATGTAGGAATTTATATTGTATTTCAATCAGTATTCTTGTGAATCAATTTCTGTACTTCAGGTTATGCATTATAAACTGATTATTACATTGTATTTTAATTACTAAAAACAGATCATAACGAAAAAATCATGTGTCGACGTTAAAACGTTATAAAGCTATTAAAAGTTAAATTCAAATATTTGAATGTGACGCGCGTTGGCTCTCTGTGTGGCCCCATGAGAACCAATTTGCTTTCGACCCGTTTTTGTCGTGGCGGGGAGTACAGCAATTTACCTCCAGATAATATTATATATACCGGGTGATTCAATTTCGAGACTCACCATGAGGGTCTCGCTTATTAGTAGAGATAGAGGCTATGTTTAAATTTGGCGAAGTTTCGTATTTTTGTGTTGATCAATTATCTGAAAAAAAATTTAACCCATTACCGCCTGGGGTCTCCGTAAAAACAATGGATTATGTGTTACCATACGGCAACGCCAGGCGCTAATGGGTTAAGCTATCATTTTTCATTTTGAAGATGTCCGCGAAAAACTGAAATATTAAGATATCGTTTTTAATTTTTTATTCAAAACCTAATGTAGCTAGACATTTGAAACAAAAACATTCTAGAGCTACTATTTTTAACAAGGAATGCAGTGTCATTTTTTAATATGAAATAGCGTCAAAGATGGCGGCATAACCATGGCCAACTTTTGTTTTTCTTATGGGTGCCATGTTGAATTTTGGTATTTTCCAATAGTTGTGTCTTTTCTCATTTCTGCAATGTATAACATGTCAGGATTATTCCATAAAAAAAGGGGTAATAATCAAAAAACCTTCAATTACCCAACTGGAGCTTGGTTACAGACCGCCGGACTTGTTGCCAACCAACGTCAACAAAATGCACTTGGATCAATCAGCGCGCGCAGCGTTGCGTCTGCCATTTATACAAATATTTGGTTGATTATGGATGTGAAATGCCGTTTACCAACAATGAAAACCGTTATATGATAAGGGTTTATTATTGTTCTCATAGAAATTCCCCAACGTACAATATTCCTAACATTCGACAGAAATTTAGCAGAGCAGGGATCGTTTACTAAACCCCGCAAATTCTTATAATCCTAACATCATTTCGTCGAATGAGTCAAAATTTACAAATTTAAAAATGTTTAATCGGTACAATGAGCATTATTGAGTGACAGAAAATCCTTGGCACACCACACCAATAAGGCCACTGCAACGTTTTGGAATTAATGTTTGGATGGGGATGTACCAGAACCATTTAATTGGGACAACTTGAATGGAGAATGATATTTAAATCTTCTGCGCACTGAAGTGGCAGACTATTTTGACCATGTTGCGTTGGACCAAAGGAGAATAATGTGAATAATGTGGTGGCCCCCTCACATAGCGACAGTTCTAAAAAGTTATTTGAAACAACAATTTCCAAATCGCTGGATTGGTAATGGTGGAGTGGTGGAATATCCTGCTAGATCCCCTCATTTAAGTCCTCTGGACTATTTTCTATGGGGAACTGTGGACGACGAAATTTATCACGATACTCACAGAAATATCGAGGAACTGCGGTCAATGCTATTCTGCAGGCACGATTTTATGCCTTCAAGAAAGTGGCGAGTTATTTGAACATTTACTTAAAAAATAACCTGTTTGTTGTATAAACTGCTACTTTTACAATGTGAATGTTGGTAATCCAAAGCACTCTTGGTCGTCCGGCAGTCTGTAACCACGCTCCAGTTGGGTACCTGATAAGCACGACAAACAATGAGAAAAAGCGAAAAGTTTTTTTGTATTATTACACCATTGTTTTAAAAAATAATGCCAACATGTTATACATTGCGGAAAAGAGACAAAAACGCCACTATCTGAAAATGTCAAAATTCAACATGGCGCCCATAAAACAACAAAAGTTGGCCATGGTTAGGCCGCCATCTTTGATGTGTTTTCAAATTAAAAAATAACACTGCATTCCTTGTTAAAAAGTAGCTCTAGAATGCTTTTGTTTGAAATATCAAGCTACTTGGTTTTAAATAAAAAATTAAAAACGATCTCTTAACATTTCAGTTTTTTGCGTATATCTTCAAAAATTAAAAATGATAGCTTAATTTTCTTTTCAGATAATTGATCAACAAAAAATATGAAACTTAGCCAAATTTAAACATAGGCTCTATCTCTACTAATAAGCGAGATCCCCATGGTGGGGCTTGAAATTGAAATTGATAGACCTCGATGAGTAAGACAGAACTTTTACTTAGAAATCAGCAAGCGGAAGAAGAGGAGGTAAAGGATTCTTCGAGTTATCGTCAGTTGTTATTTGCCCGATTTTTAATCGATAACCTGTGACTTTCATCAATTTATAATTGCGTGTCAGTACAAGGGGTATTAATACTAAGGAAAAACATAAAAACTAGTATTTTTCCACCGTTACATGTCTTGCCGGGGAGACGCTCTCCCTACGAGATACTGTTCACTGAAGGCACAGTAACACAGTAACGTAAGCCATGTATACTTGTAATGGTGGATATTTTCAGCTGCTAACACAATTCTTAATTTTTCTTGTTCACAATGTATAAAGTAAAATACGCATTTTTGCCCAACTTTCAAAATACTACTTTACTTCAAATCAAGGATTTGACACCATTAAATATAATCATGAAATTATGAAACACTCTGTAGTTGCCTATCTATAATTACCTATCATTCAGAATACCTTCCTGCCATTGGTGTATACTTTCTTCCCATCTTTTGTAATTCCTAAAGGTGTATTCGACAATCTTCAAGGTAGGCTTATCCGCTCCAAAAAATTTGGTGTAAAATTTTGTGTACTTCTTCTCCTTGGAATAAAAATAGACAACTGGCATATCCCACACTAAAGAAAGTTCAATGTCTTCATGTTTCCCAGCTGAAACCTTCATTTGTGCAGCAACTGCGCTGCCCATTTCTCCAAATACATGATCATGCTTATTTTTTTCAATAATTTTGTCAAATCTGCCATTTTCGTATAACTTCTCCCATACGTCCTTCCCATCAGAGTTAGGGTTAAAATGTACACACTTAGAAATGTCAAGACCATCTTTTTTCTGAACCGATAATGCATATGCGCAATGTAATTTATCTATGGTGTTGTACAGAATAACACCTTCAGAACCTAGATATGAAAACTGTTTTGAACTACAAGTGGCTAGAAGAAAGACATCTACTAGTTGCAGTTTTAAGAAATCTGTCATTTAAATACCTTTTTTGTCATCTTTAGATCCAGTGCCATTTTTGAAAGTGAAGGAAATGGTAACGTATCTGTCTTCATTGCACACATTCTCGATATTCCATATAAAAACGCAACATGGTAAAGATGAATCCTAACCAAACAGACCATATTTTAGTAGTGGAAATTGCATACTAGTCTTTAGAACTTACCTTGTAATTATTCGGGATAACCGGACTAACTTGCCGGCAAGTTAACCGTAGTCCATATTCTTTCAAATTATATGTTGTCCATGCTCTAGGATACAAACCTGTGTACGTACATTTTGAAGGATTAATCTCTGATTTCCATGAACTAAGAGTATTGGATGATTTTCTGCAAAAATATTAGCTCAGTTATCAAAAGCTATTAGAACAATGAAAAAGAAAAATATTGTCAACCAACACCAAGGGGATATCACTCATCAGAGATACTTAAAAGATCTGCAGCTTTGCCGCATTGGGCACTTTGTATTTTAATCTTACTGCTACACTAGTGTAACATAATGACAACTAATCAACCAGCTTGATATGCCTTCCATAATATGAAAAAAATACAGTAGTTGTTTTTCACATTTTTAAACATTTTTAGTAAGTGACTAAAAAAACTTATGACTTTAAAACTAAGATCTGGCGCATGCGTTAGCAAATCCTTTTTGTTTCGTCATCTTCTTCTGCACGCTGTGCAATATATCAATAATAAATAAGTAAATAATGTCTTTATTGCATAGATAAAAAAATAAAACAAAATAACTATAATCATAAAATATGGCAAAATCCAGGTTCACGCATAGTTACATGTCCTGCTCAATTTTACTGGACATCAGAGACTATACAATACATACATAATATGAACAGTAAATTCTGCTTAAAATCACATAAAAAAATAAATATAAACTTGCTACTTTCCCTATCTCCCAATAACACCCGCAGGACAATTTTATCCCTGGTTTGACAACAGCGCCAGATTTAAGGGAGGGCCGACTGGGCTGCACCCACCAAAAAAGGGGCCCTTGATTTTGAAGGGGGCCCTCAAAATGAAACACACCAAACAAAAACAAAATATATTTAAAATAATTCTGTACAGGTGACCAAAAATATAACCAGCACCAGTTACACTTATTGAAATCATGTGTATAAAGTAGAGGGTGTTACTGCGTGTTGATGTTCATTCATACATATATTTTAAGCCATTTAGGAGGCTAGTCGTAACCAAGGAAAAAAGGTTCAAGTTGATATAGTAACACACATATATATAAAAAAAAACAATTTATACAGTCCACTTTTTCATAACGTCATAACGTCCTCCTCTCTTCTCATTATCTTGAATACCAGCGTTTTATTTCCACAATACTCTTCCCCATTTTGGTCCGTCGAGCCGGATGTCAGGACGCTTAGGTTTACCTAAGGCTATACATTAGAGAAGACATTTGAGATACGTGGATGCGATCTTTGGACAAGTAATTCTCCTATTTACCAAGCCAACTAGCGATCGAATAAGACAGCAGTCCTGCGAGAGGAGTGCGAATAGGGAATAAGACAGCAGTCCTACAAGAGGAGTGCGAACAAGGAATAATACAGCAGTCCTACGAGAGGAGTCCGAACGAGGAATAAGAGCAGACCGGAGTGCAAACGAGGAGGAAGACAGCAGTTTACGAGCGGAGTGCGATCTAGGAAAAAGGCAGCAGATCTACGACATCGACAGGACTGTGACAAGGAAATTCAGCATTCCCACGAAAGGATTGTGAACGAGAAGGTCAGCAATCCAATCAAGGAGGGTGTGCACGGTTGATCCAGAAGTACAGCGTTGGGGTATTGAGGTAACAGAATCGCTTCAAAATGAGCCAGAAAGAACAAAAGGAAAAGTTGAGACGCGAAACGTCACTTAGACAATGTAAACTTAAATTAAACTTGTTTGAAGCTTTTTTGAATACTTTTACAGTTGATCAAATTGAAATTTTGCGCATGAATTTAGACTCTTGTGAGCCCTGCTTGAAAGAAGTAGAAGAGAATTTGCTGGAACTCGAACTTCTTGATAGTAGTGAAGAAAATAAAGCCAGAATAGATAACGAATTAAGTAATTTTAGTCAACAATACCGTTTAGTCATATCAAAGGCAAAAGCCTTATTACCTAAGCTAACTTCAACATCTGTTTCACATGCATTTAATCAGTTTTCTACATCTGAGTCGTTTATTAGGTTGCCGACTCTAAGCTTACCTTCGTTTTCCGGAACATACGAAACCTGGGCCGAGTTTAGAGATACGTTTTCTTTTCTAGTGCACAACAATCAGAATTTGACAGATATACAGAAGTTTCATTATTTAAAGTCTTGCCTCAAAAACGATGCATCAAAGGTAATTCAAAGTCTAGAAGCCAGTGAACAGAATTATAAGGTTGCTTGGGAATTGCTAAAGAATAGATACGAAAATCTAACTCTTTCAGTCAATATTCATATTAAAGCCATATTTGATATTCCTGTAATCTTAAAGGAAAATTATTCATATTTGCGCAATATGACTGACACATTATTAAAAAGTATTCGTTGTCTTGATTCTTTAAAAATTCCTGTGCATCAATGGGATACAATTTTGATTTATGTGATTACCGCAAAATTAGATGCCACCACGAAACGTGATTGGGAAGCCATGCACCCAATAAACAAATTACCTACACTAGATGAATTGATAAAGTTTTTAATTCAACGGGCAAATTTGTTAGAGTCAATACAAAACAAAGATTTAAATGATTTGCAAAACGCAAAACGTAACAAAGATAAAACTACCTCTTTTGCATCAACGGAAAATAAGTATTACAAATGTTATATTTGCAATAAGAATCATAGCGTTTTCTATTGTGACGATTTTAAACAGCTATCTGTAGGTCAAAGAATTGAAATTGTAAAGCAGAAAAATTTATGCTATAATTGCCTTCGTTTAGGACATAGCAGCTATGACTGTAAAGCCAAAACTTGTCAGAAATGTCATAAAAAGCATCATACATTACTGCATAGAGAAGGTACATTCAAACAAACAGTCAGTAGCAACATCGTAAATGATTGTGATGTTAACACAAACAATAACATTGTTTCTTGTGCTAGTCAAGTGGGCGCAACTTCATCCAGTCAAACTCTCTTGTCAACGGTATGTGTTCAAGTTCGTGGTAAGACAGAGAAGAGTCTAGTGTTACGTGCTTTATTAGACAATGGTTCTCAGAGTAATTTTATTACAAAAAGGGCATGCGAATTTTTGAAATTAAAGTCTAGAAAAATAGAATCATGTGTAAATGGTTTGGGGGCAAAGGAAACTAAGATTTATTCAGTCGTTACCTTGACAATACATTCTTTGTACTCCAACTATGAACAAACAATAGAATGTTTAGTTCTTGACAAAATAACGGACAACATACCAATCATAGAAATCGATTTAAAGAGTCTAAAATTGCCTACGGGAATTCAACTAGCCGATGTTGAATTTCACCGAAGTAAACCAATCGACTTATTGTTAGGATCATCGGTTTTCTGGGCAATTTTACAAACAGGAAAATTTCTTTTAGGAAGGGGAATGCCTGTTTTGCAACGTACGCACCTTGGTTTTATTTTAGGGGGTTGCATTAGAGGAAAAGAAGAACAAAGGACACATTCCTTTTGCGCACTATCTGATCAGTTGACAAGATTTTGGGATCAAGAAGAAATTGGTGAAGAAAACACGAATTCGGTTCTTGAAAACGAATGTGAACAAATTTTTATTAAAACTACAACAAAGGACAACGATGGTCGATTTGTGGTCGACATACCTTTCAACCAACATAAGACAGAACTTGGAGAATCACGTTCTTGTGCATTGAAAAGATTTATCACTATGGAGAAAAGACTTGCACATGACCAAAAGCTCGCAGAACGATATAAGGAATTCATGAAGGAATATGAATCGTTAGGACACATGACTCAAACAAAAGAAACAGAATCATCTCACAAACAAGGATATTATCTACCACATCATGCGGTTCTGAAGGAATCAAGCACAACGACAAAACTAAGAACAGTTTTCGATGGTTCAGCAGCAACAAGCTCTGGATTGAGTTTGAATGATGTACAATTAAAAGGACCGATAGTACAAAGTAACCTCTTTGACATTTTACTTCGATTTCGCAAATACAATTGCGTCTTCAGTGCCGACATCGAAAAAATGTACAGGCAAATACTCATCAATCCCGAAGATAGAAAATACCAACGAATCTTGTGGAGAAGTAATGATAAAGAACCTATCAAATGCTTTGAACTTAATACTATCACTTATGGACTTACTTCATCACCATTTTTGGCAACTCGTTGCTTAAAACAATTAGCCATTGAAAACCAATTAGAATTCCCGGAAGCCTCTAGAATTATAGATGAAGATTTTTATATTGACGATTTACTCTCAGGAACAAATTCAGTAGACGAAGCGAGAATATTGATAAAGGAAATTACAGAAATAATGGAAAAGGCGAAGCTCAACTTAAGAAAATGGATTTCTAACAAGAACGAAGTGTTAGAAATGGAGAACTCAGATCCAAACACATTCAAGGTAATTAGTCTTGACAGCAACGAATCCAATAAAACACTCGGTTTATTCTGGCAACCACAGCAAGACTACTTACATTATATTCCAACAAGGTGCAAGCAAGACAATAACGTGACCAAAAGAGAAGTATTGTCCGTTATAAGCAAAATTTATGATCCATTAAATCTATTAGGACCGATGCATATTAAAGCAAAGCTATTCATGCAAGCCCTTTGGAAGAAACATATGAATTGGGACGACTATTTAGAAAAGGATGTATTGAAATTTTGGATAGAGTATATTTCACAGATAGAATTGATTCAAGAAATAAAAATACCAAGAAAGGTTTTACTTAATTCTCCAGTGCGTGTAGAATTGCATGGTTTTTGCGACGCATCGCAAGTGCATTTATTGTGTGCAAAATCGCGTGTTGCGCCATTACGTTCGGTATCATTACCTCGCTTAGAGCTGTGTGGTGCTGTATTGCTAGCGAAATTGGTAAGTAAAGTGCATGAATCTTTTAGAATTCAAATTCACAAATCTTACTATTGGTGCGATTCAACTATTGTTTTATGTTGGATAAAGGGGGAACATCGAAAATGGAAAACCTATGTTGCAAACAGGGTATCACAGGTACATGCATTGACCAATATGAATAATTGGAATCATGTTCTTACCAACGATAATGCTGCAGATATTTTAACTCGAGGGTGTAACGTAGACTACTTGAAAACATGTGATTTATGGTGGCACGGACCTAAATGGTTAAAAGACAATTTGATTCCAATTACAAATGATACGTCATACTCCGAAGATGAATTTCTATCAGAGTTGAGACATGAAAAGAAACTTTGCTTAGTTGAAACTAAAAATGATTTTTTGATCAACTTTGATAAACTTTCAACATTTGGAATTTTACGCCGAGTAACTGCTTATGTTTTAAGATTCATCCATAATTCAAAATTTTCGACACAGAAATGGGTAGGATTTTTGACTATTGGAGAATTAAATAATGCAACCAAAACATTAATTAAATTATGTCAACAACAATCATTTAAAACTGAAATTCAATTGATTACAAAGGGTGATATGCCAAAAAACTTAAACTTATTGCAACCATTTCTAGATAAAGATAATTTAATTCGTGTTGGTGGTCGTTTAAAAAATGCCAATGTTAATTTTGAACTGAAACATCAATTAATTTTGCCTAAGAACCATCGTCTATCGGAAATGATCGCGAGAGAAGTTCATATAAATCATTTACATTGCGGTTCACAATTATTGCTATCTCTACTTAGACAACGATATTGGATAATTTCAGGTAGAAATCTCACTAAACAGATTGTTCGAAATTGTGTGAAATGCTTTAGAGCTAAACCAAGAGCAATCGATCCTATTATGGGTAATTTGCCTTCCGAAAGAATAAACTCATCTTTTGCGTTCCAGCATGTTGGTGTAGATTACGGTGGTCCATTTATGATCAATGACAAACGTACTCGTGGATGCAAAAAAATAAAGGCTTACATTTGTGTGTTCGTATGTTTTTCGACTAAGGCGGTGCACTTAGAGTTGGCAACAGATTTGACGTCAAATTGTTTTATCGCGGTATTGAGACGGTTTATCTCAAGACGCGGAAAACCCAATACAATCCTTTCTGATAATGCCAGTAATTTTATTGGTGCAAAACATAAGTTGGAACAGTTGATGAAGTTCGCTCCACATGATTTAGAAAAAGTAAATAATTTCTTATCACAAGAAGAAATTACGTGGAAAACTATACCCCCTAGGTCACCTCATTTTGGAGGATTATGGGAATCGGCAATAAAATCCATAAAATATCATTTAATTCGAGTTGCAGGAAATGCAAATTTAGTTTTCGAAGAATTTTATACTTTGTTAACACAAATTGAAGCGATTCTTAATTCTCGCCCAATTTCGCCTATGAGTTGTGATCCTAACGACCTTTCGCCACTCACTCCTGGCCACTTTCTTATTGGAAGACCCCTAACAGCAATTTTTGAAGAAGAACTGGCCAACATCAATCCCAATCGTCTTATTCGATATCAAAGAGTTCAGCAAATTGTCCAACATTTTTGGAACAGATGGAGAAAAGAATATTTGGCTGAACTTCAAACACGAAAAAAATGGAACCATTCTCGTTCAAACTGTCTCAAACAAGGCGATCTTGTAGTGATTCAAGAAGACAATTTACCTCCTTGCAAGTGGTCATTGGGTAGAGTAGTGCGTTTGATTCCGGGAAGTGACAATATAGTGCGAGTAGCAGAAATAAAAACAAATTCGGGTATCATTAAACGCGCTACTAGACAATTAAGTGTTCTACCAATTGAAAACTAATTTCCGTTAATTTCTTTAAAAGATTGAATAATGTTATTGGTATTTATACGAAGTTCATTTATGACCATTCTCTGTACTTTCGTTCATTCAATATTGAAATAAATATTTCAATAGGGGGGGAGGATGTTACTGCGTGTTGATGTTCATTCATACATATATTTTAAGCCATTTAGGAGGCTAGTCGTAACCAAGGAAAAAAGGTTCAAGTTGATATAGTAACACACATATATATAAAAAAAAACAATTTATACAGTCCACTTTTTCATAACGTCATAACGTCCTCCTCTCTTCTCATTATCTTGAATACCAGCGTTTTATTTCCACAATACTCTTCCCCAGAGGGGAACTGTCCCTATTTGAGCGGGCAGTCCCGAATTTTGACCACTTGTCCCGACCGATAAAATGTCCCGAATTTTGTCCAGACTTTTGAAAATGGTATTTATATCTCCAGAATTTCAGATACCATAGCCATAAACATAATATTTGTTATCGGAGAAAAGTGTACCATACATTACCTTCTTACGAAAATGAGCTAGCCGTATCTACAAAAAAGTTACTGAGATATTTTCTGTTCACTTATAAAAAAAAGTCAGTAACTTTTATGTGGAAATTCAAAAATATACATATAATTAAGAATCGATTCTATATTCCTTAAGAAGAACAGAACTGCTGTGAGTAAATAGAAATTTAGTCAGTCACGTTTGATCAAATTCTATATTAAATCTGGAACATCCAATTGGCAATGTGCTCAAGAGGACTCGCTATAAGCTCCGACATCCTCTTTATAAAAACCACTGGTATCTCATCAGTGCCTACGCTGAAGTTATTGTTCAGTTTTTGTATGCTATTGATGATCTCACTTCTCATGACTGGTCGGAAGAACATGTTATTCTCTCCTGGCGGTATCTGTCCTGTGATCTGACGTTTGGTGTTCCGTTTGCACAAACGTTAAACAGGTATTCATTCATGTTATTCAATACATATTCCGCACTTTCTGTGCCTTTTCTCAACTTTTCAGTGTTGAATGTTGACTTCTTTTTGTTGTTAGTCATTAGTTTTGTTAAGTCCCAAGCTGCCCTTGCATTATTCTTGGATCTCCTAATATATTCATCATGGTGCATTCTCTTTGCTAATTTCACCAAACACTTCAGTACCTTTGCCTTAATGTAATCGAACTCGTTGACCAGGATATTGTCAATTCTTGTAGCTGTGTTACGTGTCCTTAATGTCCTTAAACTTATTGGTATATTTGTCTTTCTCATTGAGATTTATATTGTAGTCCCCACATAAACATATTTTTTTACTTAATGTTTGCCATTTTGGTGAGTCTAAGAGGTCCGCGAACACCTCGAGAAAACAGGACTTGTCTCCACTTGGAGGTCTATAGATGCTCATAACAATAGCATTAATATACATTGAGCATTGATATAATAAAATAAAATAATAGCATATTATTATACAAGCCGTAGGCGAGTGCTGCAAAACGTTCGAGTGAGTAATTGCCATTACTTGCAAATGGAATAACATACTTTTTTTACAACTATGCAATGAAATTATAAAAATTAATTTATTGCATATAGGGACGGCTGTGTCACCATGATGGTTTACAGGATTTTGACAGATTAAAATCGTTTGCTGCGCTTGTCAGTTAGCGACGCTGTCAATGCCTTGACAATGTCGCTAAGCAGTGTATCAAAACACAACGGAAATAAAAATCCAGAGCAGTGATTGGTTCTAAAGTCGTGAGAAATGAAATATTTCTCACAACTCACAGAGTATGAGGAGCAATGAGGAGCCAGGCAGTGCCGTAACGAGGGTATGAAGCGCCTGTGGCAAGTATCTAACTCGCGCCTCCGCGTAATACAATAATGACAAAAAATTTAATGTTAATGTAACAAGTTAAATTTCAAATGCAAGGCTGAGTTGAGGGTATATGCAATGTATTTGTATGAATAAATAATCTATAACCTAAGTACGAACACATTTTTATACATAATCAAAGACGACAAAATAAAAGAAATACAAAACAAAGGGCATTCATACCAAATTTAAACAACGGTATATGTTAAAATAATATAAGAAAAGCATAAAGCAGTTCAGCATATTTTATGAAGTAATTTTTCTCGCTTAGTCATTTGCAAATACATCTATAATATCGTCATATTTTAATGTTTTGGCAAAATCTTTTTCAATTGATGGTATAGACTATTATAGATTATTATATGTTTGTCATTCGCTTTTGTCCAATAGAGGAACGAAGGTACGATTTTACAATTTTCAATTTGCTAAACGAACGTTCGCAGGAAGCTGTTTAGATTTGGATACGTGTTTTGTAATGCTGTTCGTAATTTTTTTGGAACATTTGAAAAACGTATATATCGCCTAAATTTTCAAAAACTTCATTGGCTTGATATTTGAAACTCTCAATTTCATATATAAATTCGGAAGCATCTAAGTCGCTATTCAATACTAGATCTGTTGCACATTGTTTAAGATCATCTAGCGGCATGAATTTTAAAGCGTGTTCATTTAAAGAACTGAAATTATTTGCGACCTCTTGCAGAGCACACATTTCTTTTTTTTTAATGCAGTTTCATTCATGGTAAACGGATCATAGGTAACTTTCTCAGCAGGTATTTTTTTTTTTGTTTTGCGCCGTCCCTTTTCTGGAATGTAAGTTTGAATATTTGTTGCTTCGGCTAAATTTTTGATGAATTACGATTTATGAAGCGAATCGCAAAAATCATTTTGGTACGTTGAATATCATTTTTTAGAGCTATTATAATTTTCGCAGCATTTTCGACTATGGTTTTTCTTTCTTGAAAAACTAAATTTACTTGATTTATCTTACCTAATATAGAATCCAAAAATATTAATTGAGCAACAAATTTAAATCTTGTTAATAATTTTAGCATTTATTACAGAGTCTACTGTAACTTGTCTATGTCCATCCCACATTTCATTAAGAAGTACTATAATTAAAGGCATTTGATCTCGTAAAACTTCGTAATTCTCAATAAAAGTGGATTGGAATCCTTTATTTTGCGCCCCAAACTCAGTTGCGCCCGTGGCGGGCGCCTCTTTTGCCACGCCCTCGTTATGGCACTGGAGCCAGGAATGAAATATTTGCCATGTGTGGGGAGAAGATTAGTACATATATTACTTATCATAAATTTATTGAACTTATCTACTTTTTGTATGGCTACTTATCATGGCAATTTATGCCATGATAATGTGTGCATTCATTAATAGGCGTAGAAAATAGTATATTATTCTATAAGCAAGCAATTTCAGCAATTTCTCACGAGAACGAAGTTTGCAGCACAAGCCGTAGGCGAGTGCTGCAAAATGTTCGAATGAGAAATTGCCATTACTTGCGAATGGAATACTATACTTTTTCTGCGGCCGCATGCAACGAAATTTTATAAATTTATTTTTGTGCATATAGGGACGGCTGTATGTCACTATGACGGTTTTGACAGATTAAAATTGTTTGGTGCGCTTGTCACTTGTCGCTAAGTAGGGAATCAAAACAATACTGCCATCCAACGGTAAAACGCCGTATTTACATACAAAAAATTGTTACAATTTTTCTGTTTCGATGCAAAAGCCACACACATTTTGTACATTTTAAGAAATTTACCTTAGTCTAGCATGTTACCTAACTATTTGTACGTAAAACAGGCTAATTTGTTTTAACTATTACAATACAATACAATACAATACAAATTTATTAATCCCAATATATTATCTACAATACATTATAAGACAAGTCACATTATTATAAAAAAGAATTTCTCAGCCGCTCCAATCCAACCCGTACACTGGAGTTGTAGACAGCAGTTGCTTGATTCTTCTTTGAAAAACCGGAGGTTTCAAAGACCTAATTTCTTGTGGTAGAAGATTCATGTATTTTATGCCTGCATAGTCTGTCTCCAACTGTGCCACCTGCAGCCTCTTCCTGTTATTCCTGTAGTTATCTTTACCTCTCGTATCATGCTCGTGAATGTCCTTTTGTGTTAGCAGTTCGGACTCTTTAGCTTTCACCGCTTTCAGGACACTGTAGATGTACAACACGTACACTGTCAGTATTCGCCTCTCCTCGAACAGTGGCCTGCAGGATTCAGCTTTCCTCCTCCTGAACATGATGCGAATGATTCTTTTCTGAACCACAAAAATCCTCCTTGTGTGCGCGCCACCACCCCAAATCGCTATCCCATACGACATCAACGATTCGGCCAGTCCATGGTACATCACCATCATGGTAGATTCAGAGACCGTGTTCACCAATCTTCGAAACAGGTAGCACAATGAGCTCAGCCGACCAACGAGATGTTCCGCTTGATGTTGCCACGTCAACTTGTAATCTATCCTCACGCCAAGGAAATTGGTTGTTTCTACTTGCTGTATGGAAGAGTGGTTGTGTCGCACCAATAAACTCCTGTTGACAGTGCCATTCCTCGGTTGAAACACGATCATCCTTGTCTTTGTGTTGTTCATTTTTATTCCATTTGCATTGCACCACTGGGAAATTGCTAATGTAGCTTGGCTACTGGTTCTTATTAGCTCTTCAGTTGTCTGCTCTGTCACAATCATGTTGGTATCATCGGCGTAGATGTAGATATTTGCCGAAGTATTACATTTCACAGGAAGATCATTGATCATGATCAAGAACAACAACGGACCCAACAGAGAGCCTTGCGGGACTCCTATGTTCTGAACCATCTGCCGCGACTGAGTCTGGTTAATCACAACCATTTGACATCTGTTTTTCAGGTATGACTCCAGCAAGGTGTACGATGTTCCTGTGATACCGATGTTATGCAATTTCGTTAGCAACATCTCGTGGTTGATAGAATCAAAGGCTTTGGACATGTCGAAGAAGAGTCCAACCGTTTTATGCCTGGTCTGAATACTTTCGAGTATATTTTTCACCGCCTCTTCCAGGGCTGCCTGAGTTCCTCTCCCTTTCTGATATGCGAACTGGCAGTCGGAAAGTAATCTGTTGGTATTGAGAAAGTTTGCTATTTGGCTGTACAAAACTCTCTCAAAAACCTTGGCCACTTGGTTCTGAACCGCTACCGGTCTGTAATTTGCAACCTCACATCTTGACTTTCCCTTGTGCAATGGTGTGATTTTTGAAATTTTTAGTTGTTCGGGAAAGATGCCCTCATGCATCGAAGTGTTTATAACCTGTGCAACCGGTCGGCTGATGCACCCCTTTGCCAAACGAAGTACATGACCCGGAATCCCATCGATGCCACAGGACTTCTTTTTGCAGCATACTTCAATGATCTCTTCCACTTCTTTCTCTTGCACAGGTTCAAATCTGAAGTGTGTTGCTGGTTCAATCTTATCCAGTCTTTCTGTTGGTAGAGGAGATGACCCCGCCAAAGCTGCATAGTGGTTGTTGAAAGTATTAGCAATGTCAGCATCCTCCACCAATTTGACACCCTGTACCTCCAGTTCAAACTTTTTCCGGTGCGTTGCTCTGCCTCGCTCTTCTTGAATAATTCTCCAGCACTCTTTACTCAGGTTGCTACTTTCAGCCAATCGCTTGTCGTTGTATGTCTTTTTTGACAACCTAAGATTCTTTCTGTACCATTTCTTAAGGCTTTTAAATATCCCGTTATACCAGTTACTCTGTATGCATTTGTTAACCATAGCCATTTCACGAAGGAACGTTGACAGGTCTTTTAATGCTGTTGACATCCAAGGTGTGTGTTTTTTCAGAGGTCTAAATTGCCCAATTGGGAATGCCTCTTCAAAGGAGTTCGTTAGTATGTCGTAAAATTGGTCAAACATCTGTTGAGTTCCTACATCGTTCAGTTGTGATGGAATTTTTGTGGTTAACAGTTCCAAAAATCTGCCTACGTTCAGTTTGGTATATCTTCTTCCCGTTCTTATAATTTGCTCTGGCGCTTTTCCGATCTCCACGTTTATTACCTGGTAAGTGTGGTCTGATATATGCGTATCTGTTATGTCTATCTGATGACGATTCCTTGTATAAATGTGGTCTATACATGTAGCACTTGATCTCGTAATTCTTGTTGCAGTATCCGTAAGGTTAACCATCCCAAATTGTTTCAAAAGATTATACAGGTCCTTCTGTGTTCCTCCGCGTTTCAGCATATCAATGTTAGCGTCTCCACAGATGATCAGCTCGTCGGAATTGTGATATTTCTCTAAAAGAGTCTCTAGCTTATCCATATAAATGTCCTTATTACTGTTAGGAGTGCTGTATATGGTAAATATACTAATTTTCTTATTGTTAATTGACAGCTCCCCGCCACATATCTCAAAGTTAGTCTCTTCCTTTATGTAACCTGTTTCGATTTCCTTAAATTGAAGTTCACTTCTGGCTAGAAGACATACTCCCCCTCTTTTCCGCTGTGTTCTACAAGAACTTGCAACCATTTTGAATCCTTCAATGTTCAGTTCCATTATTTCATTGTTGTCCAGCCAGTGCTCTGATAAACATAAGACATCCAAGACCTCATATTAACGTCATATTTAACAGAAAACGGGAACTATTTCAATCAATGTCATTTTTGTACATACAGCACTTTACCATTGGAGGGCAGAATATGGAAATGAAAAATACAGAGCTGTGATTGGTTCTAAAGCTGTGAGGACTGAAATATTTCTCACTACTCGCGGGGTATGAGGAGCCAGAAATGAAAAATTTGCCATGTGTGTGGGAAATGGTTACTATTACTTATCAGAAATTGCCATGATAATGAATGCATTCCTCAATAGGAGTAGAAAATAGTATATTATTCTATGAGCAAGTAATGTAAGCAATTTCTCACGAGAACGAAGTTTGCAGCACGAGCCGTAGGCGAGTGCTGCAAAGCGTTCGAGTGAGAAATTGCCATTACTTGCGAATGGAATACTATACTTTTTCTACGACCATGCAACGAAATTTTATAAATTAATTTTTATGCATATAGGGACAGCTGTATGTCACTATGACGGTTTACAGGATTTTGACAGATTAAAATTGTTTGGTGCGCCTTGTCACTTAGCGACGTTGTCAATGCCTTGACAATGTCGCTAAGCAGTGTATCAACAATTTGGAAATGGAAAATCCAGAGCTGTGATTGGTTCTAAAGCCGTGAGGAATGAATTATTTCTCACTACTGGCGTGGTACGAGGAGCCAGTAATGAAATATTTGTCATGTGTGTGGGGAATGGTTAGTATTACTTATCATAAATTGCCATGATAATGAATGCATTCCTCAATAGGAGTAGAAAAAACATGTTACCTGTAGGCTGAAAGCAAACTCTGAAAAATTGTCTTCCTTGATTCGTCCTTAATAGTGACAATAAATTGATTAGCATCAACAGTTTCATAATCGTATCTTCCAGGTTTTAATTGAAATCTACAAAATTCGCCTTTGTAGCCTCTGCCTATCGAGCCACAACCTAATCCTCCGATGGGTACGCCTAAAACATTATTATCCATTGAAGAGAATGAAAAAGCCTATTGGCTTTTTACCGTAAATCCGTTTTGCTCTCATCATTTTCAAATAATCCATGACTGGCGTTCGGCCTTTCCATTTTAGGATTAATGCGTAAATTGTGTATCTACAAACAGAAACGAATAAAAAATAATTCTCGAAATCATAACCTATATTTTTATCACTACCTGATTATTAAAGTAATAATTTCCCATATTTGCCGTAATGTTGGAATTCTATTTGGACTCCAGTTTTCTGGATAAGTGTGATTCAGTTTTAACCTTAATCCATATTTCGGTACTGCTGTGATCTGTTCCCCATTGTCTACTTGATTCATTTTTGTGACTTCAACAAATGCCAATTGCCAACTGTTCTCAATCTGTCACCGCTGTCACCCAATAGTTTCGAATTCAGAATGCAATCGATTTTTAATAAATACATTCCTTAATATGCTATATTTATCAGAAATTATTCATATTTACGAACGATAAGAGTCGCTAAGACCCACTAAGACCGTTATCTCGTGAACGCTGTCGTAGCAAGCTCATTGGATTTTTTTATGAAAAATTAACTATAATTCTGTACATACAATGTACACAATATCTGTAACGTATCAAATATAAAAATCGTTTCACATATTTTAGATTCATTAATTCCATGTCGTTCGGTACCTATTAGCATTGTAATTCCTACCTACATGGTAATTGGAGTAAAAACTACATGTTGAAAATATACACAATCCAGAATGGCTATTTGTTGACATAAATCCATGGTGTAAGGATTAACTAAAGATTTGATGCTTTATATAATATATAATGCTTGAGGTTTCTCTATAGAACCTTTTTTTTTATTTAAAAATTTAACACAAAAACAAACATTTAAACACACGACTTTGAGAGATATTTATTATAAAAGTTACAAATGCGTACTTAACCAATGAAATTCATTACAACAAGATGAAGTATAACATGGGCAAATATGAAATCAGCAAATCCTCGCTCTGGGCCAATTCCGGCAAATTGAAGTTTATTTTCTGGATTTACTTGAAGACGTAGACATACTAAAATGAGAGCAATGTTAAGTTAATTACCAGTCTATATTTTACCACTCTTACCTCCCAAGACAAAGCAGCTGACGGTAGAAATAAAGCCACTCAGGAAAGAATTAAAAGGAAACGTACCAACGAGTAAACAGTATACAAATTGCACTATTCCGGTCAGCAAAATATAGAATAAATATGCGTCAATAATCTTTAGTCTCTTCAGTGTTTTCGATGTGTACTCGGTGTAGAATTTCGTGATAATTGCTCCTACTTTAGCCATTTTAGTGAATTTTCTTAACCTATGTTTGAGATAATGCCGGTGACAGAGTGACACGCAATAACAATGAAGTTATCTACAACATGTTCATGAACTTTCAAACAAAATTTGTTTTACTTAAAATTTAATAAATTTTGCAGTCGTAACCATTAGTACAACATAACAATAGTAACACTGAAAATGGAAAATATTGTATAAAGGCGAATTAGAACAAAACAAAAATGAACTAGAAACGAAAAATCCCTAGCATCACCCAGGAAGTTGCCGCATGTTGCCGTGAGGCTGAGGCGTGAGGCGTGAATGCTCTGTAAAATAAATAAATACAATAGTAGAGCTACAATAAGAGCCGATTATTAATTAATAGATTATTGGGTTTTGTATAAATAGAAACAGTAATATACGTGCAAACTCGTAAATGGTGTGGATTTAAGTTAATAAACGTTTCAAGAAGATGCAGAAATACGAAAAATTGGAAAAGATTGGAGAAGGCACCTATGGCACTGTTTTCAAAGCAAAAAACAGAGAGACACATGAAATTGTAGCATTGAAACGAGTGCGATTAGATGATGATGATGAAGGTGTTCCCTCTTCAGCCCTTCGAGAAATTTGCCTATTAAAAGAACTGAAGCACAAAAATATTGTCCGTCTCTATGATGTCTTACATAGTGATAAAAAGTTAACATTAGTATTTGAACACTGCGATCAAGACTTAAAGAAATATTTTGATAGTCTGAACGGTGATATAGACTTAGATGTTGTAAAATCATTCATGTACCAATTATTACGTGGTTTGGCATTTTGTCATAGCCATAATGTTCTCCACAGAGACCTAAAACCCCAGAATCTGCTGATTAACAAGAATGGAGAGTTAAAATTGGCTGATTTTGGACTTGCCAGGGCATTTGGCATTCCAGTGAAGTGTTATTCCGCTGAAGTGGTAACGTTGTGGTATAGACCGCCTGATGTTCTCTTTGGTGCTAAACTTTACACCACATCAATAGATATGTGGTCAGCTGGATGCATTTTTGCAGAATTAGCTAATGCAGGTAATTTATACTTATTCTTATTTAATTGTCTAACTTAGAAATTCTTTGAGCTGTTTAGCTCTGCGGAATTAGGGCTTATTCAGACTAGACGCATTATCAGTTGTATCCGACCGAACATTCGGGTTTGGCTCAAATCTACATTTTTGAGAACCTTTTGGCTTCACCCAAAATAATGACAAAGGTTTTGCCGAAGCGGAGAATAATACTGTGCAACAACAGAACGCTTCCTGCATGCTGATGGGTGTGTTCATCGTAGTTGTAAACATACTGTTAATACTTTTTCATCTCGTGACAGTTTTGAGAAGTTTTATTGTTAGATACAATGGCAAAAAATTCATTAAAATTAAAACTGTTTATTATTTTAAAAATCATCGAACACATGTATTTTTAGTATCAAAATATACATTTTCATATCAAATTCAATTTCCAGTCATCAATTGTTTTTTTACTTATCCTTGTTTGACATTTTTTTAAATAGCAATCCTTTATTTTTCTTGTTGTTCTACATTGGTCTTATAATTGACTTAATAGCCCAATGACCTTAGATCAAATTCAATTTAATAAAAAAAAATTACAGGTCGATTTTTTTGATGCAGTTAGGTGCCCCCCTAAGAGTAGATGATGAAATCATATTGTTGCCGATAAATTGATTATGGGAACTTCCGCCCATGGTGACTTTTATAAAAAAAAAAAAAGGTTCGTACAATAAATTCGTAAAAATAATCTTAGGATTAAAAAATTAACAAATATGCAGTATGTTCTATTTGAAAGAGGAAATGTTACCAAATTTAGATAGTTTGATTAAAAGAAAAAATATTTATTTGTTTACGGCTGGAGAATCATTGTATTGTAATTTTGACTACCTCTTTATGGATATGTACTATATTTGATTTATACCGCATTATTATACAAAATAGTAAAAATAATAATTAAGCAAATATTTAATTTTTGTGTCTCTAAATTCGTATTACTATGTCATATATTAGTATATGGTATTTAAACTATTTAATATGATCAGAATAATAAATCAATAGCAATTAATACATTTTTCAAATATTTAAGTACATTTTTATTTATGTTATTCATTTAATTATTAATAATAACCAAAATTTCAATGAAAGTATGCATACACACAGGGCCGGCGCGTGATATTTTTATTGTGTGTACCAAAAAAATTTGGGCGCCGTTCGGAAAAAGTTCATTTATCGTTTCATCGGTTATATGGCACGGTTACCATATTTACCTTTTACAAGGTGTGACCACTTTTACCTCGCAAAATTATTTTCTAGACACATATTTGTTTTTTTTTTTTAGTTCCTTAAGAAGTTACACTCGCTTGCAATATTCACAAAACAACTAAAAATAAAATACATATGAAACAATGAGTATCCGAAAAATAACACCATCAGTACCCATTATATCTAAAACAAGTAAATACATGTATAAGTAACAACAATACAAATTATAGAATTATATTGAATAAAGATGAGAACAAACTAAAGTCCATATGAAACTTTTTACTGACTTTTTTCAGAAAGTAAATGTTGTTCTTTGAAGAAGTTTCATATGAACGCAATTCCTTAAAAACTTGTGAAGTGCCTGTGAGACGACACAAAGAGTGTTATCTCTGAAATATAAACACTAGAGATCTGAAATTTTATAATTAGCAGTTGGCTGAATCTAACGCTACTAGGGTCATAAAAATTGTCGTCATTTTTAATTCATATGTGACATAGCAAAATGTCTTTTGTAAAAATAATTAACATTAAAAGTACCAAAGAAATTAAAAGCAGGCTAAGAAATCAAAATAGCTTAAGAACCTCTTAAAATCTTTAGTACAATTAGATGAGGTTTTATTTCATGGCATTATTTCAACTTCTGAGTATTGCTGTTTAAAAAAACAAGGCGGTGCAAAAAACCACAACAAAATTATTTAGAATATTTTTACATGGATTTTCATATTTATGTTTAAATTTAAAATATCAAGTTGACAGTTTGCCATGTGATTCAGAAAATGTATTTATGGCAGTCAAATACTTTGAATCTATTGAGTATTGTTATTAATGACATAGGTAGTCGATTATATGGTTACTGTAGCTATTACACATGAAAATAATGCAGCCAGCTAAAAATTTTCATCAAAACTAGAATTTTATTTATTCGGATTGAGTCTGGAGCCTAGCATAACGATTTTATGGGGATTGTTGAATTTGGAAAAAAGTTCAACAATGTTTTTCTGCAAAAAACAGCAAAAGAAAAAAAAATGGAAGAATTCTATTCAAGCCATATTTGCAATTTCGGAACACAGGTCTCGGATAATATTTTACTGGCACTGGCCTTTACTGTTTCGAATACAATCTCCTTCCTGCTCAACATCGGAAAAATAAAGCTTGCAAAGCTCTTGAAAGACCGCGAAGATTTGCAGGCATGCGCAGATTAATTCAAGGACAAAGGACGGCAAAAACTCGAATCAGAGGATAATTGAGAACAGTGGTGAAAAAAATCATTGCTCCTCACAATGGGAAAAAACAGAAAAACTAAACACAATCATCTTAGATACAAATCGCCCCAGTAATCTGCCGCTAACAAAAATAAAATGTCCACATTACCACCATCGGAATCATCGGCACGTCAGCGCATTCATTGCGTGTATTTTACCTAGTACAAAAGTGGCTCGGAGTAGAACCGGAACAAAAAAAAATGGGGTGGAAAGAAATCCCACGGTGCCGCGAATCTATCACCACTGACTCATCACCCGCGCCAGAGTCGCTATTGAAAACTATTTCTTGTAAATGCAAGACGGGCTGTGGAGTGGTCTGCTACTGTCCAAAAGTTGTGTGTACTAAAATGCACGCTGATTTGTGAGAATTGTAATGTCCAGACGCCCCGACCAACCAGATCGATGACGATCTTGCAGACCAGTGATGTCAAACTTGCGGCCCGCGGGCCGCATGCATCCCGCAACTCCGTACTGTGCGGCCCGCGTGCCCTCGCTGAAATTGTATTACAATACAATAAAATTTAAAAAATATAAAACTGACTTGTAACATTTCTTAATTACTAAGTTTGCAATGAGCTTCGGAGACGGATTTGCCCGACAATACCTTTCTCCTTCGGAGCAGGGACACTAGTTATTACTTATTAAGTAGCAGAGCATGAACCATTTTTATTTGGGTCGTCCTACATTATTGGGCTTACTATAACCAAAAAGTAAATAGTATGAAGGTGGAGTTTTCGTAAATAAATCGATCAAGTGCAATTTTCCCATATTTCATGCATGTCACAAGGAGTTTTCGGAACATTCTATGCGCTAAATATGAGCGTTGTGTTTAAAGTTCGTGTACATGTCATCCACCGAAAAGTTCAGCCCACGCGTCCACTTGTGTTGTTCATCGTCGCGAAATTTTACTCGCAAATATGAAACTAAAGACATTTTACGACTTGTTATGCAACTGGGCCCATGAAGAGTATAACACCATTTCAATCTAAAAGATTTACTAGTAATAGCCTAGAAACAACATGAACAGATTGCCCGAAATTCTGTAAAATCAAAAATCATTAGTAAAAATCGAAATGTTTATAAAATATTTTTGTAAACGTCATTTGAATGGGATTTTGAGATTAAAACTTTTGAGATTTTTGTTCAGAATCATGATGTTCATGATTCATCATTAATTTTTAATGTTCATCATTCTGTATTTAGAGATTGTGGCTAATTCTGAACTAAACTGGCCATACGATTTAGGGAATATTAAAAATATGTTAAAAAGTGAAAGTTGATTTTCTCCCCAACCATTTTTCACTTACTGGTAGCCTAAATCTTCAGAAGATGTACGGATGAAGAATTTTTATTTCAACTTTCAGTTTTGAGTAAGAATGATGTTATGATTTTTGCCTGAACTTTGAAGTACTATATGGAGTTCCAGCTATAACAAACTGGCAATAACTGGAATGACACTGTAATAATTTTTGAACATATTGATTTTCGATTCACTTCATTATCTTTGTTTTTAAAGGTCATACAACAAGAACAGTAGGTAATAATAAAATGGCACGATTTCAAAGTTGAATTTCTCTAGACCCAATTAACTGGTATTGATAATTTTTACTTTATCATACGCAGTATGCTAAAGTATTGTAATCATGCCGAAAAAAAAAATTGAGATTTTAGCGGAAATAGGTCTTTTTGGGTCCCCTGAACATTTTTGACCAAGGTACAAAAAAATGTCTGTGTGTGTGTATGTGTGTGTGTGCGTATGTGTGTACCCGATTTTTGTGACGACGATTCCGGAGAAACTACTAAAGGTATCGGGACGAAAGTTCATATTTAGAAGTTTTATGACCAAACTTAGAGCTGAAAAGCTTTTGGTTCAAAAAGGTCCAAAGGAACTGGTAGTTTATTCTAAGCCCTTTTCAAGGGTTTTGCAGATGAGCCGCTATTTCTGTAATTTCGTCAAAATAGTTAAATAATAAATTAAAGCAGAGGAAATTTTGAATAATTTATGCCTATGAAATTTTTTTGTAAAATTAATTGTTTAGCTGCAAGAGCAAATTCTATTTGATCGAGCTCGGTCGCATCTGCATTGATATGAAACTACATATAGTAGCCAGGATTTTGACAAATATTCTTTTGTGCTGTCACCACAGAAATGTCTATGGCTGTCACACTCGAAAACAGCTGATTTCATCAGAGGTTGGAGAACCGCTATGGAACGTTGCCGCTCTAGTGCAGCAAAGTACAAAATACATGATTCAAATAAAATAAGATCACCAATTTGATTGTTTGTTGATAAGAAATATCAACCCGTTGTTATATCTAATTGTAAAAACGATAAATTGATAAAATTGTAAATAAAGTATAGCGATGGGTGTAGTTATATTTTAGTATGTTGGTACGGATGTGACATCTACAGTGACATGAACGAATATAAATCTGTCAGAATTTGAAATAGCTTTTTAAACTTGACGTTTTGTAGAAGTGGTATCAACTTAACACTTCCTATACAGAAATATAACTATTTTTGATTTTTTTAAATACGTATTTCTCAAAAAGCAACACAAAAAACGTTGATGTCACTCCTGCCGAAAGCGCCGCATCACTGCTCGTCGCGCTATTCCGTACTTTCGGCACTTGTGAGATAAATAACTATTATTCTGATGACAGTAGGTAGTGTCAAATGCTGATGCTTTGACAATACCTACTATTGACTACTATTGATACTATTGACTATCAAAATATCTGTCAAATCCCGGCTAACTAGTTTATATTTAATGCAGACACCATTTATCTCAATCAAATAGATTCTCATGCAACTAAACTATTAATTTTATATTTTGTATGATAAAGTCATGTGCCTGGCCACATCAGATTATTCACATGTGAGTTGATTCCTCAGTTTTAAACATAAGTATACAGGGAGAAAGAATTAGTCGGTATACAAAATATTAAAAATTAATTCTTTTTAAATATTTTCGTTAGTATCATTTGAATGGGGGCTTGAGATTAAAAGGGTACTGTAGTAATTGTTTTTAAACATGAAAGGTGAAGGTGTAGTCAAATTTATAAGCTACTTTGTATAAATTCAAGGATAAATGGTTATTACGTAAAGTCGTACGTAATGTAGTATCAACTAAGGAAGCGAATGATAATTAATCCAGATGAGCATAACTTTTGGAAAAAACTGCTCCAGGAACCCTTCATTATCCTCACGTGTATTAATTGTCATTACTAAACCTAACCGAAACATTGTCGTCAGTAATGTAGGACCAACTAAAGAAGCGAATGATAATTAATTCAGGTGAGAATAATTTTTTTGGAAAAAGCACCTCCACCTGGAATTGAACCAGGAACCCTCTATTATCCTCACCTGGATTTAATTATCATTCTCTTGTTTAGTTGATGTTATTTTCTATGATTTTCGTTAAATTGTAAAAAATTAACATTATTTTTTAATGTTCATGGTACTTTTCTTAGGTAATTCTAAATTTCAAATAAAAAATGTTTGGTAAAAAAATCCTTATCGAATTTGTATTTATTTTGTTAACTTGTGCACGCAAACGCACTCATATACAAATGCAAAATATTGATGTGAGTCATCAAACATATCAAAAATTAACATACTGATGAAATTGATCTAACACAGTATTAGCAACATGGTATACGAACCATTAAAATGAAAAAATTCAAATGAGACATAAAACTGTTTTACCAGTTAATGACTTTTTTGAGTCTTTTTTGTATGCGGCCCGCCGAAGTTCAGATCAGAATTATGTGGCCCGCGCCCACAAATGAGTTTGACACCACTGTTGTAGACCATTCTCCGTGGAGCCAGAGAAGGGTTGCACCGACAACGAAACCGAGACTGAATGCCCAGATCCGACAGAAACGCAATCTCGAAAAAATACCGACATTGAAAGGCCAACAAATAATTGAGATCACAATAAAGTTATAAATAACTACATATTTAAGTTTAAAGGGGGGGCTCGTATAGATGGATGGCAAAGAAATAGGAAAACTTTGGGATTTTTTCTTAAATACTGCAAAAGTTTTACTGCACATTCTTGAGTATTTTAAGAATACCATTAATTTTTTTATTGCAAACTTCTACTTAAGGGCGTCGCGTCGTAAGAACATAATAACGTTAATGACGTTTTTTTTCTTCTCAATCGGCTCGTGATTTTGTGTCTGCTGTATCCCTCTGAAACATACCAACAGGATTTTTTACTTTATCATACGCAGTATGCTAAAGTATTGTAATCATGCCGAAAAAAAAAATTGAGATTTTAGCGGAAATAGGTCTTTTTGGGTCCCCTGAACATTTTTGACCAAGGTACAAAAAAATGTCTGTGTGTGTGTGCGTGCGTGCGTGTGTGTGTAAACGATTTTTGTGGCGATGATTCCGGAAAAACTACTAAAGGTATCGGGACGAAAGTTCATAATTAGAAGTTTCATGACCTAACTTAGAGCTGAAAAGCTTTTGGTTAAAAAGGGTCCAAAGGAACTGGTAGTTTATTCTAAGCCTTTTTCAAGGATTTTGCAAATGAGCCGCTATTTCTTTAATTTCGTCAAAATAGTTAAATAATAAATTAAAGAAGAGGAAATTCCGAATAATTTATGTCTATGAAATTTTTTGGTAAAATTAATAGTTAATGGTTCAAAAGGGTACAAAGGAACAGGTAGTTTATTCTAAGCCTTTTTGAAGGATTTTGGAAAAGAGCCGCCATTTCTGTATTTTCGACAAAATAGTTCATTAATAAATTAAAGTAGAGGAAATTTTGAATAATTTATGCCTATGAAATTTTTTGGTAAAATTAATAGTTTAGCTTCAAGGGCAAATTCTATTTGATCGAGATCGGTCGCATCTGCATTGATATGAAATTATAGAGGGTCTCCCACGACGAGCTGCCATTAGAAGTTTATGGAGAACCAATTGAAATAAGAGCTTGAAAATTTGTGGACTTATATTGTTGGACACGATCGTCTCAACTAAAATATTTTGAGTTTTCGGTTACTTCCGGTTACACCGGAAATGATGTCATCTTTTATATTTCAAATGGAACACCCTATATTTTATCGCATTTTTGAAATCTTCATTAAATTTTAGATCAATTTTATGTCACATTGCCTATACCTAACATGTGTCATTTTTGAGTTATACATATTTTTCATTAAAAAATGACAGCTGCACGGTTACTTTCAATTACTTATAAATTATCCCCTGTGAACGTTGGTAAAAAGTTGTCCAGCAAACTTGTTGTGAAGGTAACGTATTATCAACACATTGGTAGAACTTTTCTAAAATTTATACAGGGTGTTCAAATTATAAGGTCAAAGTTTAATTCGAGAAAAGTACCAAGAGTCAATTTTTTCAAATGGCAGCCCTAACATGTGAATACATTTCTCAATTCTATGGAAAATTTTAGATTAACTTTGTGTACAATGTCCTATACCTAAAATGTACTTGTACGTACTGAAATCGATTTTTAAACATCAGAGTAGAAATTTGCAAATATTTCCGAATCTAGATTGCTTTTGAAAACAACTGAACAATTTATAATATACAGAACTTTATTAAACAAGTTCTTTAGGTCATTTTTCATTATAATGAATTTAGTATTTCTAAAATTATAAGCCTACAATAAAACATAATATTCAAAATAAAACAAAATCGTAAAGTAAATTAAAAGAAAACTGATAATAAAATTATAAACCCCTAACCACAACAAGTATTTTAGAACCTAAATACGTATTTCAGCAACTATGTTGCCATCTTCAGTAGAACCTAAAAAGAGGAAAAGAGAGATTAGCACTTCATAGTATCTTTACTGGATATTGTCCAAGCAAATCACTAGTGGAAGTCACTTCCACTAGTGATAGTTCCACTAGTGAACGGCCACGTTTTTGAACAGTTGCTGAAATAGAATGAGCAGTTTTTTAATTTACTTTACGATTTTGTTTTAATATTGTGTTTTATTATAGGCTTATAATTTTATAAATACTAAATTAATTATAATGAAAATTGATCTAAAAAACTGTTTAAGAAAATTCTGTTTATTCCAAATTGTTCAGTTGTTTTCAAACGCAATGTAGATTTGGCAACGTTTGCAGTTTCTACTGTGATGTTTAAAAATCGGTTTCAGTAGGTACAAGTACAATTTATGTATAGGACATTGTACACAAAGTTGATCTAAAATTTTCCATAGAATCGAGAAATGTATTCATATTTCAGGGTTGCCATTTGAAAAAATCGACTTTTAGTACTTTTCTCGAATTCAATTTTGATCTTATAATTTGAACATCCTGTATAACTTTTAGAAGAGTTCTACCGATGTGTCGTTAATACGTTACCTTTACAACAATTTTGCCAGACAACTTTTTTCCAACGGTCACACGGGATAATTTATAAGTAATTGAAGGTAAGCGTGCAGCTGTCATTTTTTTAATGAAAAAAATAAATATCTCAAAAATGACACATGTTAGGTATAGGGAATGTAACATAAAATTGATCTAAAATTTAATGAAGATTTCAAAAATGCGATAAAATACAGGCTGTTCCATTTGAAATACAAAAGCTGACATCATTTCCGGTGTAACCGGAAGTAACAAAAAACTCAAAATATTTTAGTTGAGCCGATCGTGTCCAACAATATAAGTCCACAAATTTTCAATCTCTCATTTCATTTGGTTCTCCATATACTTCTAATGGCAGCTCATCGTGGGAGACCCTGTATAGTAGCCAGGATTTTCACAAATATTTTTTTGTGTTGTCACATTCGAAAACAGCTGATCTCATCAGAGGATGATCAGAGGTTGGAGAACCACTATGGAACGTTGCCGCTGTAGTGCGGCAAATTTTAAAATACAAATTTCCAATAAAGTAAGATCGCCAATTTGATTGTTTGTTGATAAGAAATATCAACCCGTCTTTATATCTAATTCTAAAAACGATACATTGAGAAAATTATAAATAAAGTATAGCGATGAGTGTAGTTTTATTTTAGTATGTTGGTAGGGATGTGTAATGAACAAATATAAATCTGTCAGAATTTGAATTACCATTTTTAAGGTGCGTTTTCATTAGTGATAATGGCAGTGGTAGCAGACGCCGTTATAGTATTTCCAATAGAAAATTGATAGTGACTCATGTTTATGCACATGCAAACTAATATTATTCTAGTATTCTACCACCGCCATTAGCTACCATTACCTACTAATCGGAACGCACCTTTAAACTTGACGTTTCGTCAAAGTGGTACCAACCTAGCATTTACTATACAGAAATCAATTATTTTTTTTTAAATACGTATTTCTTAAAAAGCAACACAATAAACGTTGATGTCGCTCCTGCCAAAAACTAGATAGCCGACTCGCTCATATGCGACGGCGACACTCCGCCTTCGGTGACGCGCCGCATCACCGCTCGTCGCGCTATTCCGTACTTTCGGCATTTGTGACATAAATAACTATTATTCTAATGACGTAGTGTAGGTAGTGTCAAATGCTGATGATTTGACAATACGTACGATTTATCTCAATAGAATAGATTCTCATGCAGCTAAACTATTAATTTTATATATTGTATGATAAAGTCATGTGCCTGGCCACATCAGATTTTTTGTTATCATACTAATATCTCGTCCAGTTACCAAATTTTAAAGAAAAAAAGAATGTGTTACAAAATGGCGAGCTTTAGAAAATAATTTTGAGAAAGTTTTTCTATTAATATTGAAATTTGATCTAAAGTCATTGGGCTATTAAGTCAATTATAGGACCAATGTAAAACAACAAGAAAAATAAGCGCCAAAAACATTAACCTGTAATTTTTTTTGTTGAAAAAATCTAAAATGTTTGTGCTATAATGGTAGCATACAAATAGGCCTTACAAAACGGCATTACACAGAAAAATTGTTGAAAAAAAAGGAAATTGAGTGGATACAAAGAAAATAATCATTGTCGATAGATTTCTATGCGTTTTCACAGGGCTTTTAGGGAGCAAAATTAGGTTAATGTTAAAAAGCGTGCTTTTCTTATAGCGGCTGAACCATATATCCTCGAAACTTCAAAATACCCTCACAACAACCGTTAAAATTTGAATTTATCTGAAACTCTGAGAATTGATCCACAAATGCCCGCATAAAACTTTTCTTATTTGGGTTATGAAACTGAATACCAGGGACAAATCGTAGGCTTTGTAAATACAGGCTGTCCCACTATTTGTTCCAGCATTTTTATAATAAGTATATGTCACTTTCTTATTTGAGTTTCCAACTTGAATACTAGGGACAAATCGTAGGCTTTGCATATACAGACTGCCCCACTGTTTTCTCCGGCAGTTTTTAGGAAGTAAATGTCATTCTGAGTTTGTGAATTCATCAAAATTTTCAGAGTGAAATATTATCAAAACCAACTTATTATAATAATAAAAAGTAAATAAAAAGCAATAATTAATACCAACATCGATAATAAAAATTTGATGGGGCCAGGCACATGACTATCATAGAATATATAAAATTAATAGTTTAGCTGCATGAGAATCTATTTTATTGAGATAAATCGTAGGTATTGTCAAAGCATCAGCATTTGACACTACCTATACTACGTCATTAGAATAATAGTTATTTATGTCACAAGTGCCCAAAGTACGGAATAGTGCGACGAGCGGTGATGCGGCGCGTCACCGAAGACGGAGCGTCGCCGTCGCACGTGTGCGAGTCGCGCTATCTAGTTTTTGGCAGGACTGACGTCAACGTTTATTGTGTTGCTTTTTGAGAAATATGTATTTAAAAAAAAATAAATAAAAATGGTTATATTTCTGTATAGGAAATGTTAGGTTGGTACCACTTTGACGAAACGTCAAATTTAAAAAGCTAATTCAAATTCTGACAGATTTAGATTTGTTCATGACACTGTAGATGTCATATTCGTACCAAAATACTAAAATAAAACTACACTCATCGCTATACTTTATTTACAATTTTCTGAATTTATCGTTTTTAGAATTAGGTATAAAGACGGGTTGATATTTTTTATCAACAAACAATCAAATTGGTGATCTTATTTTATTTGTAATTTGCCGCACTAGAGCGGCAACGTTCCATAGCGGTTCTCCAACCTCTGATGAAATCAGCTGTTTTCGAGTGTGACAGCACAAAAAAATATTTGTCAAAATCCTGGCTACAGTGAACTGTATATACTTACGTATAACTGGAACGGACCCGCGCTTTATATTGGCTGGCGAGAAGTGTTGCAGGCGCAAGCAAAAGAGACAGAACGATAGCGTGGGCTTTGTGTCACTGTCTGACAACCGTAGGTAGATAGCGGAAGGCAGTAGTGTTTCGCTTTATTATTTTATTCCAGCTGAACCCATTGTCCTAGAAACTTCAAAATGGTCTCATATTAAACCTAAACCTATGTATTTTTACGTGGAATTGCAAAAATTTGTTCCCAAATGGTTTTTACGCATTTACAGCGATTCTTTAAGTGGGGTGCGGACGGCTTGATGTAAATATGTATATTTTGATAATAAAAATCGACGAAATTTTTCAAATAACAAACCATTTTAAACATTGTGTCATGTTTCATTACTTTACGCGCTCAATGTATATATATATATATATATTTCGAATGAAGTATTAATATTATCGAATAAATATAATCAGCATCATGTGGACTACTTTTAATGTCAGAATGCGTTTCCTTAATTCAATAATACAAAAAGCATTTAGTTATTGAACTGCAAATGTTTCAAATTATCGAATAACAACTAATATATATTTGAGAGTACCATATCGCGAACATAAAAAACGGGAACAGCAAAGTGAAATTGGGCACTTATATTCTCAACAATTTTAGTTGTGTAACATTTCCTTTGACAGTATTTGTTAACCTATGATGTCTAAACTCTGACAGTATTTGTCAACCTACAATTTTGTTCCGGTTCCAGCAATTTTATTCTTCGCGGTATCCTTGCCGACACTTAATTCAATAACAATTTCTCGAATGCTGATTTTATCATGTAGTCGAGTTTTAATTTGCCTTCTAAAATTCATTCAATTGCGAACTTTTTATTTATTACGTCAAAATTCAAGATGACATTAATGTGACATGACAAGCGTACTGACATGGCATTACGAAGCCCAGTTTAATCAGTGCAAATCAGAGTGTCCCTGTTTTTTATGCTTACCTAGTTTGTAAATTTTAATTAGGCGGAATATATGAATAATATATAACTTTTATTAAATCTGCGATTATTATCTTATGCACATTAGTCTCTGCAAGAGTTAAGGGTTGATTAAGTTAAAAGATATTGGTAAATTGAAAAAGATATTACAAATAAAAAAGTTAAATTCAAACCGCATACGGTGATAGTACCGTATGAGATAGAAAGAGATAGCTGAACCACTGCACTGCGGGTTGCATACCAAATGCATTTGCATCACGTATTGACCATGACGGGTCCTTTCCAGTTATACGTAAGTATATACAGTTCAATGCCTGGCTACTATGTAGTTTCATATCAATGCAGATGCGACCGATCTCGATCAAATAGAATTTGCTCTTGCAGCTAACCTATTAATTTTACCAAAAAATGTCATAGGCATAAATTATTCAAAATTTCCTCTACTTTAATTTATTATTTAACTAGTTTGACGAAATTACAGAACTGGCGGCTCATTTGCAAAATCCTTGAAAAAGGCTTAGAATAAACTACCAGTTCCTTTGGACCCTTTTGAACCAAAAGCTTTTCAGCTCTAAGTTAGGTCATGAACCTTCTAAATATGAACTTTCGTCCCGATACCTTTAGTAGTTTCTCCGGAATCGTCGCCACAAAAATCGTTTACACACACACACACACACACACACACACACACACACACACACACACACACACACACACACACACACACACACACACACACACACACACACACACACACACACACACACACACACACACACACACACACACACACACACACACACACACACACACACACACACACACACACACACACACACACACACACACACACACACACACACACACACACACACACACACACACACACACACACACACACACACACACACACACACACACACACACACACACACACACACACACACACACACACACACACACACACACACACACACACACACACACACACACACACACACACACACACACACACACACACACACACACACACACACACACACACACACACACACACACACACACACACACACACACACACACACACACACACACACACACACACACAGAAATTTTTTTGTACCTTGGTCAAAAATGTTCATGGGACCCAAAAAGACCTATTTCCTATTTTATTTTTTTTCGGCCCGAATACAATACTTTACATACTGCGTATGATAAAGTAAAAATCTGATATGGCCAGGCACATGACTTTATCATACAAAATATAAAATTAATAGTTTAGCTGCATGATAATCTATTTGATTGAGATAAATCGTGACTGCATTAAAATTAAACTAGTTAGCCAGGATTTGACTGATATTTTGATAGTCAATAGTATTATAGTAGGTATTGTCAAAGCATCAGCATTTGATACTAGCTACTGTCATCAGAATAATAGCTATTTATCTCACAAGTGCCGAAAGTACGGAACCGCGCGACGAGCGGTGATGCGGCGCGTCACCGATGGCGGAGCGTCGCCGTCGCATGTGCGCTATGTAGTTTTCGGCAGGAGTGACATCATCGTTTTTTGTGTTGCTTTTTGAGAAATACTTATTTAAAAAAATCAAAAATGGTTATATTTCTGTACAGGAATTTTTAGGTTGATACCACTTCTACGAAACGTCTAGTTTAAAAAGCTAATTCAAATTCTGACAGATTTATATTCGTTCATGACACTGTAGATGTCACATCCGTACCAACATACTAAAATATAACTACACTCATCGCTATACTTTATTTACAATTTTCGCAATTTATCGTTTTTACAATTAGATAACAACGGGTTGATATTTCTTATCAACAAACAATCAAATTGGTGATCTTATTTTATTTGAATTTTGTACTTTGCCGCACTAGAGCGGCAACGTTCCATAGCGGTTCTCCAACCTCTGATGAAATCAGCTGTTTTCGAGTGTGACAGCCATAGACATTTCTGTGGTGACAGCACAAAAAGATATTTGTCAAATCCAGGCTACTGTGAAGTTTCATATCCATGCAGATGCGACCGATCTCGATCAAATAGAATTTGCTCTTGCAGCTAAACTATTAATTTTACCAAAAAATGTCATGGGCATAAATTATTCAAAATTTCCTCTACTTTAATTTATTGTTTAACTATTTTGACGAAATTGCAGAAATGGCAGCTCATTTGCAAAATCCTTGAAAAATGCTTAGAGGAAACAGCCAGTTCCTTTGCACGCTTTTGAACCAAAAGCTTTTCAGCTCTAAGTTTGGTCATAAAACTTCTAAATATGAACTTTCGTGTCGATACCTTTAGTAGTTTCTCCGGAATCGTCGCCACAAAAATCGAGTACACACATACGCACACACACACAGAGATAATTTTTTGTACCTTGGTCAAAAATGTGCAGGGGACCCATAAAGACCTATTTCCGCTAAAATATCAATTTTTACTTTATCATACGCAGTATGTAAAGTATTGTAATCGTGCCGAAAAAAAAGATTGAGATTTTAGCGGAAATATGTCTTTTTGTGTACCCTGAACATTTGTGTGTGTGTGTGTGTGTGTGTGTGTGTGTGTGTGTGTGTGTGTGTGTGTGTGTGTGTGTGTGTGTGTGTGTGTGCGTGCGTGCGTGCGTGCGTGCGTGCGTGCGTGCGTGCGTGCGTGCGTGCGTGCGTGCGTGCGTGCGTGCGTGCGTGCGTGCGTGCGTGGGTGCGTGCGTGCGTGCGTGCGTGCGTGCGTGCGTGCGTGCGTGCGTGCGTGCGTGCGTGCGTGCGTGCGTGCGTGCGTGCGTGCGTGCGTGCGTGCGTGCGTGCGTGCGTGCGTGCGTATGTGTGTGTGTGTGTGTGTGTGTGTGTGTGTGTGTGTGTGGGTGCGTGCGTGCGTGCGTGTGCGTGTGCGTGTGCGTGTGCGTGTGCGTGTGCGTGTGCGTGTGCGTGTGCGTGTGCGTGTGTAAACGATTTTTGTGGCGACGATTCCGGAGAAACTACTGAAGGTATCGGGACGAAAGTTCATATTTACAAGTTTCATGACCAAACTTAGAGCTGAAAAGCTTTTGGTTCAAAAGGGTCCAAAGGATCTGGTAGTTTATTCGAAGCCTTTTTCAAGGATTTTGCAAATGAGCCGCTATTTCTGTAATTTCGACAAAACAGTTAAATCATAAATTAAAGTAGAGGAAATTTTGAATAATTTATGCCTATGACATTTTTTGGTAAAATTAATAGTTTAGCGTCAAGAGCAAATTCTTTTTGATCGAGATCGGTCGCATCTGCATTGATATGAAATTACATAGTAGCCAGAATTTTGACAAATATTTTTTTGTGTTGTCACATACGAAAACAGCTGATCTCATCAGAGGTTGGAGAACCACTATGGAACGTTGCCGCTGTAGTGCGGCAAATTATAAAATACAAATTTCAAATAAAATAAGATCACCAATTTGATTGTTTGTTGATAAGAAATAACAACCCGTCTTTATATCTAATTCTAAAAACGATAAATTGAGAAAATTATAAATAAGGTATAGCGATGAGTGTAGTTTTATTTTAGTATGTTGGTAGGGATGTGTCATGAACAAATATAAATCTGTCAGAACTTGAATTACCTTTTTAAGGTGCGTTTTCATTAGTGATAATGGCAGTGGTAGCAGACGCCGTTATAGTATTTCCAATAGAAAATTGCTAGTGACTCATGTTTATGTACATGCAAACTAATATGTGTCATTATCACGATATGTAAGAAATACTATAATTTCGTATTCTACCACCGCCATTAGCTACCATTACCTACCAATCGGAACGCACCTTTAAGCTTGACGTTTCGTCAAAGTGGTACCAACCTAGCATTTACTATACAGAAATCATTTATTTATTTCTTTTTAAATACGTATTTCTTAAAAAGCAACACAATAAACGTTGATGTCGCTCCTGCCAAAAACTACCGCTCGTCGCGCTATTCCGTACTTTCGGCATTTGTGACATAAATAACTATTATTCTAATGACGTAGTGTAGGTAGTGTCAAATGCTGATGCTTTGACAATACCTACGATTTATCTCAATAGAATAGATTTTCATGCAGCTAAACTATTAATTTTATATATTGTATGATAAAGTCATGTGCCTGGCCACATCACATTTTTTTTCCAGTGCTAATGCCTTTGAAAATTTTAAAAAGTGAAATAAAATAAAAGAGAATGAAAAATAATTTACGTGCGATCTGAGGTCGGGAAGTGGGAGAGGGTGAGTTTTTAAGGGTAAGAAACGGTTTATCTCGATTTCCGGTAAAACTACAAGTCCTATGGAAAAAACTTGTAGGTAAAAAGTAATCTCCCACCCACAGAAGGTGCAGCAGAACAACATTGTTACAGGGCATATTATCAGCTTCAAACTTGGCTGGGTATCGAACTGACAGCAACGGATTGGGGCTGGAAGCAACATCAACGTGGCATTATGCCCAAATTTACAGAAAAGGAATTAATTCCGGAACTATTGCTTAAAACGATTTGCTGCAGTTGTGCAACTGGATGTACAAGTTTAAAATGTGGCTGCCGAAAAAATGGTTTCAAATGCACAAATTTATGCTTAAATTGTCATTGTTTTAAAAAATGCTCCAGTGTAGAAGAAAAAAGCTACGAAGAACTTAGATTAACTCAGATTAAACTGTGGATGAAGGACCAACGCAGACTGGAACTAATATTGGAGACGAAGACGGTGATGGTCTTGAAGACTTCGAAGATCTACTCGAATCTAACGATGAAGACATGCCATCAAAGAAGAGACAAAAAGTAATGGATACTAACAAATGTAAATAGAATTTAATAAACTAACTTTTTTACTGAAAAAAAGAGCAGCAGTCACATTTTTTAGATGAAGTACCTTTAAATCCTAGCTTTAATTATATTTAGAACAACTATTTTCGCATATTTTTTGCAATCTTCGTGTTTTATGGATTTGTAATTTTTTTGTTTATCAATGTAACATGAAATCTTACGTTTTTCGAGTAATTAAAGTATAAATTTTAATAAATAGCTTAAAATTATACACAACGATTAAAAGCAATTCAGATTCTAATTTTTTCCATTTCTTTGCATTTTTTGAGAACATTTACCATCGTAATGTATACTTTTTTACACCATCAGCCCACCGACTTTTTTAAAAACGGAGATATTTTGACGTGAGGTTTTTCGATTGAAAATTAGGCTGCTTTTTCGCTATTTAGTCAAAATACGATGAAAAAATAAATATTTTAAATCAAAAAAATTAGTGTGTTTGGGACATAACAAGACAAGTTTTCACCAAATTTCGTGAAAGAATTTTTTTTTTGTAAGAAATAAAAATAAAAAACCAAAAACTTGGTTATTTGAATTTTTCACATAAATTTTGGGGTTATGTGAAAAAAGTGTAAATACAATCGATAAATAAATACAAACGATCTTTCTATTACCTACAACTTTGCCATTTAACGTTTTTCCATAGGACTTGTAGTTTTGCCGGAAATCGAGATAAACCGTTTCTTACCCTTAAAAAATCACCCTCTCCCACTTCCCGACTTCAGATCGCCCGTAAATTATTTTTCCTTTCATTTTTGTTATATTCTCTTCCTTCTCCAATAGGTTTCATTATACTTTTATTTTTTTTGTGTCAAAAATTATCGACCCTGGTCTAATACTTCATCATACTGCGTATGGTAAAGTAAAAATACAGTGAAAGTCGTATATAATGACTGCGAAGGGACAGCGGCATTTGGATGCTAATTCCGGACGCATTTAAATTTTGATTTAAAATCGAAAAAATAAATAATTCTATTTTTTACTATGAACTTTACATTAAACAATTTTTATTCAAAATAAGTTTACAGTAATCAGATTTATACTTCCAATTAATATTTATACTCGTACAAAGAAACGAACAAAAATAACTCTTCTTACAATAAGAACACATTTATCTACGACTCACATATAGTAAGTTCATTGCATACGTATCTATGAGTATATAATCCCCATCATTCTACGCGCCAATGATTATATTGACACTAGCGTTGTATAATAATGACAGTTCGTTCAAATAATGACCTCATTAATTGAACTGTCATCGTTATACAACGCTAGTGTCAAAGTCTGTCAAAACCTACTTGGATGACAGTTATTTGACAGTTCGCCTCGCCATCATTAACAAATACATTTAGAATATATATATATTTTTTTATATTTTTGTATAAAATGGAATTTATGAGTCGTAGATAAAACGTCGTATTTGACTCGCACATAACATATATAAATCGCACGCCTGATTACACGCTCGCCTACGGCACGCGTGTAAACTTCATGCTCGCGATTTATATCCTTAATTATGTGCTCGTCAAATAATATACTTCTGTGGTATAACAAATAATATCAGTCAAATAAATAATCATTTTACATTTTTATGTAGCTGATTTTATTTTTCACAAGCGATTGTAGCTCTCTGTATTAGCTAGGTTTGTGCAGGCCGTGTGTAGGTTGAAGCAAGTTTTTATTTTTTACCAAATGTTCATCACATTTTATTTTGTCTCTATTTCTCCAAATTGTCGATTTGACGGCTGTGCCAAGATAAACGACGTGCAGATAGCAACATTTGTTTCGCCATTTTCTAATCTATTAATGATCACACATTTGTCTTGAATGGTTAATACTTTTCTTTCGTAGGCAGACATTTCGTATTATTATGCACACAATAACAGCACAAACAAAAACACGGCGAACGACAGCTCCCTCGATCGTGAACTAACATGAGTGAACTAACTTTAAAATTGACTAAAACAGATAAATTGTACAGGTCATTATAAATAATTGTAGTCGAAGTAGGCCGTGTCAATGTTAATAATTTTGTGCCGCAACACCCAAACAACAGTCAAACATGAAATAGGTTATATAACCAAATTACCTTTTGTGTGTAGAACAGTGGTTATCCATTCAAACAGAGCGGCAACCAGCAATATTTATATTTTATTTCATGGCATACTTCGACTACCATCATTT